>BRZM01000043.1:1462891-2104020 GCA_033238685.1 Lates japonicus | reverse complement strand
TGCAGTAAAGTAATTTTCTGGTATTTGTGTGTGTCACGGTGTGCATAGTCTTGGTGTACATGGCGATTTGGCAACCAGCTACTCAAAACTAGCCCTCTGTTCATTCATTCATTTTAGTGATTCTTGGTCTCTAAGTGTGTGTGACATACGATGATACACATATTGGGTGGTCCCTATCAGGGCAAAAGGCGGTGCAGTACTTGGATGAGTCGCCATGTGAAATACAATTTTTGTGTGTGTGTGCGCATGCGTGCGTATGGACGCTCAGATACTCAGATAGATCATCCATTCAATATGTCTCAGACAGATGCTCCTTATTTCCTGGAAAGGGTGCCTTGTGTGTAAAGGGCTATGCCCGCTTTTGAGATCTGTGTGTTTGTGCTTTTTTTACACCTGTGTCTCAGCAAAACTAACAATTAAGTGAGGTGTTTTATATCGAGCTTTTGCGGTGCTCTGTACTATGTGTTTTGTGCAGGCACACATACAAGCCAGCAGTTCAATATACTGGTGATATATGATGGTTCAAATTAAGGGACCTGAATAAATAATTGTCAAATATTGATTAGTAGTATTAATTATAAAATCATATCTGTGGCAGTCACCGGATATCGATCCAATTAAATACCTATGGGAGATTTAGATTAGGATTTATTAGACTCAGCTAATTGGGCTGGATAGAACACATTAAATCTGCTGGAGTAAAATGACAACCTGCAGTCTCTGTTAATGGCCCATCTCTGATGCTGGGGTCAGATGTGGCACTTCAGAATCAGTTTTAGGTCAGTATTTGTTTTTCAAATGTCTTGTTGTTGTTAGAAGCATCTTTAAACCCAAATTAGAGTACATTTAATGCTTGCTGACAAAAAATGTAATAAATTTTGTCATAGTTCTCATTTTCTGAGGTTACTTTTTATTTATTCATTCTGAAAAATAGGTTGTCACTGAATATATTCTGTTTTCATTAACAAAATTAACACTAACCAATGTCAGTAATTTCCATGTTTTGTTCCTATTATCTCACATAGTTTAGGTTGGGTTAGGTCCTCTGGTCTGGCCAGTGTGTATATGACTAGGTGTATGTATATACAGTATGGATATTTCTGTGTCTTTGTTTGTGTGTCTGTGTGTGTCGTAGTAGTAGTAGTAGTAGCTGTCCTCAGCTGAACCCTCTCTGCTCCAGCCAGCTGGTCTGAATAAATCAATAAAAACCATTCAGCTGCATTGAGACCTTAGAGTGCTGGTGTCAGTTTCTTTCCCAGAGTGCTGCCTTTACGGAGCCTGGAGAAGATCAATACGCAAACACACACATATAAGAAAGCACTGCAGTGTATTACAATGACTGGCTGCAAAAACTGAGTGGTAAAGGATTAGCCTTGTTATGCCTTAGGGCTCGGATAAACACACAGAAGATACATGTAGCACTTAACTGTATCTAGAAGGCAGTTGACACCCATACCTTTGCACTCAAGCATACACACATTAACCTACTGTGCACTTGACTGTTGAATAACTACAATTTTTCACTGTCGTTTTGTCGCGCTTTTAAATGCCCTTGCGATTCAAGGCCTGTTTTAGAGTTTAGAGCAGCTCGTTGATAAAGTTAGAAAGCTGAAATGGAAGTAGACAAGGAATGTGGGTTATGTGAGGCATGCTAAACTCAGTGACCTTCAAAGCACTCTCGGTCTCTTCCTCCCCCTCGCCATCTCTTCACTATCTCCTTTATCTCTGGGTCTCTAACTCAGCAGCATTTTGCCTCTCATGCAGGACACATGAGAGAGTAAGAGGGAAGCTCACAGAATAAGTGCCTGTAGTCACTGCCCACCTCTACATCTCTAACTAGAATATTTTCTGGCCTCAGTCACTGTCACTGATCACAGAGAGTAGGTTTTTATGCACTAAGGACTCTTAAATAAATTGTGCTTGATAGATTTTGTGCCTTTGCTTCTGTGGGAGATTTTACTTTTGTTCAAGCTTTGATATCCACCTAAAAGACCTCCTTCACATCTGACGTTTTGGCTCATCACAGTTGGAAAAGCACAGGTTTACATGATAAAATGAATGATGGTTCCATTTAGCTGCTACAGTTTAAAGGTCCTGGTATTGTTCATGCTGGTTCACTGTTAACGCTGCCATGAGTAACTGGGCCACTTAAATTGAGCAGAGACATTAAGACAAAGACCCAGCCTCCAAGACAAACATTACAAGAAACAAAATAAGCTTTTTTATTTCTTATGTAATAAAAATTATAATTTACTGACTTACTGTATTTTAACATAATTTGGGGGTTTTGTTGCCAATTTCATTTTTCAGAGTTTTCTTGGAGGCAGCATCTAGAGAAGATGAGAGAAATTGCATCTTAAGCTGCTCCTGCACTGGCTTCAGTGTTCATACATGGTGATGATGGCTTGGCTGGTACTTTGCTTTACCATATGATAAGCTAGCCACATTTTCCATTGATTATTATTATGTTGATCGTTTTTTAACTTGGGATGGGAGGCTACCTGGAAAAGCAAGAGCTGCTCAGCTGTGTCCTTAGCTTCAGCACTCCTTTGCACAAATATGTGAATTCCATTTTTCCAAAAGATATTCCCTCATTTGGTGTTTTGATGATTGTTGTGAAGAGCGCTATCTAACATGTGCATTTGGGATTTTCATGGGAAAGAATGATGACAAGAAAAAATTGCACTCTTACTATTGTGTAATTATTTTTTCTGTGTATTTTTGTGCCTTTGTACATCTCACTCTCACTTCACAGAGGGCAAATGCAGTATACTGCAGGTTAAAAGAAATGATAGCATTTTTTTTTTTTACCTATCCTCCTTTCTCGCTCTATAATGTCAACTATTACATGACCCTCACTCAGTTTCTCAAGCTGTTTCTCTCAGCAAACTGATCTGTCTCTGGCACGGGCCTGCTCTGTGTATGTTTCTGTCTGACATCCATTAAAATCTGATAGAGTACTCAGCTCTTGCTCAAGATCTAATGGACAGTAATGAACCTTTGCGCGACTGTGTATGTAGGTTTGTGCGCGTGTATTAGTGTGAGTGGCTCAAGATCTCATAAACGGACTTTGTCGTTTGGCAAAGAACTCAAACCCTAAGTTAAGACTGTTGTTTGCCTAAAGGCTTAGGACATCTGCCAAGTCTACATTGTCCCAGGGCCCAGAACAAAACACACAGTGCCTCCAGACTCCCAAGATAAGTTCATTGTTAGTTACACATTCATAACTAATTTTATTTATGCAGACAAGAAGCTGTGGTGAAACTCAATCATGCCCATTGGTTCCACAGTGGCCAACTTAACCTCTGGTGTATTGTTGTATGCATGCAGCTGACAGCGGACTAACCCTGGATCAGTGAAACAACCATACACCAAATCACAGAAACTGGCTCTTGTTCTGCCAATAATGTGATCAATATGAGATCTTTAAGACTATTTCTTGTTCCACTTCACGAAGTCTTAAAATCAGAAGCGTTTGATGGTTCTCTACGACTGTCACTGTTAGTAGCAGGTTGGAAAAGCTGTACAGCCTTTACTGACATTCAAACCCATGGGTGGTAATAGTAGTAGTACTACAGCTGCTGCTCTACAAAATGTCCAATTTGTATCCAGCATTTGTTACTCTATTAGCATATTAGATTTCTACACTCTACAACAGGGGTGTCAAACTTAAATACACAGTGGGCCGAAATTAAAAAATTGCTACAAGTCAAGGGCCGGACAAGTTCAACGTTTATTGAAAACCTATTGAAACAACCTTTTTGCACATATTGAACCTGGAACTAAGAAGGCCTATAGATTATTACCTATAAAACAACATTAATTATGAAATAAAAGCAATAAATAATAAATAAATAAAAATAAAAGAAATGAAACCAGTTTCATTAATTCCTTATGGCTCTATCTGCAGTTTTTCCAGAGTAATTTCAAGTGAAGACATTTTCTACAGTGAACATAGCCTGCTGTGAAACCAGACTTCTTTTTAACTCTTCTACCTTCTGTAGCCTTTGCGTCGTGTCCAGATGCTTGTATCTGTCATGGTGCTTCGTTTCATAGTGTCTTCTTATGTTGTATTCTTTCATTGCAGCTACACTGTCTCTGCACAGAAGACACACAGCTTTGCCCTTTACATCCGCGAACATATACTGTGCCTCCCACCTTTCTTGTTTTCAAAGTCCACTTTTCGTTTAGCCATTTTTTGGGGAGAAGGATAGTTGAAAGTTGACACAAGCGGTGTGTAATACCATAAGACTGCTGACGAACGAGTGGGGTGCGCTTTCCCAGCCCGTGATTGACGTGCCGCCGCACGGGCAGTGCATTGTGGGATTTGTAGTATTATGGTGGTGCGTGCGATATACCGGCGGGCCAGCTCTAATAGTAAATAGATTTTGTCATGCGGGTCAAAGATAATTAACTCACGGGCCAGATGTGGCCCGCGGGCCTTGAGTTTGACACATGTGCTCTACAATGTCTCACTAAGAAAAGTGGACAGAGTGGAAGAAAATTAGTAACATACAGAGAGGGAGAATTAAAAGAGATTGAAGGATGATCCACTGTAGGTGCATCCAGTGAGATACAGGAGATACACACATGAGGGGGAGTGAATGGGCTGTGTGTGTGTGGGCATGTGGTTGTGTATGTGAGTGTTTTACTCACTAGAAATGCTCCAAGTATACTGTAGTACATAAACCGACTTATGAACACACCTACTCAGCATCAGACTGACGCACATGCTTTCACATATGGGATGGGAGCTCATCAGTCACACTTACGCAGGTTGACACATCATCACATAGTTTAAACTTTTTCTGTTTAATAAGAAACTGACATGTCTGTTGAGCTGACGTCATGCATGAAAGGGAACAGAGTTAAAAAGTTGCTCCTGGGTCAGGAAGGGGCAGCGTGAACTTTAAGATAGGTTGAGAATAGTACCAGATAATTTTTCTTATTTTATGTGCCATTTTTATAATTATATATTTATAAAATGGTTTTACCCAGCCACTACAAACCAAATTTCATAAAATGGAACTAGATAAAAGCTGTTTTTTTCCATTGTTTGGACTTCAGTTGCAAATTTCTGTATTATGAGAAACATATGATATTTAGAGACAATAGTTTTTATCTGCAAAACAACTAAGACAAAGCTGAAACACGTAATGCTTTTTATTTGATATTTGGAAATGATCCACGGTGATAATCTAGTCAAAATATGTCGGAACTCTTCAAAAAAGCAGAACTAGCACACGCACTGATACAGTGTGTTTCTCCTGGAAGCCTTTTATCTCACATACTTTCAGGAATGAGTGTCTGTAAGGTTGTAAAGGTTGCGAAAACACAGACGTAGTGTTGAAAACTGGCTTCAGTCTGTGCTGTAGGGACAACTCATACCTATGGACCAGGGATGCCAAATGATGGGTTTCTTTTCTGAGTAAACAGTGTACATTACAATGAAATGTAAGACGAGCAATCACTTTGAGACATCCCTTTATGGCCCACAGTTGCTCCTCTAGTCATCACCATGCTAACAAGGTTAACATATTTAGCTGTTTGAACAAAGAGGCCAGCTCACCAGGTTACTGTGTGTTTGGTCAGGCTGATAGCGGCTGGCTGTGGGCCACCACTCTAATCCACTGTTTGTGTATTTCCTTGTTGGCCCTACACCAGTGTGAACACGGCCAGAGCTCTGGGCTGATTTGCAAACATTGTTGGTGAAACACCCAGTGTTGCGTTACCACCTGCTTGTCAGCGTTCGTGTGCATTAACAAAGGATGGCTGATGATTGGCCGATGTGTATGTCTATGTCTAGCCAATATTATTATCTGTGTTCTTTTATTCCCACAAAAATGTCAATTTGTCCGATAGCCCAGAATTTTGTTTTGACATTTCAAGTCAGATTTAGTCTGATCAGCAACCAAAAAAAGTGTTTATTTCATAATGATATAAAACAAAGAAACACAAGCTAATTTTAGCATTTGAAACTATAACCAGCACGTTTGGTATTTGTATTCACTGATCACTCGCTAATTGTCCTGTAGACTGACTTGTTGTTTCAGCACTAGATTAGAGTACACAGATGTAACATGCAGCAATCATCATATTAGAGGATTTGTTGCCCAGTGAATGTTTGGCATAAACAAATTGCTCATCACTTTGTGGTGGTCAAGCCTCCTGTGTTGTTGAAAGGATTGCATTCTCAATGCAACCATCAAGAATGATGAATTTTAGGAGCATCTCCCTGTTAATGGCCAGTAATTTGATGTCTGCAGTTGACAACAAAATACTTGAGTACTGAAGTGGGACTCCTCCTGTGCCACTGATGTCTCTTGTGTGTGCTGCAGTTAAATTTTTTTTGTCTTGTCTCTTTAACTCAAACCATGAAAACTGTGAAAGTCATGATTGTAAAGTTCTGAACAAAAGGGATTTTCTGTTTTTGCTCCCCTCAGGGCTGAGGACCTACCTGATCTCAGGGAGGAAATTGGAGCATGATGTGCAGTGTGGCTGTTCTCAGATGGGACTGCCAAGTGGGGATTTTGTAGGGGTTGGCCTGTCGTCCTGTCCCCAGCCCTGCACACCGGACCTCATCCCCGGAGGAGCCCAGGCTACAGAGCCCCTGTTGTCCCATCAACCACCAGACAGGATCGGGGTAAGTGAGGTTAAAAAAAAAAAAAAAAACTTTCTGTGTGGCTAACAACACATGTATGGAACTCAAAGTAACATTCACTCTGTTTGTGCTTCTTATGATGACTGTGCACTTGGAAACTTTAGTTCTTTTTGGTGGAAAATTTTACTCTCCACACTCTACAACATGAAGAAAGTTGTTGCTGCAACAGTTGTACAGTTGTAGATGAAAAGGACACTTAGCTCTGACATTGTGAAGGTTTTGTCAAATATCAGGCGGCGTGTGACCTGCCTCATTACGCCCAAATGTGGTTCATGCACCCAGTTACTTGCACATATTCATTTCTGAGTGAGTTAATTATGGGGAAGGTAAGAGACTACACCCTTTGACTGAGACTGACTAAACTGTCAGCCGGTCACATATAAAGTGACTATATTATATTTCGTGCTTCCTCTGTGTGATCTGTTTTTATTTGTCACCCACTCCCCCCACTGTCCTTTTCTCTCTCTAGCCTCCCTGTGTGTCCCGTAGTGTGGCCTTGTCTGCAGGAGCAGAGCAGGGTGATGATGTGGCTGTGTTGAATGGCTGCCAGGAAGAGCACAAGACTACTAGTGCCAAGGTATAACACACAGTGCACAGTAACAGCACAAGTGCACTTATCAAGCACCACTTGAAAGCGTTTGTCACTTAAACTACTCAACAATCACTCCTGCTGTCGCTTCCCTTTTCTGTCCTCTCCGTTTGCTCTTCTTCCTCGTCCTCTCCTCCATCTTCCGAATCTTCTTTCTCTTCGTTTTCTTCACCCTCTCCTCCTCCTCTTCCAGTTCATCCCAGGTCACAGCCCCAGGGCGGCCAACGGCCTCCTGAGTCCCCCGCTGGAAGACCCGGTGCGAGCCAGCCAGAGCTCCCTGTGTGACATGCTCCAGGAGAAAGAGAAGAAGACTAGCACTAGCACAGGGACTGGCACCAGTCTAGGCATGACTGGTGGCACGGGGACAGCGGGTCCAGGCATGGATCACTCTGCCCTGATCCAGCTGCGTGCCAAGAACTTCAGAGAAAAGAGTGATGCCCACTTTGTGGATGTTATCAGGGAGGACAGGTGAGCAAAGGGGTTAAAGGTAGAATTTATGATATTTATGATAATGCCACTCAATGGTGACAGATAATGTATGATAAGGGTGATAGAGTGAGTAGTGGTGAAGGGATCCATTTGGTAAGCATCACTTAAATGAATAATATAACCTCTTTACTGGGTGTTTATCTGTCCATTGAACCATTTTTCTATCATGTTCAGGATTGCAGGGCTGGAGTTTATCTCACAATGCGCTGGGTTATTGGTTACCAGTCTCTCGCAGGGATAATACACATCATTAAATCGATACATTCACTCTTACATCCTACATGTCTTTGGACTGTAGCAGGAAACACACAGGGACAAGCATGCTAACACCTCTGCAAAATCTTATCTACTCAAAGACTTCTTCTAATCTGATATTCATTAAATAGTAAATTTGGTGCAATTCTGGTGAACCTTAGTGAAGGCGTATATTTTCAGTGCTGTTTGATTTCCAAAGGAAACTGGTATAAACTCGTATTTGGTCTTCATTTTTTCTCCGGTTCACAGTCTGATGAAGGATTACTTTTTCAAGCCACCCATCAATAAGGTCAGCCTCAATTTTCTAGAGAGGCCTCTGGAAAAGGCCTATCGCAGCAGCTACTAGGAGGAGGTACACACACACACACACACACACACACACACACACACACACACACACACACACACACACACACACACACACACACACATACATTACTACTTCTGTATTATTATACCTGTAAGAACTTTGCTTTGTATTGGCTTTTTTCGTTACCCTACCACTGTCAATGTAATTATAACCCTCATCACTGCCATCCTCTCCTCAGTGCTAACCATAAATCACATCCTGACAAAACAGAGAACTGGTGAAATGTTCTGACGTTAAAAACGTTTCCTCATTCTCCTCTCCCTGTGATAATATTTGTTAAGTACATGGATAGGAAAGAGAGCACAAACAAACCCCAGACAGGCACATGGGACTTAGACAAACAGCAGTGTTCTAACACATCTAGGCGTCTTAGCCAGTTTTTTTTTTTTTTTTTTTTTTTGGTCTTTGTGCGCATGATTTTGAGTGATTGGGGGTGTGGGGTGGGGTGAGGTGGGGGGACTGTTGTAACTTGTTCCTTCCTATGGCCCCCTGTTTCCCAAATTTTATGCCACATTAGTGCCACACACTCACACACCCAAGACCGATTCCAGTTGGCCTGCTCTGACCTCACAGCCTTGCAGCCCCCTGCTGTTACACCAGTGTTACTACAGAGGAGAAAAAACGCCATGCAAAATCTTGTAGTAAAATAATAGTGGCTGTAATTTAGAAAAAGTAACCATCAGGTAGACCCAGCAGTTACATTTCAATGGCACAAATGCTCTTTTCTGTCTTTGATTCTAACCTACTTGGGAGTGTGGTGAATATTATACCCACAGAGAAATGAGGAAAATAAGAAAGCAATGCAATCAAAATTAGGATTTTCAAACACTGCAATCATCTCTAAAGTAGACACATAAATACTGGTAAATATGTATATGTATGCAGTGTAAGGTGTAGACATGATTTTCTGGGAAATGTGAGCCACTGCGTCTCCTCAGTGTCACATCCCTCTGCCCCTCCAGGTGAAAAACCAGGCTCAGGTGCAGACATTTGCGAGCTCCACCTTCAGCTCCTTCCTGGATGTTCTCCTCAGCTGTTTTGTCTTCTTGGCCCTGACCCTGGCCTGTTTCCTTCCACCTCTCGTGAGCCCAGCCACTGTTGGCTCCCCAGCTCCCGCCGCACTGGCCTTGGCTCCCCTGGCTGGTCTGTTGGAGCTGGCCTCCCTGGTGCTGTCCATACGGTGAGGAAGCAGAGGGAGATGACATGGAGATGGACTCTGTGTTTGTTGGTTAACTTTTGTGTGTGGGAGTGCTCACACATGCTTTGTATTGAAGAGGTTTTGACCAACATGGGTTTGTAAGGCCAAAAAAGACACATTTACACATTTCTTGTCATAAACTTTGACCATTTTGTTAAAAAAGATTGTGGACTTGGTGTTTTCCACTGATTTATTTTTTCCAGGCAAGATGGAAAAGCCCTCATTTAGGTTGTTGTTGTTGTCAGTGTTTTGCCATCAGGACCTAAGAATATGCAAGTATTTGTTTCCTGTCAGCCGCTGTAGTGTTTCGTTGTAATAAAAGCTTGTATCTCTTGGGCCTCAGTGGCACAATATGGGAAACCACTTGATAGACCATCATGCAGCACTACGCCTCCCCACTGAAACCAAAACAAATTATTACATGTGTTGGTTGGCTCCCACACCACAACGGATTAACTCCCCTGGTCAGATACAACTGGCTCATGTCCAGTTTTTTGTGAAAGACCAGTACTGGCTCAGACATTGGCATAATGACATACTGGTACCAGGTACTGTTCCAAACCTGCAAGAAACCATTTCTACTTGGATTTTCCAGTATTCGAGCGCAATAGACTTGTTTTCTTTATTTTGCAGAGTGTTTTTCAATGGGTATGTAAGCTTCTCAGTGGAGACTACTGAAAAATGAATTAATTTTCACTTATTGCCATGCCTAAATGGGCAATAAATCTTCATCTTCTCGCAGGGAACTGGACAGCATAGTTGTGTTTTAATAATGTGTCTTAATTAAGGATTGTCGCAAGTCCGCGACAGTTTTTCCCTTACTGAGTCGGAAGAGGTCTGAGGGTGGGGTGAGAATTATAGAGGGGAGAGAAAATTAGTTTTTCTTTATTCTGTTTTCTGTGTAATTTAGTTTTTGTTCATTCCTCTCCTCTCCTCTCCTGCAGTATGGCCTTCCATTTGGAGGAGGTGATGAACTGTACTCATTCTCTGCTCTTGGTGGTCTCTGGATGGGTTCCCCGTCATGTGGTCGGGGCTGTGTTAGTTTCCCTCCCTGCCATCTCTGTCTTATCCCACCTCACCTCCAGCATCCACCTGCCTCTCCAGGTAAGTATGTGGGCACTCTGTCCATCACTGTCTTAAGAATCCTGCTCTGCACAAAAGGGCTTCATATCACACTGTTTGCAGCTTGGTTCCTGACTGCTTTACTGTCTTATGTGGTCCTGAAACAATTAGTTGAATAATAGAAGAGTCAATTATTACTTTATACCTCAAACCAGTGCCTCAACAGATGATGATGAGATTCAGAGTGTAAACGTGAGATATGTGAAATGTGTCTATAAACAGATATACAGTTCAGCATAAGCAAAGAGTAAAGTTTCCAGTAATAAATGAGTTCTAAATATTCACTGAAGTTTAAATGGAGCAGTTTATTTGATAGAAATTCATCTGGAAGTCAGAAATAAACTCAACACAACTAATTGGACTAAGTAAATTAAAGTAAAACAATAGTTTAATGACTTTTTCTCTATTTCTCCTGTAATTATACCAAAGTACATGGTTCTCTCCAGGAAACTTTCAAGAAATTATTAGGAAATAATGGACCTGTAAAATAAAGCATTACCTGAGCTTCTTAATAAGGTGCATAAACAGATGTTTCAACATGAAGTTTGTCTTCATCAGAGTAATAGGCTCCTATTATACTCAAGATCGCATCCTTCCAGAACCTGAATTTTTTTTGGTTGTGACTTCACTACTTGCTCACTTTTCACCTTTTTATACAATCACACATTGAAGCACACATTGAATTTTTTCCAAGACTGGTCCGTATTACTATTTAACAATATTGCTGCTATAGCTGGTGCCAGTACTACTACTATTAACTTACCATTAGTACCAGCACTACAGCTCATTTAAGTACTACTCCTATACTCTCAGTACAACTGTGCTACCTCTGCTGTTACAGGGCCTACCATAATTGTGGTAGTGTTGGTACTTGTGATTTCCAAGCTATAATAGTTGACCCTCACTGATATCTCTAAGCTAAAGTAAGCAGAGAGGAGTCGGGCGGTTTGAAATCTTGCCCATAGTGGTCTGAAGCCAGAGATCCTCTGAGACCAGCAGAGCCGTTAGTTGGCATTAGCACTGATAGGAACTGTAGAAGGAAAACAGCTAGGAGGCTTCAGGAGGTTTGGACTGTGGACCTTGGCACCAGAAATGTTGACATTTCTTCTTCTCTGAGTCCTGCATGTAAGAAGATTGAGAGCAGCCATACTTTGCAGCGCTTTTGTGCTGTTTTGAGTCAGGGCCAAATCCAACTCTGTATAAGTTTGACTCTCGCCCTCCAGCTTTGAGCCAACGGCTGCTTGCAAGATGTGTGTGGTGTTTTGATATCTTGTTTTTCAAGGATTTTCAACACTCCATTTCTCTATCCATTTCTCTCCCACCCTGCTCTGTCTCTATCCTCCACTCTCCCCATCTCTTCGGGGCTTACAGATCAAAGCGGTAGTCTCATGGAGAGTTGTTAATTAGACATGCAGTTTTCTGGACTTTAATGCCTTTGAAGATATTAAGACCCAATAACAGTGCTTGGAGGGGTGGGGTGGGGTGTGTGGGGGGAAGACATGTGTAGGGATGAGAGGGGAAAAGATTTTATCCTGTCAGTGTAATCTTTAACAACCTGTGAATGTCCCCAAATTACTACTGCTGTCTCCATGTATGTTTGCATGAACCCATGCATGTAGCAAATCAGCATGTTTCACATCAAAATCCCCGTTACTGACCTTGAAGGACCTTCCCCTGTATTTGATTCATGAAAGATAATTTTTTGCAATGCAGTATGCTCTGGGTTTCACAGTTGGTTCATATTGCATTTGACATTTAGATTTGAACACCCGTTGAATTGCATGCAGAGAGGCTGCAGTGCAAAAGTAATATTCCAATCCCTAATTAGCCGTATCTCCAACTAATTAGAGATATTTATCTTACTTGTAACCAGTGCTTTTATCTCAAATGAGATAAAAATAAAAATTAGTATTCTAGTACCTTGGGCTGTTCATTCTGTGTTATTAAACTATAAGTGGCCAAGAAAACATTCAGGTCAAGATGTGACATCAAGACCAGAAGTGATTTCACTCCAACCCTTTACAAGGCTATTCACAAGTTAGACTGAATTTAAATGTTGCTCTGTACTGATCAACCCTCAGTATAGTGTTTTTAATCATTCTTTTCAGTTTATTTGGTGATGGTTAAGTTTTATTTTGACAGGACTGATCTGAATGGAATTCTGATAATTTTTTTATGGTTTATAATCAATACTGTGAGCAACACTTGAAGTGCACAAAGAAAGTACACTATCTTTGTAAGAAAACTCATATTTTCACTTATCTTTAATCCTAATAAAAAAGTGTCTGACAATACACTAACATAAGAACAAAAAATGAAAGAAAAAAGTAAAACTAAAACTAGTCACAAAAATGAAAACTGAAACTCTGCATACACTCACTGAAAATGAAACTGAAATGAAATTTGAATTGAAACTTAAGGTCCAAAACCTAGCCTCAGACCTAAACCTTTAAAAATAATATGTACCATGCTTGTCCCGTCATCATTTGAGACAGGATTTTGTAATATTACAGTACTAGCACTGGTTCGCAGTAGAATAAAGGAGGATATTATCTGAATAGATAGATAAAAGTCAGTTCAAATTTTGTGTAAGCTTTTTTTTCAATGTTTAGTGACAAAAGGTGGTGTAGAAAACGATAAACATAATGTGGAGTATCAGCCTACAGATTGCCTGTGGGCTGACAATGGTTACAAGCAGAAATTAATCTAGGGCAGAAGTTGTGGTTTGCACTGGTGTGAAAGAAGAAATTTGTCATATTTATGCTGTATGTTAATATAACCATTGATTGTTTTAGAACATGCTGATTTTACAGCTGAAGTTGTAACAGCGTATCAGTATTACACTCATTAGTCTCATAAATACACTTGTTGCTCGCAGATACAGAGTTGGACGCATAAACAAATTTTAATGTATAGTTTTTATTAATATCATTCATTTTTTAAGAGAGCAGTAGTAATCCACATTGACTGAAGCTATGGAGAACCCTGTTTGTTGTTCCCTTTGTTTCTTTATTAAGTCACTTTAACAACAAGTTTTTCTCCTCAAACAGGTGACCATGTTCCTGTGCTGTGCCACCATCCTGGCCATCATCCAGTATTGTAACTTCTGTCAGCTGAGTTTTTGGATGCGCTCAGTGCTGGCCACCACTACAGGGGTCGCTCTGCTGCTGTTGCTGTACAGCACCTTACACAGGTACAGGTGAGCCCTTGTTATTTGCACATATGCACAAATACCAAATTCAAATATCAGAGTCAACAGATACACATGCAGGAGCACACGTATATGTGTGTATATACGCACCCACACAGGGTTATAATATCCATGGTATGTACTCACTGTGGCAGCTCACATTTCATGCAAGTGAAATATGTAATGATTATTGTGCAGTTCTCTAAGGAATCAAAATTAGTCATTTATGAGTTGTGTGTAAGTTAAAGATAGGAATTAAGAACACAACGTGAACACAAACTTACAGCCTTGTGTTCAGCATGCAGATTTTACACATATATTTTACTGTATACAATCTTCATCCAGCTCTGTCTTCAATAGCATACATTTGAATTCATGAACAAATTTCTACATGATTTCCTTGTTCTTCAACACTAATTTACTCAGTTGGTTTGGCACTGCATACCTCCACCTACCTGTTCCTCAGGCAGTAAAGAGGATTTAATCTGATCGGTATTATACGTCTGTTTGTGTGTGTGTATTGTGTGTATATGTGACCCGTGCTCCCTCCTGACTGACACCACTCTTGTCTTTTTCAGCTCCGGTAATAACAGCTTGCCAGTTCATGGGTGAGTGTCTCCGTGGAAACAGAGTGGTTTGATGGATGACTGACATTTGAAGGGTCAACATGAGCAATGGCTCTCTTTTATATTTTTCATAACTACAGCTCTCTCCAGCTTTTGCTCATTTCTGCTCTTTATACCTCTGCCCTTCTCTTTTTCTTTCCCTCTGTCTCTCCCTGTGTGCACCAGTAGTAATGGCGGCTAAATGTCACTAGTGGTGAAAATGACTCATACAGCCTGTGCTGGCTTAAATTTTATATTAGAGCCACAAGTTAACTAACTACATTGCTGAAGAGGAGAAAGGCACTGGTGAAAATCTCTTTCTTTATCAGTTAGCATTTTGATTAGACATTCAGGACACAAGTTTAAAATCCAAATTGAGACAGCCAAATTCTCTAGCACTTTATTTTTTGCAATTTAGTGATGGATCAGTGAGGCCACAGCCTTGGTGCCTAGGGTTTATGACGCAGTTGGCAAAGTTTCAGTCACATTTTCAGACAGAGAGAATTCGGGTCTTTATCTGTATTTATTAGTTTGTCCACCAGATGTGGAGTGGGGTTTTCAAGGACAAACAACCCCTCATACATTCTTACATTGAGTGTGCTTATATGTACACCTAGTAAGAAATTCAGGTAATATTTTGATGACAGTTTGTACATCTACAGATCAAAAATGCACTGACATATGATACAACATTTCTCAGGGCTTTATCTGCACCATTCACTACACTGCTCCTTGTTGTAATTTTATCCGTCATCTACTTCGACTTCAGTTACTTATTTCCCACATTTCCCTGAATGTCTTTTGACAGCAATCCCAGAGATGTGGAATAAACATCTCATCATTCACTCAAAGATGGACCACAAGTGCACAAATGTAGCTAGGTACTCAACCAGTTGAGAGCACTGAGTGTGATTTATTGAGGCCAGTGGAGAAACTTGTATCTCTTCCTGCTCTAAGATGAATTTGAAAATTCGCTAAAAAAATCTAGATATTACTCTTTGATATTAAGGGACTGACTCCAGAGGTGTTGCCATCAAACTTCATTAAGGCTGGATTTGAATTTTTCCATCATGATGTCATCTAGATTTAGCACACATCACCTCATAATAAACTGGACTACCTCCTAATCATGTTCATTTTTGTATGTCCTTTCTTCCCCTGTTTTCTCTCTCAGACATCAGAACATCTCCACATCGAATGTCGCTGAGTCAAAACTGGGCCCTGACCTTCCCCCAAGACCTCTTGACCTTTTGGTCCCAGAGGCTGTCCTGGCCTTCTTCCTGCTTCTTCTACTGGTCTGGTTCCTCAACCGTGAGTTTGAGGTCAGCTACCGTCTGCATTACCATGGCAACGTGGAGGCTGACAAACATCGCTCCAAGATCCAGACGATGCGAGACCAGGCTGAGTGGTTACTGGGCAACATCATTCCCATCCATGTCGCTGACCAGCTCAAGGTTTCTGTTGTTGTTAAAATAAAAATATCAGACTTGCTGTAATTATGAATGTTATCAGAACAATGGTTAATACAGACATTCTTCTTGTTTTGTAATCCAGAGCACAGCATTTTTTTTAGCGTATCCAAAAAGAAAGAGAGAAACATGAGACTCTTAACCACTGTATCATCACTCAGCACAGCCATCTAATTTTAAAGAGAGAACAGAAATAATATATTAGTTCAGTAGCTCACGTTGTCTTGTCTTTGTTTCCTCAGGTGACCCAGAGCTACTCCAAGAACCACGACAGCGTCGGTGTAATCTTTGCCAGTATTGTAAACTTCAGTGAGTTCTATGAAGAAAGCTACGAGGGTGGAAAAGAGTGCTACCGCGTCCTCAATGAGCTAATAGGAGATTTTGATGAGCTCCTTCGTAAACCTGAATTTAAAAGCGTTGAAAAAATCAAGACAATCGGTGCCACCTACATGGCAGCGTCGGGACTGAATGTCCGGCAGCGGACTGAGGATGACGTTGACTCTCCACACACTCACCTGAAGGCACTTTTCAACTTTGCCCTGGAGATGATGGGTGTTCTGGATGACTTCAACAAAAACATGCTAGGTTTTGGGTTCAAGCTCCGCATTGGATTTAACCATGGGCCGTTAACAGCGGGGGTGATCGGCACTACCAAGCTGCTCTATGACATCTGGGGAGACACGGTCAATATTGCCAGCCGCATGGACTCCACTGGTGTGGAGTGTCGGGTGCAAGTGAGCGAGGAGAGCCACGCTGTGCTCAATGCCATGGGTTTAGAGTTTGACTATAGAGGTACCGTGAATGTTAAGGGCAAAGGTCAAATGAGGACCTTTCTGTACCCGAAAAGCGGGGAAAGTATATGTCAAGATCGCCCGGAACAAGCCATCGGAGTCGGACCTTCGTCCGTGGCATTACCGGCCAATAAGACTTCAGGATCTGTTGCCCAGGCAGCAGCTCTTCCTGCCTCTTCTTCCTCTTCTTCCACTCCTCCTTCGTTTTGTCTTTCCACACTTCCTCCTCAACCCCAAAGCGCTGTAAGGTCTTCAGGAGCAGGGCCTGAGCCTGTCCCAGTTAAGTCCACAGAGGTCAGGGAGGAAGGATATAGGGACGCTCCACACCTCCACAGGCAGTCCCCAGCCACAGACATTCACACCCCTTCCTGCTCTGAACTAGGCCCAGAACCTAGTGCTGCACAAGCGCCCTCCCAGGTGCAGCCTGCTCCTCTCGCACTTCAAGAGGAGGAAGATGAGGAGGAAGAGGCCAGTGAGCTAACAAAACTCAACGAGGAGTTTTATGCTCGTCTCTGATCCCTCCTCTCCCCTTCCCCTGTCTTCTGTCCCCCTGCTGCCCCCAGCTGCTGCCTCTCCAGGACTGATTGCAGGTGTGGGCAGGATGTCCCTTCCATTAGGCAAGTGTCTTCGGCATGGATGAAGAAGAGGGAGTTTGTCGCTCCAACACAAACAGTGGCTACAGTGGCTATAAAAATGGCTACTAATGTCTTTCATGGGAATGTTGCCTGAGTGCTTGGGTGGGTTAGACCTGTGTTGAGCACAGCAGTTTATATTGGAGAAAAGGCTGAAAGGGGGTGAGAGGGAAAGGAAGATTTGTTGGTGTTGTTGTTGATGTTTTTTCTTATTCATTTTTGTTATTAAGTGCCTTCAGGACTAGACAGTGAACAAACAAATATGAATACTGAACAAAGTTTTAACAATCTTAGACTACGGAACATGCTGTGGTTTCTTACTCCATGCTCTTATTTTCAATGCAAGTATTTCTTTAAAAAAATCATTATTGTTGTGCCATATCATTTGTTTTAACTTGATCAAAGTCTTGACCTTACTTAAGGGAAAATAATTTTAGATTCTATATAAGTGCCAGTGCAGCATGATGGGCTGAGCAGGGAACTAAGGGAAGAATGAGGGAATCACATGAAGCAGTGTTAATTTATGTATTCTGCTTTGACATGAGGGCTTAATACAGTATTCAATTGTGCTAGAGTCTCACTAAAAGGGGACATGCTACAAAGCAGGCTGCATAGATTTTAGCTTGTGTAGCAGCTAAATGCACATTTTAAGCACAGGTCTTGCACAGTGTTTTCTCGACCACTTGTATTTGGTAGTTATTACCGTGAGAAAGCTTGTTAAGAGTTTAAACAAGAGTTCTTGTCTTTCACAACAAGTACAATCAAAAGCACAAAATCAAATCAGATAAGGGAATAATAGATCTGGAAGAAAAGGTGTTTTTTAAAAAGTGAGGTCATCACAAAAGCAAAGCAGGAAGGCACTTTAAATATACTTAAAGTGATACTCTACATTTGAGTAAGAAACACTCACCCCATCTACACTTGAAAGGTGGCTGTAAAAATGTAGGTTTGTCCTAAGAAGGCTTAGGGCGACTGTGGTCAACTTAAGTTGATGTCGGTTAAATTGGACTCTACAGAAATTTCTCAAACCAATCCTGCACTATAATCCACTTTTCTGCTGTCATACATGTTATTTCTACCAAAGTATGGCTAAATACTCTGCTCCAGTGTCAGTCTGTTTTTTCATTGGGTCAGAACCACTCTGTTGGAGCTTACTCACAGACTAGATTGAAAGCAGTTGTGCTGCATAAAAAAAGCAAACTAAAACCTTTTTACCCCCACCGTTAAGGGATAAGACTGACTAATTCTATATTTTAGTTGTTGCCGAAAAAAATCCCATGAAAAGACCAAAACCAACAATGTGTAAAAGCATCTTTCTATACTTTTTGACTTTTCCACCCTGTCTGCAGCTGTCAAATTTTTGTTATTTTAGGGCACACTATATGCCTTTTGTATTGCAGCAGACAATGCAGCGATGACAGGGGACAAGTAGAGAGAAAGTTGGGGAATGACATGCAGCAAAGGTCCCCCGGCTGTACATGAACCGGGGACGTTGCTTTTTGGTTTGCACCTTAACACACAGGCTGCCAGGGCAGTAAATATAGTGTACTTGTTGGGGGTATTTTTAGTGGCGGATTGGTGCTGTAGTGAGTATTAACAGCAGCAGGACAGTGTATGTGGGAAACGTAAAATAAATGACAGAGCCTAAGTTTGTTCTATGAAGGAACATGTCACCCAGCCTAACAGTGGGCACTAACGCAGCACAGAGAAGTAAGATATATCAGGGTTTGGATATACTTGTTAGTAGACTCCATTCATTGTTTTGGTCTTTTCATGGGGTAGAAATACAGAATATCACCAGACTTTTATCCTTTAAATGCTACAGTGGGGTGGGGGCTTGATACCCAAACATTTTGGGTGGAGTAGCACTTGAAGTGGGACTGTGAGGGACAATCACTGTGTAGTTGTTGATAAATGATAGGGTGGTTCATGTTGCTGTTGGTGAAAGTGTCAAAGCACAGATCAACTACAGTTTCTACAGTACTGTGTGTAACACCTCAGCCTCAGATTTAGTGACGTTCCATTTGTTGCCTTCATTGCTAGATGAAAAAAAACAAGAACAAAACAAACATTGGTCAGTCCATCACTATAGTTCAGTATTGTCTGCCTTTAGCTGTGTGATTTGCTGTTGAAGGGGTGGGACTTTTAACTTTGATCCTGTCATGGCCTCTTCACTGAGGGGGGAGCCTCTACTGTATCAATATACTTAAATTGTGCCACTTTAATTGAGTGATCTATAGGTGCAGTGCAACCTAAACTAGCTGATTGTTTTGTGGTGCCTAAAAGTATGACTGTATTTTTTGAGTACTTTGGTTTTCAGAAAGTTTTTTTTTTTATCATGCTGTTGTCATAATGAGGATAGATTATGATTGTATGTTTGAGGAAATTATGCTCGTTGTGCAGGTTTTGCTGCATTTTTTTTTTTTTTTAGATAAATTCCATCTTTTTTTTGTTGTTCTTTTCCAGTTCTTTCATTCTGTCATCAACCGGCCGCCTGGAATAATGTGGTGGTGTTCCCATCGAGTACCTGGCACCTCTGTAGTTCTCTTTGCTCTCAATCACTTCATGCTGTGTCTTTACCCCTGAAAGCACTTGTTTCCCCCTTGTACTTTGCGTGATTGTGTATGAATGTGTGCGTGTGTGTGTACGTGTACGTGTGTGAGAAAGATATCTAAGTTTTACTCCAAGTCAATAACACAGAAGAGATCATTGTTATATGATGCAAAAGGAAATCAATCAACCACATGGCCACTGTTTAACTGTGATGTTGCTGTCGCTGCCTTAAGTAGAGGAATTACATGCACAAAGCTGCATTCTTTGAAAGGGAGAAAAGAAAAACCCTCAAGTTTGAAATCTGTATAACGATCCTCCATATCACCACCACATGTTTGGGCCAAAGAATCTTGCTTTGAGAAGCTACAACCACACATGTGGATACAAAGACGAAACACGAAAAAGTAGGAACCAACTCCATTTATGTAGCCGTCTACATCTGTAGCATAAAAAGCATCTTTGTTTACCTCTGCCATTGTGCACTCCAAACTCACGCAACCCGTGCCTTTTGAATGAGGAATATGTGAGCTGTAATTATTTGTATCAAATAATCATGATAACCTGAGTAGCGTAAATACCCTGAAATCCCAAAGAAGTTTCTGTAGGAGCTGTCATCTCAGAATATCATGGCACAAAAATAGCTACAAGATTTGCTTTGTTGGCCAAAATCCTTTTCACTGGTTTTAATATTTTCTAACAGGCACATCTCACGTTGTACTCTTGTAATGCATATTGTCAACAAGCTCATGTTTGCCAAACCTAATAAACCATAGCAAAGTTATGGAAACAAATGAGAATATCAGGTGTCAGTTGTGAAGGAAAAGCCCCCCCCCTCCTGGTGCACATTTTCCAGATTACCCTCCTGCCTTACGTCATTAGATAATCCTCTGTGATTTTCAGGCTGTTGCACTGTAGCTGTCCATATCCGAAACTGTCCATAGTAGATTTGAGGTGTGGGACTCCACAGGTTGATGGGCACACCACCTCTCCAATAGCGCACATCTGTACACACGTATAAATAAAACATTAAAGTGAACACTGCTGGCTCTGTGATCTGTGATACAGTTGGGGGTTGGGTGGGGGGGGAGTGAGCGTGAACTTGTTTGCATGGGAATGGATGGACAATTTTCCTCTTTGCTAGACACACTACATTTTAGTTTGATTCTGCTCCATACTCTCATCCTTGTATTTCATTTTAGTGTCATTCTTTCTCCACTTATGTTGAACATTAAGCATGTATTGCCAACACGCAGGATTCCTCAAATCACTAAGCTTTGCTCATTTAAAGTTACGTGGATTTCATCCCTCTCTGACGCTGTATTGTCAGATGATGTGTGCATGACAAGGTTTCTTTTAGTTTTGGCAGAGGGAAAGAAGAGTTCCTAGATGTCCAGTGCTCCAAATAAAAGAAAACAGCTGAGCGCATTGAGGAAGAAGTTTAAGGGATTCAGTCATCCATTTTTGTTGAAGAAGTGTGATTCTGCTCTGTGACAGAAAAAAAGGGAGAGGCATAAAGGAATAGAGTGTTTTATTAGCACTTGTTAAAAGCATCACAGCAAAATAGCATTGCCTAATCACTCATTTAAATGGTGACAGCTCCAATTGTTTTCATGATACATTTTCTAGTAAATTCAACCCGTATGTGTTTTTAATTACACTGGGACAAAAATTAGACAGAGTTGTTTTTAAATCTTTGTGTATTTGTTTTATGTTTATGAATGAGATGTATTATGTATGTTTTGTGCACAATACCCATGTTATCATTTATCAACACATGATCGTAATCTGTACACATTTGCACAAAGCACTCAGTGTTTGTACATATGCAGTTATTTTATGTCACATATGATTTTTTTTATACATGTGCATGTGTCAGACTTTGCCAGAAAACAATGAAAAGAGACACATATTATCAAACAGATTCAATCTGTGTCTATTTGAGTAAGTGTGAGTGTTATGATTTTATTACCCTTTTCTTTTCCAGTATGAGAGAAATAAATCTCAAAGCAGAAAATAGTTGAGTGCACTGTGAAGTATCAAATGAGGACGGGTTCATGTCAAAGCATATATGCACATTAGTTGGATAATGAGACTGAATTGCCACTGTTTTTCAGTTTTTTGAAAAAAGAAAAAAAAAAAGATGTGGGCCGTGATTTAGAGGTCTGGAACCAGGCTATATACACATTGAAAGTTAGCCTAATTTTAGGTTGGCTCACCAAAATCCACATGGTTCCAACACTGTCAGCAGGGTGGAGGTCTTTGATCAGCCAGCTAATGGCCAACGTTGGGTATCTACAGTGTATTTTACTAAGTATTCAGTCAGTACCTATATAAGTGAATAATTTGCTTTAGACGTGTAGTCATAGACTTCTAGCAGCAGAGTAAAAGAAAGATGAGAGTGTAGACATTAAAAATAGCACAGATCAGTAAAATGTAATCCAAAATGAAATCAGTGAACTACGCAGCCACCAACTGACTGTTGGCATCTGCTATGTTTTTTTGTTGTACCTGTACACATCTGCAGGGCCGACTGACATTCTCTGACATACTCTGCGTTACATTTGTGATAAAGAAGATCATATTATTGTTATTGAAAAATAAATGTTATGATCATTTTTACTTCAAGCTCAAGGATACAGTGATGTGAGTCTAGGTTAACTTTTTTCCTTTTTGAATTAAAAACGGGTTACCTTACTACCATTATCTATGTGTTAAGTGAGCCATAACTGTATTGAATTTAATATCTAATTTAATTTTATGAATAATTTAATACAAAATTTACCATTTTCTACATAACGTGCAGTGCAACATTAATTCATAATTTAAATGCAGATTTGTTTTTTGAATATTTAATTAAACATGTGATACTTCATTATTAATATTGATTTAAAATTATTTTATTTATATGTAATTTAACCATAATGTACATGGAATAATTAACTTATAAAAATGTAGTAACTGAGCAGTATGTATCTGTGGCGGTGCTGTAGCGCCCCCAGTGGTTAACAGGAGCGGTGTTTTCACGTAGGGCGTGATTGCGCGGCCCCTCCCCCTCCACAGCCGATCTGGAAAAGAAAAAAAAAAACTTTTTTGTATCGAAGGAATCAACAGCCGCCATCTTGTCGTGGCTCGGAATTAGGATTTCGGTCCAACACTGGTTTTTACGTAGAAATCGAGCATCCTTACCGCGATATGAAAGCGTCCTTCCCCCGAAAACGAAATCTTAACGTCGCCTCGGAGACATTTTGTGAGAAAAAACGGGAATTGGATCGGTGGTCGTCGGGCAGAAAAGCTCCGTATATCTGATTTCCCCTTCAGAGTGCGGCGATTCAGCCCCTGTCGCCGTTCGGGAGCAGTATTGTTTACCGTGGGCAAGCGGAGACCAGGTCGCGACTTTCGAAGTGATTTGCAAAAATACAGCATTTTTATGCAATTGTGCATTTTTGTGGAGCTTCGCGCGATTTTTGCATGAAGAAATTTGACGTCACGCAAAATGGGTACTTTGAACATCTAGACATTACGACTTTCCCCTCGGAATGCAGCAATCCACCTGATTTTATTGGATTGTCATTGTGAAGTTCGATTTTTACATGGGGAATATTTTATTCTGGGTTATTTAACGATAATAATGTGGGTGTTGGGTGTTGGATTATCATGGGGTGAATGGCGGTGGCGAAGCGGGGCGCTATTGCATCTCTTTTGAAAGACACTGACTCTCGCAGCAAGAAGTAGCTAACGCTAACAGTTAACTTAGCTGGTAGCAGGCAATTAGCTAGCTATTAGCCAGTTAGTTAACGTTAGCAGGCTGCCAGCTTGCTAATGTGCTAACAGGGAAGGTTCGGGTTTATTGAACAACTCCTTGTCATAAGGTAATCATAATTATCAGCTTAAGCAACCAGCCGAACAAGAGAACAACTATGGCTGAAAACCTGCTGGACGTCGGACCTCCCAACTCTAAGCGGCCCAAGCTGAATTCACCTGCCCTGTCAGCGTCTGATGGACAAGGTAAAGGCCTCGACACTGTCTGCACATTTAAACACCGATTTCATTTATATTTTTTACACTTCACATTCCCGTGTGACATTGGTTGATAAGTCCACCGTCCACCCGTGCAGCTCAGTGTAAAGTTATCAGGTCAGCTAAGTTTGCCGAGGTGGTAGTTGGTAGTTGTTACTGTGGTTTTACTGCATTTGCTGCAGTGTTGTGGTTTGGTTCTGTGGTGAGCATGTAATTGCTAAGACCTACCCTGAACACCCAAAAGCCAGTTTATTAGGTACACTTCCCTTTGGCTAATACAGTCTAATACAGTTGTTACAACAGGCATGCGACTAATTCTACCTCCATGAGTGATAACGCTGTTCAGCTCAACAAAACAAACAGTTGTATAAACTACAAGCTGACCACACAGTTAAAGCCACGCCTCTCTAAAACAGTTAACAGCAAAAAACTGAGCATTCTTGTTTAAAAGAAGTTTGATATCTTGCAGTGTTTTGCCGTTAGACTGCTCTAGTTTTTATCAAAGTGTACCTCACTGGCAACTGAGCATACATGTACGTGTTTGCAAAGAGTACTTCTTAAATGTGCTGAACTTGTAGTCAATGACCCTGTTTAGAAAGTTTTAACGTTAGAGATAACTGTTCAGCACAGATGTAGGTACACTGTAACATACATAGTAGCAGATAATGATGGAGACAGTGTGTCTTATGACTTAAGATTATCTCATATACTTAAATAATGCAAAATCAGCCACAAAATCACACTCTTTCTAAAGTCAGATACCCCTTCAACTCATTGCATACTCTGCATCAGACATCTGCGTCTAATATAGCTAATCAAATTTCCAGGCTGGCCCTGCTAAAGTGGTTCCATTCATTAGAGGAGAGATTACATTTTATTTATGTGTTCAGGTCTGTCTAGTATGTTGATCAGGCCTTAGTTTCCAGTTAGGGTTGGTAAGAAACAGTATTTGATGCTGGTGCTTGATTCAGTTACCGAGTATTAAAACGTGAATTAAAAGAATCACGAACTCTGTCATCTCCTCGGCCACAGCGACCCTAAGCAAGCATATGAACCCACACACCAATCTGGGTGCCACTGGACTTAAATTGCACAGTAAACATTTTATTTGCTGAAGTTCTTGCAGATTGCATTACACATTGTACAAAGTTATTATGTGACATTTCTCTCTGTCCCCTTTTGGAATATTGTTTCCGACTAAGTACATTTTGAAGATATTTTAGATTATAACGCAGCATGCTTTCATTCTGTATCAAACGTATTTTACATGTATTGCTCAATTTAGTAATTCAGTACAAATAAAATAACTAAATGAGGTTGTTACTAGTGCACTAAACACATACACACACTCCTGCTGTGCTCTTGGAAGCGGCTGGTTTGAGAAAGAGATTTTCTCGATCTCTTCGGACTTGTCATCTTCTGCGATGATATTCTGTGACTTGTGTTTCTTGGCTGCTTGACAGATTATTCTCTGATCCATTTCTGAGTTAAAGAGGTTATTAGGAATTTATTTTGTCTACGGCAGCAAAACATGTAACATTAGCCAACAGACAACCCCTGGAGGCGAAACTGTGTTTACTAGACACTGTTGGGACTGATTTACAACAGCAGATATACTTCAGACAAATGAGCATCCCATAATACCGCACTCTACAACCTGAATCAATCAGTTTGTTTGATATTAAATTGGAATCACAGAGACTTAACTTTCAGCCTCTTATAGGTCATTGTTTTGGGTTTGCTACCTGCTGATTTACTGTATGTTTGAGTGTAAGCTGGTCTCATCGAACCCCGTAGACAGCTGCTTCCACCAAAAACTGTTGTACTGTACACTCTGTGTCCAGCACTAAACAATACAGTTACTACGTGGTTGGTGAAAAAAGTCTAACATCTGTTAAGTTTTGTTAGGAGTTTGTGAAAGCTAAAAGTGAGCTTAAAGACAAACGTGAATGCAAATAAGTGTATTTTCGGTTATATTGTAACACATTAACTGAAATAATTTTATAAGCCAGTGCTATACAAGCTGTACTTACTCTGCCTGCTGTTATGAATACTTCAAGGAATAGTCTGCAATTAAAATAGGACCCTCACCTTTCATACATGATTTTTCAAAGAAAAAAAGTCATGTGTTTGGGCCTGTAAAGTTTTAGAATTGTATCTAAATAAAGTTGTAAGGCTGCAGAACTCCTGTCACACATTTTGCATAATGCACAGAGAATAATTATTTTCTTGAGGATCATGTCTATGAAATGGCACGTGTTCTTCATTGAGTTTAATTTTGTCGAGTCTGCAAGAAAAATAATAAGCTGGACAGCCTTTCAAAAAAAAAAAAACAGCAGTCACAACAACAATGAATTACAACGCCCATCACGCATGGCAGAGGCACCACATGTCTGCAGTGATCAATCATTAAACCTGCCCCGCCTCCTCTTTATAGTTTTTGCCAGTTACAATTGGGACTTAACGGACCCCATGGGACAGCACTGGGCAGCACCATCATCAGCCGTAAATTACTACAGATAAAGAGTTGGCCTTCACTCTTTGACGACTGTCACGCCTGGAGCTTTGTGAGCAGCAGCCTGCGGCCTTGACATTTGGCCTTTGCCTTTTGCAGTAGAGCCTGGTTTGAATTGCATGTCCCATTTTTGAGTGTAATTTTGCACATTTTATGGGGAGTGTTTGTGCTTTGCATAATCGTGTGTGTAGAGCATATATGCTTGCAGTGTCTCTGTACTTGTGATGTTTTTATTTAGTCAAATTTTGTGTTCGTTTGGGGAGGTTCCTTTTATTGTTGTGGCAGAGAGCAAACACGTGCCCCCTGTCTGTCTATTCAGGCCATCTGTCACCCTGCAGGGTCCCTCAATTCCCCTTACCCCCCTGTCCAGAAAAAAATCCATTGGTAGTGCAAATAGGTTTTATTAAAATGTCTTGACATTGTAGTGACTCATTTGAATTTGGGGCAATGGCTGTTGTTGTTCAAACATGTGTTAATACACATCTGGTGTTGCTGTATTTTCACAGATTGCATTTTAATCACAGTCTGAAAATGGCAGACGGTCTTTGGCTATTAGACCTCTTTTCTCTGGCAAAGTTGGGGTGTGTGTGGGTAGGGTGAGTTTCAGCGTACTCGGTGTTAGTGCTAAAACCCAACTAGTGAATATTTGATACATGCTTGTCTGAGATGTTAGTTCAACTCCATGTGTCACAGCCATGTCAGTGAACCCCCCACTTCCACCATCCCAGCACCCAAATGTTCACTTACCATCACACAAATGGCACCTTAAATGCCTAGCAGGCAGAGAGTAAGCTCATGACGCAGTCGCTAATGGAGCCATTTATGCTTTTGCCTGCGGGCAACCAGAAAAACCCTGAAAAAATGAAGGGGGAGAGTGGGGGGTGGTGACGGGTGGTGCGCCACCACCCGCAAACCCCTCCTGTGTGATGCTTTTTTAGCTGGTTTTGTTTGCTGCATGGGCTAATAATGAATCATAACGTGTCTGTTTAAGCTTCATTTCCTTGTTGTAATACAGTCTGTGTGTGAGACTGATGCTGAAAATAGAGTAAGTACATTTTTGTGTTTGTAGACAACCTAGAAAGTAATGCCTCTTCTTTTTGCAAACATTTATACAAAAGAAAGCTGGCTTTTCAAATATAAGTGTCACACCACAAACTTTCTTATTATATGAAATAGATCTTTTAGTAATTCAGATTATGTCCTAAAGCATTTGCCTAGGGAATGCAGCCTTATCCAGCTGTTGTGGGAAGACTTGAAAGGAAGCTTTGCATAATCATTAGATCTCTTGCTTTTGCATTTGACCAGACCATTTCACATTTTTTACTGGGGGAGGAGAGGGCCTTACTCAATAAGAAGTCAAAGTGACATACTGACATGTGCTGGACATGTCAGTATGTCACTTTGACTTATTAATTATTGAGGCATATAGCCTGGTGAGGATGCTAACTGAGAGAGTGCTATGAGGATATAAAATAAGTTTTCAAGAAGCTAACATTGAAGTGCGTAGATCAGGTGTCCAGACAAAATTGAAAAATTAAAAGCGGCAGTAATCATATTTTCATAACAGCAGTGTATCAAATTACCATGTGAATAAGTGTGAAAGGGCTCACTCATAGTAATGAACCTACAGAGAGTTACCACCCGAATCTGCAGCTCTGCTTGGCTTTACAGAGCTTTATAGTGAGTTTCAGGTCACTGTTTGGTCGGCTGGCCCACAACCTTAGTGCTGTGGTTTACTCTCAACACTCTCACAGTGTCATCATTGGCCAAGGCAGGGAGCTGTTAATCAGCAAAAAAGCTCTAAAAATCCACTGTACACTATGTGCTGAGCATCAAACAGCAGACCGATAAAGTTAGCAACTAGCTTGTGAGCATTGTGGAGCATTTAGCTTCTAAAGAGCCAGGTGTTGGTAGAGACCAAACACAATTCTAAAAGTGTATATTTGTCCTCTGTTCATAAGTTGGAAAGAAACATGACTCCAAAGGAATGGTAATGTTGCCATAACTGCTGGGTGTGTAAATAAGCAACTGTTTGCTTTATCAACTTCGAGTGATAATATGTCAGAGGTGTGTTCACAAGGTATTGGAACTTTCCCCGAGTGACCAAAAAAATGAGTTATTGGAGGTTTAATGCTGACTTATGCATCACTAAAGTACATTTTTACTTCACTGGGTCTCTGCTTAGGTAGGCGTGTCAGTACATACGGTCCGCGGCTGCAAATTCTCCTTTGACCCTCATGGGCAAGGGAAATTAACAAAATTTACATCATGCAGTTGTGCATACTATCATTTGCAAGTCAGGAGTGATTTTTTTCAAGAATGTCTCACTTAATACCTCAGCCCAGTCTGCAATGTTACAGCAGGTATTTTCTTCACAAGGGTTGTATACATACATTTGTTGGCACAATTTTATTTGAGTTTTAGTTGTTTCAAACATATTTAAGTACAGTACTTACATCTGTGTATTAAAATACATTGTACATATCTCAATCAGCATTTTTGATATCAGTGATAATATTTACATCTTTAAATAATTTTGTAACACAACAAATGTGCAAAATGTGAAGAGGTGTAACAACTTTTTCATAGAGCAGTAGCTGCAGTTGGCAATGACTTGGCCTGTATCTTTGTTGTTGGTGGATCATTATCAGTCAGGGTCTGGTTGTCTCAAAGTCAGGAGACACAGGTGTAGTGATCACTTTAGGCCTAATGGCAGTAGTAGGGATGCCCCTGAGCCAATCACCAAGAGCCAGAATCGAATATTTTGTTATGTAAAATGTTATGTAATTCCTTCATACTCATTTATGATCCTTTGTTTGTTTGCCCAGGATACATTAGCTGTCAGAAGCTGTTGATTTCCATTAAAATCTGTCACACAGTTTTGGGTGCAAGTCAACCCAAAAAGCGTTCAGCATCCTGCTGTTTCAGTTAATGATTATCTGTCAGTGTGTGTCACTGAGCGGTGTGAGAAGAGCTGGATAAAAACAAAAGTCTGTTTGCCTTTGTTAGGGTAAACCGAATTTAAATTTCAGTATTTTGTCACTGTGTGAAGGAGATAAAAAATGTGTATTTCCTGTCCAGGCCTTTCTAGTGCAACAGATGCACACTGACAATCCTCTGTCCTCCAACTCCCCATGTAGAAATGTGGTACCAAATCTTATCTAGCTGAAGTTTCTGGAATTTTTGACAGGATCTGTCATGATTAGCCTACAGTGCTGTTTGGTATAACTTCATCGATATAATATTCATATATCTCTCTCCTGTAGCTCTAGGTGATTTCACTTACTATCACACATTTTACCATATAACGGAGGACACCAAATCATTGTAAGCAATTTGTTTTTTCAAACCTGTTGAGGTTTTCTCAGGCTAATCCAGGACCTATGTTGTGTAAAGATATGTCAAGACTGACTTCACAGGAATCTGTTAATAGCCAACAGGAATCTGCAGTTAGCCCAGTAAATGGTAAATGGACCGCAGTTCTATAGCACTTTTCTAGTCTTATCTTCCACTCAAAGTGCTTCACACTACAGGTCACATTCACACATTCATACAGCACTTGTTCTATACTCACAAAGTGCTTTCTAACTCATTCATACACATTCACACATCAATGACACATCAGGGGCAAATTAGGGCTCAGTATCTTGCCCAAGGATACTTCGGCATGCGGACTGGAGGAGCCGGGGATCGAACCACTGACCTTGCAATTGGTGGGCGACCGCTCTACCTCCTGAGCCAGAGTGGCCCCATGAGGGTGTAATTCTGACACACTGTAATAATAGACAAGGAACAAAACTGTTGATAGATTATAACACTGGAGAGTAGGGTTGCTGCGGTAGTAGGTGTTGCCAGGGTTACATGGTGTTCAGGCACGTTCCAATTTCACAACTTTCCCACTGGCCCCACTGTGTTTTTTTAAGTTTTTAATAGACATAAAATCCATTTGGTTCATTTTTGTGTATCAGCAGTAAGTCCCATGTTCATCAAGTAAAAAACAAATAATAGCTATTATATATATAGCTATTGTTCGAGATACTGCTGTTCAGTGAAAATTATCCATAGTACACCAGAGTTTTCAAGCCCCTAAAATGGAGACCTTTGGTAACGTGGCCAGCCCTGTTTTAGAAACAATGGTGCAGCACCCATGTTCAAGATGACTGATTTGAGATGATACATCTTATCTGAGAAATTTCTCATAGCAGACACATTTGTCTATGTATGCAGGGCTCGACATTATAAATGACCCGCTGGCCTGGGCGCCCGCTCGGGCAAGTTAAAATACTGACATAAAAACAAACTAGAACTGAATTTCATTTTATTTTCCTGCGATGTTGTTGTTCTGCTAATGATTTTTGTGGGACTATCTCTGTTACTTACTGCTACAACATTTGTGCCTGTGCAGTACCGTTGAAAGGTAGCTGCCATCTGTCGCGAATGCGAGCGCATTAACTGATAAAATGTTTTTAAAACCTGGTTGGACACAAACATGCATAAAGAAAAGGAAAGGAAGTCACAGGACGAGTTGAGGGAGAGTTACAGGGAGTACGAGAATAAGGGGAGACTGGCGAGAGAGATAAAGTTGGCTGGAGCATGATTCGGCTAATAATTTGGTCTTTTGCCAAATATGCTGGTCAATGCCGACATATGCAGACAATTAGGTGAAGTATAGAAACGATGGTGTTGTTTTGCTAACAAGGTGTCACAGTAAAATGCTCACACAGAGTAGGGATGGCTAATGTGTACATTAATCAATCTTTTCTCCACACCTCCAACGTCACTTTGCCTTAACAGGCATTCCCTCTCAAGAGTGTTGTTACCCACTCCAAGGACACGTAAAGTATTGTTGAAAGAGCAATGGATAGATTACTTTTTTTACTTAAGTGGCTTTCTTTTTCTCCTGCTGTGATTCTGAACAGTAAGTGAAAGGCTGCCAGCAGCCATACTGCACCTGTCCCTCTAAGGCCAGACACTCGGCCCTAAGGCAAGATGACAGACAGCCCCAGTCTGGACCACTGCTGGGGCTGCTTTTGCGGGTATTTATAGCCACCAACTCCCAGACAGGAGCCACAGGGAATATAACAGGAAAAAATAGAGAGCATTGTGGCAATACGTCAGTTAAAGAAGTTGGATAATTAAGTAAAAGGACATAAGAAGGAAGGATTAATAGGAAACAAATGTAAGAAGGGAAAATGGGGGAAAAAAAGAAGGCAGCAAGAAGAGAAGAGCAGTACTTAGTTTCTGTCTCCCTTCCCCCTCCTTTAATGGTTGGGGCTCCCCTGACTGCATGTGGCGCTACCTAACCAAAACATTGCTTTGCATCGTTGGTCTCCAGCCAAGGAGCCTGGGGGCAAGGTCGCACAGCGTGTGTATGTGTGTCCCCATTCAGAAATGAATGCAGGGCCAGGCCTGAGCACATGTGGTTGAACTGAATGCTGCTGCTCTGAGAGTATCCATGTGGCTGCTGGTTAGAGAGGAGGGACTGAGAGGAGCGAGTGAGGAAAAGACGGATGATTCCTTCAGCCTTAAACAAGCTTCCACCACATGGAGCACCTGCTTGCCTGATGCCAGGGACAGACAGCGGGCTAGCATGGCAGATCTGGAAGGCTGTGTTTACTCAGGGAAGTGTGTAGGTCTGGTGCCCTCATTAAAGGCTGGATCCTGATTGAATCTCAATGAAGACATCAAGCAGCAGCAGACGGCAGATGGGATGCTGACTTCCTCACTGTTCTGCCCTCTCCCCCTATTTTTTTTGTAACTGTTAGTGGGCATTCAGACCGAAAACAGCCCTATATTAAACAAGGTAAAGGATAGCATTGTTGAGACATACGTTGAGATGCAATCCAGGAAGTTCACTTAGAGTAACATATCTGTAAGTTTGATGGTTAATCAGGTGTCACACCATTTTATCTTTTGTTTTTGGCAACTTCAAGCTAAACAGTAGAAATATTGACCACTGCAGCACCTTGCTAGCTGATGTCACATTGCATTCCAGCAAAATGTTGAGCCAGGTTGAACTGTTAAACTGGAGGACCCTGACATTTTTTGCTTTATTTCACAGCCAAAATCGGTCTGAATGCAGCTTTAGGCCTGCTTAGTGGAGGAAATTCTAACTTATTCAAGTTTTCCCATGAGATTATTTAGTGGGTTACCTTAAAATTCTATAATTTTTTTAATGGTTGGCTTATTCCCTGCCACTGTGTCCTGCACATGCACAATACCCCAGTGTACAGTACCTTACTAACTGAAAGGTTTTGAGAGATTTTAATCATTTTTACAAGGGATTGTATTGCAAGAGCGAAATGAGAAAACCAAACACTGATGGTCTGGTTAGATTAGGAGCAACAGGTGAGCATGTGCTTTCATTACAGTGTGAGTGGTCACTTACCCCTGACATGTCTCGAGGTTAATCACTGACAACAGCTTTTACTGTACCTTCTTTCATGTTGAAAATCACTGCCTACCTCACAGGTTGTGATCACAGTTGTTTTCTGTCTACACAGCGTGGCTCAGTCTTGAAAGTGGCACTAGGAGGACATTAAACCAGTACATTCTCGCACACCGAATGCAAACAGTGTAACTCATTAGACTTTTTTTGTACAAGTCTCACTAACTGATGAGTCAGGCAGGTTTTTTTTTGGTCGAGGACAGCCCTAATGCATCTTTTCTCTCTGTCTTAATCACTTCATCTCAAACAAATCATGGCTCCCTAGGCACTCAAAATTATGCTCACACCTCTGGATGGTGTGACACAAATATTCCTCCACCGCCCAGCAGGAACCCTGAGTGCTGCTGGATCCTTTCTGTTGTCACACTGCGTTTGTCAGCCAGTAGCGATGCTCTTATTATCACACTGCGTCTTGTTTCTGTTTTGTGCTGCAGGGACGAGGCCACAATGCAGCACCAGTTAGCATGTTGGCTCATTAATATCCCATAATTGGGAGTGTTTGTGAACATTTGAGCTGAGAATGAGGGTCGACTGAGGAGTGAGATATTTGTTTCATTTTTGACACCTACTGTCGTGTGCTGAATTGTAGGTTGTGTTGCCAGTGGTATGTGTGGAAGATATAAATACTTGGCAGTAAATGCTTCTTGTACAGGCTTATGTGATGGCGGTGGCAGCGTGGCTTAGCAAAGTGAATGTTCCTCACTGACTGACACACATTTCAAGGCAATTAAATGTGGTACCGTTGAAACCACCATCAAACTTCCTTGAAATCTTAATCAAAATTTTCTCCCCTGTTCCTTCTCTCCTAGATCTGGGGTCACTATCCTGGGATGATTTGGAGAATGACCTTCCAGATGAATTGATCCCTAATGGTGGAGATCTGAGCCTGATGGGTGGGATGCCTTCAAATGGTGGAGCAGCACCTGGAGCTGGCGTGCCAGGTGGCACCCCTGTCGTCCCGGATGCAGCCGCCAAGCACAAGCAGCTCTCAGAGCTCCTTCGAGCCGGTAGCACCTCCAGTATCGCAGGCGCAGGGCTGAACTCCGCTAGCCCCCAGCCAGGTGGTATGGGGCCTCAGCTGGGCACACCGCTGGGTAAGAGCCCCCTTAGCCAGGGTTCCCCCAACAACCACCCATCCCCCCAGGCCCAGAAAGCAGGAACACCAACTGGAATAGCAGGACAGAACAACAACAACAATGCTGCAACAATGGGCTTGAACACTGCTGGATTCAACCAGGCCATAATTAACAATAGCCAGGGCCATGCTGGGCTACTGACCCAGGGAGGGCAGCCCCAACCTGGGCAGGTCATGAACGGTGGTCTCGGACCTGGAGCTGGGAGAGGACGGGGAGCAGGAGTAGCAGGCATGCAGTACCAGGGACCGGGAATGCAGGGAGCTGCACCAGGACCAGGAGGAGCAAGTAGTGCTTTGGCAGAGACTCTCACCCAGGGAGGGCAGCAGATAGGAGCCCTTGCCACCCTCAGTGCAGCCCAGCAAGCAGGCAACATGAACAAGGTGAGTCACACCCCCATTTTCCATCACCATTCTTTTCAGTATAGTTCATGTTAGGGATGTGCATGAATAATCGATTAGTCGATTAGTTGAAACAGTAAGCATAGTTGACACCTTTTTTTAAAGAATCACCTAATTTTTATTTGACAAACTTTTATTTGGTTGGGGTGGGAGGAGATTTATGTTTTACTTCATAGAGAAGCAGAACTAATGTTTATGGTTCTGTTTATGCCCAAGTGCGCATTCTCTCTGTGTGGTGCAAGCAAAACACTGGAACAGACGTCGGCAATAAGAAGAAGGGAAGCGGGCTGTTAAATGAGCTGCTGCTAACGTTAACTCAGGTTGTTGTTAGATGCTTTGCTTGTTTTTAGGTTAGGATTCCGTGAGTGTTCATCGGTCAGGAGGTTTTTACTGGGAGCCAAACTATCTACAGAGGTCTCATTAACTCCAAAACAAACGGACCAAGTAATTAAAGTCGGTCGAAACACTGAATAAAGCAGTTTCATATAAAAAAATCTATGTTTCTTTGTGAAACGGACACAGGACGTTGAGAGGGGCTGTTTGCTCAGCTTGTTTCTCTGTTTACGCAAGATCCAGACGTCGTTATAAAAAGTGATGGTAACGTGACTTGAAACATTAAGAAAGTAGTCGGGTGAAAATACCATTACCAGCCAGATTGAGAAAAGGCACAATGAGGCAGCTACAGCTCTAAAAAAAGAACTTGACAGAAGCCAACAAAGTAGCAATAACAACCGCTGCATTGACAGCTCTCACATCGGAGTCTTATGTCATTGTCACCTGCCGTTACATGGACGGTGACTGGAACATTTCCGGTTCTGTGCTCCAGAATCGCAGCACAGATGAGACACACTGCTGAGAACTTCACCACTAGTCTGAGGTGCACTGTTGATGAGTGGGGCTTGGAAGGTAAAGTTAGCGCATCTGTACACTACACTGCAAAAAACATGACTTGACATGACAACATATTATTATTTTGGTTTGGGTGGAGGGCATGTCTAAATGATGACAACACGACTAATCGACGAAATATATCTCAGGCTGTGATTCATTCATTGTTGATTCAGTAATTTGTATAGAATGATTAATTTGCCAATCTCAGGATGTGTGGATTGGAGCGTGGGTGGAAACCATTTTAACATTGAACACAAATTAATGTGTGCCATTTGGAAGTGTGCAGACTCCCGACAGACAAACTTAATAAGCTTGATGATGATGATTTCTGTGTTTTCTTCCTGGTGAAGCTCGACTGATCTAAACTGACAAGTTACCAATCAAAATGATTGTGTGTTCATTCTTGCTTGGCAGACTTTGAACTCAGGTGGAGGCTTAATGTGTCAATCCTGGATGAATTTACCTGGATGAATTTGCATTCACTTATTTTTTGGAATAAAAGCAAAGTTAGTGAACAGTGGAAAACCGTAATCTCCTCTAATGTGATTGGCTAGTATGGTGTCATGGCTATGAACTAAATTTTATTGGCACATTGCTGCCTTTTATGGTGCATTACAACTATACAACATGAGACACAAATGTGTATGGCGACCCTGTAATTAAACATCGCTCATCAGCACCACAGCTGGTTAGAAGCTAAACAGATAGTTTTTGGGTTTGACTTGTTTTTGCTTGCTTGTTTGTTTGTTTGTCTTCTCTTTACTTTCCAAATTACAGTGTCAAAATGATGTAAACAGTGGTCCATGTCACTGCTAACTCCTCTGTTGGTCTGGCAGCAGTGTAGACAGCTATGCGCTTCATCTGATAACTCATGATGTCATGACCTTTGAACTTGGGGGGCTTTTTGCTCTGCTTCTGACAGCAGCTCCAGATATATGGCAAATCCTGGCAAATCATCAACAATGAATCAAGCCTCAGTTACTCATATTGAGAGTGGGGCTTTGATCTGTGTATAGTGGCTTGTTTTTGAAATGCTTTTGTGAGTGTGTGATAATTGCTAGTGCTCAACTTCAAGTAGCTCTTAATTGGCTGGTTAATGAGAGTGGAGATGTTTCATGAGCGTCCATAACACCATTCATGCTTTGTCTCAAATGGCTTGATATAGGCGGTGGGCCAAGGGGAGATTTCGTGTATTTAGACAATGCCCGCCGAGGGAGGACCTCATTTTTTGTTAACAACATCTTCATTTTTCAACAAATGAAACAAAAATTGTTGGCACTCTTACCTCTTGCACATTTTTTGATTATCTGTAACTTTGTCGGAGTTACCGGCTCCGGTAAACCGAGCGGGCAGCTATACTCAGGGTCCGACATGCATGACGTAGTTGTAGTTATTGTCCAATGACATGCCTCGAAATGTGCCGGAATTTAACTCTGCCGCGGCGGTTGTAAGCTAGCGCTATCAGAGCTAATATTTCGCTGAGTACATTAACCGGTTAAAGATTGCACTACACGCTTAAACACATTGTTAAAATAACAACTGATCTGCGTAGCAATCACTTTTAAAGAGATGTGAAATGAATCAAAAGTTAACGGTCTCCAAAGTTCGTTATTAAGTTTGGTAAAGGGAGAAAATGTCTGATTTAATGTAGTTCTTACTGTCATCCCTTCTTTTGAAAACGTAATTCTCCTGTAACATTAATGATGTTCTCTAAATGGCATTGTGGACTTTGCACATAATAAATATTACTGATTTCCCACATTTGAGTTCCAGTGAGTAGTTTTTTTCACCTGTCAATCTTCTGACAAAATGATGAGCATAAAGTCACAATGAGCCACATGCTCTTGTTTAAACTATGTTTGCTAGCAAACACCACAGATATGGAGTGCTGTATGCATGTTTTTGAGAAAGACGGTCCTGTAACCCCTTTTACAGACACATGATGGAAGAAATTTATTAATTCTGTGTTTCTGTGGAAGAACCAGAGAGAGTACCAGAGAGTACTGTGGCCGAAGAGGCAGTGCAGAGATTTAATCCTAAAGACCAAGGTTTGCTGTTGTCATCTTGAGTAGGTAGTGTTGTGTGGATAGCTTTGACGCCAAGAGACTGAATAACGGAAATTAGCTTTGGCTATGTTCATTAATTGTCCTTTATTAATAAGTTAACTTTAAACTTCAAACTTCAGGAATTCCTGCTGCGATTCAGCTAACAGTGGCTATCACCGTACTGCAATACACTTTACCAACATAACTAATTTAAAAAGCAGGCCCAGAGAAGAAGTGAAAACCTTTATTTCAAAAAGAGGCTGAAAAGAGGGTGGTGTCAAATGAAAAGAATAATCATGTCAATGTGAATCATGAACTTCAGCTGTGAATCTGTGGAGAAAAAGATTGGAAATTAGCATCCAAGGCACAATGACATTATGCATTACATTTGGGGCAAAACTTTGTGCCTTACAACTCTTATGGCATAAACTTATTTATTACATTCTTCTCCAGAAATATGTGAAGAAATTAAGATGTGATAACAACTTTCTTGCTGGACGCTAGCCCCATTACAACATAGATGTAATGGGACTGTTATCTCTCTCTCCTGGCAATTTACATTATATAAAACACCAATGAAATACTAAATAAACTAACCAGTAATATTAATCTTAACACAGTGTGTGAGTATAATTTTGCTCTTAAAACTGGCTTTATGCATAGCTTGTTAAGCTCTTAATGATTAGCGCTGGCCAGCACCAAATTACCACACACTTCCAACAATTTTGGGTTATTTCACACCACATGAAGTGAATAATGCCAATATTAATACCAGAAGAATATTCAGCGATTTTGAAATATAGATTCAAGTCTCTTGAGCTTCCGTGCACTTAAATGTAGACTATGCAATCCAGGAACATTTTCCTCTGTTTTGCTAACCTCACCTCTCAACTGTGTGCAGCTGTTTTGTAAGCCCGTTGAGAAATTAATCAGTGGAGCAGTGGATTATCATAAGCGTTACGATGTGTGTTGTGTAGTATTATCTGTCATAAACAAGAATTACGGTTGCAGGCGGCGTTTTGGTGCCATCGAGGCGAGCTGGGACACCCGGATCGGATGTTGTTAACAAGACCTAAAATTAGACTACAAATACAATTTAATAGCGATCAACAAAATGTTATATATCAAATAAATAACATAGCTAGCATTTTTTCCAACAAGATTAATACTTACTTACACGCGTGAAAGCACTTCTTTAGCTCATATTATTTACGTGTTGTTTTTGCTCGTCCACCAGCTGAAACTTGCAATCAGCAGCTGTTCTTACGCATATCTGCGTCTGATTAAGCTGAATAATGTCACGTGACTTGTAGCTCGGCGTCATTGGTTCAGCAGCGCGGTAGGCTACAGCGTTTGCATGCAAATTTAACGAACTTTAAACTATGATTACGGAAAAACGCAAGGTTATGGTGCCAACAAACAAAATCTGATTAAGAAAAATATGCGCTACGCGACCTGAGAGATCCAGGTCACTCTCCTCTGGGGATCATTATTTTTCAAAAACTAAAGCAATGCAGCCTCGGCCCACTGCCTAATATATTCACTACAACAATAAACCAAAATGTTTAGGTCAATGATATAGAACTTGATTGAAGCCTCCTACAGATGTTGCCTTTGTGGTATGCCTGTATCACATTCTGCCAGTTGCTCTGTTGGTTTATCTGCACAGTCTTCTCCTGGCTGCTCATTTTCCAGCACTCTGACTGGTTAGAAATGAAATGTACCTCCACATGGCAGCTCTACTCTCACTTTTGGCAAAGAACTGATATTGACACGACAGTCAACCGCTCAGTCATTGTAAAGATTAGTCTTGGGACTCTGAACAGTGTGTGTGTGTGTATGCGTGTGCGTGTGCAAGCGAGAGAGAGAGAGAGTTCATAGTGTCATTGGCTGGTTAAATGCAAGATTGCCACCAATGTGGTTTCACAGGAAATCAGTAGGAAGCCATCTATTTTACTGGCTGTGTGTCAGAGCCAAGACACTAAAGCGCTACCTAACCACAACACACAGATAGATGCTGCGAGCTACTGAGAAGAGACTAGGAGAGATAGTGAATTTTTGTATTGAGATTCATTCTTAAATAGATTACGTACACATGCTTTAACCACAAGAAAGGTTACAAGTTGATGTAGGGCAGCATCATGAAAGAAGAGCCCTGTGTGTGTGTTGTAAGCTGGGTCAGTCTCCTGTGATTATCATGTCACCAACAGCTCTAGAGGAGAAAACCACTGGGCCCAGTCTTTGTGTGTGGCTTCCTCTATTGTGCTTTAATCGCAGGTTGTAAATCTCTTTCTGGGCATGTGTGTTGGTGAGAGGCTGCTGTCACTCCTTCCGGCCTCATGCTCCTTTGTTATTGTATATGCGTGAACACTCCCCTCGCTTTCTCTGGCTTATTGGATGGCAGCTTGCCCTGTCAGTCACACAGGGGAAGACAGGTATTGTAAACCACTTAATCAGTTACAATGACAGAGGGCGAGTGCAGTGAAAGAGGAGGAGGGAGGAGGAGGCAGCTCAGCTCAGCTCAGCTGAATAGTCTAGCCTGGCAGCAAACGTTGAGATGATGGGTAACGCTGTCCTGCCTGCCGATGTGTGGAGTGTGTTAGAGAGCGCACGCGGGGGGGGCTCTGAATGGGAAGAGTGGAGCAGAGGGGGTGTGCATATTTGTGCGTGTGTGTGTGTGTGCAACTGTGTGTGTCTGCCTGCTCAGCTGTGTTGAAAGGCTGCCAGTGTCTAGTCGTCTCCAGCTGGGTCTTTTTTATCTGGTCTGTTGGGTAATTGTCCAACAGCCTGAGGGGATACAGCCTGGCCTGGCATGGCGGAGTCTGGTCGAGAATACTCCCCAGCAGCTCCGTGGATAGAGAAGGCAGCAAGTTGTTCCAGTGTGTAAGCATATGGCAATAACGGGTTTTAGCAATCTGGCTCCTCACATCTCAATGTCACGCAGTCATGGTTGTTAAGAGTGAGCAGAATAGAGTAAACTCCTCACGAAGTAATTTTATATTGTGATATACTGTCATTTAGGATTTTATTTAATAAACCAATCTAAAACTAATAATGTCTAATACAACAGCCCTGTAACAAATCTACATTTTATGAAGATTATAATGTTTAGTTTTTGTTGAAGCAGTTAACAGATTGCTGATTCAAATTTCTGATAGTTTTGGAGGAAATACTTTGTGGTGCTGTTGAAATGTATTGGATTATTATTTTCTTTGGTTATTTTGTCTGCTTCATTTTTAATCAGAGTGAAGGCTACATAACGGAAACACCTCTCTGTGTAATGCAGTACAGTACATCAGCCTTCAAACTACATCCTTCAGAATGATCATATAGTTAGACAACCTCTTTAGGAACAGTTTCAATAAAAATAAACGTAATTCTGATGAAGTTAGGATGTGCTGCAGGACTGCATGTTAGACTGGATTAGTTGTGAAGTGTGCCTAATAAACTGTAGCAGCAAGTGTATGCCACACAAGTCATTTTTTAGACATTCATGAGAGAGTTATAAATATAGGTATAGATAAAATAACCCAGATGATCTAGTAAATTAAATATCTCTTACTGAGCTGAATTTAATATAAGAAATCTCACTGCTGTGATATTAGTGTGTAAGAGGTGTGAATACTTTATATTGACTATTGATATATTTGTTGTGATATAGCAAATATGTTAAAGTCACATAAAATTAATTGATGTTCATTCAGTAAACTGTGTGATAAAACTCTTTGTACTTGCTTCAAATCATGACTTTGGAAAACAACACAATATCATCTCTGACATTGCCAAGCCATAGTCTCTTGTTATATATTTTCTTCCTGTTGGGAGACCCTGAGTGCAGAAAAGTTCATTTATGGGCCAATTAGCTGAGAAGCTTAATTTGCTCTACAACCAACGGATCTTGAGAATCACGACTGCCAAGTTTGTGTAATTACCTGTCAGAGTGGCTAATTGTGAAACACTTTGCCAAAATGGGCAGCATTTATCTTAGTGGCTCTCTAACCTACTTGCTACAACATTAGAAATGATTTTAACTGTGTTGTCTCTAGTGGATCCACTGACTTACAAACTCTACTGTTTGGTTGTGAAAAGAAGAGAGGCCGGAGGAAGGTTGGAAATGTTTCTGTGAGTCGAGGGGTGGAGAAATCCTTCCTGCCAATAGCTGGTGTCATGCTGAGCTGTTATGTGGTGCCAGAGCATCAGTGGGCTGGTTAAGATCAAACCATCACAGTCAGCCTGGCGCGGGCCCATTTAGTGCCTGCATTGGCAGAGAGGGGATCTGTAATGACAAATTGGCACTGAAATGGAGGTGGAACCTTTGTTGTGCATTAGTGCTGTTTTGATAGATGTAGGTGAATAGAACATTTAAATCTCAATACATTGTAATCCTGGACTTCTCAAAATGGTAAACTCGCCTGTTCAGGAACAGTCATGAGTCTTTGTTTATGGATAGTGTTTGATCAGTGGCACCACATTATTTTCTCACAGATGTTACCCACTTGCTAAGTAGTAGCAGCTTGTAAATGACTTTTGGGGACAGTGGTTATAATCCCCCAGGTAAACGATAAAACTTATATCAAATCGATATTTTAAACTCATTAATACTTTAGACAAGCCATGTCAAGCCATTCCAGAATTTAGGACTGTAAGCAGTTTATCCTGTCAGTCTGTGAAGCTAATGCTGCTAAATTATTTCATTAACATTTCTGTCAATGTCTGTTTTTCCAGATGGGCCTGGGTAGCAATGGGGTCCATTTGGGGCTCAACCTCACGGTCAAGAGTGCCGCAGGGGCCGGGCCAGCAGCTAAATCCTCAGCAGCAGCTCCAGAACAAGGCTGCCCTTGCAGCAGTCTGCCACCCGTTCCCAGTGAGCTCAAAGGGGCGCTGTCACTAAGCGTGCCAAACATGGTTAGTGCTTGTTACACATAATCAGACATTACCATACAGATTATAACAACATTCTCTCTATGTTTTAGAAACATCTTTTGAATTAGCGATACAACTGAACGGTAATAAAATGTACAGTACTCTTTCAACTACCAAGTTATTGGTTTATTTTGTTATTAGTGACAAAATAAATACATTATAAATACATAATTAATGATTTCTAATCACATACATTATCTTGATAATTTTCAGATCTGTGTCCAACCTCTCAACTCCAAATGTCTGTCTGTGATCAGTGTTTCCGAGTATAGATCATATTCTGCAATTAATAACTGTTGAAGCTTTAATTTATTTCAGTTTTATAAAGTGGTTACAGAACTTGAGATGTTTTAAATCTTTCTTTGATCCATGTGCGATGATTCATGATAATTGGAATTGACAGACTATGGTTGGATGACTAATCTGCTGTATTAGATGTTGCAATTGCCAGAACTTTTATAACTTCATATAATGAGCTGCATGAGAACTGACACATGATGGCATTTTTTTCCTTAGCATTGGTGAAATTATTTACTGTGCTGCATAGTATTTAATTTTATTTTGTACTCTTCAGAAACATTCATTTTGTACTTTACTACTGATGAATGAACAGCTCCAAGAAGATCCGATATATTTTGACTATTGTTTTAGCACCACTTGAAGTCCCTGATAAAGTTTGGCCAACCAAACATGGAGAAACTGACCCGACAAGAAAAAGCGAGCAGAAAGAAGAGACTGATAGCATTATTTTAACTCATTATAACTGTACGCATCTGCCTTTTCTTTGTCAACCATGCAGCAGCTCAGCAGCAGCCTCAGCGGCAGCGTGATGCTCCCCTGGCCCGACAGCGGAGGCGTGGCAGTGCCGGCAGGCCCTGGCCCCGGCCCAGAGAAGCGCCGGCTGATCAGCAGCTGGTCCTGCTGCTCACTTTGGAGTACCAGCGGCGGTGAATAGCAGGGGAGGTGAGCCTGTGCCCTGCCTCACTGCCGCACCATGAAGCGTCATAACCGCGACCCACTGCCAGGCCGGCAAGTCCTGCCAGGGTGAGTGTCGGAAAACAATATACAGTGAAATCAAACTGATGATTTCCAGTGTTAAAAGTCTGAACTCCCTGTTTACTGATTGGACTTTGTTATTGTTAATTGGATCAGGACACAATAAACTCAGTTCTTTCAGTTGTTAATCAATGTTCTTGTCAGTCTTGACAAAGTAAAAAAAAAAAAAATGGTCATAAAACCTCTTGATTTCTGCATCCTGTGTAAATACCCAACTTTGTTTTGAACCAGTTATTAGTGACATTTAGAAATCGCAACATTTAGGATGTTCTGCGTAGATAAACACCCTCCTGTTTTTTCAAATTTAATGCAAGCGGGCATAGTATGCAAACCGCGTTCAAATTTTGCTTCTGCGTTGGTTGCAGCAGACAGTGGAAAATAATTGTGAAAATACTCCTGTTTTGGAAATAACATTTATAGCATTATTACTTTCCCTACTCTCTATGATTCCCCCAAAGATGTGTATCGTTGCCAAAAAAAAGTTTGCAGGTTGTACCACCTGCTTGTGTATTAGCCAGAAATACAACAAATATGCTACAATCTTGTTTGTCAGTCATGAACATAAATAAACTTCAGTGGCAAACACATGTACCCGATACTGCTCTTAATTGAATGTCTGACCAGTTCTCTTTATACAACCACACTTAAGATCAGGAACCAAGAGCCTTTCGTTGCCTCAGACTCTATACAGTTAAGGGTGTGCATATAACCACTTCTTCCAGAATTAACAGTTTTCTGAAGAACATGTTTAATACAAAGAAAGGCCTGATGAAGTTGCCCCAAAATACAATTTATTCGTGCCTTATGTTGCTATAACCTTTTACTTACGGTCTGGGTAGATTTCCTACCACACACAGAAAACAGTAGGCAATAACACCTACCACATCATAAAGTTAGCAAGCAATAATAAACTCATTAAGGAAAACAAGTTAAAAGCACTTTGAAAATTGCATCAACATGAAGTAGGAACTTCTAATGGGACAATAAGGTGTGTAGTGGGTGTTGAGAGTAGGCAGTTAAAATGAAATGTTGACAACTGGATGCGTATATATTTAATGTAGGAAGGCAGGGGTTAACGGCTGACTTTTTACGTTCAATCCAGCATTTGCAAAATTACCAGTAGATTTTCTTTATGAAGTTACTGTGATAATCCCAGTTATTTTGCACAATAATGCATTTATATCATAGTAGACATCAAGTACACTTTCATCTTCGTTTGCTTTTCCCATTGGATCAAAGTTATCTTTATGTAATCATCTTCAAATATTTGCTCGGCAATTAGATCACTCAAACACGTGTCTGCTTAACACTGATAATGTGGTCCATATGGTCCATGTCCATGTCAGTTGTGTCTTTTCAGCCCTGTTTTCCAACAAGCTCAGTTTTACAAAAGCATAATGGTGCGTATGGTCATGATGTGTCAAAGTCCAGTTAGAAACTTAATTGTCCATAATCTGAAAAAAATTGTCTTTGGCTTCACCACATAACATTAAAAACAACACATGAACATTAATAACATCAGACTTCAAAACATGGCATTGGCCAGACATAATTAGAGTTATAATAAATCATAAAATGTGAGGCTGTTGGATGCAAAATTTAATTCAGTCATATTCACATTACCCCATTAATTGAGCAGCCTTGCTTCGGTCATCTCTATCTTTACATCCCTTCCTGTTCTCCATAGGGAGGTCAATGGCCAACCAACCCTTCATTCCTTGGTCATACCATGGGTCTCAGCCTAATTCAGACTCGTGCTGAGAATTTCCATCCAATAAAAAAAACAACTCTTCCCCTCCTACTGGCTTGCCCTGTTTGCCCTTACATCTTGATCTGCTGCTCCTCCCACCACTCATTTCTTTATCTAGATTGTGATGTTGTCTGTGTCTGCTCTTGAACCCCCTGTTCACCTCCTTCCTGTTTTTACCGTTAGCATTACTGTGATGAAAAATTCCCCTCTCAAGCTTCTCAGATTTTAGTTTGAGTCCATGTATTTTACTTTGTTCTCTGGCTTGAATGCTAAAGTTAAATTTCAAGACAAACATTGAAGAGGCTCAGGTGTGTTTAGGGTAAAGAGAGTCTGCCAGCTCATTCCTCTTGTCAAGATCTTTGCTTCTCACTGCCACTGAAATAACGATGGCGAGATTTTGTTCTTTTCGCATTAGTTATCATGTCTAAGATTTAGATCTATCTGATGTCATTGGCCAATTCATTTCACTGAGGACTCTGGACTCTGCTTGGTTTTGGCTTTGGTTTGGCTTTTCTTTGTTTATCACTGCATTCCAAATCAACAGAAAGCCACCAACGATATATGTTTAGTCTTAGCCAGTAATGTTAGCGTTCTTACAAGGAAAATAAAATTTAATTGTGTTTGTTGTGTATGTACTTGAAGCTTGAAGCCATGTAGTAATTGTATAGACAGCACTTAAAAGTGCCAGGCATCTAGCAAGGCAGATTTATTTTTGTGTTTTTTAGCCCACTTATGATTTCTTGTCAAGATTAGCTGCTAGCACATTAGCCTGGCCACAGATGAAATGAAGTACTCAGTTTGTTCAGTCACGCACCAGGAAATATGGTTTAGGTTCCTCTCCCTCTCGGCCAAACCAACAGTCTTCCATGGTGAAACTACTGCAGTGAGCCGAACCTGGGATCTTTGAGTTTTGGGCAGCCACATTTCTTTTCTCTAGATTCTCTCATTTACTCTCTGACCATCTGTCTCCTTTCTATACCCAGATTGCAAATGTCTTCTTTCTTTTTTTTTTTCCCCACTAGGTCATTTTAACCAGGTTTTATACAACATGTATGCAGCCTGTCTTTTCCCAGGAAAACTCATATTAACATATGTAATGTCATTTGCTAAATTATAGTCTATGATACAGAATGGAACAGAAACAAATGTCATGTTGGTCATATGCGGCTCACACACTTAGTCACATGATTAGTAATTTCAGGTAATGTGCCTTTCCCTTGTGTTAAAAGTATTTATGCGTGACAAGTGCAGAAAATTGTCAACGCAAGATTTTATACCTCGTCGCTCACCACCACACCCTCGTTCTTTCTCTCTGCAGTGGCTCACTGTGCGTCGTCCAGACAGATTATCTCCCACTGGAAAAAGTGCACACGACACGATTGTCCCGTCTGCCTGCCACTGAAGGACGCGAGCGACAAGCGCACCCAACAGCGTGAGTACGAGTAGCAGGCTCTGGCCCACTGTTGCTTAACCATTGTCAAGTCAGTCGTCTTTAACCACTCACTGTAAACACAAAGGCTGGATTACCTCCATTGACTGTGTTGAATAAGCAGGACATCTAGACATGGCAACCTGTGGGATCAATTTACAATGGTCTCAATTTTTACCTAAGTCATGACAGGATATTATGTTGGTATGAGCTCTAATAGTCCATAGTGACAGCTGGAATCAGACCTGCTTGTTTCTTTCCTGAAACCAGTTAAAATGTTTATCTTAGAATGTGTTTATGTTTCACCATTTCAAGCCAGTCAAACCAATTGTTCTAGGCTCATGCTCCTCCACAATGATAAAAGCACTCGATGAGGTAAGAGTGTGGTCCTGCTGGGCTTGTAATCCCAGCGAAAAAGTGACACACAGGAGGGATGGGGGTATGATGAAGAGAGAGAGGGTGGAAATAGAGGCGTGTGCTTTCGAGAAGTCCTGCTGAGCCATTGGCTGTTAGGCTGTTCACACGCTACTCCCCCACTAGAACAGAGCGAGTTTGGCAGCTCTCTGCCTCATACCAAAACTGATCCTCTTTCTGTTTGTTCTGTTTTTTCTGTTAACTGTTATCATGGGCTCACACTCTATTTGTGTTTATGCTCTACCATCATTTGGAGACTTCTCTGGATTACTTATATTAGTTACTTTCGATTATTTAAATTATGTTTTAAACTTCCCATTTTGTTCCCCTCTCTGTTTTTTTTTTTTTTGTACCACTCACTCAGCATCTTTCATCACTCAGAGCATTCAGTGTTGGTCTGTCTGTTTGCTTGCATGTAAAGAACATGATGCAGGGGCTTGTGTCTCTCCCTTATAGCATAAACAGGCGCTTGAATTTCTTTGTTCTGCCTCCTCCGATTTTGTCTTTGCAGAAACCGAGTCTTTTAGCCCAACCAAACCCTGAACCCAAAAATATGCTAATGTCTGTCCCCGAGAAGGAATTTGTACATTTATTCAGTTCACTGCTTTTTTAAAGCATTTAGCCTTACGATGTCTTCTCACTGTATCATGCTGCCATGTTATGACTAACTTCTTGCCAGAGGTCAAAGTGTCCAAATGCATGTGTATTTTGTCTTACCTGTCCTTCCTGTGTTTCACCATTCTTTTTGTATTTATTGGGCTTGGCACATGGTGTCCAACATTTGCCATATTGTTCGTACCTAGCTGGTGCAGCAACAGGTTAACATGGTCCAACACTGCAAGCTGTAGTAAAGTCAGTATGATTATATGAGTGTCTTGGACTGACAGATCCGTCTGTCTCCCCAGCCATGTGAGCTCTCCCCTAATACAGGCCTCAAGAACCCCATGTCTTCCTGTTGGTGTGCAGGCCAGCCCAGTGCTCCACCATCAATACCTCCTTCCCCTGAACCCCAGCTCCATGCAGAGAGCCTCACGGCACTTGGGCTGCCTTGCAGCAGCAGGCCACTGGGCCAGGCTCAGGCCTTGGAGGCCCCAGGCCCAGGACCAGACAGCAGGAGCACAGAATGCTGGGCCCAGCAACAACAACAGCTTTACTTGGCAGATGAGACCCATCAACGCGCGGTAAAGCCAGAAAAAGCTGATTTATTCCTAGAGTTTCTGCGAGCACTGTTACCAGCCTTCCAACATTGTATTCTCCTGTTAGATTTTGTCCATGTCTGTATGTGTGTGATGACTGACTACAAATACACAGCACGCCTAGAAGGGATCTAAATAGGTCTAAACTATATATTAAGCATTACTGAAAAAATATGTTCAGACATGAAACTGTAAACTTAAATACTTTTTAACACATTTGCTTTGTAGAGTTCACTTCAGTTATAGACATGGCAGCTATTCAAAGCCACTATGTACTGAGCTTGATTTTGAAATCAGACAGTGCTGTTTGCTTAGTGTTCTGTATTTACAGGTAACCAGATGGCTCTTGGAGGTGCTGACATTGGGTGCTGACCACTTGGAAACAGACAAACCTGCACACAGACTCCCTTCAACACACTCCTTTTTAACAAGTAAGTCCTTGCCAACCACTGGCTTCAATTCACTGAGCTGATTTCATGTGAATTTCTCATTCTGTTATGAATGGAAACTATGTAACTCACCTTCTTTGTTCCTCCCGTTTCCTCAGTCAGCTGCTGTCAGAGCGGATCAGCTGTGGGAGTCGATGGGCAACCTACCTGCAGCAGCACCCGTCTCTGCCACAGGCACCAGGAAAGCCTGGCATGAGCATGTCACTCCAGGACCTGCGCCAATCACCTCGTGCACAAACTGTAAGTACATAACCCTGCTGGATGTAACAGTTGGAGTTGGCAGTAGTCTCCTTACTTGTTACTTACCCCTCTTGACTTTGTTTCAAGGCCAGTAACTGCAGTAGAAACTGCCAGAGATATTAATTGTTCCCCAAATTCTGTTCTTCTCTTGACGAGTACAAGCCATATTCCTACCCTGACCAGCTTTAAAGGACAGGCAGATGGAGAACCTGGTGGCCCTCGCCCAGAAAGGTGGAGGGGAGACATGTCACGGAGTCAACTGCTGCTTGAGTAGGTCTTTTAAACCGGTCCTCAACCAAGACATGACCCGAGTTGGTCATATGAAAGTCCACCAAATATTTGGCAACCACAAAAATACACAGTTTGTATATTATTTTTTAATTAATTTACAAGTATCTCCTTCCATCTTCCCACCTTCTTCCCTACAGGATAGTACTATCACTTCCTGGCGGAGAAAATCTATAATCCAAAAAGGTGGAGAAGAGGCAGCTCAAGGCTACAGAAGCAGTCATCAACCCAGGCACCTGTGGCAGCCCAGGACCCAGCAGCCTGGCCTCGCCCAGCCCAATACTTTGGGCCCAAAGCCCTGAAGTAGTATAAATAAAACAGAATTTCAGAGTAAAATCTCAAATGATTTTTGAGTTAACATGTTACTAGCTAGTATTGGAAGCAACAAAAAGCTCTGCCATAAATTCAAACTTTTTTAGGTTTGTGTGCAATGATTTTATTCAAATTTCCTACCCTGTACTAGCCACTGCTGGCACTGATGAAACTTATATTCAATTTTTTGTTTTCTTTTATAAAGTTGAGAGTAGCTATATAATTCTAACAGAAAACTATGCTGTGGCAGTGGAGTTTTTTCATTAGAGCTGGTATTGTGTAGTGACTATTTATGTATATGTATCCTCTCTGTCTACATATTGGTTATATTTGTTTTGTTCTATAGATGGACCTGTGCCTCTGCCCAACATGCCGTCAGATCATGAATGCGTACGGGTTTCTGAGGTACGTCATAGGGCACGTCAAAGGCGGTAGAAAACAAAGATGGAGAATGCTACATTAACCATCACCCAACTTAAAGATGTATCATATTCACCACTGTCTTTGTGTAGACAACTGTGTGTCCATTGTTAAACATTGTGGCTCACTCTTCTGTCAGGAATCAACCAGTTCCAACCACATGGCCTGCCCAATGCAGATATCACAGGCACCTATGGGGCCGAGCTGCCTCACCTATGAACCACCCACAGCAAATAGACATGAGCTGCGTCCATCGGTAAGGAGGCAGGCTGGGCACACAAATCACAGTAGACACACACACACACACAGAACCATACAAGTAACATGAGCAAACTCTGGCTGTCTGCACAAGGTACCTCAGGCTTATTAAAAATGTAGTCGACTGGTCAGGTCATGAGTGTTTGGTGAATTTTCAAGATGGACGAGTCACTGCACCAAGTGGACAAAGACCTGCTGTTAGCAGAAGCCGGTAACGATACAGAAAAGAGCGACCTATTGCTTATGTGGATTTTTCCATTGTGTTGCTGCACAGCATCATGATTAGCCAAACTGTGCTTGTTAGGCACTGGAGAGATTTTAAGAAATGTGTTAGAGGTGATGGAGGCACCGACATTTTACTGGAAAATAATGTGCCCTGTTAATACATGTCTTGTTAAAGTACAGGAACTCAATGAACACAGAGTGTGTGTCATGGCCATTTTTGTTAATTTCTATCCTGAGTAAAAATAAGCCTAACCAGTGCAGTGTGAGAGAGACTAATCTAAATATTAACCTAATTTTATTGAAAATAATTCCATAGAATTTGGGTAGAGGCAGGTAGTTCTCAGCTTTTTGTTAATTAAGGTTTCGCAAATGTGAACATGTGCATTTCTTTTCAAGTGATTGTGAGTCAACAAGAAGGTAACGCATTTATGGCCGATACGAAGACTTGAGAATTACATTAAATAAATAAAAAAGATGTATAGTAATGTTGTATAATAAAGTTTAACAATACCACATTCATGCTTCTCCTCTGTGAAATCTTTACTGAAACAATTGACATTGCCTGTTTTCAAATCACAACACAAGTAAATTAGGTTTTGTAATCTTAAATTAAGCAAGTTAATTATTTGAATCATCAATGAAATAAAACAAATTAATCACTCTGCATTTATACTCCTGTTATCACACAGTTTGTTATTAGTCAACAAATGGATCAACACATTTCAAAGGATTAAACTTAATATGTTTTTTAAGATTTGAATTAGATGAGGACAAACATGCAGAGTACTTAAATTAAAGCATTTATCCATTTGTTCACTAAAAAACAAGAATCTAATCATTTCAGCAGCAGTATTGACTGAAGTCTGACTGTGAAGCAGAGGGGAATGTAGATGATTTAGATGTTTCAGTCCTCAATCTACCATCACGCACACACTCATACAGCCTTACTGTAGATGGAAAATATTCATAATACATCAGAGCTGCATTATTGTGCAGCCAGAATGTCAGTTATGTGATTGATCTTTGCGATGGTGTTGGTCAGTGGAAACACTCCAAGAATTTCTTTCATTATGTCCATAGTAACATCTTGTTTTCGTGCCTTGTAGCTGGGCATGTCTCCCTCCAGGATGCCCCAGGCCCAGGGCATGATGACCGGACACGGTGGTGGCAACATGGTAGGCCAGACGGCCAACCAGGGACAGTTTCTGGCTCAGACCCAGTTCCCTCCAGGAACTGCTGCAGTCGCTGCAACAGGCGCCATGAACGTCACTGTGGGCCCCGGCATGGGTCAGCCGCAGGCGCAGGCTGCTGTTACTCAGGTGAGGGAAGAGGAGTGAGGAGCTGTAGTATACTAAGTTGGACAACTGATTGGTTGCATTTGGTAATGCTATCCCTTTTTGGGATGCTACAAAGTTGTGCTAATTCCAACTAGCTGCTGGGGAACTAAACTCAAATTTTAACCAATCATACTACACACTAATTGCTCTAAAATTGTTCTCATACCAATCACAAGGTGCCCTCTAAACCCCAAATTGTGTGTGGTGTTGTGTTTGTCTGTTTGACCTTATGACTGTATGTTTGTCTGCTTCTCTTGTGTGTGTATGTGTATGTCTGCCTGCCCTTTGTGTGTGTCCTTCTCTCCAGCAGCAGCAGCCAGAGCGCTAACATCCCCATGAATGCACTTGGCCCCTCGCTGGGCCCTCAGCTAGCCTCCTCCCAAACCCCCTTGCACTCCACGCCTCCGCCTGCTGCCTCCTCCGCCTCCACGGCTGGGGGGGCCACTAACCTGCCGCACCCCCAGCCCTCCAGCCGCAGCTCCACCCCCACCCTCCCTGGCCCTGCCCAAGCCCAGGGTGCCACCCCGCCCTGCCCCACCCAGCCCCAACCCCAGGCGGAGCTCCCCGCAGCAGCACAGACGCAGCCCCCGCCTCAGCCCCCTACCACGCCGGTGAGACTGAGACCCTCCGCATGCCCTCCACTCTGAACCCCACCCCACCCCCTCCCGTGAAAACTCCCATCCCTCTGACTGCCATGTATCAACCCGTCCCATCCACATCCACCTCTCTGTCTTACTACTGCATCTTCACCACTGTTTGTAGCATCCATCACAATGGGAATGTTACATCTTAAAGGGAGCATTGAAATGAATATGGGAGGTGTTCATCTGTGTCATAGCTTCAGTCCTGCATGCAGTAAAGCAGTGAAGCTGTTGCATATAGCTCATATTTGTCTTTCTTTCTCTGCCTCCCTCCCTCCTCTGTGTTTCAGCTATCTCAGCCAGGAGCCAGTCTGGATAACCGGGTGCCCACGCCAGCCTCAGCCGCCAGCGCCGACCTGCACTCGCAGCATGTTGGAGCAGACCTGCCTGTCCAGGAGGTCAAAGCGGAGACGCACCACGACCAACAGGAGTTTGAGGCCGCTGGCGGCAAAACTGAGCCCAAGATGGAGGTGGGTTGGGGCTACATGGTCAAAGACACTAAAACCATCAGTATGCTTTAGACATAGTGCTTGTCAGATGGTCAAACAGCATCTGAAACCCCCTCCGATGTCAGAATTGGAAGTTTGACGAGCACACCCACTTCATGCAACGATATCATGCAGCATGTCATACAGACTAGCCAACAGTCTCCAATCTGTCATCCACCTTGTGTTTTTCTATAAAGTAAAGCCTCTGAAGCTTGAAGTTTGATCATTAATTCATACACTTTTAATTTGGCATTTCTCCCCTGTGGATTTATGATATTGTAGGTTATTGTATTGTTTGATATTGTAGATCTAAAGCCTTTAAACTTACTCCTGACTGTCAGTAGCTAGTGAGCTTCTTTCCCCTTGGCAGCCATTAGGACCAAACAGTTGAATAAATTGGGAGACTTGTTGATTGAGGAGCAAACCATCTCTTTTCATCTGTAGACATAGTCTCAGTAGAATGAGCATACTGCCCTACAGTTTGTATGGGAAACGGGAATGCTATCAGTCTTTAAACCCCTTTGAGTGTTCAAGTTTAAAACCTGACAGTGGTACAATGAGTCGTTTGTCTGTCCGTCTTGTAGACTGAGGACGACTCTACTTCATCGTTGGTGAAGAAGGAGGAGCCAGAGGAGAAGCCGGAGCCAATGGAGGTGGAGGAGAAAAAGCCGGAAATGAAGACAGAACCCAAAGAAGAGGAAGAGGGTGGAGCCAACAGCACAACCTCCTCATCCCCCTCTCAGTCACGGAGGAAAAGTGAGTCTGAAACCAGGGGATGAATAAAACCTGTGTAGAGTCTCTATGACTGATAGAAACAAGCTCCACTAAGTAAACAGCAAGGTATTTGTCATTGCCAGTAATGATCATACACCCACACAGTGCCAACTGTAAGACAGTCAAGACTTGTACTAAGTTTCAGTAAAACATATAATTGTGACTGGAAACTGACTCTGAAGAGTGTCCAGAGTCTTTGACCTTGCTAGCACTTCACATAAATAATGAACAGGCTGTGCATCTGCTAGTAGAATATCCTGTTTGAACGCCACCTGACTCAACTCAGTGACTATTGATTTACGAACAAGTAATAATGTGGGTTAAATTTAGAGATAATCAGAACTCAGTGTTTACAGTCATTGAAGAAAAGTACTGCTTTTTTGACTATTGTGTAGTTTTCATTGAGACTGATGTGTTTCTGAAGGCAATTCAGAAGTTCCCCCCAAAATTATGTGAGGGAGCAAATGGGACAAAAATGTTGCACTTATTTTTAACCACAGGAAAATTTAGGAGATCGTCTGAAAGAGGTAGCCCAATATGTGTTACAGTAGCCTTCTCTCCTTTCTGTTTTTTTCTTGCTTCCTCTCATATTTAATGTATAGTAAACATTTTTTGTTTAACTTAACAGTTTTTTCATTGCTCTTTTTTCAGTCTTTAAGCCGGAGGAGTTGCGCCAGGCTCTGATGCCAACTTTGGAGTCTCTCTACAGGCAGGACCCTGAGTCGCTGCCCTTCAGACAGCCAGTAGACCCCATGCTTCTTGGTATCCCGGTAGGTAGTACATATTCACTTATCACCTAATGTTTTCGCTGTGGTTGACGCATGTAATTCAGCTGCACTATATTAGCTCTTTGATCTCTAACACAAAATTTTTTGTCTGTCTGCTCTCTCTAGGACTACTTTGACATCGTTAAGAATCCAATAGATCTGTCCACAATAAAGCGCAAGCTCGACACGGGTCAATACCAAGAGCCCTGGCAGTACGTTGACGATGTCTGGCTGATGTTCAACAACGCCTGGCTCTACAACCGCAAGACGTCCCGTGTCTACAAGTACTGCTCCAAGCTGGCTGAGGTGTTTGAGTCAGAGATCGACCCTGTCATGCAGGGCCTGGGCTATTGCTGTGGGAGGAAGGTGAGATGGAGGGAGCAGACTACAGGGAAATTAAAGATACAATAAATAGAGTAGGAAAGACTGAAACAGCATTGATACGCTGTCAGCTATAAATAGCTGCTAGGTGTTGGCTGCCAAGTCACTCAAAAATCACTGTTAACTTCTAATTTCACTCTTGGATTTAGTTTGGTAGGACTATGAACATGAGTTTTACTTTTCACAGTGTAATCATGAATATTTTGGTGTTTTCTCTACATTTTGTCAACATCATCCAGCACTGACTAAGAGATGAGGCTTACTTAGATACTAAACCAAACGACTAAACCTTAAAATTATAACCATCAGACTAATTGATTTCCCTTCTCCTGAAGGATTAATTGAAAATTTCTCTTTGAAATGTTTTAACGACCTTTGTTATCTCACTTTTTTCTGCAGTACGAGTTTTCTCCCCAAACCCTCTGTTGCTATGGCAAGCAGCTCTGCACCATACCTACTGGAGGCACATACTACAGTTACCAGAACAGGTACCTGTGTGTGTGTGTGTGTCTGTCTGTCTGTCTTTACAGTTATGTGTGGCTGTGAACTCAGGTATAAAATAATATTGCCCTCTCAGGAATTTTAATCTCACTGAATGATGTCATACACGTCACACATTTGCATACACAGTTGCTTATTAAGTGTTTTGATGGGCAATAAATGCAGCCATTTGAACTGTATTACCCATCCCCTGCAGCCTGGGACCTGTTCCTCTGTAGCTGTAGACAGACCGCTGTGGTCCGGGCAGCGCTGTCATCCTGACAGCTACAGATTTAATGGCTCTGCCTTTCGGTCCTGGCACCACATGAGAAGGAGTAAATGGGTTTTGCTAACAACAACATTTATTAACAGACAGGTTCTAGCATTGCATCCTATTCCCATAAAGGGAAACACTCTGAAGACCCTAAACCCAAAAGAGTGTCAGACACTGAAAGCAGGAGAGCAGTGTGCTTATTGTTTTTCTCTCAGCTTTTATCAAGGGACTGAGTGAATTCAGTGTTGCCACCCCCTCACTTGTGCGACAGATGAAAATATAATGCTTTGGTGAAGGCCACAAACAGCATTGCCCATCATTGCCTTTTCGTCTCAGTTGAAAGCCAGCAGATAACTGTCTACACCACGTTCCCTTGCACCCCCTGCTGTATAAAGTGTGTAACTGCAGCCCTCTTCACACTTTGACTGGGCACTTTGAGAGCAGAGCAGCACAGCAGCAGTAGTGAAACAGCACAGCCTGACAGACAGCATGAGGCTCCTGCAGCGCAGTCCATTTACACTCTCAATGGGAGCTCAGGGATTCCCCGCTCTCTATTATAAAACATAAAAGACAAGTGTTATTTTGTGCACAGTTGTACTGAAGACACATAAACCAGCAACCGAATACTAAACGTTGCAATGCAGTGAAAAAGAAGAACAGGAGGATCTGCATTTAACTGTTGTTCAGCCACCTTTATAGTGTTGAATGTGCTGAATGTTGAATGTGTGTTGTTGCAGGTATCATTTCTGTGAGAAGTGCTTCAATGAGATCCAAGGGGAGAGTGTGACGCTAGGAGATGATCCTGCACAGCCACAGACGTGAGTAAACTGGTTGATACAAAAGACAAACAACAACTTAAGTTGTAGTCTGTCATATTAAGAAACATATTGTGAGAGGAGACCTCAGGCGTTTTTGATTTGTGGAACTTCCCAACTTATTTTTTAACAGCAAACGGAAATGTCCCTGTCACTCATCAGAAGTACCACGTCAGATTCAGGACAGCATCTATGTATCTCATAGACATAGCCTTGCTCAAGAACACGGTTTATCCTCATGTTCCATAGTATTTTACAATCTAGCAAACAAACTTTACTGTTAATCATTTTAAATACTTGTGTCCTTTACAGCTGTTTCAAACATCTCATTGAGGCATGTTGCTTGCATGATGTTAATCCAAAATCTGACTTAATATTCACTATTTAGCTCCTTTAATGGATTTTAATTACAGATCTGTCAATGCTCATATTTCATAAACAGTGTATTAGTGATTTTTAGATGCTTATTATGTATGCATTATTGAAACCGCACTGAACAACAGTCCACACGGCTACCCGCTGACCTTCAAGACCATTTTTTGTTGTATTGTATTTAAATTGTTATGACGACCCAGCCAGCAATGAGAAACAGAGCTGAGCTGAGCTGAGCTGAAAAACTGTTTGTGTGTGCATGGGTGTGTTGTATTACTTACTCTCCCCTTTCTTCTTCTCCTTCCGTTCCCTAACGCTTCAGGATGATATCAAAAGACCAGTTCGAACGGAAGAAGAATGATGTACTCGACCCTGAACCGTAAGTGGACTCAAACCCCCACACCCTTTAAAGAGAGGGACTAACGGCGACAGACACCATGTTCTTTCTGTGCTTCCTTTCTGGAAGTTAGTTTAATTTGTGTTGAATAATCATTTTACTAATGTTTCCTACTTTTGTGTTCCGGATCATGTCTTTAAAAGTTATTTTCTGCCACCAACATCTGGCTTTGTTTTTGTGCGTTTGGTGCACAGTCTGCATATTTTCTCTCTGGAGCTCTCTGATCAATCACTTTGGTTTCAGTGCAGCCTCAGGGCAACTCAGCAACGCCACCTGCTGAGTGGAACTTAAAACTCTGTGTGTGTCCAATGAGAGTTTTTCCATCAGAGAGCGCAGGCTCTAAGTACTTTGACATGCAGTGATTGCCTTTCTTGTTGTCATTGTGACTTTTCTTTTTAAATTAGATGCAGAAAACTTACTAAACCTCCCTCAAAGGCGCACTTGCACTGGCTGGCTTGCAATTGCGTAACAACTGGAGGAACATGAACTTGAATGGAGATGTTTGTGTTGCTTGCTGTTTCAGCAGCTAAGATATCAACATTCATACAAATGATGGCCTTCAGAACCATGACTTGGACAGATTTGAGAACTGGAACAATGTTTTTTAATCTGTGCTTAATGTGCATGAAAATTCTCAGTCATCCATGTCGAGCAGCGAACTGAACGGTGCAGTTGCCTTTAATTTAGTACTGCTAGATTCTGCATTTTTGAACATTAGGCCTACGCTCGATGTAGAAATGTCTGAAGTCTCATATACGTGTTTGCTGTTCTTCAGGTTTGTTGAATGTAAAGATTGTGGACGGAAAATGCACCAGATATGCGTCTTACACTACGAGGTCATTTGGCCATCTGGGTGAGATGTCAAACTCAACTTCTAAATATGTATTTTGTATATTTCATGTTTTAATTGTAACAATAAGTCTTACTCCTCTCTCTCTTTGTCTTTACAGATTCATTTGTGACAACTGTTTGAAGAAGAGTGGAAAAACACGAAAGGAAAACAAGTTCTCTGCAAAAAGTTAGTGCCTTTCTTTACACTCACCAGGTCCTTTTGTCTGACCAACAGTACAGCACCCAAAGATATTCAGTTTAATATATGACTAAAATAAGCCATTAAACATCATCCTCATATTTGACATTTTTGGATTAATCCAAATAGTTGAAGATTACTCTTTGGTCAGTTGACTAATGAATTAATCGACTAAATGTTGCAGCTGTCATGTTTATATATGTAAATCATCTTGAGCCAGCTTTCCATGTAAAATTACGTGCAGTCTTCAAAATGTCAACAGATAATTGTCTCATGCACACAAGATGATATAAACCACCTCCATCTGTACAAGCACTGCATATGTCTCTAAGTAGTTTTCCTGCATTGGCAGCTTTGTTGTTTCTGTGGCTGGACCTGTGGTTTCACTGGTATTATTCTTAACTTGATAGCAGCTGCATGTTGTTTTTTCTCTCTTCTTTCATCCTGGAAAGTTAATAGAAGTAGCAGGTTTGAAATATTTCTCCTGTGTGTTTGTTCACTAAAGGGCTGCAGTCGACACGATTGGGAATGTACATAGAGGACCGTGTGAATAAATACTTGAAGAGACAGAACCACCCAGAGGCTGGAGAGGTGTTTGTGCGAGTGGTGGCGAGCTCTGACAAAACAGTGGAGGTTAAACCAGGCATGAAAGCCAGGTGAGTGCATCACTGACCACAGGAAGACCAGAGGTCTGTGTGGAATAAGATTTAGATCTAGTTTCCATTCAGGACCAATACAGGTTACTTAAAACAGGCTTTTAATTTTTTTTAACATTTTATTACTTCATAGTTTATATTACTTTATTATTATTTATTATCTATCAACCAGACATGAGATGAGGGAGGCCATAATGTTGTAAACAACCAAATACCTGCCTCACCCTCTTTGATTTGTAGATGCACTGGCACAGCTCATATTTGTCCTGAGCTTATTTTTATTGTCCCTGCCATACAAAGCTGAATGCCCTCTATAAAGCTTTTATACCCACTCAGGGTGATTGTGGAACCTGCATGTTTGACAAGATGGAGTGTACACCCTCTCTCAGTACCTCAAAGGGTTTTTCACTGTTGCCTCACACAAGATCAAAGTCTGCAGTGTTTGTCCCATCCTGGCAGGGAGGAGGCCCTCATCCAGCAACCTGTTATCTACAGGTGGACTGATTTAAAGCCATTTGCTTTTTATTGACTCGAGGCCACTCAAATTGAATTGTCCCATTATGCCTTTGAGTGTCTCTAAAACCAGCGACACATAAGGAAGCATCTTGGTCAGCTTGTGACTCTTGTTTCCCAGAAACCTTTAAAGTCACAATAAAATGGGAAAAATACTTATTATTAAGTTATTTTAAAATCTTTATGTATTGTATTATGCACCTATGGAATATTTTATTCTAGAATTTTGTTTTAAGGTGTGTATGTGGTAACATTCCTTTACCCTTTGCCCAAATAAAGTGCCATGTGAAGTCAGCAGATTTGCACAGTCCACACCTGTGTTGTGTAAAGAGTAGCGCACACTAATGTCATATCATTTGCAGATGACATGTTAATTTAACAATAAGCCAAAGCTGAATGTCACAGAATATTCTAGCTTCTTGTGTAGATCATGAGATCTGTTAACACATTCTGATTTGTTTTTCTTTATCACGACAGGTTTGTTGACACGGGTGAAATGCCCGAGGCCTTTCCCTATAGAACCAAAGCACTTTTCGCCTTTGAGGAGATTGACGGTGTCGACGTTTGCTTCTTTGGCATGCACGTGCAGGAGTATGGCTCCGAGTGCCCATTCCCCAACACTAGGTCTGTACATCTAATTATCGTGTTATACATGGCAACAGGAAAATGGCATTTTATCTGGCATCTTACCTGTGAAATCTACTATGCTCCATCTCTCTACCTCTGCAGACGGGTCTACATATCATACCTTGACAGTATTCACTTCTTCAGACCTCGGATTCTACGAACAGCAGTTTACCATGAGATCCTCATCGGCTATCTAGAATATGTCAAAAAACTCGGGTAGGCCATGCTTACAACATGGAGAAGAGTCTTGGGAAAGAACTCTGTGATGGCATCAGGTTGTAGGCCTAACCCTTGGTTTTTGGTGTGTGTGCCTCTGCAGGTACGCTCAGGGACACATCTGGGCATGTCCTCCCAGTGAAGGAGACGACTACATCTTCCACTGCCATCCTCCCGATCAGAAGATCCCCAAGCCAAAGAGGCTGCAGGAGTGGTATAGGAAGATGCTGGACAAGGCCTTTGCAGAGAGGATCCTGCATGACTACAAGGTGAGGAGGAGAAAGATCTTTCAAATAGGCCAAAAAGGCGTACTTCTGAATTTGCAATCTGTAGTATTTAGATCAAAGGGAAAATTTACATGCGCATTTGAAAGTTTGATTAATTTGTTAAAGGAGTCTTGTTTTGGTTTGAACTGTTTCTGATCACATCCCAGTTCACATTTTGTGTGAATTGTACTAGTCAGAACACATTTACTACCACACAAAACATGTAAAAGTCCAACATTTTTGATTACTGAATGGCTTTGAATCATGAATGTTTTTTGTCTTCCTCCCAGGACATCTTCAAACAGGCGACTGAGGACCGACTGACCAGCGCCAATGAGCTGCCGTACTTTGAAGGTGACTTCTGGCCCAATGTGCTGGAGGAGAGCATCAAGGAGCTGGAGCAGGAGGAGGAGGAGAGGAAGAAAGAGGAGAACACAGCCGCCTCTGAAACTCCTGAGGTTAGTGCTTTGTTTTATGGCTTGATGACATGATACTAAATTAATTTACAACTCCACTGTTTAGTCATGTATTATCATCTTTGATAGGCCCCTAAAGGTTTCTATAGAGAGAATAATCTTTCAGATGCCACTTCTTCTTAACTCCTGGAATATTGTTATCAACACAATCTGAATCAAATTTGATTACTTTTAATGAATGTCTAATGAGAGGATGGGTCAAGGTGACAAGGAGTAACACAGTTTAACTGGGGAACACAAGGCATCTTGAAGACAACCAAAATCTTCACTGTAATGAGTACTACTACAGAACGTGTCTGTTGATAATTCACATAGTGAGAATATGTGATCATTTAATACACTGTTTTGTTTAATATCTGTCATTGCGTATCTCCCCCAGGGTACACCAAGTGACAGCAAAAATGCTAAGAAGAAGAACAATAAGAAGACCAATAAAAACAAGAGCAGTGTGAGCAGAGCCAATAAAAAGAAGCCTGGGATGCCGAATGTAGCCAATGATTTGTCCCAGAAGCTGTATGCCACCATGGAGAAGCACAAAGAGGTGAGATTTGTTATTTTATATTGTTTACATGTGATACTAAAAGCTGTTTTGTGGTAAATAGGCATAACATGCTTTTGAGGTGTATTCATCACGCATATGCTTCTCTGACTCTCATTTCTGTGTCTCTGTCTCCTGAAGGTGTTCTTTGTGATCCACCTCCACTCTGGTCCCATGGTCAACACCCTCCCACCCATCGTTGACCCCGACCCCTTGCTCTCCTGTGACCTGATGGATGGCCGCGATGCCTTCCTGACTCTAGCCAGGGACAAACACTGGGAGTTCAGCTCCCTCAGGAGGTGCAAGTGGAGCACCATGTGCATGCTGGTTGAGTTGCACAACCAAGGACAGGACCGCTTTGTGTACACTTGTAATGAGTGCAAGCACCATGTGGAGACACGCTGGCACTGCACTGTGTGCGAGGTGAGTTTTTACACTGGAATTAGTCGTCACTGAAATGGTTAGACTCACACTGTGAAATGATATGGACTGGATGGATGGACTAGAGATAACTTGTGAAAAAAAATCTGTTCACCAGATCTTGTTAGATTCATGTTAATGACTGTGTCCCACTCTCTCTGCCCTTTCTCAGGACTTTGATCTTTGCATCAATTGTTATAACACGAAGGGCCACGAGCACCAGATGGTGAAGTGGGGCCTCGGGCTGGACGACGACAACAACAGTCAGAGTGGAGAGGCCTCCAAGAGCCCACAGGAGAGCAGGCGTCTAAGTATCCAACGCTGCATCCAGTCCCTGGTCCACGCCTGTCAGTGTCGCAATGCCAACTGCTCTCTGCCGTCCTGCCAGAAGATGAAGCGAGTGGTTCAGCACACCAAGGGCTGCAAGCGCAAAACCAACGGTGGCTGTCCTGTATGCAAGCAGCTTATTGCTTTATGTTGTTACCACGCAAAGCACTGTCAGGAGAACAAGTGTCCTGTCCCGTTCTGCCTGAACATCAAGCACAAGCTTCGCCAGCAGCAGCTGCAGCACAGGCTCCAGCAGGCCCAGCTGATGAGGAGAAGAATGGCCACCATGCAAGGAAGAACCATGCCGCTGCCGTCCCCACCGGCCTCAGCTGCCCCCAGTACTCCCACTTCCCATGCCCAGCCCAACACTCCCCAGACACCTCAGCAGCCACTCTCCAACCAGCCGCAGACCCCCAACTCAGCCGGCGTCATGTCTCCTTCTTTCCCCAACGCACCTCGCAACGGCCAGCCTCAAGCACCGGTGTCCCAGGGCAAGCCGGGGCCCCAGGCCTCCCCTCTACACCAGCAGCAGTCCCCTCTGCCCCAGCCGCCTCAGCCACCTCAGCCGCTACAGCAGCCTCCCCTAGCTGCAGTCAAGATGGCACGGCACATCGAGATGATGGCACAGGCCCAACAGAACCAGCAGAACTACCGGGTCAACATGAATGGCTTGCCCATGAATCCCCAGCAGCCACAGCAGCGCATGCCCGGACCGATGCAGCCACCCATGCAGATGGTGCCAGGGCCCAGGGGACCACAGGTCATGCAACCGGGCATGGCCCCAGGACAGTGGCCTGGAGCTGCAGGGCCCATGCAGGCAGCTCAGACTCAACAACCAGGCCTTGTCCCAGGCCAGACCCCACAGCAGGCCATGACCATGCAGAGAGCCATGATGCCTCCAGGGCAGCAACCTCAGCAAGGCCAGAGGATGCTGATACCACAGCAGCCCGGTGCCCGGCCACAAACACCCCAGAGACCTGGTGCTATAGCCCCCAATGCCCTACAGGACCTCCTTCGCACCCTCAAGTCTCCCAGCTCACCCCAGCAGCAGCAACAAGTCCTCAACATTCTCAAATCAAACCCTCAGCTAATGGCTGCTTTCATCAAACAGCGAACAGCAAAGTACCATGCCAACCAGCCACCACAACAGCAGCAGCAGCAAGCAGGTCAGCAACAACAGCCCAGCATGCAAACAATGCAATCCATGGCCATACCAGGAGGGGCAGTGCAGAGGCCGGGGATGCCCCCACAGCAGCCCCAGCAGCCTCCTGCGCAGGGAATGGCAGCACTAGGGGCTCAAGGGCAGCTGCTGAATGCAGCACACAACACCAACCCCCAGATCCAGGAGCTCTACCGTCGGCAGCTCCTAAGACAACAGCAGCAGCAGCAGCAACAACAACAACAGCAGCAGCAGCAACAGCAGGGAGTGATGCCTCAGGGCCACCCCGGCCAGTTCCCTGCACAGACGCCGGGTACAGCAGCTACGTACTCCCAGCTCCGTATGCAGCAACAGCAGCAGCAGATAGCCATGCAGGCAGGCGCAGGAGCAGCTGGGGGACCCATGGGCCAGCTCCCACCCATGGCTCAAATGGCCCAGCCCGGCATGGGGATGGACTCCACCCAGAACTTGCTGCATCAGCGAATGCTCCAGCAGCAACAGCAGCAGCAGCAGCTTCCCCAGCAGCAGCAGGCCGTCCTCAAGCAGCAGATGGGCTCCCCTGCCCAGCCCAGTCCAATGAGCCCCCAGACCCATTTGCTGGCCGGCCAACCCCAGGGAGGAGCCCACCTCCCCGGCCAGCCCGCGCTCGCCAACGCCCTCAGCAACCAGGTCCGTTCCCCCGCGCCCGTCCAGTCCCCCTGTCCGCCCTCGCAACAGCAGTCCCAGCAGCCCCAGCCACCACATTCCAGTCCCTCACCACAAGTCCAGAACCAGCCCCAGCCCTCGCCGCAGCACCCGCCTCCACCACACTCGGGTTCTCCGCACCCGGGACTCGGGGGCCCACTGCAGTCCATGGAGCAGGGACACTTGGGGACACCAGAACAGAGTGCCATGCTACCGCAGCTTAACACACCCAACAGAGGGGGGCTGAACAGTGACTTGGGGATGGTGGGAGATGCTACAGGGGACACTTTGGAGAAGTTTGTGGAGGGATTGTAGCATTTCTGCTTTGAACTAAAGAACACAATCTCGCTCCCACGGACCCAATTTCCCACTCCTCCTCTTGCTCCTAGTTTCCCCTCAGACTCTTTATGCCGTTAGAGGGCTTTGTTTGTTGTTTCTAAGGTTGAAAACGGTTTTTTGTACTGACATGTAAAAAGTTTCAACTGTTGTAAAAAGAAAAAAAAAAGAAAATTTGGTCGAGAAAAAACAAAACAAAACGTCAAAAAAAAAGTCAACACTTCTAGGGAATGTAATTGTTTCCTAAACCCAAGTGGAAGGGTGTTTCTTCCTTAAGATGTTGAGGGATTTGCAAGTTGCTTCTTAAATGAAATTTAAATCACAAAGAATATATTTTTTGGTTGAGACCAAATGTGTTCAATACTCAATTTATTTTTAGTTTGTTTTTGGTATGGTTTCATGCCTTTCTCATTTCTTTCTTTTCTTTTTTTTTTTTTTTTTAAGAAAATGTACAATTATATTATTCATATCTTTTTATTTTGTACCTTTGGAAAAAAAAACGTAAAGCATTTTTGTGTTGAAACTGTAAAATAATTTGTCTGGGAATTGGGCCAGGTTTTTGTTCTTCTTCTCAAACTGTCATTCCTGGCAATTGTAATCTAGTGTTGTACCATTACTCCAAGACGATGCGTTCAGGGGCAGAGACTGCTCCCTTCCTCTTTGTGTGTATGAAGAGCACTCAGTTGTATTAAAATAGGAAATGGACTGCGCCAGGTTGTGTATACACAGGCATGTATGCAGGCACACATGAAGACACTGACACAAACCCTCACAGTCACTAAGAGAAACATAGCTCCGACTGGTTTCACCAACACAGACAACAAGGACTGCAGCCTACATCTCAGTGGCCTGGGATTTGGAAAAATCTGTCTTGCAGGTGTAGAAAATTGTTGCTTTGACATTAAAAAGAATTTGTCATACCTTTTTGTCATACAAATGTTGTAAAGTGTAAAGAGAGTGTGAGAAAGAGACCAGCCCCCTAAGCTGAGGTGGAATGATCACCGGTTGTTTGTAGGCCACATCTCGGATGACGCCCCATCCTCTAAATTTTACACTAAGTTGTGTGCTATCTAGGGATGAGGGGCACATTTGAGATTCACCCTGAGGAAAACTAAATGTTCTATCAACCCTCGTTCCTCTCTCACAAAAACTTGAATTGGGGGGATTTACTTTTTCTCCTATTGTAAATCAAGTTATTTAGCAAAATACTATAAATATAAGGAAGAGAGAATGAAATCACTGTATAAACTGGTAAAAGACTCATTTCTTACTTATATACCATATTGTTAAATAAACTGTGTGCAACAGAAGAACTCCAGTACTCTGTTGACTAAATAATGAGGCATCACTCCTCCTCTTGGTTTGTGTTTATTTGTTTCAGCTCGGCAGTGTTTTGTCATCCCACCAGCAACAGTGGGGAGAAAAGTTAGTGAGAGAAGTGTCCATTAACTGTGCAACTGTGACTGAAGCCCCGTGTCTGCGCATTACTGCACCAAATTAACATTTATTTCAAATGTAACCATCTGTCTTGAGATTACTGTGGTGTAAGTCAGTTCCCCAGCAGAAGTTCTACAGATTGGAAAAGTGAGTTTGTAAGTGTTGGAGTTAGGACGGTCTGTGTGCAGTGATGCATTTCAGAAACTAAAAAGTGGATACTTCAGTAGGTTTTGTATCCACTACTTGGATGGATGTGGTGAAGGGTAAACATTGTCACTGTTCCCTCGCCTTTATATGAGTTCACCCACCTCCATGATAAAGCATTAATAAATGGCAAAGTCAGCTCTGTCATTGTCTCAGGTAAAGACTATATCTAATTCAGAAAAGTTACAAGTTACAACAAATGGCTCTAATACCAACTGAAAGTTTGTGAGTTTAAAATCTTTAAAGTAATTTGTAATTGATAATATATTCACATGATTCAGTCCCTACATCTAATTCAATTCATAAGCTTTGTAAAGGGCTTTAAAGTGAGATAAAAGCACAGTACTTTTCTATACATTCACTGTTTTTATGAGATAATTGATAGTGTGGACTCAAAACTGATAAATAGTTAGACACAGATAATCAAGATAAAGAGGGAGGGTTTAAATTTGAGGGTCTTGACATTTCTGTTAGTAATATTGTTTATTATTTGCATGGGAAATATAGGTTTAAGTGATGTGAATAAGGTTGGTGACAGTTTTATTGAGAATGACAGATTTCAATCACCTATGCACCTGCAACAGACAACATATTTTAACATACAGAGGATCAGCCAGTGTTTATCAAACTAAACACTGACTTAATAGTAAAGTTAGTAAAAGATCTTTCTTGTTTGGGAGCAACTCTTTAGTGATCACATGTATGCCCAGGGAAGGAGTAATTCATTAGATATACAGATTACATTTGCAAATTCATTTTATCAGTGTGAAATCCTTGAATCTTTGGCAATAATTAGCACGGGGAATGAACAGTCTAATACATTTATAATGTATAAAAATATAAATAGAGCTTAAATGGAAATACAATTCTGCTGTAAGACATTAAAGCTCAGACCCTGAAAGGACTATAAATTAGTACTTTACCAGGACAAGATGCTTGATGAAAACACGAGGGATGTACATCAGGTAAGCAACATCTCACAGTTTTCACAGCTCGCCCTGTTTGGCATTCTTACGCTTATTTTGTATTTAGCACTTAAAGTAAAATTGTCATGGACCCAGTGTCTGAAAATGTTAAAATGACGCTGCAGCTGAGGTCGCGACAACCAGTCATTGGTTCGCTCACTGTCACGTGACCGGAAAATCGTAGTGAAGCGGTTGAGTGTGGTTCCTTTTGAACTGTAAATAAACCTAGATGGGGTCCTTCCTCTTTTATGGGCCAGCTAACCAATAAATAACGTTACATTTAGTTTGAAAATATACAAAACTCACCGCTGCGACTGACGCGCGAATGAACAGCCATGTGGCGGAAGGCTAAAGAGGAGGAGTTACTTCATTAAAATCTGGGTGAGAATAAGCTGTTAGCATGATCAGTTAGCTGATATTTTCACTACAAACAAAACCGCAAACTTAATTTCTTTAGAAATTGTTTCACGTAATTTTGTAGATATGAGTTTGCGTTGAATGTTAGCGTTGCTGTTTTAGAGTAAAATAACAACACTTGCTTATGTGTAAACGTTGAGCTAATGATACTGTTTCTTTGTCACAGCAGATCTCTGTTGGCCCTTGTATCTAACGTTGAACACCCGTTGGTCCATCCTAAACCATTCTCTCTTTGCAGGCTGGTGGTTACAGTCGGGGGGACATGCTGGCATGGCTTTTTAATGTGAGGAAAAGTACACCGTCATGGATGACTCGGACCAGGATTTTGCAGATCTCTGCTCAAAGCTGCTGAAACGAGTCCGCAAGAAACCAGGTGAGTCCAGGCAGCCGCGGAAAGCAGAGCAGCAGCCCTCCAGTCAGGCAAGTGAAGGCACCAAGAGAAGGAGAAATGACAAAAAGGCTGGTGACTCTGGGTCTAAAATCACCAGCACCCAGTCTGTCCGCACTGGAGCAAGCCAACGTGCGGTCAGTAGAGGCACTGGGTGTGACTCAGGAGATGCTGGGTCGTCGGCTCCGCTCTCAGCAGCAGCAGCTCCACCAATAGCAGCAGCACGTCCACCAGCAGCAGCAGCTCCTCTACCACCATCAGCAGCAGCAGCACCTCCACCAATAGCAGCAGCACCTCCACCACCAGCAGCAGCACCTCCACCAGCAGCAGCAGCAGCTCCACCACCAGCAGCAGCAGCTCAGCAGCAGCTCCACCAGCACCAGCAGCACCTCCACCAGCAGCAGCAGGACCAGGACCCAGAGCTGAGAGAGGTCTGAGAGCGAAAGACAAAGTACTCCTCAGAATGCAACAGTTCAAGAGAGAGAGTCCTCAGAGGATGACGCACAAGGACCAGAGCCAGCCGACAAACCAAGAGAACAACAGTGGTCATCATCCACAACCACAAAGACAAGGTCAGATGACATGATGCGGTTTACATAGATGTCCCTGTATCCTTGACCCAGTACACTGCTGTTATAAACATCTCTTGTTTCCTCCTCTGCTCTTTTATAAGGTGTCATTATATTTGGTTGAGTTACAATATAGGTTGTTTTTCGCTGTATCTTTCTGGCTTAAATGCACCTTGATGCTACATGCAGACATGAACAAACCACTACATATCATTTGTAATGTTAATGTCAGTATATTAGTGTTGTGATGGTGGTATATATCTTTGGGAACTGTGTACTTTTTAAGAATTATTTATTTCATCCACAGTATACAGTAGACATGGATGATACTGGGAATATCAAACATCTCAGTATTTTTGACCAAATATCCTTATATTGCTAATGTAATTTTGGTGGTTGTATACAGAGATCTTGAGAAGTAATGATGACCAATCAGATAGACACATATATTAAGCTAAATTAGAGTAATAACTTCAGAGAGTTGTGTTAATTAACTGCTGTGCAAAGTTGTGGCTGCAGTGTTTTTATATTAACAATAGACATGTAATACGAGTGGAGTCACTCATCATGATGAACCCATAAAGCGTTATCTTCAGCTCTGTGGAGTGTCTTAGTGTCCTTTAACTCATTGTTTTGATCCTGTCTTTTGTGTCTGTATGTGTTTTGTAGCTGGGCCACCTTCCCCTCTGCGTGCAGATCCTCCACAACCTTGCAGCTCTCATCTCCAGGTGGAGAGCGACGAGGCGCTGGCCCTAAGGCTGCAGCAGGAGCTGGACAGGGAGGCAGCAGAGGCGGAGACGGTGGACCTTAAGGATGAAGGTCTCTTCTTCTGTCAGATCTGCCACAGAGACCTGTCACACATGACTCCTGATGGGCGAACACAGCATCTTAACAGGTCTGGACATTTAAGTTTGTATTGTCGGCACTTGACTGATGCATGTTAGACACACACAGAGAGTGAGAATGATCCCTCTTTGCAGGTGTTTAGATAAGAGTGAAGAGAGCGCCCCAGCCGCTCCTCCTCCTCCTCCTGGTGTCCCTGACTGTCCCATCTGTGGCAAGAAGTTCAAGTCCCAGAAGAGTCGCTCAGCCCACCTGAAACGCTGCTCCTCAGACATGGGTGTGTCTCCAGCTGTGTTGCTGGAGGCTCTGCAGAGACAGGCTGAGGAGACCCAGAATGCCCTCACTACTAACACAGTGTGAGTCTGCCCATCCAGCCATAAGACAGCACCGTAGTACCACCACGGACCGAGTGGCTCTGATAGCTAGAAGGTTTTATCATTTCAGTCAGACTGATTACATTCTCAGAGAGACAATGTTGAACTTAGCCTCATCATGTTTCATTGCTTGCCAGGAATAGCTCGCCTATGATCTAACTTCAATAATGAGTATTTACAAACTTAATCCAACCTCACTGTAGCGTATTTTTTCCCTTCATTCAGTGCACAAACTGGAGGCACCAAAAGGAAAGGTCCCTCCAAGCCAGGCCTTCCAGCGAGGAAGAAGCCCAGGAAGAAGACCAATCCCCTGGATGAAGACACCATGGTGGCTCTGGCTCTGTCCTCCTCCATGCTGGAACAGGAGAGGGAGGCAGGGAGAGAGTTACAAACTGAGATTGCTGTTTCTCACACCTCCATGGCTCCAGAGCTGAAGTGGAGACCAGATGCAGGTACAGCAGAGTCACCATATCATCTGTGTTTATCAACTCAAAAAAGGGTTTTAGAATAAATCAATAAAATAAGGAGTTTTATATCTCACAGTGTTGCACAATATATTACTATGAATATTTTGAATTAACTGAATTCTCAGTTCAGTTATATGATGTCAGAAGCTTTAGGATTGTTTCTATGAAATTACCTTCATTGTTCAAGAAATTATTTTAAAAGCTTATAAACCCTGACTTTGACTTTGCTTTATCCTCTTTCAGATTTATCTTTTCTTCATTGTCATATCAAGATAGAATAAATACAAATGAAGGATTTTGGTTAATTATATGTGAACAAAGCAAACTGATAATGCTCAACTAGAACTGCGGCTAAACTGGATGGATTTTTAACACATGGCAGTTTTTACATTTTGTCCATTGAGGCTCTGAGTTGTGTTAATGCCTTTTAATTTATTGTGTTAATTATGTGGGTGGTGTGAAGCCTCATACTGTAACAAGTGTGTTGTGTTTAATTTGGGAGACTCTGTGATCCTTAGAGGCATGTTTTCTTTATCATTCCTGTGTCTGCATGGATGTCACCTTTTGTAAGGCCCAAAGCAGTGTCTGCTACTGGACATTTAACATACAAATACATGGCATAAACTGCTGCAAATGATTGGTTTTAGAATACAGCAGTGTTACCTTCACTGCAGTACCCGTATTTATAGATGATCATATAAAGATTATACTTGAAATACTCAGATTATGTGCAGATTTATGGGCTTTCAGATGCAGGCAGCACCTGAACACCCTCTCTCCTCTTCTTGGAGCAGGTAAGGGGCGTGGGAAGAAGAAAAAGGGCGCCGTCCCTCGTCCTCCTCCGCTCCTCCTCGTTCAGGATGCTCAGGAGGCCCTGATGAGGCTGCAGGAACGTGTGTCTGCTCTCCTCCTACGCACCCGGCCCCCCACTCCCCCCACCCCGACCCGCTGCCCCAGCAGTCTGCCTGGCTGGAGCGGTGCTGCCCCCCTATGGGAGAAAAGCGCACTGCTGAACGGCAGCTCCACCCGTCTGTCTGATTTCTACACTCCAGAGCTCAGAGAGTTCATCACGCCTTGGGAATCGGCAACGGTGAGAGAGACCACAAACATTATTTTATATGGTGTTGTATTCTGTCTGGCATGTTTGGACTGAATGGGGAATGGAAGTCAGATTGAATGTCTGTCCTGTCAAAAATAAAATTGGGCAGGTTTCAACATTGAAAGTGTTTGAAACTGAAAGGGAGATGCTGTATTTTGTAATGTATCAGTGACCGCAGAGCCAGCTGTTACTTTCCTGGCCTGAATTTGTGGTCGATATTAATATGATGGTGAATTTAGTAATTGTATGAAAATACCTTCATTGTCTTGCTCAGATACAAAAAATACTGGGTTGTAAAAAAAAACATAAATGCATTGTGATGCATTGATTTGAGACTGGGAAACCAGTTGCACTGGCTCAAGATGTTCGAATTTATTAAAACTACACAGAGATTTCTCTTTTTTTGCCTAAAGAAATACTAGAACTTCTGTCCACCCACTTATAGTATGTGTCTGATATATTTTATTTTGTTCAGCTAACATCCTTCACATCATACTGAGCTTGACACAGTATTTTTACATTTGGTTACACACATTTCTCTATAGTGAGTTCACATCATTAAAACCTTCACACACCTCGCTTTACTGACATGTAACTCAACACAACAGTTGCACAACCAGTGCAACCAAAACACTTAATGTGCTTATTACAATAAAAAGCATGGCAATTCTTAACTGCATGGATTGTGTTACCTTACAATATGTGTCATAGAGATGATTAATAAATGCCACAATGTGCTTCAGTAGCCCTTATTTTCCTAAACTAGTAACTCCAACACACATATATACTAAGTTCTCATTCACATCCTTCAGCAGGATAAGAATTCATCTGTGGGGTTTGGTTTCTTTAGATGTACATGCACCAGGATTTAGCAATATTTCAGGCATTACAGTAATTTACAGTAAAGGTTTTGAATGTAAATTAGTCTTGAATAAAGAAAGTATGTAAATGTACAAAAGGGGTTTAGATACACACAGTTGATGGTTGAGTTTAAGTGACACTGACTGTGTGAAGAGTTGTGAAAAAGTGAACTCCAAACTGAGAAATACATGTAATGAATGGTTTAAAAAAATGTGATGAATGTGAGCTTTCATGATGCACTGACCAAAAACAGGAGTTAAATCAAAACCGATCTCCTCCACCTTTAGACTAACGAAGCCTCCTCCAGTGACGGCAACAGGCCGGAGTCTTCCCTTCAACCTGTGAGTGAAGGAACTCCTGTCACAAGGACCAGGTCCTCCATCCTGCCATCTTCTGCCCAGACTGTAGCCTCCTCCCCGGCTCCCTCCACCCCAGGGACAGGGCAGCTCCCAGTGGGAAGCCAGGCCCTGCGGGACCTGATGGAGGTGGCTGAAGACAGCATGACCCTCACACAGTGCGGATATACTACCTCAGGCCCCGATAAAGGTAACACAGACACACACAACATTACACAAATTGTATTCTCAAATATCTGTTTACCTTTGGGGGGTACAGAGGAAGTCTTTTAATGTCAAAATGAAAACAAGCTTCTCAAAGACTTCACTGCTCATAAGTTCTGGTTCTGATATTCTCTGTTGGCCCAGACAAGCAGAGCCGTGTCAGTCTGTCCACAAACCTTCATCTCAGTGGCTTTGTCCTGGAGGAGGCAGAGGAGCAAGCTGATCTGTGTTCGAGCGGCTTCCTACCAGAAACCGTACACACACTCTCAGAGGACACACGCAGCCGAGATCAGCCAAGAGCAGATACGGAGCAAGGCAGCCACCGATCAGTAAGACCAGTAGTAATCACATTAAATATAAGCGATTCTCATCTTCTCTGTCATAGGGTTCAGTGCAGATTTATTCACTTACAGTGTAATTGAAGAGTTTGATTAAAAACATTGTCTGTGTCACTTTGTTGTCTGTTTATAACTTCATATGGTATGATGTGATGATGTGATAGGAGACATCAAAGTGTGGCTGCTGAAATCATCATTCTGCAGTGAACTGACCCCAGTGTTTCCTGCTGGTGTTTCCTCTGTAGGTGGCACTATCCAGACTGGCCTCAAACCTCAGCAGCATGGTGAACAACCCTCAGCTCAGTGATTTGCAGCTCCAGGTGGACAGTGGAGAGGTCTACTTTGCCCATTCCTTCATGGTGTACGCTCGCTGCCCCCTGCTGGCAGAAATGGTAAAAAACTTGCACCTGTGTGTGATGTTATTATCAGACCGGGGATACATAACTTATCTAGAAATCACTTGTTCAGTTTTCATAGTTTTTGCTTTAAACTTATAAATGTTGTTTAAAGGAAAGACAACTTATTAAAGAGATAAATAAACTAAAATCTGTCAGTGCTGGATGCCTACTGGTTTTTCAATGGATGTCATAGATGGTTAGTTGAAACATCTTGAGCAGTGATGTGTGGATTTAATGCAGTTATTTGAAAAATTAGGAGAAATTTTGAATTTGAATGGAATGAGTAATGTGTCTTTTTTTTTTACTGACCCGTCACTTTCTTTGTCTTCCATCCTCACCTCCTCTCACAGGTACATGAAAGTGGTTTTGGGGTGCGGGAGGAAGGCATGCCTGCAGCCCAGAGGGTGTTGATGAGTGATGTCCCGGGACAGGCAGTGTTCACTCTATTGCAGTACCTCTACACAGCCCACTGCTCCATCCCAGCCTCACTGCGGCCTCATGTACTGGAGCTGGCATCCAGGTTAGTACAGAGCTTAAAGCCCAGATAAAAGAAACTCTTTGTAATTTGTTGCAGCTGTTTTTCTTTAATGGCCATAATGGTAAGGAAGAAAGCTCTGTCACTTTAAACTATTTTTATGCCTCGTTGTACAAATGAAAATTACAAGAAAACACTGCAAATTCATAATTTAATTTTTGCCATCACTCCCCTCTCTTCTCATTTTGTGTTTTATTAAGGTTTGACTTGCAGGAGCTACAGCAGCTTTGTGAGCTCCACCAAGAGGAGGCAGACGACACAAACCACGAGGAGAATGTCAACGACCAAACAGGCCAGGCCTTCATAGAGCTCCTCCGCTCTATGTGGACTGAGGAGGATGAGGAAGACGAGGGGACGGATACCGATGGAGCAAAGGATGAAGAGAGAGGTTTGGAAGAGAACGGTCAAACTGATGATGTAACATCTGGTGAGAGGGAGATTTATGAGGAACAAGTGAATGAGGAAGAGCTGGAGGAGATCTACGAGTTTGCTGCCACGCAGAGAAAGAGAGAGGAGGAGAAAAACAGCGTGAGAAGGAGGAGAGGAGGAGGAAAAGGTGGATGATGGAGAAAATGGAGAAGAAGTTCTCGCAGAACTGACAGAACCTAAAAAAGGCCTCAGTGAGAAAACCCTAAAGCTGAACTCTCAACTTGAGCCAGACCCCAGCCTGGATCGCTGCTACAGCCGCCTCTTCTCAGATTCTTCGGGGGTCTCCGAGGAAAAAGACCCCTCTCCCTCCTCATCCTCAACCTCCGGCCTGCCAAAGACACATACCTCTCAATCTCAGAAAGGCCATTCCTCTTGTAAACCGTCATGCAAATTCTCCAGCAGAACTTTGCTTCAGTCTTCACCAAGCTTAGTTGATGACCTTTTCCCCAGCCCTCCACCCAGTACATCCAACCTGCCTATCCCAGGCCTGTCCCCTGCACAATTGGGCAATTGGGGTGGTGGTGGAGACAAGGGAACAGATGCTGTTGAATGGGCCACGGTTAAAGAATCTCCGTCTTTGAAGCGAGAAAGCCAAAGTCCTCGTAGTATTTGCGTTGCCGTTTCTCCTGGTTCACCCTTAAAAAAGGAGGAACCTGAGCTCATAGTTTTGTCTGACTCGAGCGAAGAGATGGAGGTAGATCTTGCTGTTCTTAGCTCCCGCAGTCCTTCGCCATGTTCTCCTTGCACCATCCAGAACCTGCAGAGCTACACCCGGATCAAACCTCAGTCAGTCCCGAGATCTACTGGACCCACCGTGGAGAATAGAGTGTTCAGTAGTTTAGAGTTCAGTCCCGGTGATCCACCTGCAGCCTCGGTTCAACGTCCTCCAGGTTCCGGTTGTGAGCAGAGTCCGGTAGACTGCTCTCCAGAAGTTTCCTGGCTGATCCCATCTACACCAGTGCAGCCCAGAAGATGCAGCAGCTCCACACAGACTAAAAGCAGCATGTGCAGGACACAGCTGTTCCCTAAAGGTGATAGCTCCTCACCCTCTTCTTCTTCTCCTGGTCCACGACTTCACAACAGACTTAAGACCTCAAGCAGTAGAACCAGAGCTTCTGCCCAAACTGGCCCAACAGGGAGCAGTGTTCCCAGGTTGAAACCAGATGAGGCGGGTCCTAGTAGCTCCAGCTCGGATCTTAGCTTTTCCCCCAAAGGAAACAGTAATTATAATTCAAGTAAGAGTAGAGAAGAGTTTGCACCTCCCCTGTGCCAACCAAAGTTCTCACGCCTCTCAAGCTCGACTCACTGTCATCCCCTCCAAACTTCCTTAAATCAGGATATACCCCTCCACATCCAGCCACAGCCTCACAGCAGCACACCTCTGCATACAGAGCTCGACCCACGCCCTGTCCTTCCTGCTGCCTCCCCGTTCCACAGTAGCCTCGAAAAGCAGAGATCGAACAGCCAGGGAAGGGACAGGGCGCCATCTGAAAGCCCAGAGAAGACAGAGCTAGTGAGCTTCCATCTCTCCCCCTTGTCCAACCCTTCAGATCTACCTTCCTCTTCATCTCACAGAGGTCTTCAAAGTTCACAGAGACACAGCAAGTCCTCCAGTGAAAGCGGATGCTCTGTTGAGTCCAGCAGTCAGAAGAGGACAGGAATAAGAAATGAGGAAGGAGAAGGAAAAACAGATTGCGAAAATAAAGACACGTGCGATGAAGGAGAGCAAGAAGAAGCAGAAGAAGAAGGCAGGGAGACAGAGGTTGCAGAGTCCAGTTTCCGGCAGAGCTTCATGGATGAGCCTCCCATTGCTTTTAACGACTCCTGGGGCCTCGACGCCTGCGTGGAGGCCAACCCAGGCTACTTCAGTCTGAGGCTGGAGGACAGCACAGGATCCAACCAGCAGGAGCGCAGCCAAGGACAAAGAGAAACGCCCAGGTCATCATCCTCTACCGACTGTCCATCTCTACCGATGAAGTCCTCTCCATCCAAAGCCCACAGTGCACCACCATTTGCCACCATACAAGCTCGTACAAGCCCTTCCTTCACCCCGACACCACCAAACCCTAACAACAGCTTCCTGGACTCCAAAATATGGGACAGCTGGGTGGAGGAGGATGCGGTGGAGGCTCTTCCTCTCTCACAGAGGGTCAACCCTTCTGCTCAGCTCAAAACCCCGGGTATGAAATCTTAATTTAACCACACTGTTATTAACAAGCAAACAGAATGTGAAGTTTTGTAAAACAACATCCTACCAAGAGTGATGTTTTTTAGCCCAAAGCACACAGACACAGATGCAAATTATTTTCTACAGAAAAGAATGGCAATGCTTTCCATATGTTGAAGTATTCATAAGTAAAACTGTAGCTGGTTTAACAGAGTCACATTTCCTGCCAGTATGTAAATGTCTGCAGAAAAGTGCTCCAAAGTCTAATCAGATCACCTGCTCAGAGAAACATATGGAAGTATAAAGTCATGATCATACTTCTTGAATTACTGTAAGACTGTGTCTATGGAGACAAGAGGTACACATGCTACCATTCAACACAGTGTACCACACAATGGGACAACAAATTGCATGTGTCCAAATCCAAAGCTGGCTGCTGCTGTTACACACATTTTTCTATTGTGCATCTACAGTGTACAAAATAATCATTAGCAGATAAACTGATGTCAGTTTGTTTGACAAGAATGCTGTAAGAATTCTGTTGTTGAAAATATAGAAAAGTTGTGGTTCACTGACAGCAACCTTAACTAACTGCAGTGGGTGAGGTAAGCTGAAGGAAAGCAGGTACAATCGAAGAGTAATTTACAACTCCTCACTAATCAAATGAACATGCAGTGATCATCTTATCAATGATACATGACAGAGTGAGAGAGGGCAGATATAGTGTGTGTTTATTTGAAACGTTTGCTTAGGGTTCATTTAAAAATGTATCTAACCCCTCTTTACCCCAATTTCTTCTCAAATCAAAGGCTGTAGTCTTAAAGAATGTTTTCTTGGGTCTGTCTCATCAGTGTTATCACGCAGTAAAAAACGGCGCTCCTTGGTGCCCATCACTCCCATGCCTCATTACTCGGACATGGACACACCAGAGCTCAAGAACAAACTCAACAGGTCAGTCAGTTCACTCCTATCTCCTCCCTTGTGTTAAAGAGAGCCACATGTTGTTTTCTAATCAAAGCCATTAACTGAGGAGCCTATCCCATTACCTCCCTTGGTGTCACTGTCAAGTTCAGTTTAGTAGTCTGGCTCTCCTGTCTATCTCTGGTTGTTTTTCTCCAGTCCATCTGTCACAAATGCTTAACTTTCCTTTCTGTGCAGGTTTGGTGTTCGGCCTTTACCGAAGCGCCAGATGATCCTCAAACTGAAGGAGATCCATCAGTACACCCACCAGCTGGTCAGCTCAGACTCTGAGGATGAGGCACCCACTGCAGGGCGCGCTGCTCAGAAGCCCCCTCCCACCACTTCAGCAGCCGCTGGCAGCAGGCCGGTCTCCTGCGCCCGGACAGTGACGTTCAAAGAGCCCAGAGCGCCCGCTGCCATCTCCCCTCTGAAACACAAAGAGGGGGAGGAAGAGCTGCTGTCTGCCTCACAGGGCTCTAACACCTCTTCAACTGCTGCCAGTGAAGAATCTGAAAGGTACAGCATGGTTCGTCTCAGGTGTTACATAACTGCACGTTTGAGTCAGTGCACATTTGTTTTGTTGCTACACATATTTTCAGAGGGCTCAGTCAATACTCTGTTCACTAGCATGCTCAGGTTTACCAATGTGATCCTTTAATAAATATAATATAAAACATGAGATGTTTGAGCTGCTTGCACCATATATAGAGTAGAGCAGCAACAATAGAAAATACATTTGATAATCAAAACATCCTTTGTGTAACCTGTCAAGCAAAAATGCTACACATTTCCTGGTAACAGCTTAAATTTGGAGTATTTTTGTTTTAGGTGATTGTAAGCTGAATGTCTTTTGTCTAGCAATTTTGATTATATTTGTGGGAAGTTTTGACTGCATTTTTCAGTTTTCATAGATTGAGAAAATAATAAGTAATGTTAATAGTAGTTAGATTCAGCCCCTGTAGGAAGTGTTAATTGATGTTCAGGAAATGTTTTGTATTTGGAACTAAGTTTCAGTTTGTCTCTTCTTCTTAGCAGGTAACTGTTCATCCATCCATCCATTCATCCATCCAGCCATTATCTATACCACTTATCCTTAAGGGTCGCGTGGGGGGGGCGAGAGCCTATCCCAACTGGCACTGACAGATCCCCAGTCCACTGCAGAGCTAACGTATATAGACAAACAACCATTCACACTCACATGAACATCTACAGGAAGCACCCTAGAGTCACCAGTTAACCTAAGCTGCATGTCTTTGGACTGTGGGAGGAAGCTGGAGTACCTGGAGAGAACCCACACAGGCACAGGGAGAACATGCAAACTCCACACAGAAAAGCTGCAGTGAAATGGGGCTCAAACCTGGAAGTAACTGTTTATAGTCAATACAATAATATTTGAAGGGTAAATAGGTCAGATTTACAAGAATTCAAAAGCAGTGGGAACCAATGCTCCTTTTAGACCCATTTTCAATTAGGGTGTTATTAGGTGTGATGTCACATAAATATAGTACTTCATGTATCTTTGAAATATCTTTCATTAATACAGTGTGCGTATCAAACCACTTCCCTCTCATTAGGTCCAACCCAGTGCTGTGCCTCTCCTCCGATGGAGACTCAGACAGCGATGGCGGCATCTCTGCCTCCCAGGCTGCAAATCGCCTTCAGGATCGCCTGCAGGCAGTGCGCTCTTTCATCCTGTCGGACTCCGGGCTCTACAGTCAGATCCTCCAGTACCAGCCGCTGGTCCTCTCCCAGCTCCAAGAGCGGCTCAAAGCAGCCGGGATCCGCCTGGGTGCTGCCAAGTTGGTGGACTACCTGGATTCTCAGTGCATCACCTTCACCACGGCCAAGCCAGGACACCCCGCACCCAGCCGCAGGCGTGGCAAGAAGACAAAGGCAGCAGGTGAAAGAGGAGCCAAAAGGAAGAAAGCTGTTACAGCCATGATTTAAAACTTAATGACTGCAGGAAGTGGCAGGTTTTACTTCAGTGTTTGGAACATTTGTCTGAATATAAATCTCAGGAAAGAAGAAGGCAATGAGAAAATTAAATTATGAGGATTTTTTTAAAAGTTTGATTGTTTCTGGACAGTCAGCTTATAGCTGAAAGATTTGACTTCAGGTTTGTTTGACTTGTTTAAAACTATGAAAACATACAAAATGTTTCTCCAGGACAGATTTTATATGAAGTATTTACTATCAAATGTTGCTTTTATTACGAACTCCAAATGTGAAAACTCCAAATGTGAAAATAAAAAAATGGTAAATGTTGCTGTGTCCGATGGTCCGAATATTTTTTTCATTCAAAAATCATTGGAATTGTCATTCTTGACTGACAAAATAGATTTTACACACTCTTATCTGCATCATGTGTAATGGTACAAAGATGAATTCTTACCATGTGGCGTTTCACCTCTATTATTATGAATCTGTGCAAAAGGCATTCAAGTCAAATAAATGATTCCACACTGGAATTTTTTGAAAAACATTTTACTTTTTTTGCTCTTCAGTAGATTTATATCCAAAGATCAGCCAAGACATGCTGTACACACAGCTGAGCACACTCGAGAAAGGAGGCGGGTTCTTTAACAAGAAAAATCTCACAACTTCTATCCGATGCGTCATTCAAGTAGAGAGAGACGGGTCCTTTGTAGCAGCACAACATCAAGTCAGCACTGTGATCACAGTCAAATCCAGTGTTGTTGCATCAGGGGTGGTTTTGTATTGTGCACCCAGTTTTCTCTACAGGGCGTCAAATCAGATTCCAAATTACGCACGGCCCTTTCGCACCGCAGATCCTAGAGATGGACTCTGCTCCTCTCTGCTCCGGTGATGCTTTCACCAGTGGAGCATCAACGCAGTGCTTCCTGTCCCGGCTCCAAGCCTCAACCAGTCATGACAGGTTGGCAATGTTGGCAAGGAAGCGCTGAGCCCACCACTCCTCCAGGTCTATGGGCACAAAGTCTGCACAGACAGAAAAACAACAGAGGGGACAAAGAATTAAGATATTATCCATCTCTATGATTGATTCATTTTGTCCATTAATTATTAATTTTGTCACATGAATAGCAAAGTCAATTTTGTTTTAAAAGGAAGGGATGATGATCTGTGCAGATGGAAAAAACTGAAACTTGAGGGACATTCCTACACTAACTTACCAGTTAGTTACTAAATAACTTATAACTTTTACTATGGCTTTTATTTGGTGATGTATCTCGTTAAAAAAAGAAGAATTTAAAAATCTGTGCTACAAAGTTAAAAATCTTTCTAGAGGAAAACCAATTTTTTGGAATATGCAGGCAGTATAAATATCCAAAGGTGCTCTTTGAGGTAAGTAACACAATTACATTGAACAAATATTAAAATAAGACTAAGAGTGTACAGCCATGCTGGTGGATCTGTGAGGCTGTACTACAGCAGATCTTTGAGCTAAACGCTACCATCAGCATGCTAACATGTTGATACTTAGCGAGTATAATGTTTACAAAGTTCGCCATTTTAGATTAGCATGTTAGCATGCTAACATTGGCTAATTAGCACCAAACACAAACCTGATGGGAATGTCATCAGGTATCACTGTTCAGAATTCAAAGAACTGGACAAAATGACATTTTATTTTGATGGTGCTAGAAGAAAAACTAAAGGATCACTGAAGTTATTGCAAATAATCCTGAGGAGGACATGAATGTCTGAACCAAATTTCACAATAGTCCATCCAATAATAGTAGAGACATTTTACTCAAACCCATGATTTTTAACCTCATAGAGGCTCTGGAGGAAAAGTCCAGGAATCATCAGTGTCACTGGGATTTATCCTCTAGGGACCATGAATGTCTGCATGTTTCCATATTGGCAGCTTTAAAAAAACACTCCGAGCTACACTGTTAATGTAAAACCAAGGCTCATTTGAGCTGAAATTCACTGAATTCAGATTTTAACTAATGCTCAAAAAAACCAGGAGCCTCTGATCCTCTAATGAAATAAAAAATGATCTGGAGGAAACCAGCTGTAAAATGACCTTTCAAAGCATCGAACCACACAAGAAACCGGAGCAGACAGGTGTGTGAACTGAGGTGAGACACACAACAATCAGCAGCCAGGGCTGGTTTATCTGGAACAGCCAGGTTTTCTTGGACCAAAGAGGAGTTAAAAATTAAAGAAAACTATTACAACAGTTGCCCTCTGGCTACAGATAAAGCTGAGCCAAAAACCACTCTGCCTGTGATTCTTGTGGAGAGATGAGAGGTGCCATTCAGCTTTCCTGCAGTGTGTTTAAAAAACCAGGAATACCAGGAAGATTAGTGGCTCAAAGTTCAGGGGGTTACAGTGCAGGAAGAGAGTTATCTCTGTTAGGATGCTGTAAAACTGGGAGTAGTGAGATTAGATTTAATGACGGTGGATTTACTTTGTGGTCGTATCCTTTGAAGAATGTAGCAGGTAAGTGAATGGGAATTGGCTGATAATCAAAATCACCCCTGTGTATAAAGTATAAGGAGGACACAGGTACTCACTCTTCATCGCAGCACTGGGGGTCTTCTCAGTGTACTGAATGGGCCCCTGGCTGTTGGTTGACTCCCCACAACCCCTGTCCCCCAGCTTCTGCTCCACCTCCTGCCACGCTGCACACAAACAAAAACACACAGTGTATAGTGAATTACCTTAAATGCATCCAAAGTAAACAGGAATCTGCCTTTTTTAAAACTGTTTATTTAACTAAATAACTTGCAAAAAAAGCCTCCACTGCTTCATAGCAGCATCTACATAAATAGCAGGGTCTACTTTTAAGATAATGTAAACACAGAGTTGATTTGCAGGCACTAATGCAGCACAGCACCCTTGTGAAAGGGCTGGACTGCTCTGTGGTGTGTTTATCAGCTGTAGGTGAAGGTTTTCCAGCTTCACCTCTAGATAAACCTCAAGGTTTCAGCTCACAAAACTTTCAACTGCACACTATTTACGTACAGTTTGTGCAGCTAGTATAAGTAATACAATGATGTCAAATATGAAGGACCAATACTGAAAAACAGCTGTATGTGCATGAGGGAGGACAAAATGCTATTGAAACATGTCTGGAGGTGACATCTGTTGTAATTTTTTCTCTTCTTTTTTTGGAATCAGACCAATCAAGTTTTCTGTCTTAAAGCGACCCGACAGCCTGTGACAGAGGTTTTTCTTGCAGACACAAAATAACACCACAGAGCAGCCCTTACTGGCAGCTGTCCAACAGTAACACAGATAGGCTGGTTCATGCCGATTCAGCTCCACAAGCCATTAATTTCCACCAGGGCATGAAGCATTGGCCAGCACCAAAGCATGCTGGGTAAACTTCTAGACAGGGTGAATAGTGCACAGTCATGGTTTTTAATCATTGTTAGGTTTTACTGACCATATGCAACACTCTCCTCTGACGCCCTCTCTGCAGACAGTGGTGCAGTAGTGCCACCTTAAACCTCATTTATGCAGCTGTTTGTTGAACATGTGCCTGTCTGTTCGGCCTCGTTTGTAACTGCTGAGGAGCTGTGACAGTATTAACCCCAGAGTTGATATATGCAGCTGTGGTTTCTGAGTTACTGAAACCCTTCACAGACTTCTGAGTGGTTGCCACGGTATTAGTGCGAAACAAACAGATTAATTAAGATGATCTACCGAGCAGTTCAAGAGTCAGTCATCATTTAGTGTTACCAGCCATCTCCTGTTTTTCAAACCACATCTGATTGTTACATATTTCTTATTATGTCATGAATTGCTAATAAATGGAAATACCGCTGCTGAAAATGTTAAACAGGCCTACCAATTATTTTCATTATGAATTAATCTGTCGAATATTTTCTCAAATGTTTCTGTTCATAAAAGTCCATAAGATAGTGAATAAGGGACATCACCATTTCCTAGAGCCCAAAGTGACATTTTTAAACTGCTTATTTTGTCTGACTGTCAGTATATTCAACTTTTCTCTTGAAAAAACTGAAGCAATTAATCAGTTAAAAAAACAGTCACCAATTCATTCTCTGTTGATCGACTTACCAATATATCAACTGATCGTTTCAGATCTGATCTGAAAGCACACTGTCAAGCACTCCTTTAGTTTTCTGTTTTAAAGTTGTTTCAATTTGTGACATCACAGCAACCAGTCAAATAAACTGTGAATTTAATCAATCTTTACATTCCTGTTTACAGTGCAGAGGCTCAGCAGGAAGACACATGCTGTAAAGGAGGAGGGCAGAGAGAGAAAGAGATTATCTTCTAACCACAGTGTCCCAGGTTTGATCCCGACGACCTCCGACCTTGTAACCCTGAGAGACAGATTTCCAGTCTCTCCCGGCTTCGGGATTTTTGTGCCCTGGATAATGTGACCCTCACCATCCTCCCAGCTATTGATCCTGTGTGACCCTCACCTTCATACACAAATCTGACGTTCTCCTCATGTGCAGGAGTGAATCCCTCCGCTGGGCTGTCGGCCTTCTGCGTGGCTGCACTGTGGTAGCGCTTCCCATTGAGGCGGTTGAACACGATCTTCGGGGGCGGCGAGCTGTAGAGAGGAGACAGGATTAGGGTCTCAAGCTTTTAGAGAAATTGAGCGTGAACTTTCATCGCTGACCTTGGACGTAGTCATTTCACAAAAACAAACAATAACTCAATGTCCACCTCCTAGCTTTTTCCAGAGCTTTAAACCACATCTGAAAGTCTTCATCATCAGCAAATGGAGTTTAGAGAAACTGATCTGTGTACAGTAAGATATTGCTGAGTTTTCTTTAATTTGTACTCAAATGACCTAATGTTACTTTCTTCATCAAGAATGCCTTTCAAGGGCTCTCAGGAAAGGGGAAATATAATGTATCACAATAGTAAGATTACAATAGTTTAGTGCAATGTAGAAAATTAAAACTTGCAACCTTTATTTAAAATGCAAGACATCTTGTTCTTGCAATGCATTCTGGTCAATTGCGGCTTGCTGTATATAGGACATTAAATACTGATGCAGACATCCTTACTCTTATTGACGCACTGACATTGAAATCTGTTTGTTTTTTTTAACTTTACTGCTCAAGTTATCAAAAACTCTCGATAATTTTTCTGCTGTCAAATTCAGCTGAGGGTGAACCGGGAATGCACTGAAACACTTTTAGAAAGGTGTTGGTTTAACTTCATGGTCATTCTGGAGGCTGTAGTTTGTGGTACCGTCCAGTTATATTGTATTACACTCGGATGTGTTTCTAATATTTTGCCCAACACATTTATATAAGTGAAGGTTGTATTAGACTGAGAAGGTTTTAGCTAGGTGTGCATATAAACTGGCAGCCGTATGGATCATAAGCGAATTTTGCATTTCCGAGCAGCACCTTAAGGAAGCACATGATCCCTGCTACTTTGAGAGCCAGAGCCAGACAGGTGGGGTCCCGCACCGGCATCACACCCCGTCTACACCGGGTCACGGGTAGGATTGGAGTGGGTACGTGGCACAGGTTCACGCGGTACTCTCATGGTACCACCAGCCTGGTTAAGAAACTGCGGGAGAACTTGTGTCCGATAATGGACTCAAAGCCCAAAGTCACGCCGAGGTTGTTACGTGATCGCACCCGCGGCGCACGTGCAGAGTATTTTGGGCCCACGCTACTCAAACAGCCCAAAAGAGAGAAAAAAAAACACACACACAACACACGACTGAGAGCAGCTACTTACTTTGATGTGAGCCAAGACGTCGGCTTGAGCTTCAAGTCGCTGAATTTGCTCTCGATCTGTTGAGTGGGACCTGAGAGACAAAATGAAGAGTTAAATTGTTCTCATTTGCACAGTTTACCTCTGAACTCTCTGCATGCAAAAACTGAAACGTTCTAACTGGTGCGATAAGTCGAAAGTTTCCTTTTCATAACCCAAAAGCGATGTGATGTTACATTGCATCATACTTTAGATAACAGACACAGTCATTCACCTGTCCTCCGTTGTGTAACAAGTTTGCTGGGACCTCTGGTAATTGTGTACATCATGTGAACGCCGGTAACCTCAAGAAATCCTGTGGCTTGTGTGTGTATAAAAATGCTTATCTTGTCAATAATCAGGTGCAAACATTGACTGTCAACTGTGCAACTCCCAGTCCTCTGTCCGCTCCTCCTGACGCAGCCGCGACTGGAGAATTTACGCAACGTGCCTTATTTTGTTCCCCGGGTCAGCTGCTCCGGAGTCGGCCTGAAGCCTGCAAGAGACTCGCTCTGACTTGTTGCCCGCTGTAACACGCACCCCGCCGCTCCTCCTGACCAGCAGGTGTTCAGCTGTTACGAACCGACGTCCGCTCTGCTCCTGCGAGAGGTGGCGTGTAGGTCATCCAAGGAGAAAGCGGCTCCACATGCCGGGACGGAGGTGGAGGTGGTAGAGGGGGGGCACACTGTGGTTCCTGACGTCCGAGGACAGTGACACTCCGTGCCGGACACTCTGTCCTCTTCGCTTCGTTGATGCTCCGGGACTGACAGCGGGACCTCGGCTCTCTGACAAACTACAAGGACACTGCACACTTTGATATTTTCATCGGGACGGAAACACACCATGCTTGGCCAGCGTCAAGTTAGCCAGAATGAAGAACACGATTTCCGGTTCTGGTTTTCAAAATAACATTTTGCAGCGTTTGAAATCTAACATTTCATGTACAAGACACCAAGCACCACTTCAAACATGAATGGTCCAACATTCATTCATGTGATATTTGACATCCTGTAAATGCAAATACAGTTCAAAGTTGGGATTTCTTCTAATACTGATAAGAAATAGGATCTAGAGTGATAGTGTTATTGATGTTAACCAATCATTGTGAATCTCTAGCATTATTTTGTGCCTCTGCTTTCACAGTGGAACTAAACAGTGTGATTTTCTCCACTGGTTTTAATTTTCTTTGGTGGAAAATTGTCCCCCCAAAAACACAGTACTATCTGGATTATCCAGTGCATTGTTTCTTGAAAGACAAAAACTACTGAATTTTTAAATTCAAGTAGTTTCTATTCTATTGGCATTGCAGAAGAAACCTCAGGGACAGATTGCAGTATATTAAAACCTGAGAAATACACCCAAAACTGTCTACATGGTGGGATATCAGCAGAAGCAGGTAAGAAGATATGTTTTCTGCAGTGTGGATCAAGTGACCTCTATGAGGTATGTGAGTGTGAGGCTCCTTGCAAGTTACCTGTCTACATAGTGCAGTTATCATCTGACCATTTACCATTCCATCGTCAAAACATGGGTTACACAATTGCACAATTATTTTGAAGTTACAGTCTCTTCATTTCCGCTCTCGTTGTTTCTGTTTGTCTCTGCTCGGTCTGCTTAGGCAACCCCTCTCAGTGACGTCACGACACGCCCCTCAGACGGGGTTTTGGAGGAGGAGCGGGGACGATCACCTTTCACCTATTAAACCAAATGCGCAGATAGATAAATGTGTTTACAGTAATGAAGAAATTTGAGATAAAATTGATCTTTTTCCGCAGGCGTTGTAGATTTCCGTACGACTCCACTGTTATTAAGTAATAACTACGAAAGCCTGACAATTTACCAGTTAACTCACATTTTTGACTTATGATAAACTTACAATTAGATATTATCTCTAAGTCATCCTGTTAATGCTGCGTGAGGGCTGTTTATTTTGTTAGATACCTTTAACATCCCTTTAAGATCCAGGATATAAGACAGTGTTAACACAGGTAGCACGGAACAGTCAGGTGAAAATCACCAGGGTGGCTCCTCACACAGTATGAGCAGACTGCCTTTAGTGACTGAAGATCAACCAGGACAAGTGGCTCAGACAGGCTTATCCAGGGTGATATCCAACACTACACCCCCCTCATTCATCTGTACTATCTGGGTCAGTCACCTGAGTCTCCACACCAAGAAGCTAATCATCAACAGTCCACACCACACAGCATTAACAGCAGACAGGGCAAACTACAGTGGAATGACCGTTCGTGTTCACTGAAGAAGATACATTTATCAGCTTTTACATTCCCCCTGTATTAAACTTTTAAGAGAAAGCATCTGTTTATAACAGTGCAGACCAATGTTGAGAATTAATCAAGGAAGTTAATGGTATATTTTTTCCTTTCTTAGACTATAACTGGTTGTGTGATCAGGTAAAAAAGCATCTGTGGCAGTTTTGCACAGCACCTGGCTGCATGATGTCAACTGAAGCAGAATCCATGTTGTGTCCCAAAGTCTCAGCTGTCCCAAGGTGCAAGAAGACATCAAATAACAATTTCACTTAAGAAAAAAAGATAGAGCCAGCATTTTATTAAATTCAATCATTCATCACAATATTAAGTCATATGAAATCAAATCTTCACAATTAATTTCTTTTAATTTTAAAACTAATTATAGCAAACAATGATATAAGTCTAACATTTTATTATCCTTGAAAATTACAAGACTAATTTTAAATGATTTTAAAATAGAGCTGCTTAGATTCATTTCAGCATAGATATGATGCAGCTGATTTTGATATTTTGGTTAAAGAGCATCAAATGGTAGTAACCTAGCTTTCGTGTTGACTTATTTCAGAGCACTGTCGAGTCTGAAAACCTATCTAACAGAGAAGTCAACTTGTCAAATGCTTGTGTAATTAATAACATTAATTAGAGCTGTGTTCCATTTAGGCCCTGATACTGCAAATCTGTCTCATTGGCACAGCTCAGCTCTACTGCACTTTTAAAGCCTCGTAAAATCTCTGTACATTTACCCTATAAATCCTTATTGCTGCCTATTTCATTTCAGGTCCCTTACTGCCCCTCTGCACTGCCTTATTGTGTTTCCACATACAGTACCGTGTTACTAAATTGTACTCAAGTGTAATTCTAATTCTTTATCTTGTGACTTAAGAGGAGGATTTGAGAATAGCTGCAGAATGATTATTTGTTGTTACTAGAGAAGCACTGACAGAGGCAAAGCTAAAATGTTACTGGAGCCACTGGTATCTGCAAAACAGACACAGTGGGCTCCACTACCAAGAAGCAAATTATGTTTCTCAAACAATATTGCATTATTATCTAGAAATAATGTCAATACTGAATTGTGTAATAATGATGAATTGTATTGTGTCTGTATGCACTGCACTAGAATAATGACACAAGATCAAAAACCTAATATATGTGCACCAATATTACTCTATTCTACATCTCACTATATTAAATGAATATTTGTATTAGTTCTAAACTGGTGTTCATTTTTCATGAGTGAGAGAACTCATCTCTAGGTAGTTTAATTCAGACTAATAGCCTTTACTGAGTAAAAAGCACAGACAGTGCATGACCTTACAGTATGTATATATGTAGAGAGAGACAGTAAAATAGACGCAATTACCAAGACCAAAAAACAAACCAAAAAAATCAATGTAGTCCTGAGCTGGTGAATACAGTACATTTGATTAATGTCTATTATAGACACGTATTACCAAAGTGTTTGTATTAAAATGTCTATAAATGCAGGTGTCCCGACATGTCTGAGAGAATTCATCATAATATTAAAATGACTCAATCAGAAGAAAACCTGTAACATGGCCTCATGTTTTTAAGTATGGCACCCAGTCTGGTCAGTTTGATGGGAAATGTGCATGGAAATAAAAGAGTGGTCCACTGTATGTTCTCTTACCTCATGCCACATATGGGTGATGGGTAGTGACATGTTCTGTTGACATGCGTTTTATCTTGAGTGTGTGTTTGAGGATATTCTGCTGGGTTCCTGTGAGTCGTCAGTAATGAGGTTCACAGTCTTCCACCAGGCTGTCTGTGATGTAGTTGACTTGCAGCAGCTCCTGGTAATACTCTTTCTCCACTTGTGTGTTGACAGTCCAGGCTACCACCTCCACCCCTCTCTGGGCCCAGAACTGTGCATAGTCCCTGCAGACAGAAACACACAGTCATTCTCTGGTATGAACAACATGATTTGGACCTTTTAAAGTGACTATATGTCACTGTTTCTTGGGTTTTTAATATTTACAGTCAGTCAGGTAATCTGGTTCAAACTATTAACCTAAGATGACTCATAGTTGACAAATATTAAGAACGTTTAACATGTCTTGTAATATTTGACCAGAAAATCCAGGATGTAATAAAACAGCTTCTAGCATCCCTGAAAGGTGTGTAACGGTAATGTTTTCTTCCTAACCGTTCAAAACAGGAATATCAGATTGCTAAGCAAACACCCTGTGAACTAAATAAATAATCCTGTGAATCTCATGAAGTCATTTTAATATCTTTTTCCCAAGTTTGCTGAATTAAGTTGGGATGAGAGCATTTGACTGTACACTCTCAGCTGCAGAAACTCACGGTGAGACAAAGTTCTTTTGTATCAGGAAGGCTGAGATGCCACAGAGCTTCCAGAGCACGTGATGATGCGCTAAGTCCAACACAATGTCCATTAGTGTCATCCAATGGTGTTTCCATAGTGAAGAGAAACGCGGGGCACCGTCTCCAAAACGACTCAGGCTCCATGGCCTGTGGGTCAATGCTGTGACCACCTCTGGGTCACTCTGTCTCATCTGGGCCGGGACAGAGCAGAAACAAAAGCACAAATTATATTTGTTAAACACAGTAGCTGGCAACACGTAGCAGGTATGTAGGCAAATATTTTAGTTTATTTGATCAGGACCAGTATATAAACAATGACACAGTGAAAAGACAAAAAGCTGTTCTGTTTCGTTCCAAATGATTTTCTTCTTCTTTTTTTGTCTACTTTAACATTTACCATTTCTTGAATCTGTACCACATTAATTGGAAATGTATTAACACAGACACATTCAGTAGAGAACTTGTGGTTCAATCTCTGTATCAAATTATTATGTAGAATTTATGGTTTGGCACATTCAGAGCATGGCCTCTAGCTTGAGTCTCTAGACCAGCCACCACAGATGGTTGTCGCTGCAGATATGTGACTATACTCAGTCTTAGAGAATGTGATATTTAAGCTTCTAATCAAACTGATTGATATTTGCCACAGTATTGCACTAAAGTGTGTTCAGGTATCAAAATGTTCATACAGCCTCATTTATTGGATTCTCAGTATTCATTGTAGCTGGCAACTCTTCATTTAATTTAAATGGTTGTAATTTTGTGCCCTTTGGCCAAATTTATGTTTTTTCTCAATTTCCTCAATCAAGTCCACTATCAGTCAAACATTCTTCTAATATCCTAACACACTGTAGCGTGTCTACTTACCCTGTAGATGACTTTAGGCTCAAAGGAGCAGACGATGCTGCTGTTGTAGAGAACTGGATGTTTCTTATACAATTCTTTAAGGGCTGCAGCTGCCTGGGAGGAGAGGGCGAACACATGGTTATAGTAGGTCAGTCAACTGTTTACAGTGTGTGTGAGACTTTGTGTCATTGTGTGTGTTCCTGCACAACCACGTGTTGGTAACTTGCAGCTGTGTGTGTGTAGACCTACAGTCTATGGTGTAGACACACTGCTGTGGGCCCTGAACTCAAGAATGTCACAGCCTGAAACAACAACCACCACCACAGCTCTGCATTCCTCACTCATCTAAAAATGTGCTAAGTAAGGGACCACTCATCGAGTGGTTAAATGTGCACCGATTCAAGCTTTAATTTAGATTTTTATGTGCAGAGTTAAATGGTATGAACACTGCAGTAAGTGACTTAACTGCATCTTTCAGCTAGGAGCTGCAACAATGACTGTTGTCTCTATCATTTTGCGGCACAAACAATAAGGTCTTATTTTCACATACTTGAAGTAAGTGACACACAAATCCACACGAAGTATGTGGTGTGGTGATGATGCAGTGTTACCACGCAAACAACAAGAACCACTACACCAACTGCCTGTGGCAATGTCCTAAATGTGTGAGCAGTTGAAACTGTGTGTGTGTTTTATGGAAGTTTGGTTTGTTCAAAAGTACAGGACAAACTGAAACAAGTGTTTGGGACGTCTTACAGTACAGCTCAGTGTTTGTCAAAGTAACTGTGAGCCACTGGTAATGATAAGGCATGCACTTAATGATTAGTTAACAATTACATAATCTACCATTGTTTTTTATTTTCTAGTAGTGTAATTCACTTTGTTTTACTTTCACAAGGATAACATGCGGAGAAAAATGTGATTTGTATCAGACTGTAAAATAGAAGAAATTCTGCTAGAATCAGCAACAAGAGACACGTGACAGGTGATTGGTATGACCTGTATAAAGTAACACAAAAGTAAAGTAATATGTTATGAAATTACTTTCTACCCTAGATAATGAGTGAAGTGATTAGCACTAGATCATTAACTAATCAATTAATTAATTGACCAGCTGTTTGAGCACTGCAGCATGTTAACAACCCTATCAAACCCCTGCATATATATAATGATCACTTTGTACTAGGACAGAGTAAATGCTATGTCTGGACCATTATAATCACATCATCATGTTCTCTTCATTATGCAATGTTGACTGGGTACAAATCGATTAAATCAACAAGGCATAACAGACACATAACATTGCACATTTTACGTAATAAAGTCTCTTTTTTCTGTTTGTTTTTTTTGCTGCACCTGATCTGGATGACCTTTGACATCAAAGTAGATGGTGAGCTGCAGTTTGATGCATTCCTCCACGGCCTCCTCCAGAGTCGGGATCTTCTCTCCAGCAAATTTCTCCCTGATGGACACAAATGTTGCAGTGCTACATCAGGCTGACATGCATCTCAAAGTTACAGTTTAACTGGGAAACATATTGTTTAATGTAATCAGTGATACACCTACCACTTCTGTAATGAAATGATGAAATGCATGAGATAATGATCATGAGTCTCTGTATATAAAAGCTCTTTTTATCTGCCTGACACTATTTAGACAGGATTCATGGGTAAGGCTGGGTAATATAATAACTTAGGGCCCCTGTGTAATTATAATATAGGTCAGATCTGTAAAACATTTGTGCAGAGTTTATGCTCCTGTGCTATTTCTTGTCTCTCTATCAAATGTCCAGTATTATGTAAGAATAGAGCACTCCTCCTAGTTTTTGTATATGTGTGAAGGTAATGGAAGAAATTTTTGCCTTTGTAATTATCATTCCAAGTATTAGCCCACCTCAGCCTAATGAAGAAGTAAGTAAGTTCTCTACACCTCAGAAGCTGACCGCCTTTATTCATAAAGCTTATGGTTATGTGTAAGATATCCTTATCACACTCTTACTGTCATATTATTTAACACTTAACATACGACTCGTGGAGCCTTGTTTTATTGGTGTAACAAAATCTCAGAATGGAATGGATACACTCACCTCTGTAAATTAAGAGACAAATTACAGAGATTTCTCGTCATGAAGATTGTTTCTGAGTGCTGCAGTTGTCCTGTGATATTTATACAATTACCTGTCAGACAGGTGTGAGATGAGAATGATCTGTCACAGACTCTACCTCCTGTAATCTGTCTAATGTGCTCGTGTTTAGAAATGAACTCTATTTCTACTCTATTTTTGTGTATTGTAATGTCTTGTAATGATGGTAATTAAGAAAATGACATTTTCTGTTCCACGTGTCAGACTTCTTGCTGTGATAGGGTCCTGGCTGATGTTTGCGTTAGCATTAAGTTGTTATCATGATTTTAAGGGACTGTTTTGCATTTTTCTTTCTTCTTTTGTTTGTCCTGAAGGAAGCTGTTTTTAGAAACCCCCTGGGTTACTGGTCTCCCCTGTATAAGCAACAGTGTGCCTCTGTATTAATAGCATTCTTTCCTTTCAAATCAAGGCATTGTAGGGTCAGTGTTCTGACTTGGTGATTAAGGCAAGGTAAAGCAACTGATACACAGCCAGAGTACTTACTGACTCATCTGTTCCTTCAGACATACAGTGCTAGTTTTAAAAGAATTAGAGTCATTGGTACTAGTTATTGGTAAGTTTTAATGGAGAATTTCAATGCATTGTGATGACATACCTGCTGCTTCAGATGGTTTTCACACTTACAGTAATGACAAGCTGGTGGAAACAAATTAATCTTTGGCCTAAAATACTCTAATTCCCTAACTGTAACTTCAATTTAAATACTTGTATATTTTTAAGCACCCCAAAAAACTTAAGACCTGAAGTATTAGCAATTAAAAGCTGTCTATTTTTCTGCATGCATGCATTCATAGATATATTCTTCTTTCTCACCTGAGTCGATGTTTAGCAGCTGCATCAAGTTTTCCCAAGTCAGAGAGTTTCATCTGGCTGAGTGGTCCCGACCCATTGGTGGTCCGGTCCACAGTCTCATCGTGCATCAGTATTGGGATGCCATCTGCTGAGAACTCCAGGTCCAACTCCACGCCTGTTGCCCCGTTTTTACTGGCCTGGTGCAAAACAGACAGGTTAGAGGGATGGAAGCTCAGTATTTCAGGAGGGTTTGTTTCTGGTCATAATCAAATAATCATAATCAAATTCAAGATCAGCCCACAAATTAAACCAAGAGTCTGTTAATGCTTGAGAAATATATCACCTGGGCAAATAAAATGGCCAGTACAATCATATTACAGATTTACTGGGGTGTGTAGCATGAACGACGTTTTTCAGCTTTGCCTTGGATGAAGATATGACATGTTCCAGCCTCTAGTGGTGGTGTGCCCCTTGTAACCATTGCTATCTGAGAAGGAGAAACCCCCCCAGACCTCGCCAACCCCTTATCCTCTCACCTCCCGGATGGCTGCTATTGTGTTCTCCGGTGCGTCGTGCCCACCGCCCCGGTGAGCGACCACCGACACCTTACCGGAGCCAGCCGCGCCCCTGGCCGGGTGCAGCACCTGCCGGGCTCGGCTGGTCGGTACTTGGGGAAACCGGAACATGGCCAGAAAGAGGTAAAGAGAGGCGGTGACGACAGTCGTCCACACCGGGCTCCGGGTCCCCAGCAGAACCACCAGGAAGACGACTGAGTACAGGGTGACTTCGTCTCCCAGCTGCAGCATGGCTGTCCTCTGTTGTCTCTCTGACTGTGTCCAAACACAAAAAGTAGCAGCGGGAAGCAAAACCACCGCCGCCGCCGCCGGTCCGTTTAGCGGTACCTGACGTTAGCCGCCCGTCCTGCTAACTTTGCTATCTTCAAATGCCCTGTCCGAGGGGGGCTCATGCTCTGCTTAGCAAAGTGACAATATTAGCTGTTGAGAAGGAGCACTAAAACATTTATCTTGGGCTGAAGAAAGAAGCTTCAGCCGCTCTGACAATGTACAGGTTTATGTTCAGGAGACTTTTTAAAACACAAATTCTAATAAAATCTATTTAAAGTTACAAGTCTCCCACAAGGGGGCACACGAGAAAACAAAACAGGAAGAAATAAGTAATTAACATTGTTGAACACATCCGGGTCAAAGTTGGTATTTCATGTTGGTGAACAGAGTTGCCTTTGGTCTGTCTCCTGTTTCTAAAAAAACAGAAAGCTCGGTTCAGTGTTTCCTCCTTCTTCTTCCTCCTTAGTCTGTCGTCGGGCATGGTCAGCTTCTTTCTTTCTCAAGCTCCTACGCTGTTACACAAGTTATCAGAAGAAAATGTGAAGGCTGAATTATTAGCTACACAAGCTAACTGTTAGCTGCTGCTTTGCCTGGTCTGAATGACAGCTCAGTCATGAGTTGTGTGACTCTAATTTGTTTAATTTCTACACAACAGTTGTTACATGTTTATTGTTAGTTTCTATTGAAGTAGTTAAACAGGTGCATTTGCCCTATTGCTTATTTATATATTTGATCATAACTTTATACTACTGTATATGCTCATTGTACCTAAGATAGCCAAAATAACAGAACATCTATGCAATAATGTTTAAATGTTATTGAGATATTACAGTGTTAACGGGAGTTGTGGTGGTTTTATGTTGCAATACTTTGTATTGTGAGACCTAAAACGATTGATTCACTAATCGATTACCAGAAAATTAACCAGCAAAAATTTGATAATGAATTGTTTTAGGCAGTATTTGAACAGAAATGTATTTGCTTGCATTTTTATAGGATATCAAATTAATCAGTTAAGAGGAAAATAACCAGTTAATTAATGATTAATTAAAATAATTCAGTTCACTTTAATAACCTCCTGCATGTCTGTTGAGGTCAGTTTCAAACTTATCTTTCTGATGTTATGTTTCCACAGATCAGGTCAGTGCTTCTGCGCAGGTTAACCTCTCACATCCTGTCCTGTACTAGAGGATCATGTGCACTAACAGGCCGGACACCTTATGGTGTGCAGCTTCCTTCACCGGGTCATACGCTCGTCCAGCAGAGCTTCCATGGACCCCTTATCCCTAAAATCACAGCTCTGGTCAGGTATTCTGACTTGTCCACGCAGACGTACACTATGATTTACACCCTGCCATACATTAAGCACCTCAGAGCCATGTCCAGGCTCAAACTGCTCCAAACTGCAATCACCATGGTCATCTTGCCCCCAGTGTACGTCCTTTACCTCCAGGGAGATGTCTCCCTCTTCTTTGTCAGCTACACAGCGGGGATAGCACTGTTTGCTGGTGTCATGCTGTACACTGCCAGTCATTTTTTCAGGAGAGTTGTGGGGATGATGTACCTGGACCCATCACAGACTACACTGAAAGTGTCCCACCTCACCTTCTGGGGCAAGCGGCAGGATATCTACCTCCCTGTGTCAGATGTTATGACTATCACGGACACAGGTGACTCCACAAAAGAGACAATATTGAAACTACAGAGATACAGCAGTCCGCAGACATTGTATTTCTCTATTCGTTATGGACATGTGGTGGACAAAGTGGGTTTTGAGAGGGTGTTTGGAAGTTTAAAATGATGCCTAATTTTTAAAGCGCATGGATTTGGATGACAACAACAGTGAATACTTCTGAATTATTTAATGTTCCTTGTGCAACATTGTAATAATGAGAGGGGTCTGTACTTTTGTCTAGTAACCAGTGACCTGATGTGTGAAAAAAGTAAAATAAAAATCAAAGTCAGCTTCACACAAGTGAGACTGTACTAATGTTTTACAAGCAAAAGTAAACTGAAATTTATTTACAAACAACAGTTTCAAAGTAAGTAATGAAGATTAAAAAAAAACAAACTCTATTCTAAAACTATAAGTAGCTCTTACCAGGAAAGTTGCTTTGAAATCATTTGGAAATTACAGTTATATACGACAGTATGAGTTTTGTTTACTGTACCTTGATTTCCACTGTAAAGATTACCATCATGAAGTGGTATCACTGATAGTGTTATCACAATCCTTCGAGGCAGCATAACATCTCTGGTTTTACCTGAGCAGGTGATCTCCATGCTGGAAGAGGAGTAATAGGGCTTCATCACAACACATACTCTCTCAGTGCAGATTCAGACTGAACACTGAAAGAGTTTATTCTCTCTACAGATCTTCCTAAGTCACTGTGTTTGATTTTTTTATGAAATAACAGATCCACAGTTCAACTGTCTACACGCTACAGCTGCTATTCTTAGGTTCCTGGAAAAAGAAAGGCTATCCACTGGCTTCCAGTCATTGTGGAGTTTCATTTCCAGGCCACCAGCACAGCAAGTGGCTCCTCCAATCAGTCTCACGTCACCAAGTTCTGAACAGAGACGAGAAAATGATCAACACAAAAGATGAAGAGCAAAACATGGCTCCTGTTATGTTTACTCTTCAATACTTTCTGAAAACACACACACAAAAGATGTCTTTGTGAGACTCAAGTTGTACATCAGTACATCGTGTTTGACACAATGTGTCATTCACTTTCATATTAAATACATTCAAGTAATAATATTACAATCACATGGGGAAAGAGTATTCATTTGGTATTTGTACGTGGTAAAATGTCTCTAACCCTGGTTGCATATTACCACCCGATACAGCATATGAACCACATGCATCATAAAGTCTCTTTTCGTACACTACAGTTGCAGCATCACAAAAACTGGCTGACTGCTATTAGCAGTGTCAGATGCATAAAACCTGGATGTTCCACAGAGTGGAAAAAGAAAAAAATACTCAAAATGCCAATGAACAAATGTGTCAAATATTTGGCACAAAACATTATAAAAATGTTCCATGTCTGGTTTACTGTGTGCTAAAGTAAAGAGGATTAAGTTTGGCTGGATGCTCCACTCTTTGCTGGAGCAGACGTTATTATCGGCAGAACGGGTGCATCAGAGCTCACAGAAGATACCAGGCAGTGAACCCAGCAAGGACGGCCACCCAGGCAGCCAGAGCCACCTGACAGGGCGGATATCTGAGAAGCATCATGGCTAACTGGCACATATAGGTCGGGTTTCCACTGGCAGCTGTGGAGGAGGTGGAGGAAGTGAGGGATGGAGAGCAAAAGAAAATAATGAAGCAATGAGACCAGACAAAACGGGAAGCTTCTTATTTCATGGATTTCAAGCTTGTCAATCATAAATACACAGCAGGGGATACAGTCTGTAAAAGTGATAATTGACTACTTGCTGTAGAAAAAACGTCTTTATTTCTATTATAATCAATGTTCAGGAATATGTGCTTCTTTCAGACCTGAACCCTTCAAATAACATCTTACCCATTTTTGCAGCATAGTAGGGGCACTTGTTGATATCACCACCCTCCATGATCTCTGCATGACTGTGTCCAAGTCCTGCATCTTGGACTTCCTCTTTGATTGTCTTCCCAATCTCCTCAAGCTCTGTGAATACCTGTTTTCAAAACAAAAGTAGATTTTTGTCATACTTTTATCTTTTCCCCTCAACATTGTGTCTTCTTGTCATCTTCTTCCTGCAGTGTTTCTCTATCATGATGATTTTTGTGTTGTCAGAACTCTCACAACGTAACCTATCCTCTCCCTCACCATCATATTGAAGCTAAATGCCCGGTTGGACTCATCCACAATCCTCTCGTTGGTCTCAGGGTCCAGTTCCAGTTCATTCATCCTGCTTCGGTAAAGCTGCTTGAAGCCCTTGTGACTGTGGATGCCTTCAAACTGATAAAAGTTGAGACCCTCGCCCGTTGACGGGAGCTTCAGTGCCCTCTGTGCCACTTTCTTGAGGATCTGTCCGCCTGAGAGGTCACCCATGTAGCGGGTGTAGGAGTGGGCCACCAGCAGCACTGGGTCCTTCTCTCCCACCTCGTGGATGCGGTTCACGTAGGGTTTGGTGCCTGCAGAGAGGCTGATCTGTGAGAGGGAACACTGCTATGGTCAGAGGTTTGTTCTGGTTTTAATCCATTTTAAAATACTATCATCAATGGGAGGTCTATTAAAACTAAGTTGGGTGAAAAAACACTGGCTGCATCAGAACTAAAAGTCACTAGCTCATGTCTGAATTTCAGTGGTGATTCAAGAGGCACCAGGTGACTGATGGTCCATATAAGGCCAGCAATATCTGAGACTCCACCTTGTAACCTTTATGTCACAAGACCTGACATGCAACCTCTTTTTGCTCTCTGCTAACCTGGCTCTCCCAGTCCTCTCCATAGAAATACTCAAGATCCCGGGCCAGGGCCTCGCGCCTGTGAAGCTCTGTGGGGAAATAGATTGGCGCGATGTGAGGATGGTCTTTGTTCTTCTCGATCTCCTCCTCCATGGCAGAGTAGACAAAGTACAGAGCTGCTGTGCCTCTCTGACAACAGAAGCAGAGAGAGAAAAAAAGTGGAACAGACTCACAGATAAAACGGTAACTGCAATGTCTAACATAGCATTTCTGTCTTTTGATTTATGTTATTATAAAGCAGAATGCCTTGAAACCCAACCTTAAACAGCTCCTTTTTGATGCGGCCTCTGAGGAAATCTTTGACAAACTGGCAGTTCTCTGCTCTGTCGTGGGACTCCTTGGTCCCCTCAGCTAACAGCTCAGAGAGGTCGGTCGGACTTGGTGGAAGAGCGTTGAAAAGAGAAAGGAGAAGGAGAGACAGATATTAACACTTGTGCCATTTGGTTGCAATTTAAATGCTTTCTACAGTGAATCAGCGGCAACAGCAGATGAGCACCGGTGCCAAAACAGCTGCTGTTCTCCTCCATACCTGAGAACTTCATCATCATCATCCACAACAATCCTTGCCCCCCCATTCATCACACCGTTGGATTTCGGCTCTGATGACAGCTTGGTTTCCATCTCGTTGGTTGAACAGTGTTTTCACCTTAAGTAAGCAGAAGAGAAACGAAGATATATTAAGCATGTGTAATCCATATGTGATGATACAATACAAGAAAACAACTTGTGCAGAGAGATTCTTGTATTTTTATGCACCAGCGATATGTATCACTACATCAGTGGAAAAGAAAAGCTGGAAACTGAAGCATGCTTTTATTACTGTAAATAAAAGACAACTGCTTGAGCTAAATCCCTTTTTTAAATAGGTCGACATTGCCTCATAGATATCTAATGATCCCTCTGTGAGTGTAGATTTTGTTGAACTTCAGTTTCCCATAGGGCTACAAAGCACTTTTAAGTGACACCACGGGAGTTTGTACAAAGTCGCCATAATTATTTATAATTCCCGGTTAAAAGCCCTATTGTGGTTATTAGTGATCTACAGGAATTACTGTATCGTTGCTCTGACACAATAGCTTAATATCAATGGTATACAGCATTATAGTAACAGTTCTGACACGTATTTTGGCAAAAAACATTGCACTGAAACAAGTCGAAGCAAAGACATGCTACTGGACTGGACAGTTACAAAACTGACACTGCATGTCTTCGGTATTATGCAAGCGAAGTAGCTACAAGACGCAGCTCCTTGAACACCATATGAACTAAAAATCACTTCCTGTCTGTAGATACAAGCACACACTAAATGTTATCACCGTATATTCGTAAAATGAGAATAAAACATTGGTTTACCTTGTTAAAGTGCTGTGGTTATAACCCGTCACAAAGCAGAAGGACACCGAGTACAGGGGGTGCGGTTCTTATGACAACAAACCAATCACAGTTCTCCCTGCAGAGAAGGAGCATGCTGATTGGTTACTTTCACTGACCATTTACCAATCATATTTCTCATCACAGAGAAAAGGCGTGCCTCTTCCAAAGCATGTGTTGTTGATAAATATAATTAAATTGGTGTTGTGGGAGATGAAGTTTGGACCCTTACTATACGAACGTTAAGGACACACACATTTTTATAAAGCTTAGAAAGCAAATGATTATTCTCCATTTAAATTATCCTTATTAATACAGTGTGGTTCAGTTTTCATATCCTTTATGCTTGAACTCGTGTTGTAAGAAAATGTTTGTTTAAAAAAAAAAATATTTTCACTGTAAGCTTACCTACAGACAGACTCTTGAGACAGACAGATCCCTACTTATCGCTACACTCTGTTCTGTAGTATGTTATTCAGACCGCCAGGTGTCACTAGACTCCATGTAATATACCTCAAATGCGTATCAAATGCTCTGACTATTTTGTTCAGCAGCTAGACAGTGTCTTAGTAACCCAGGCCAGCAATTCAGATGGAGCAGAGGATTGCTGGCTTATCTCATAAACCACACTGGTGATTATTTAACAGTCTGCAGCTGCTGTTGTACGGACATTATGCGTTGTAACCCCATCTATTACTGCAAACCCTCATCATTGTTTGTTGCTTATCACTTATTAAATCACCACATTCTTTTCTTGTCATTGCTTCTTCAGTATGACGTCACAGATGCAAAGATATAAGTGCATGTCCTGCTCTGGAACCAGCTCGCAATGCATAGGAACTGTATTATTTACATGTCCCTGTCATATTTTGTATGGTTTGTCCCCCTATAGCTTGCTGTTTACATTGCTGGGTTGTGCTAATCTATACATCTACTCAACCTGAAACATCCACCAGATAGAGACTGTTATTGTGCGGTTGCAGTCACACCCCAGATAAAGAACATCCTCAGTTCACCTATGGGTTCCCAGAAGAACACTTGAGAACATGAACAAAGGAACAAAGGTATTGGATTGGAGTTTTTTCCTCTGCAAAACCTCCGTGTATTGAAAGAGACTCTGGCAGCTCTGAGGGCTCCTTTCATGTCTTTAAGGGCCCTGGAGAGCCCTGCTCCCCTGTAGGAAAACCCCACTTCTACTTGTTGCTGTCTTACTCTGAAACGTCCGACTATAGACCCACCTCTGTTTGTTTTTGTCATTGTTAATAACCGAGACGAGCTTCCTATGATCAACAATATTGCATTGACCTCGACTCCATCGCTGCCTGAATGATTTTGCTTTTATATTCAATACAATTTCCTGTGTTTATGAACATTTTTGGCTGCTTTTCTCTGACTCATTAGTCATTAACAATATATAGGAAGGCACATGCAGCTTTTTAGAACTGGTGTGTAATACTCTGAAGTATGCCTTGCCGCTTTTGTATTCCCAAAGAGGCAATTATCATAGTGCAACCTGGATACCACCGTGTTTGGATCACTCCCTGTAAGTGCTAAACTAAGGCCATTGCTCCCTGGGGTTTACATGACGCTGCTATGATCAGCTGCCCAGCCATACCAGATCCTGGTAATCACACACCTACCATGAGGGTAGTTTGTTCCCTTACATTGTTTACCACATTCCAGTTTGTTTTTTGGCACAATATTTTGGATCTTTATTACACAAAAGGGAAACCTTCCTGTCTGTGAAGGATTTCCTCTTGTTTTCAATAATGAAAAGGCTCAGGCAAAAATAATCCAGAGCCAGATTCATTTTTGGCTCAGTTTAAATTTTTGATAAATATGTTTGTTTTGTTTTTTTTTTCAAATGGCAGCAACAGTGGTGCGCCATTGATATTTTGTTATTTTGTTTCAGTAACATTTTTCTGGTGTTTGACCAGTTACACAAAACTATACTTCTGTCTTTGACTCATCATTGTCAAAACATATGGCTCATTAATTAATATGAACTAAATAATATGAACTAAAAATACATCTTATTGTTATGGAAACATATCCATGTGGTTGTAAAGTCTTATTTTATCTGCTTAGTTTGATACAACATCCTTGTGACATATCAACACAGCACACTGTATATTAGCAAATACACTAATTTGCTTTCTTGCTGAGTTAGATTAAAGCCAGGGGTCATTTAGCTTAGCGTAAAGCCTGGAAACACAGAGGAAAAAGCAAGTCTGACTCTGTCCAAATTAAAAAAATAAAAAAAATACACCTACCAGCAACTCTAAATCTCATTGTGTGTTGTTCATTTAATCCATACGCAAACAAAGATGTAGAAAAGACAATTTGTGGTTTTCTGGAGAGTTACAGGGAGACACTGCATCCAGCCACTGTTCACCAGTTACAGCATGTAACTGTAAATGTATGTAATGTAAAAACGCAACATGTTGTTTTTACACCTCTGTTTGTGTGTGGATTTAAGCAAACAAAGTACAACATGGTAATGACTGGCTTTAGAGAGGCCAGTAGGGATATTTTAGAACTTTAAGAACATTTCTGTACCTGCTGATTGAGATTCTTGTTCATACACTCTCAGACTCACTAAGTGCAGCACTTTGTAGGCACTGTAGGCAGGAGATGGATTACTGAAGATAAGGTTTAATAGTTGAGAGGCCAACAAGAACAAAGGCATTAGAATGACATGTGTATCTACCAAGAGTGCAAAGAGCAGATTTGGTTTCTCACCTCTTGTAGGATACAACACTATCAGTTTGCAATAGATTGGCAGCTACCGGCCATACGTTTCTGATTTATTGCCACAGAAAGTGAACAGCTTTGCGTCTCTGGTGGGTTTCGGGGTTGGGAGCCTGGACCTTGGTACCATAAATCCTGGTGGCTGTAGTGGCCTGCAGGGAGTGTGCTTAACCCCGCATCGGGTTTATAATTAGAAACATACCTCGCTGCGTTCGCAGGCAGGAAGCAGCCCGGGCCTCCGTGTGTGCGAGGCTGTAGGCTAACAAAGAGAGGAAAGTGTACACATGGGGCAAGCATGCGATATGTTCACAGTCTGGTATTTGAGGCTGCGATCACCTCGTTAGAATGTGCAGGTGGATGGGAGGGCAGGATGGTCAGAACCTATGAGACAAGGTAATGAGACAAGGGAAAAGAATAGTCATGATTTTACTGCATGTTTCATTTAGACATCACTGAACTACAGACAAAGCTCTGCAGGCTGACTCATGTTGTGGCGCAATGGGATTTGACTGTTACAATGCATATACAATTCCTATGAACTGTTTTGAACACATCTGTGACGTCAGTATGGGACAATAGCAGTGCTGTTTTTCAATGTATATTTCATACTGAACATATATTCTATTTTAATATTACACTGTCTGAGCTAAACAGGACTTTAAATATAGTGCTGTTTACAAAGTAAAAAACAAGCTCAAATTTGAGTAAACTTTTGTGTCAAGCTATTTAATTTCTTCAGTTCAGGCTTTGAGCTCATCCAACTTCTGTTAACTTGTTACTAATTTACTCTGAGTGAAAGCAAGAATGAATTCTTTTATTTTTTCCTGCTAGTTAAAACATTCAGCTCAGTTACTTTTCACAAGAAGATTAGACAATGTGTCTATAGTATCTATATCATGGTTTGCATTGTTTTACTTTTGACCAGAGAGAAGAACATCTGATTGCTAAAAATGTTCAAAATGACACATAATGGCCATCATTTTCATTTTAGACAAAAAGAAGGATTTCTGGAGAATTTTAACCTGAAGGCAATGAATGCTGGGAAGTACATGCAAATGAGCTAACAATGTTTCTAAATAACTTAAAACTGATTTTTGCAACTAAACTCATGATTATCAGTTCTGAAAGTGATAATTTAAACTCGACTTTAACAAACACAAGTTAGCAGAACTTTCTTTGGCAGCATATTCTGCAGCCATGATACAACACGTGCTTCTGCTGTCACTGGAAATAAGTTGTTTTATTGTTAACCAGAAAGTTCTTGTCATGAAAAAGATCTTGTTCTGCAGAGCTTGTCAAAATGTAGGATATTTGCTTTTTTGACCCCCTGACATTCACCGATCCCCTTTATATTTGTGATCCACCATGTCTCCAAGGAAATCTAAAACATATGGAGTTGGGACAAACCTGACTGTCTGATTAGAAACCTTATATATTAGTGATGGGAAATCCTATTTTGTAAGTGAAAACAGTTACATTTGGTTGAATGCCACAGAAGACAGGAAATCCAGCTGATCCCCGCTAACACAAAATACACCCAGTTTGTCCAGTTTTTTCATCAGATGAGTCAGTTCTGGCTGTTGCATTCACAACCACCATCTAAGCAACCATCTAATTCTTGGCTCTTCTCTCCCAAACCAATCTGCAGAGCTAATGAAAACTGAGAAATAATGGGTTTTTTCTTTTAAAGGAAAAAAAGGAAGACTAGTGCAGACATTCTTTGTATGGACCCTCTAGTTTGGGAAGCCATGTTCCTGGACACGCTTCACGCTATCTTCTGTTTCATAAACTGTTTTTACAAAGTGTTGCGTCCCACCACCCTGGCAACACAGGCCAAGGCCAGACAAAGCGCTTGCTAGTGGGATGTGTTTGAAAACAAAAAGAGTTAAGGATTCACTGGTTCGCACTATGTTTTTTCCAGTAATGGTAGAAGGGATGCATTGAGGGGTAACACAGGGTGAGGCTGAGGGAATCTGACAATAGACAATGGATAATCTGCATCACAACATCCATTGTGGTCTGCCCTGAAGTGTCTCCTAGTTTGATTCGTGGAGCCCAAATATTCCCTCTTTTGAACCAGGTCCAATTTTTTTTTTTTTTTTTTTTTTTTTACAGCACAGCATTCTTTCACCAGGGAATCCACAACAAAAATGTTCTATTTTTGTATCTGGGCATTTAGACAGCACTGAGGAGACATTTAAGAATTGATTTCTTTGAGGGAAAAATGAAAATGTGTACACAGCAAAGGGCATTTCCCTATTTGGAATTAAATATTCCCAAATGACACTAGATTTGATATATGCTTCATTTGCCCTTATAAGGTTAATTAAGTGCTCTACATGCAAAGGATAGCAGACCTGCATGAAACACATTGCATTAACACTCTCACTGGGAGCCCGGCAAAGTTCATGGGTTAACATGTACAACATTTGCACCAATTTGACATGCTGAGCATACTTTCCTAAATTGGACCAAATCTTTGTTATACAATTTCCCTCCCTAAACCAACACATTGAAACCAGCATGCAGGACCGCTTCTCACACCCGACCTTCAGAAAAAAGCCTTGCAGGCCATGCTACACATTTGAATTCTTTGAAAGCGATGCCTCACCCAGCGGGGGGTTCCTGCTGAAAAGAGAGAGGGAAGCGTGGCTCAGTCTCTGCCTCAGAGACTAATACAGGATGGAGGGAGGAAGATTACTCCGCTCCCAACATTATGTCCCCAGTGTTCCCAGTGCCATTCCCGATCCAGTTTTACATTCCTGAATGCTGATAAGTGAGAACAGCCTGCATCCTCATTAGACAGGTGTCAAATGGGCACGGAGGCGACCGGCTGGCTAATTTGACTAATTAAATGTGTTTATCTTGGCCGCACTGGTCAGACTGACAGTCTCCACTTAAGAACTGTGGGGGATTTCCTCAAGGTCAATCTCATCAATACTGAACAATGCCACATTACTGGATGAGGGAGGGGGTAGCAGGAGGGTGAGAGGTGGGGCGAGGTGGGGTGGTAGGTGCCCTCGGGTGCTGAGTGATGTAATCTGCTCAGTTATTGTAGCGCTGCCCCTTGAGACTTCATGTACTTACCTTGAATATAGCACAATGACAGAGAGAGGAAGTCAGTATTTTGGTGTATATCAACAGCTGGCAGGTTAATAGCTAAATCATTAAGCATTATCTGCAGCTCCATTGTGTAAACTAGAGTTTATGAGATGCAGTATAAAGCATGTACTGTGAGTTATTCTAGATGTAGAATAGGCAATAAAGTACGGTGAGAATGTAAACAATGAAGGCAACACCATATCATTCATTTTAAGCACAAGGCCTCAATAGGAACTGACCCCTAAAGTATGTCTTGTGTTACTGCCTACTGATTGACTTTGTTTGTATTGCATTCAGGCTGGCAGCACAGTCCAGACAAGATCTACTTTGTGCTCACACAGAAAATAGTGGGATTGTGACCCAAGTGACACACCATATTTGGCTTTAGTTGTTGGAGTGTTTGCAGAAAAAGAAATAAATAATTTTTGCATAGCATTGTAGTCTGAACTATGTAAATGCCATTTTGCCACTTGTTAATATAATTTCTTTATATAAAGAATAAATCTCATAACTAAGTTGAATGTCAAAAGGGTCACATATAGTGACAAACCCATGGAGAATGATCTAACTCTGTAGTTTACCCCCAGCTAGACAGATTTCTTTGGTTTCTTTCAGCTCAGTGTTTTGGTTTTTCAGCCTACAACTTTAATGCTTTGGTTCACTCTCATCGCTCTCACCAGCATTGTCTCCAGACATTAAGTACCAAGGGAGCCCAGTATATCCTGCAGTTGGTGGAGACAAGGATTTATGCAGGTTTAACAAACAGACTTAAAGTTGCAGTTTACTAGTATTAGCTCCACCACTTATTCCTCAAGGTAATTTGCTGAAACAAACATGAAGTCCTCGTTTGGTTTTGCTGACTTCTGTTTTACCCTGACTTCACCATTGCTGGGTCAAGTTTCAGCACAGGGATAGTTTTACACTCTGCTTACTGTTATTCTGTCTGACAACCGCAGAGAAAAATACAAATCTCTGCCAGAAGATAATTCTTCAACAGCTTGTTGACTTTCCCAGAACCCACTGTTAATGAGACAGTGCAGCCGATTGCTGAAAGGACCAAATGGAAAAATCAAATGATTCATGTGTAAACTAATACCCCATACTTTTTTTTAAGACAGCGGTTAAACCACAGACACTTTTTTAATTCCTTTACCCATTATACTGAGAGGATGGCTAATGCTGTTGACGAATGAGCTCAGTACACATTAATCTTTCAACATCATCTCACCTAAATAACTGTGGCCTTGGAGAAGAATATCAAGGTAATACAGAGATTATACAGCAATGATTAATGTAGGTCTTTAATACCTCTTCATAAAGATGTGCATGAGATGAATTACACTAAAATTGGCTATAGCTCATTTAAAGTAAGTGTGTTTTCATATGGTCCAAATGTTCAGGTAATTACCCAAACATTCAACTGTCATTCATCATTTTATACTCAATAGTGCAGTTTTAAGTATTCATAAAAAAAAACAAAAAACATTTCTGATAGAAAATAACAGCAACTGCACATAAACCTTTTATTTATTTAATGTTTATTTCATAGGTACAGATGCAGCATACATAGAGAATTGCACAACAATTATCCAGTGCAATACATCACAGCATTTCTAGCTACTGTTAATTTCCAGTGTCTGTCTGTAGTATAGTATGTCTGTAGTATGTGGTCTCGGTTGGAAAATAGGTTTGTGGATTAGGAGATATATTTGACTTGTTCATATGAGGGGATCAAGAACATAAAATCTTTTTATTCTATAACCAAAAAAAAATGTAAAAAAGTTCCCTACTATTCATGTCACAACAGGGGATACTGCTTGACGGATATTGTAATAGCATTACATTATTGCATACTAAGGTGATAACTTGGGCTTTTACATTTTCCTATGATATTTCACATAAATAAGCTACACTACATCTTAAAAGTTTTCCTTTGTCCAGGTCAAGAAAACACAACCTAATTTTCAAGGAATCAGATATAATCTTGGTATTTCAATCCAAAACTCAAGGACCATTTGTTCTGTACAGACTACACCCTGCAATAACGATCAGCTGGAGCCTGTCATTTATTATTTCTGCTATGAACCTGCAGGGCATTGCCTGGTATTTCCATCTACACCCATGTTACACGCACACAAAAGCATACTGTATGAGTGTAGGGCACACACACACTTGTTCTACCCTTTGTTTTTTGTGTCCCTTAATATCCCTAAGGACCCCTGACAGCCATGGAATGACTTGATTGTGTTTCAATTTACCAACTTCAACCTCTGTCATTTACAGTCTTAGCATGCAGAAAATTCAGTCAGTATGCCAGATTTTGCAGCCTTGGAGCTTTCTTGCTATTATTTGAATTAGATCAATATATCAATTAATTGCTTTTGGCCAGGCTAGTGCAGTGGCTCAAGGTTGAGGGTGAAATATCTCAACAAGTATAGCATCACAAATTACCAGAAACACTAGAGATGGGACCCAAAAGCAGACACCCACCCTGCTCGAACAGTTCAGTAATTTCTTCTTAACACAAAAGAAGACACAGGGCTTGCTAATAAAGATGGCAAACAAATCCAGGTAGAAAATCCAAAGAGACACAAAAGACAAAAAGTTCAAACACAAGAAGCATAATGAACCACAAGGGATCCAGGAGTACATGAGAAACACAACCCAACATAACATAATACTATAGCAACAGAATGTGCCAAGACAAGACTATATATATATATATATATGCAGGGACTAATTAATTAATGAAACACAGGTGAGACTGAAAAGGCGGGAAAAAGACAAAGACAGGAAGTAAAAGCACAAGAGACACACAAGGAAGGTACTACAATATAAAACGGGAAGTAACAAAACCACAAGAGACAAAGGGGGAAGGTGAATATCAAAATAAGAAACAAGAGTCACCCTGGGGACGGGTCATGACAAATAGGATTTTTTTCATTATCTATATCACTTAATCATTAAAGGTCGCGGGGTGGTGGGTGGGGGGCTGGAGCCTATCCCAGCTGACACTTGGCCAGAGGTGGAGTACACCCTGGACAGATCGCCAGTCCATCGCAGGGCCAACAAATAACAACCAATCACACTCACATTCACACCTACAGGCAATTTAGAGTCACCAGTTAACCTGCATGTCTTTGGACTGTGGGAGGAAGCCGGAGTACCCGGAGAGAACCTATGCAGGCACAGAGAGAACATGCAAACTCTACACAGAAAAACCCCTGGCAAACTGGGGACAGTGCTAACCACTGCACCACTGTGCCGACATATAGGATTTTTTTGCAGTGAAATTTTGTATAGACATTCATAGTCCCCTGAGGATAAAACTACATATTTTGGTGATGTGGTGACAATCACCAAATCAGGTAGAGATTTGTGGTTTTGAGTGAAATGTCTCAACAACTACTGCAGTGACTGCCATGAAATTTGGTACAGAAATTCATGTCATTCATTTTCATCTAGGGCCATATTCAGATCAGAATTTCAATATTTCTGATATTTTGGTTTATGGCCTGCAAAAGTTTCATCAGCCTCAGCTGCACTGATTAGCTAATGTTAGCATGCTGACATGGTAAAACTAACATTCAGCATGCTAGCACTGTTATTTGGCTGTAGACTCTTAGTCTAATTAAACCGTGTTTATCTTATTTTGGGATGGAGCTTCTGAATACTTGGACATGCAAGGTGTATCAGCTAAGAGAGACCATCATTGTATCCTAAAATATCCCTGCTTCATTCCCTACGACTCTGTGGCGCTCGGAGCTGCTCCCTGTGGGACCACTAGCTAATAACAGCATACAATCAGTAAGTCTATCACTTTTTTGTCATATTAGGGCATATCGAAAAAGGGAGAGAGAGCGCTGCAGCAAGAGAAAGAGAGAGACAGTCCCTCCTCCAGATTCTCAGGCCCCTGCAGCACTGTCTCAGTGGCAGAATGGACAGTTCCTGTGTTTGTGCCTGTTCCTGTCTCCCGCTGTCACCCTGAGGCGCGTCGCCATTGTTTCCTCATCTAGCGCCGGAGGTCAGGGCTGCTCCCTCGCTTGCTCATGCTCCCTCTCTCGACCTTGCTGCTCAGGCGAGGGAGGGAGGGGAGGGAGGGAGAGAGAGCAGGAGGCGAGGCTCCAAACAGGGCCGGTCACACCTAAAGGAATTAGAGATACGGTTGGAAAACAGAACAGGCTGCTGAGCTGGAGCACTGCTGCTTCTCAGAGTGAATGGGGGCACACACACACACACACATGCACATTCACAAACACTGCTCACTTGCACATGCACACGTCCACCTTTTGTTGTGCAGGGGGATTCCAGGTTTTCTTGTAAACACTGTGCAGGTAAACAGACTCCCTGTCTGGCACACTGAGAATAGAAGCTACTGTGCTCTCCTCTCCTCTGCTGAATTCAAATGCACTTTGATTGAGTCACTTCACTTCTTTCTTCTTTATTCATCTCCATACCAACCCTGCTCAGTCTTACTTACTGTATTTTCTATTGTGCATTATTTTATTTTTCTCTCTTCTCTTCTCTTCTCTTCTCTTCTCTTCTCTTCTCTTCTCTTCTCTTCTCTTCTCTTTTAACCTTTGGAACAAATTCTATGATCTTCAAACAACAGCATTTAGTATTTGTTTCAAGGCCAGTTTTCCAACAACCTCCCTGACATTGAAATGGAATGTCAGAGAGATAAAACAGCAGATGGCTGCACCCATTTTGAAAACAATACTCTAGCTGATGTTGCCACTGAAGCAATAAGGTGTGTTTGGTGCCTTGTATCACTTCAAAATAGCGTTAATAATTCTCCCTATTTTACAGTGCCAAGACATTAAATTGTTCTTGTCTGCTTGGCCATTTCCTGTACATCATCATCATCCATGAAATGCCACTTTCCTGTCTGAACAGATGTTGCTCAGAACAATTTTCTGGTTTCATCGTCATATAAATGTGTGAAAAATTGTATCTGGTTAAAATCCAGATCTGATATTTCAATAAATACAGATTTTACTCAGCTGCTGTGTCTTGGCAGCTCTGTAGGAAACAGACGTGTGATGTGTTTATTCAATCTTCTCACCTCACAGAGAGTGTAAATTGGGGCAATTTACACATAAAATGACCATGATGTTTGTTTTGGCATATGCATCCGATGCTCTCATCATTCCCCCAAAATAAATGTGGTAGTATGATGGATCATGAATTATTATTTTTAAAGAAATCATCACAATAACTGTGTTAACAGAGTGTTAAGGACCTATCATTACTGCTAAATTAATCTCTGTGGTGTATCAACTTGACAGCAGCAATGATGAAACCTTCTGAGCTCCATACAGTGCTGTATTATGAATTATAATATACACATTTGTTTAATCAAGGAAAGTACACTGACCACATTTGTTGTTGTTGTTGTAGTTGTTTGTTGTTGTTTTTTTTTTTTTATCATTCTGCTTCATGTTCAGAACCACATCTGGGAGCTGCCTGTTAAATCCACAGTCTACTAGTTTATAGGTGGTCATGGAGCAGGAAGTGTCACTGCAACATCTGAGTTTGGCGTGTTGATCGAGAGCACTTATGGTAGCTGCTGAGAACGGTTACAGTAATATATTCATATTCATACTGATTTTACTTGTACGCTGCTGCAAGGCAAGATTTGCACGATTGCAAAATTTGAAAGATTTACACACAGGCTGTTTTGTTGAATAATGACCCTCTCAATCAAAGCACAAACATCCCATTTAGAATATTGATATTGATCAACTGTGTGATTTACCTTAGGCCCTCTGTGATCTCTTGTTACTCAGATGATGATGTATGTTGCAGAGGCCATAAAAAACTATGTCAGGCTATAAACAGGTCAGTCTTAAATCAATTTACACCTTCACAGTGTGGCCAAACGTATGTGACAGTGACATTGTAGACAACAGTGTGCTTCCAACTTTTCCAACAAGTCTGGGTAAGAACCACCCCTGTTTAAACCTGACAATGCCCTGTATGCAAGCATGGTCTTGTAAGAAATGCTTTTCTCAGTTTGCCGTGGAAGAACAGATTCCTGATCACCGTCTCACTGAATACCTTTGGGATGAACTGGAACGGCGACTACAAGCCAGGTCTTATCACATATATAATATCAGTGCCCCAGTAATCTCTCTTGTGGCTGAGGTTCAACCAGGTTCCAAAATCTTGTAGAAAGTCATCCCTGACGAGTGGAGGCTGTTTTTAGCAGCAGATTAATGTCCAGAGTTTTGGAGTGAGATGTTCAACAATCATGTAAGATCAGGTGTCCTTGTAGTATATCATACATGATCACTACACTGCAGGAATTACACCTCCCAGTCTTCCATCCATCCATCCATCTTTATATCTCTCCTAATGCAAACAATGAATATAAATGGCCTTTATCTCCCTCCACATCTCCTCCACTTTCTCTCCTGTGGTGTTATTTGCTCAGCTGGCAGCAGATGCCTGGACTCTGAGCAATATGCAGACCGACATGAGTCCCTGCTGGCTTCATATGTTATACTGATCGACATCTGAAAGGCTCTTTTCTGTCCTCTACCTAAGCATGCGTCATATTTTCTTTTACACCTTCAACACACATTAGGCTCATTTCTCCTCACTTAATGGCACTTTTTTCATGTGTATATTCAGCATGCCTAAATAAACAGTTCAGGCTGCAAGGTTGGGTAGCTTCAGGGAAAATGATCCCAAACGTGATTAATAACACTACAATAAATACTGTAGGGCATGTTTATCTTTTCTATTTTTAATATATGACTATTAGAAATGGGTTAAAGAGCATCTGTGTTGCATTGCCATCAACTGCAGGTAGCTGAGTCACATAAGGCATCAGATTTGACTGTGAAATCCAGCATTTTCCAGTTGAGCTCAAGTTCTTAACTAATGGCTGATGGCATCTGGTCCTGATGAAGAAAGGAAACACAGAGTGAGCCTGATGTAAAAAAAAAAAAAAGCCTGCTATTTCACTGTTCGTGGGGTCCAAGTTTGTCCAAACAGAGGCAAAGTGTTAGTGATAGATTCCAACCATGATAAGATGGTTTGTTTTTACTATGACATTAGCAATCTCCTGTTCATCTCACTGCAGACGTGTGCACTACTATGTCACTTTTCTGAAGGGGCCTCTGGTCTTCAGTGGACATTACTGCTGTAAGTAATTCATCATACAACATACACAGAATCTAATAATCATTATTGGTGAGATTTCAGCAGCAATTGTTATACATCCACAGTGATGAAGTGCTAAACTAAAGTGTAGAATTATTTTTGGTGGGAAGCTGAATGAGGAAAATGTAGTATCACACTGATGAATAACATTTCAAGTGCTATGATTATAATGAATAAATTCCACCTTATACACCAAATACACCAAAACTGTATTTCATGTTTATTATTTTGGTCAATAGAAGTCGTGTCTCTCAGGCAGTTCTGTTCGATTATCAGCACCAGGCAGAACAGAAAAGAAGCAGATTCCCTATGATGTTACCCATATTAGAGATACAGACAGACAAGAAGGGAGTAGTTAAAAAGGCTAAGAGTCAACAGCCATGTTGGCGGGTCTGTCTGGCTGTACTTTGGCAAAGCAATGCCTTGAGCTACGTGCTTTTTCCTCACAAGTATTAAGTCATTAACCAAGGTATTGGACACATTATAATAATGATCTGATGGTCAGAGTCACATTATCACCCTATTACACTTCATCCTAAAGAGGGAATGTGTTTTTTCATTCCAATCCACTGAATAGTTATCAAGACATTTCACTCAAAACCACATATGTCAAGCTGATGATGGTGGCAGAGGAAAAGTATCGGGATCATTAGTATTCAGTGTCTGGGAACCACAAATGACTGTACAAAATGTTGTGCCAATTCATCCACTTAAGTAAAACAATGCAGGTTGGAGAAATTTGAGTAATCTCAGTAGGATTCATCCTCAGGGGACTGTGAATGTATGTACAAGACAACAAACTGACAATGCCATCCCTTATATCAAACCTACATTGACTTAAACTATTCATTTTTCATTCATTCAACTGTAGGTGTGTACCACCACAGGCCTTTTCCTGTCCACGCAGCACCTTGCTGTCTGTCTTGTAGCTGACAGTGAACAGGACTTTCTCCTGAGGCCCTACACTCCAGCACTAAGCCTCGGGTGACCTTACATCAGTCAGCTCAATCAGGAAAAATCACAAATACAGCTGACATGAATGTACAATGATGAATCACTTACGTGGCCACATGTCAAAAGAATGAGCCCGCTTCCTCTTAAAAATCCTACGTAATTGTACTCTAATTTAATCTGTAACAGCTTGACTCTCTTAGGTCTTGAAATCTCGTCTTCAGTGTCCAGAATGGGCTGACAGGGACCTGAGCATAATGTATTTGCTGTCAGTGGATTTGAGCTTTTGTTTAAATAAAGTGGTTTTGCATTAACAGCAGGGTGCAGCATTCCTGGGAGATGCAGGAACAAAGGCTGCTGTGTAGGCAGGCTGTTTTTGTGAACCTGACTGTTTTCAGATCATGGAGAGGACATGGAGAGGTGGTGCTCATTATACTTCTGACTCATTATACTGTAAATGCACAATGTAATTCCCAAGCTTGTGCATGTTATTCCCATGTGTTGGTGGAGTAAAGTGTATTGAAAAGTTAAACTTTGATTTAGGTGAATTGGCACAGTCTCATTTACCATTACTCTCCAAAAACAGCACACACTTCCAGTCTCTCCTTGAACACATTCACAATATTGCATTCAGCGGTACACACAGAAACTGATGGAAATAGTTGTGTATGTTTAAACCCTACGTGTTAAATAATCCAACTAGCACTTCAGACAAGACTTCAAAGTGAGACTATGTGACTTTTGCTGATCAGTGTTCAATGTGGCCAATACTTGTGACAATGGTGAATGATAAAATGTAGCAAAATGGTAGCACGATTTGAAGGGTCAGGTCATAAAGTTAGCAATCTGACTCACAAATGAGCACATATTGTCATGTAAGTGTACATGCAGTAATATCTGTACATAGTATGCTAATATTAGCTAACAGCTAACATGAGATAGTGGTCATACCAGACAAATTAAAGTTGTATGTAATGAAAAGCTTGTTTTAGTACATATGAATTCACCATTTCATTTGTAAGAGTATAATGTGTCATATCTTCTTTCCAATCTTGTCTTGTCTGTCTCACTTTGAAGGTCAGTACAAATATGGTGGCTCAGTAGTTAGCGCTGTTGCCTCTTCTTGTTGCCTCCTGTTGTTAGGACAGACACATTTGAGTGTTTAGCCACATTAGCAGAATAGTTACAGAAATGACGATTTCCACCCTGTCTCTTATGTTCTTTATCATGTTCTGAATGCATTTGAAACCAGGAGAATATATAACTATCTAATGACGGACTATGTGATGATGATGCCATGAGCCAGACAAGAAGTTGGAATAATATCAAGGTGAATTAACAAAATAACTCTAATAGTTAAAGAAATTAAATCAAATCATTATTAAATAACATTAAATAAAATTATGATAATTGCTGTACAATATTATAATATTATTAATAAAACAATAAATCCCTTGAGGGGCAACAGGGGATGTCTGGCTTATGGCACCAAAATGTCCAGAAACAGCCCTGAACTCACTACTGGGAGTCTTTATGAGAAAACTCATCACATTATTTCATAGCCAAAGTTTATTCAGCAATTATCCCATAACTCTGACTCTCCTCATACTTATATTTAATACTACATAAACATATAATGACAACAAGAAACCACTGGAATGTATTTGAACATTTATCCTGTTATATGTAGTGATAATAAAATAATTAATCTTGTCTTGTTAACATGTTTATAGGTTTGAATTGGCTTCCTAAACCATTTACTTGAAAGGCCAGTGTCAGTGCATACTTACATTGGCACAGCAACATGGCATGCCTCCTGTGGGTAAAAATTTAGTTTTCTGTGTACTTTACTTTGCTTTTATTGTCCATTTTCATTTTAATGTCTGTTCTCTTTGTTGGTTGTTGTCCCTCTACACATTCAGACTGCAGCATGTCTTGAATGTAGAAAACTTGTCTGCAGTTTGCTCTATTTTTCAGGCTTCAAGAAGTCAACATTTGCCAGACCAGATGGCAGCATTTGGTTCTGCTCATTTTAAATTGAATAATTACAAAGATAGCTAATCAAGACAAATGACTTTTTAACACACAGTTTTTTCTTCAGAGGTGATGACTCCTTCCTCAGTCAACAGATAAAATGTGGCGTGAACGGTCATGCTCTGTTGACAGAGCTGTCGACCGAGATACCAAGGCCTGGGCGGACACCCAACATATGGTTAAATGCCCTGTCATGCTGGTGGTGATATGCTTAACACACACAGGCATGTATACGCATATACGCACATCTACCCTCCTCCAACTCTACCCAGTCACTACTTGAAGAGTCCTCGTTTTGGGTCAGGACATGAGAACAAATTAATCACTGTGTAATTGGCCTGGGAAGCAGGGATGGACAAAACAAGCCGGACAACTCAAAGTTCTGTGGTTAGAAAAGACTGATCGTACATGTAGCATTTACACCTTAGACTAGAACAGCTACCACACCCAAATAAAAACATTCAGATACATTTATATTACGCACAGGAGGAATTCTATGGAGGCCAGGAGGTGTCATGGAGAAAAAAACAAAAAAATACATTTGTGCAGTTTAGCATAATAATGACCTTCATGCCATTAGTCCTGTCTCGTGTGTACCCTGTTAATATACTTTGGGTTTTGGCTGTAAAACATAACTTTGTGTTATTACTGACATCACTTAAACGTATTTTACAGGATAACATTGACTGACTTTGTAACTTTAAAAACTTAGATGATACTGTGAATGTCACCAATTTCATAAAATCTTGTGTCAAGTGAGGAGACAATATATATCATATGAATTAAACTACGAGCATAAATTAGTAATTTGTGCAATGACATTTTTAAACTGACAGCACAAATATATATTTTTTCCCATGACACTTGCCAAGCTCCATAGAATTGTAATAACTTTGGTAATCCTTTAATGTTTCATCATCAAAATGTTTATTTCTCCAATACACTAGTTTATGGCCTGCAAAACTAACGATAGCCTCAGCTGTGCTTTATTATTATATATTATGTGATAATTACCAATGTCAATAAAAATAAGAAGAGAACATTTGGAAATATAACACCTGCTAAACATTAGCATGTTGTCATTGTGGCAATGTTACCATGTTAACATTAGCAGTTAGCTCAAAGTACACAGTAGATGTACCCAGATTGTTACTTTTGATTTACATACTTATGTTTTACAACTCTGTGCACAATTTTAAAGTCACCATTATAATTAAACCTTACATTATTTAATCAACAATTACGCCAATGAAATCAAAGAATCTAATCCAAAAACTTGGATGACTTTTACATCCTGTGACTCCCCTGTCTGCCAGCACACCAGCACTATCTTCTGCCAATACAAACTACCTTTGGATTTGCAAATGATGCTTCCCAGATGCCATATTCAGGCACTGGCAACAAAGAAGAAAACAAGAACGCATGGCAACACAAGGGAATAGAATCATCAGAAAAGTTTGTATAATATATATCTTGAATGTTTCCATGGATGTGATAGATTTATGTTTATAATCAGCTGAGGACAATACTCCACAGCAAGTTCTGTTTTAAAAAAGAACAGATTACTTATTGGACTCACACACTTCCAGATCTCTGTCTTTGCTCACCATACAGACTTACACATGACTCTGACGCATCTCTTGACTTCAAAACACCATATTTCTCGAACAAAGAATGCACTGTTTTAGTCAATATGGCAGCTGTGACACTGAATTTTCATTTCTCATTCAGATTTATGTCTCCATCCACTATTCCCAACCTAATCTAGTCCTCCCTTGAATTTATCAAAGTGCTTTATGTGTGGCGGCAGCGGGCTATGTCTAATATTGTCTCTGTCTAGTCCCAGTGACGGCCTGTACTCAGAGTTATGGATCTACCAGCTGTTTACAAATCGCTATCAGGCCATCTAGTGAAGACTGAACGAGGACTGAAGGGTTGGGGGAAGCACCAGCAGTCTTTATTTTGGTTTAGAGGCCTCCTGTGGCCTTCTAAAATCCCCTTTAGGCCAATCTTACCCCGCCTGCAGACTCCCTCCCCTTATGTCTATTCAATATCTGAGAGATTGTCTGATAATTGCTCTGTTTATGTCCTGTGTTCTCTAAAAGTACTTTGTTGTAAACCTGCATTGTTGAAAGCACTTTATAAATACATTTGAGGTGAATCAGGTTATTTTCACACACACATGCACATCTTCACACAGTACAAGGCAAACTATGCACATCACACGAACCAGAAATTAATTGCATACGCACAGATTTTGATTTGTAGTGAATTCTCAGATTATGCATGATAGAATAACCCAGGGGAGGCGTTGTTACTGTTCACCATGTTGTGATTATTACAGGGAACCTGGTTAAGATGCCTGACTATGTTGCCTGTTTACTGTTTTTTCACCTTCTGTGCATCTCACAATTACACAGGGTTGTGAACACATTTTATGAAAATGGCAAAAAACAACAACAACAACAACAACAACAAAAAAACATTAACTGCACCAATCATGACTGGAACAGGCTCATTTGTCTACAAATCATATCAACTATTACTGCTCAGCCAAAGAGTGTCTTCATGTTGGCAGGTTATTGTCCCTGTTCGAGACATTGGTGTCAAGTATCAAAGTGGAAAGAAATTAATTCAGACAGGTGTCAATGGAAGTCAGATGTGGCAGTGTTATAAAGTGACAAAATCCATGAAGGGAAGGGGTCTGGGTGGATGGCTGGGTTACCAGAACGCTTAGAGAACGCTGTTTGTTGTCCATTTCTTCTTGACAGTGTCTTTTACCCATGACCACACTTGTTCCCTAACCTTAACCAAGCAGTTATTATTGTAACCATGACGATGAAGGTCCCCCTAACCTTTATGAAGTATTAATTTTAACCCAAACCATGAAATTTCCCTAAACCTAACCACAACTTAACCACGGTGGTGTCAGATTAGAAAACACAGAAAACACTTTCAGTTTCTTCTTTTGACTGCAGCGCTTCTCAGTAAATTTTTCCTGTGACAAATTTTAATAATGTTTAAGCAATTTAAAAGTTCAGGTTCAATCCAGGACTGCGATACACATGACAGTCAGTGCAGTTATGCTTTTTTCTTTTATTCTTCATCAACTGCCAATAAACCAGAGAAGGAAGAAAAAGAATTTGATGAAAGCTGGTTGTTTGTTTTACTTTTTCACATTGGCATGGATATGCCCTGAAAGTCTCCCATAACATGTGCCTACAAAAACCCTGCTGGGCTGCCATCTGTCTATTGCTCTAAATAAATCTATACACTCATCAAAATCTCTCACCAGCTCTTTCCCAGTGCACCCTGATGTTTAGCAGGGGAATAGTGTGTAGATTTGAAGTCACAGTAGGGCACGGGGAGATCAGCATGCGTTTGTCCGTGTTCACATCTATTAAAAGTCTCCTCATGGCTCCCTAAGGGAGGATTTTGTGGGGGAAAGCCAAACTATGCCACCCAAGGTAGTTCCACAACCTCTGACCTATGTGACATCCCTCTCTGGCTGTCAAATCATGTGACCTGTCTCTCAACAGGAGGGAGTCATGGCTCATTTCATTTTCACTGTAGCGTTTTATTGTACTTTCCCACCCTTAGTGAGTCCTTTGAGTTATTTGTCTACTGCAAATTGATAAAATCTGCACCCTAAAATTACATTAACCGTTTGTGTATGTGTGTGTGTGTGTGTGTGTGTTTGTGTGTTTGTGTGTGTATGCATACTTGGGTACATATACTGTAAGTGGCTGTCCATGTATTTTGTATTTTTGAATGGGTCCTTGTGGTCAACCATGTTATGAATCAAGCTGACCAACAGGGCCAGTGGTCAATGTATTTCACTTGTTGTCAGTTTAATGTCTATAATATAAAGCTGTCAAGTCATCAGTCATGAGAAGTTTTCTCATGTCTGATGGTGGGGGCAAAGCTCTGTTCTTATTTATAGCTTACGTTTCTTCGATACCATGTAAGGAGGTGCTTCTTCATTGTTGCTGTAAAGCCAAAAGACAACATAGTTGCCCGTGCATATTTAGATAAAGTTTTAACCCTCTATGTCTGTACCCTGTAGCTGGAGAGCTATGAAGTGAAGCCAGTGGAACTGCTGTTGGTTTCTCTTAACTGCTCCTGTTATTTGCTCCTGTTGGTGAAATTGATTCATTCTTGGCTGGCAAATGAAATTCTGCCTTATCCTCACATTGTTGGTGCTGAAACTGATAACAGCTGTGAGAACTAGTTATTCTCATGTATTTCCTGAGATAAGTTTCAATGTTGGATGTGTGGCCCCAGGTAAAAGGTACCAACGGTGCTCAATGATAATCTGACGTTTCAGGTAAGCCCTGTGGTAGTCCTGTTGTGTAACCCTTTCAACAGGACTACCACAGGGCTGGCAAAGGTAGAAAACTAGTTGGAAGGGTTGACTGCAAAATGGGCCACACAAGGTGCATGCTTTTATGAGCTTTCCCACAATAGAGAACAAGGATTAATTCTGCATCATCTGCAGATGATGCCGTGTGAGTGCTAATGCTAACAGGCCTGCAATCAAGCTTTGGGCTAAAGCTATCTGGAGTACCAGTAATATCTATAGTAGAAGAGAAAAGCTTTTTAAATATAATATCACCGTATTAACTGTGGATGACTAGAAGCTAAGCTAATAAGCTAAAGACAGCAGAAGCTAAAGTAGAAACAAAGTGAAGTTAGTTTTAACAAGAAATAGACCTAGTTAATAAGGGGTATATTTGGAGGTGTGTTTACTCAATTGACAAGTGTCTGAGCCAATCACACTTAGTTGTGGTGGATGCATCATTTTCATTTTACTTTGCAAGGTGCCCTGGTGCACCTTTCCTGAAATTTGCAGTAAACCCAAATAAAATCTTTAAATTGTACCATACAATCCAGCAACACCCATCAATAACACCTTTTTAAACTCATGCAAGGAATTTTTTTTAGTGATCCCTTCACGTCATTAATTGCAACACATGCACACCTGGAAGTTTCCCTGTACAGTACACATATTGGCTTCTGAACAGCTGTGTTGTAATAGATGGGGGTTTAGAGCATTGTTGATGAGGAAATGGAAAGGAGTCAGTGTGTTTTCCACCCACATTTCTCAGCCAGTCTGGGGATTTGAACTGGTGACCTTATAGTTAGCAAGCTTGCATCTCTGAACTTGATGTTTCTGCTGCCCCGCTTGGATTAACTCAGAACAAAGACTCAGAACAAAGTAGCGCTACTAGTGGAATCCATCCAGTATTTGTGCAACATTAACTTTATGGTTCAGGTTCACAAAGGAATATGTCTGAAATCTCAGCAAACACACTGAGTGACCCTGCTTCTTGTTTGAGCCATGAGAAGTTATTCCACAACGTCCAGAAATGAGAAAGTCTTGACATAAACCGAAGCCTATAATGCTGTGGTCAGTGCTTAATAACATGTGTTGGACTTTGATTTGACATGATTAAATGACTGTTGTGTTTCAGTTGCCCGCAGTTTATCTCCAGTGGGAGTTTATAACATGTGTGTTTACATTTGGTCACTTCTTTTGGTGTTTGTGTCCTGCCCATGAATCCGTACAGTGTATTTAACATCACACCTACAAAATGAGGCCATATGAGACAGAAACTTATGAAACACATATGAGGATCTCACTATGCCCTTTTCCCAAGTAAAGCAAGTTCACGTTCTGGACTCCTTACTGGGTATGAGAAAAACTTAACCTCTCAGAGGTCAGCCAGGAAAGTCCAGTCCAATATAATCTGATGTCTTACTCCAATAACCACAGTGGAAAGAAAATGTTGGGAGCTTGTTTGCATTCTGCTTTGGGTCAAAGCCATAGAATATGTGTAGGAGGGACCAAACTTGTCGTTACCTTGCTCAGATTGCCGGTTTTACAGGAACTGACACATTTGGTAACATTATGATTCATTTACCTTGGCTTTAAACCAAATCTTGAAACAAAACCACTAAAAGTTTTTCCTTTAAAAATATTTCAAAATAGAATTAACCTGAGGTTTTTTTGGAGTGGAATTTGAATTTGGCAGAATGCATTTAATGGCTCCTACAATATTTATTTTCCTCATGAAGTTGAAGGATGCATCCTCAGAGTGAAAACATTATATGATTTCATTGCTGTTTTGCTTTTGCAAATATTTAGGGTTGAATATGGTGTGTAATATAAAGTGGGTGACCATTGGAAAAAAAAATGCAACTAGAAAACTCTTACAAACAAACTGTTGTAAACTGGTCTTGCTGAATACAACATTAAATGCTTTGGTGGGATGGACATTGTAACGATTGTTCTTCCACAGCACATCTGTGATGGAAAGCTTCCTATATAGCACGTAGGAGAAATTTCACACCATCTCCTGTCATCAGAAAGTGTTACAAATGTATCAAAAAACTCAGCAGATGACACAGCAGACGGTGAATGCAATAATACATTGAGAATAATGGTAAACAGTGACGAAACTGAGTGAAAGCAGCAGCTGTAATCTGTAATCTTTTTTCAGACCTGAGGAGCAAATTATGGTGTGCTGTAGAGAAATGTTGGCGGATTTGCCTGAACTCTGCTCTCTGTGGTTCATCAGACTTCAGAGAAATGTTGCTGTTAAAGGCCTGGCTCTTAAATGTTCTTGTGTGGAATTACACACACACAAAAAAATGGCTGTTTTAAAAGGCTAAATCTCATATTCAATCTTCACTCACATACTCAGGCAGGTTTTATTCATAACACAGGTGATTTTATGTGAAAACACATAAAATAGTGATGAAGTAATATTATTTTGAAAATAAGGTAATAATTTTCATTATTTAATAAACTGAAACAATGTGATTAAAGGCAAATCTAATCACACTGTAAGATTTTTTCTTATCAAAAAATTAAATTTGTAAGAAAAAAAAATCTCAGTGCTGATTAGCCTGTGGTTCAGTTCATGCTGCCATTTTTTCACAAGCCACTATGAATACTTAATTCATAATTCATTAAACTAAAAGGGGCAATACAGCAATTTAAAATTATGCAATTGTGCAAAAAAGTACAAAAATATAATTATCAAATTGCACTTGAAGTGTGAGTGTTATTAATATTATAGACCCATTATTGGATTATTATTACTAAACATTAATGTGCATGTAGCATTTTAATAGTTGGTTGAAGTGGAGCTGAGCTAAGTTAAATCTATAACTGTGCATCAGATTTTTAAAACTCATCACATGATTTGTATGCAAACCAGTAATAATACTGGGATACATTTTTTATGTGGAACTTACACATTCTACTTGTTTTGCATTAAATAGTGGATAAACTGTGTAATTGGTTTTACAGTGGAATCAGTGGGTCAGTAGTAACTGCCTGCAGGGCATGTCTGCCTTGCAAAAGGAAATAGCTGGGAAGTCAACTCCTCACCAAGTTAATGATGCTTGTCTGTTGAATGCCAGCAGAAGAGCCTGATAACCAGGCAACAAAGACACAGTCTGCTTAGTCCTGCATCACAGTGGAATGACTCATTAAACGGGGATCATTGCGAGCCTTTTGTACGTGATGTCTCTTAAAATGAGCCGTGAATAATGATGTCCCTTGTTTTTCTCTCCCTGACCTTTTTTTCACAAAATGCTAATAAACAAAGATGTATTACATCCCTTTCTCTGCTATGGAACAACTGGGACTCATTGCTGATAACTGATGATATTTACCTCTTTTTTCTTTTTCTTCCCTCCTCTGTTCTGCCTTGTCTATTGTTCAGACTTAAGGGATGTCCCTGCGTGGAAACAGTGATCAACCTGTTTCCAATAACATTATCCATGACCCCTCTCTCTGCTGTTAAGTTAGGGAAACACTGAACGATTGGTCATGATGAATCTGAGGACATTCCAAAACCCCCCAGGGCTGTTTATGCTAATGCCTGTGGATTTGATAGAGAAGAAATGTCTTGTGGGATATGTGGTTTCTGTCACGGCCAGAACTGTGAACTCTTTCATTCTTATTCCTTCCCTTCTACAATGGAGCTGCCATTTGACTCTTTCAACTGAGAAGAGTGATCACTGTAGGCAGCTCAAACCTCGTTTGTCTTTTTAAGTCTGTTTGTTGATGCTGATTATTGATAGAGTGTTAAGGCCTGGAGTTAGTCGTCTGTAGGGGGTAACCAGGGCTTGCATGTATGTGGAGGGGTCACCACACAGTCAGAGAGATGAGGGACTCATGCACATGTTGCTGGAGGGATCACAGAGCGGTCAGCGGTGGGGCAGCTGTGGCTTAGGAGGTTGTCTGTTTATCGCAGGAAGTACTGTGCTATAAAAGCGCTACATATACACTCCATTTACCTGACTCTTTTATGAGGTTTACCAGTTGGACTGTCTGCTGCAGTCACTTCTGTTTCAATTTATTTTCACAGGGAAAAAAAGACATTTACCTGTAATGTCAGCATAGATTACTTAACATCCCTTATGTTTAAGTCAAGTCAAGTCAAGTCAAATTTTATTTATATAGCGCCAATTCACAACAGAAGTTATCTCGAGGCACTGTACATATAGAGCAGGTCTAGACCGTACTCTTTATCTTATAAAATTTACAGAGAAAACCCAACAGATCCCACCATGAGCAAGCACTAGGCGACTGTGGCAAGGAAAAACTTCCTTTTAAGAGGCAGAAACCTCAAGCAGAACCGGACTCAAGGTGGGCGGCCATCTGCCTCGACCGGTTGGGTTTAGACAGAGAGAGAGGGGGGTGGGGGTAGGGTAAGAGAAAGACAACATTGCAGATACACAGACTAAGTCAAAAAGTAAATAGTAGTAGTAGTAATAATAATAATAATAATTAGGATTATTTTTATTATAGCTAAAGGAATAATAATGACAAGTGAAACATTAGCAGTACTAACACTATCACTAACACTAATAAATGTTAAATTATTGTCGCATCATCAGTTGATCTGGATCATGGGAGCAGCAGGAGCCTCTACAGCTCCGGAGGCAGACACCTGCAGTAAGAGACAGTAGAAGAGAGAGAGAGAGAGAGAGAGAGAGAGAAGCACAGCCTGGGCACTAATGTGCTTGAGGGAAGAAACACACAGTTAGATTGATGCAGCGATATTAAGACGGTTTATAGTAATCTCGTCGGCAGGACATCATGGACAGCCTGTAATAACTACTAAGCTTAACTGATGCATTGAGACTGATCCAACCCGCCGAAGGGTTGCATTTTGATAGGTGGTACTTTTAGTATGTACATACATCAAGCATGAATTTGCAGTTGAGAGTCACAACTTAACCTATGTGTGTTTGCATGTTAAACATAAACATCTATACCAAATGGTTGACAACATGTTCCTGTGTATGAGTACCTTTCTTCAGTGTTGTGTGTGCATGTGTGTGTGTGTCCTCTTGATCTTTCAGCATGAGGTCCATGTTCTTAAATCCTGAACAGGAAACATCATGTTAGCATCTCCCTTTTCCCCAGCTTTCTTTTCATACAGCAGCTTTCTTCAGGAAACCAAAGGAATTACATTCAGACTCTTAACTTGTCCCACTGACATCCTTCACTGTCACACACAGCACATACAAGCCTGTGCGGTTTTGCAGCCAACATGTTTCCTATTAACTTTCATTCAGACGAGCTGCGTATTAAGTTGTTCAAAGATGTACGGTCGAGAGCCTCAAATCACACTGGATTACCCACAACCTCCAAGACCAAATCAACCGGGCAATTTGTCGTCCAACCTGGTTATGTTCTCTGTCTCAGGTGATTCGAGTTGAAGGCTGCTGTGTGCTGAGTGAAGCAGTGCTGTTTTCATGTGGTTAGCATTTGATTCAAGATGAGAGAAGATTAGAATATAGAAAATATCTCTTTATCTTTCAGGTGTTTTGTTGAACATCATCCTCACTGCAAAAGTAGAAAAAGTCTGGAACTTTACATCAGAAATATCAAAGTTTTAACACCACAGCCAGTTAGTAATGTGCTCATTCCTTCAATGTAGATCTTAAAAAGAACTGATGAAAAGTAATTGGATTTTTTCAGTCCTCCATTAAATGTCAAGCTGACACAAACAAGTTCTTCATTTCTTAATTGAAATTTTTATTCCAGCTATTAATTTGTTTTGTTTTGTCAGTTCACTGATGTAGTTTGGGTTTGACAGTAAGATACCATATATACTATATGTACAGATCACATCTATTTTTGCTGGACTATTCCACAGAACATGTGATTACTTTATCTCAACATCATTCACATGTAGAAAAAATCATTATAGAACTGTGTTCTTAAATGTCACTGTAAAAACCTCAGTTTTTGTAAGTTCATCACTTTGAAACCACAAGTTTGACTTTGATGAAAGCTGGGGATAATAATGCAATGTGGAGTCAACCCAAGGAGTTCCTGCATCACCTATGGACCTTACATACACACAGAGTGACCTGTTATACTGTGGAATACAATAAATGTGTTGTGTGTTGTGCACTCCATCAAATACACTTTGCTGTCTCCTTGTGAGGTCCAGTTTTCCTTCACCATTTGTGTCAACATTTACTCTGCTGCTTCATCTGCTGATATGTCTCTTCATCAATCTCTGCTTTTATTGTTCTCAGTTTGACAGAGCGTGTCTGATTCAGACTCTAATTAGCCCACTGGACTCATTTTATTAGTCACAACGGGCTTGTAATGTTTTATCTAGTTTTATTAAAAATATTTCACCTGCTGACCCCGACACCTCTTTGTGTTTGGTTAGGTATTTTTTTCTTGTTGTAAAAAATCTCAAAATTCCTCAGCTGAACTGGATCAGAGCGATGTGTCTGTAAAAATACACATTAACAAACAGTATGTACATATGTCAGCCACCTCCATCATGGCCGAGTCTCAGCTGAATAAGCACAGTATAGAAATCCCATAATCATTCCTGAATGTGCCCAAAAGGCCCAAACATGTAACTCTGACCTTCCAAACCGCTTGGTCCACGTCCAAACCATGTCTCATGTTCCTTGTATGTATCTACTCAGAGGTCAGAGGAGAGCGCTGTAGCATGAAATTAATCCGCTCTCCGTGGTTCCACTTTATTAGAGCTGACAGCTTCATAAGGCTACACAGGCTCGCTGGTGCTGTGGTCGAGTAATGAACCAGCACAAATGAAAACCTCTGAAATCTCAGGTGTGAAGACATCAGACAGGAACGTTAATGGGCATTACATGTGCCTTTCCTCTTTGCTCCTTTACTGGAAAAAGATTTGCTGAGTTGGTTTCAGTTCTAAGGTGGAAAATGTCAAGTGATAGTCCCGTTGAATTATTCATTGAGCCTCAAAGTGACCGTTCATACACGATGCCAGACTGTTTGCGTGAGGTTTTGGCTTGGCGGTGCTTTTCTGTTTGAGCTGGTTTATTCTGGTGAACCTGCAGCAGAAAGTCTGGTCTCCAGTGTTTTATTTCTCTCAGTCGTAAGAGAGGTTGCGGTATAGCTTTTTCCACCTGTCTGAGGTGTGGTACTGCCACTTTTTATTACCGTCAAAGTGAGTAAGTAACCTCTCCTGACAGCTCTTGAAAGAGAGAAGTTTCTCAATCTGCCCACACACTTCTGTGAGGCATTTTCCACTTCAAAACTGCTTAATGTGATATTTAAGATATTACTGTTAAACCAAATAACTCCCTGTAATATGAAATGTGTCACAGTGTCGGATGCACTACTCTACAAGCTGTGCATCTTTTGCCTGTTTTTAGCTCATTATTGATCATATGATTTTCAGGCCTTCATAGCAGCCCAGTTAGGGGTTGAAATTAGGGTCAGTAAGATTTTGAGTGTTTAAAGTGTTCCAAGTGTTCCAAAGTTTGTAGCAGTAAATCAACCATTGTAAAGCTTTAACATAAATCTGCATGAGAAATTAAAATTTATGCAGGTGTAAAAAAGAAAACTGGATATAAAACTGTTACCTGAAAGGTATAGTAGATTTTCAAGATGGATGACGACACAGGCCATTCTTAGATCTAGGTGGGTTTAGCTATATTTGATGATGCTGTTGGAAGTAATGGTTCCTCCAAACATTAATGCGCTATGTTGTTGTGCTATGTACAGGAGTTTGTCACTGGAGACCAGGATTCCTGTTTCATGCTTCAAGACACTTTTCAGTTTTTTTTTAGTATTTGACCAACACCACGATCTTTCCAACAGAAAATGAACTAAATGCTTTTAGGGGCCATAAACATAAAAAATAAACGAATCATGCTTGAGCACTGTCATTGTCAATTTTGCACAATCACTGATATTTCCTCATGTCGAGAAATTATGTTTCTCTCAAAATATATTTGCTGTTGTAAATTAGTTGCATACATTTGTCTATAAAAGTAATTTGAACAAGTAGGTTCTCCTCATAGGCTGTGTGTCTGAGTCTCATGGCTTTAATGATCCCATTCAACACTAAAGACAGTCTACAGACAAGTGTCTAATAACCTAAAGACCAAGATATTAGTAGGCAGAAGAAATTAAAGTTAAAAGGAGAGTATATACTGAGACAGATGGGCAGAAACTCAACAAATTCTCAAACCTGAACGACCATATAGGTTTGTCTCTATACCCTCTGGTACGACCCATAGGAGCATCACTATGGTGTACCACACCTTTGTTGTCATGGTTCCAACAATATGTTCGCAATTAAGCGTGGAACATTCATAGCAACAAATTACAATGTTGATTATTAGTTTCACATAGGAAACAAACAGCAGTCTCCTGTGTGAAAGTCCTGCTAATGCAGACAGTCATAATTACTGCGCTCACTAGAGGTTGCCTAACAATCAAACGTAACTATGGGTCGTATTAGGTGCTACACAGACGACCTATGGAGTATTTTTTTTTACAGAAGGAAAGTCTATGCAGCCAAATGTTTCTTTAAGATAAATTTATTTTGGATTTTTTCTACATCCTACTAATGAAAAATCCCTTATTGTAGCTTTAAATGAATAAAGAACTCAAATTAACACTGTGACAGAGAGTTTCAGTCACATTTTTAAAAAATAAAAACAAATAGATATTTATTTCATATGTCTTTATTGAAAAAGGGCTTGCATATCATAGCTAAAATACTGTCTCTTGGTTTACAAACAGTGAAAATACACAGGATAATACTCTAATACGTCTCACTTATATGAAAAATATGTGTCAGAAGCTGCCTCAAAAGAAAGAAAATTATTTCACATTGTGTCGGGGTCCAAAGCAGAAAACACGCACCCAGTTTGATCGTGTTCTCAAAATACTAATGTCAAGTAAATGTGAACCTGAATGTGTTTTGACATGCAAAACTGTTCTGCACGTTTGGTCCGAAATATACACTCTTACATACATGATATGCATGATAATGAAGTTGTCTGTATATTTGGCTGATACAGTTCAGTTACAGTCATACTAAATGACGTCTAAAGTGAATGTTTGATGAGAATGGCACTAACACTGCAAGAAATAAATGGGACCACAGTACTATAGAAATGAACTTAAGTCTGTTTAGTACAGCTAATTACTTGTTGTTACAAATGCATCATTCACATAAATCATTAATGAAACAAATGCTGCTAACAGTGTATTAAACACATTTCCCATTGATTTAACAAAGTTTACCACTTTGTAATGTTGTAACTTTTCCCTGTTATTGAGATAATTATCACATCACGTATTAGAAATGTTGAAATCTACATAGTCTTCTGTCTAGATGTAGCTCTGTAGCAATGTGTTTAAACAAGTTAGTGTAATAATACAAAAATTAATGTCCATTAACTTCTATTACATTAATGTGAAATAAATTACACTTACAGGATTATTGCACTATTAGCTGCAAATTGATAAAATTATCACCTGTAACCAGTCAGTCAGTAAATAGACCACAGAAAACAAAACAAAACAAAGACCATAACAATTACTACAACCACCACAACGTCCATTACAATTTCAAGGGGAAAAAAAACGCAGGCTCTAATTTTGTGTCATGGCAACAGTTGAGTGAAATTGAACAAAAGACTGTGGGGTGCTGGGAGTGTCCAGATTGAAAGCACATGTTGGTTACTTGGCTCTCAACTCAAAAGGTTTTGTTCTGTTTTGGCTCAGTGACTCTATTGACACATCATACATCCACCTCAGTAACACTATGAAAAATCAAATCAAGTGTTCGATGGGGACGACTGGTGGGGCGGAGCTGAATATTTTCCTGACCCATGTAACACAATGACAGCATCTTTTGTTTTCAGTCACGGTGTGTTGGACGTAACAGATTTTATTCAGGTCACCCATTTTACCTCTCAGAAACAATGTGGAGAGAACAACAAACCAGAAAGACAATATTTATCCTGTTTGGCTGATTTTTAAAAAAAAAAAAAAAAAAAAAAAAAAGTTAACAGATAGTGTTTTATTCCTTTGCATAAGGAATGTGTTGCATACTGTGTATTACATACTCGCCAACAAGCCATTACACATAATGTGAAATATTGCATGAAACCACGATAAAAATTAAGCTTAATACTCTTGCATTTTATGGAATAACCTTCATTTAGTAGCTACTGCCTACTGTACATTGCATTAAAAAAAAATTTAGTAAAATTATACACAATATAAAAATAAAACCATTACATATAAAAGACACATCTGATAATAAAGTGGCTCAAATATATACTGTATAAAAAAGATCAAAAACTTGCTTTTTGCCACCGTGAACATTCCCTTTGTGACATTTATCACTCAGCTTTATATTTCATGTGACAGTTTATTAGCTTTTCATTCCTACCAAGGACAGGTGTTGGTATGAAAATACTGCCATTAAAATGCTCCGTTGTCATGACATACATTTACCTTAAATGTTTTTGTTTACCTCTCCTTGATAAGGTGTAAAAAAAAACAAAACCTGCTCAGAATTATAACGCTCCTCTACCTTTTTTCTAAAAATAAATGAAATAGAAAGTCATGCTTTTTGAGTTTCACAGATTTCTTCATGCTGCATGTTTAAGTGAATAAATATTTGGTCTTTGTTTACTGATATGTTCAATCAATAAAAAAAAGCTGCATTGATAAGTGTTTTATTCCACTTCCTTATTGCCTTTATCAGTACAGTATGGCCTTCACATAGCTTCAACTTTCCATTTCACTTTCCCCTCAGACTCCAACAACAGCGCTCTAAGTATTTTGTGACTTGTAAAAACATAACTGTTTCATATAAGACAAAAAAGTCACATCATCCCATCTTAAATCTTGCATAAAATAAACAGTGAATTACAATTATGTCAAAGGCTCTGACCCCTTATACTGAGTATATAGCACCATGAAATCAGTGCTTTCTTAAACAGTTTTTGTGAGCTTCGTCTCTGTTTTGTTCCTGCCATAAGCTCAAAGACAATGCAAGACCTGTGGTAGCATGGCCTGCCCTGATTGGTCACCGCTTGTGGAGAGTTAACCTCACTGGCCAGCCTGTATGTGTGTCCTACAACCTCTCAGAGTAATGCCATGTTCACCTCCTAGCAGAAGACTATTTTTCTTGAGTCTTTAACACTCCCATCCTGAATATATATGTATTTTTTAATGAATATGAAATCAACAATAAAAACTAAGTAGAATTCTCCTCTTTTCAAAAACCATTTGAAGTTGGGGTAATTGTACTGCTCTAAATATAAGTGATCCTTTTCACTTGGGTGAATTCCTGAATGATTCACCAAACCAAATCTGGGCTATTTAGACAGGACCATGAAGGTAGCATTACCCTCAAAACCTTGTGTGTGAGACAGAAAACTCAGTTTGTTCCTTTAGAGCTGTGTGAAGTTACAAAATACTATATACAGACACACAATCAGAGTTAGTTTATGTGAAGCACATTCAAACAAACACACACACACACTCGTTTCCCCTCTCTCATGCCAAGCATCCAGTGCTCACACACACACATATAACTGATATCAACACGCATCCCATCATTCCAGGGGTGTTACTGCATTTGGTTCTAACTTAGGGGGGATGGAGGTGACTGTGTGGGTGTCCAGAGGGATCGTTGGTGGTGCTGGGGACGACATGGTTTGGCGGTGAAGTGCTGGTTCTGCAAGCGGTCCAGAGAGGTGGACAGGTACATACAGCGTGTTTTCATGCATCCATAGCAGTGACAGGGAGGTGTACAGGTTCGACACAGGCCTGGCGACACACCTCTTCCCTCGTGTTTAGTTTTTCTTGTTATTGCGTCTTCTGGATTTCTTCACCCTGAAGAGAGATTCAGAAGGAAAACAATTTATGAGAAACAGCAAAATTTCTGAAATTAGTGCCAATAGATTCACTGAATATGCTGCTATAAAATAAAATCCAGCCTATGATAAATGGAAAACAAACATGGATGACCTGCAGTTAAATTAAAAACCCATGAATGTCAGTAGAGGATGGTTAGTCTGGCCAACTACCAGTGGTGTAAAGTATGCTGTTTTATTAGTGCTTTTACCTAAGTAAAGTATGTTACATGCAGTACAGTACAACAGTAGAAAAGCAGTAGAAAAAATACTGCTGGGAACATAGTCCAGGCAAGAATGACAACTCCTGTCAATAACTGAACACCCACCCCCCCCCACCACCCCCCCCCCCCCCCCCCAAAAAACAAAAAAAAAAAAACAACCCAAAAAACGGTGTACTTTTTTTTTGAAACAGAGGATATGAATAACAGAGCACTGGTGAAGAGAATGTGTATGCTGTGCTCAAAAGAGCAGCTGCGGACATGTTAGGGGCCTCAGGCGTTCTCAGACAGTTTTGATGGATGAACATCACAGCATATAAATATAATTTATATGTGAATGTAACCGGACATGAAAAAGAGTGATGCTGGCAAAGAGCAGCCACGCTCACAAAAATCCTTTTAAACGTAAAATAAGAGTAAAATAAAAAGAATTCTGCTCGTGATCTCCTTTTATGTGAGAATGTACATGTAAATACCACGCTCTTGTAACAACGTTATTCTTATATTTACAGTGTGCATTTTTTTTTTGGTATTTTGTCATTTCTCATATTTCAAACAACACTGCTGTAACAGGTGGACTGTTTAAAGTAACAAACTAAACCCTGTAACTGTAGTTTCTGTCATTTTCATATGCCCAACTCTCTACATACAGTATTCACTGACACATGAAAGGCCAGTTAGTTGCAGGGTTGACAGACTGTTTGCTGCTGTGCCACATGCCAGCCTCAATGACCTATGTCAACTCCCATAATAAGACTACATTTAAAAAATATTCTGTATTTGGTCTTTTACTAACACAATAAACAATATCTTGTAATTCCTCAGAATTTACTTAATTGTTTGTTTTCACATTGTGGACATAAGGTGTTTATGGTGTTTTAAGAAGCAGACACACAGCCTGGTGATAATCACCACCAGACATGCTGGGAACATTTTTTCTTTATTTTATGAGGAATTGCTCACATTTTAACTACATAGCTCATAGCTGAATGAGCTGCTGCAGTTTTTACTATCAACACTTTTTGACCACAGTGCTGCTCCCAAAACCAGAATAGTGATGATAATCATGTGGAAAATTGCTTTTAGAGTTTAAAAAACTTAGAAACATGTAGAGTAAAAAAAGATGAACAATTGATTCTTCTGTAGTCTTTGCTGAAGTCTCAGACACATGCTTATGAGAAAGAAGGAAGCAGAAACACCAGTGGCAGATTTATCACTTCTCTTGCTTGATGCTAATTATGTCACAGATAATAACTCAGCTGCTTACATCAACCGTGTCAGTGATTTCAGAGAGTAATTGTCAGCAGGCGAATGAGAAATGGTCATTTTAAATGATGGTTTGTTTCTTCTATGCAGGCTCTAAACTCAGAGGAGAGCTGTATTTCATTTCGGTCCTGGTCAGCAACGCTCGTGTCTGAGCAGAGAGAGCGAGGAGGTTTGTCTTACTTGTTAATGGCGTTCTTTAAGTACTGCTGCAGCCACTTGGTCTCTGGGTTGATGCAAACTTCCCTGTTGTTCTTCAGCTTGGCACTGGAGGAGTGATGAAAAAAAAAAATGAGACTCCACATTCTTTCATTTTGTGTGACTAACCCATTTTACATGCAGATGTGCATTTGCTGTGATAATTCCTACACTTACACTGGTGTTCACATGAAACAGAGGCAGCAAAGATAAAGAGGAAGTTAAGTGTTTGACTCTAATCCAAACTCACATGTAATAAATCCACCTCAAGGACATGTCCTGTACTGGGAAATATTTTCACCTCTGGGATTCCTTTGTAGCTGAACATCCGGTGATGGTGTACACTACAGAGATTGTATCTGCTTTATTAGCTGTGTGGTCAACCAAACTGTAACATGACCTCTCAGTAACCTCAGGGAAATGTGACTGACATTTTAATTAGCGCTGATGCTCATTTAATTTCCTTGGCTGCTTCACTTGGTTTCCATTTTAGACATTTTGCTGTAGTTTTCTGCAGACAACAACAAGGGAACAAGGCTGTTGATGAGAAAAATGACTTTCTGAGGACCACATCAAAGTCTATTTTTCTCAGCGCATTAAGTAGATTTCCCTACATTTCAGGAAGCCAGCAGTTTTGATTCATGTAAGCACCCAATAAATCAACTTATAAAAACTTGGAACTTACTCGGGAAAAGTAATTCATCTCAACTGACTATGACCTATCACCTATAATCTTTTCAAAGTTATTTTAAATTATGGCCATTTGGGAGCATTTTCAAATAGCACCTATTGGCAGTTTAAACTGTCTTCATCTAGCATACAACAAAACAAACATAGACAACATTGTTTTGTGGATTTAAATTGTTGCTGACCAGTAGTATTCAGATGTTGGCGTGAGCTTGAACACACCAACATCACTTTCAGACCAGTTCCTTACAACTGCAAGTGATAAACAAACAGTAACTTTGATTTCAAATAAAGGTGACAAATTCTTCATTGTGATGGATTACCTCGCTCAAGCTAATTTCAGCTCTCTGATGCAAAATATGCTGAAATCTATGGTAAGGAATAGTTTCTTGCAATGTGGGAAAATGAACAAAAAAAGTCATTGTAGCCTATAATTTAGATAATGGTGGTCAGAAATTTGCAGCTATTTAACGTAAACATGCAAACCACTGGTATGGTCTTTTAAGCTTAAAGGCGCCATAGGCAACATTTATAATTCCCCAAAGCATTATAAAGGCCATACACTGGGCTGGGTAATAATGGTAAAGTTTAAGAGTTTGTGGTCTAAAGATGCTGTAGAGTAAGCAATATGGTGCCTGTATGGTAGCTATAAGTCTTTATCGGTGGCTAATAAATCAAATCATCAATAAAATCATGTATTTATTTATTTTTTTAAGCCCACTTCAGAAAAAGCTCAACTTAATCTCTGAAAACCCCAGAACATCTTACAACACGTCCCTGTTAAAACAAGGGGATTACTTCTTCTAACAAGCTGTCTCCTTAATGTCATGAATTAAAAAATCACACAGCTGCTGCCTAATTTAACATCAGCTAACCTGCATTATTTTTTAACCAAAAAAGGAACACAGATCCCCTTTTTGTCAGCACATATCATCTCGTAAAGCATAAATACCCGCCCCATTTAAGGATTTGACTCTTGTTGAATAAATCAAAGGACCTTAATGATGAAATGAGCCCAATATGTCAGGATAATATCTGATATGGTTTATGAAGGCTGAGCTCAGAAACACCTTGGCTAAGCTCTAAAAACCTCAGCACGTCCTATAACACATCCAAGCTGAAAAGCGGAGGATTACTGCACATAACAGGCTGTCACCCTCCAGTCAGTGATGAAAAATCACAGCTCTCTGTTTCCACTCAGGGACAGCTGGAAGGGAGGCTCACATCGCAGATCACATCGTACTGTAGGCCTTGTAAAACTGTCTCTGCGCTGCACACAAAACATCTGAACACATAGTTTGATGTATTTGTATCTGGCAAAAGACTTTAGTCAGGCTGGTTTGGTTTAAAAGTCTTGAACAGCCCAATTTAAAAGTGATGTTGGCTGTAATTAGGGGATACATCGCACATCAAAAGGTGCATTTCTGGTCATTTTAATTCAGGCCTCCTGCCAAATTACTTGAAGAAACTATAAACAGCTAAAGAACTAGTTATCAAAACATTGCTCAGGCAAATGTAAGAATAGCATTTTATGAGAGTCTCTATAGGATCTGCACTGAACTGTAGTAAAACATCTAGAATGCCTCTTTAAGTTCTCAGTCACTATTGCTACCACAATGGGGTTGTTTTAAGGTGGCATTACAGCTGTGCTAGGATGAAATTTAATTTGTAATGGTATACCATCCTGACCAGAAAAACTTTTTTTTAAAAAAAAGAAAACCTTTGAAAAGAGAAAATGTTCATTTCCATTGAGCTATCCTGGTGAAAGAATGGTTTAATAAATAAAAAATGAATGTTAAAATGAATTTTATTTTCTTTCCTGGGTGTTCTATTTTGTATCATTTTGTTGGAATTTTTCAAATAAGTTGAAGTTTATCTATTTAGCACTTACAAGCAGTATACAAAAACATTTAATAAAAGTTTCATAATGCACTATAATGCTGAATGCAGACATATACAGTATAAGGACATTTTTAGCTTTTAATAATGTAAAGGATTTGTCAACAATTCTAACTTGCCCACAGGAGGAGTTACTGTATACTTTTTGACAATAAATACTTACCTCTGCTTACAACTGCTTTATAGTGCATAATCCATTTATTACATGTTTATAAACTTCTTATGAATGCTACATAAGGGACTTAGTAAAGTATTACCCTAGAATACCTTTAGTTTTATTTGCCCCGTTAGACTGAAGCCGGTGCTGCAGCAGCATCACACTTCATGATTTACAACCCTGTGGTCACAGAGAGTGTGTGTTCTTGCGAGTGATGTCGGGCCCGCTGATGGAGAGCTGAGCCAAATATTTAGGAGAGGATTTGTTCTGTTATCAGACTCTGCTGGTGAACAAGGGGGGGTCTCACCCCCTCCAAACATGTGGGTCTCACACCTCGGTGGCAAAAGGTCGTGTATGAGAGTTAACAACTCAAGAGGTGTAGCGCCTCGCTGCTCCTCTTTCTCCTCCCTCCATCTCTCTATCACACGACACTGCAAATTAAACACATTCCTCTCCGCCTCAACTGCTTTCTGGATTCAATTTGTACCCCCCAACACCTTCTCCTCCACCTGCCCCTGTATGCCGCCTCTATTACTCACCCATTTAGATGCACGAGCAAATGACAAATAGCTAAACTTAAAGCGGTTCAGGAGCATCGGTCAGGCATCAGCCCCAAATCCCTCAAACTAACACGTGAGTCAGGAGGCCAAACAGCTCAGTAACTGGATCTGTGTTTGCTTTTCTCAGGGGATGTCCCCTTCTTCCCTCCTCTTATTTTTATTAGGGATTAGCCGGCTCATCATTTCGGAGCTCTGCTGTTTTGATGTGTCTGCCTTCATCCTGTTTATCTGTCTGCTTGTCTGGATATTCAGCTGAGACTAAAGCCTAATTGACTTGGCTGGAATTTGAGGCCAGGTTCACAAGCAGGTAGTAGTGCTACAGCAAGTTAATACCAACAGCATGCCCGGCGGGTGGGTGGGTGGGAGGAGGGGTGGATGATGTACGGTGGGACACAGGTGGGGACTAAAAAGATTTGGGGGCGAGGCTATAGTGTTGCAGCTTGTCTTTCATCTGTCAATAGAGATATGGGGCAGCGCTCCTGCGGGCTCCCTCGTCTGAATGACTTCTTGACTCCTCGGGCAGTTTTCTGGTGGGAGTTAGAGAACATGGCCCGGTCAGGCACTGTGTGTCTCTCTGACCTTTCGCATTCCAGTCACCCCTTCTAACAGTCACTGTCCTCCTCCCTCCCTATTTTGGCAGAAGCCCACAGACTTTTAGGCTTTGGTTGTGAGGCTTTTGCCGTCCGTTTTCTATAAATAAATGAATAGGGCTTTTTGGTTAATGTGTTCAGACCACTGACATTACACTCAATGTGTTGCTGGGCAGTTTAGTCAGGAAATAAAAAGAAGGTGGATGAGGTGTAAAATTTTGACCTTGAGCATTGATCACGTTTTCCTCTTTCTGGTGGATCGTGTTGTTTTAAACTCATTCAGGAAAGAATAGAAGGATAATAACACCGTGCTTCACATCATCTTTAATCATACTTTATTTAATTCTGAATGTTCTGCTAGATTTTAACTCATTTGAGTCAACATACAGCTCAAAAACTGAAACTATCGGCGGTAGCTTGATACGAATCAGAGATGGTGAAATGGGATGGTGGTACGTACATATTTGGATTACTGCTATTTTCTTTTTCTTCTCACTATTTCTATAAAAATTGTTTCAATGACAGTGAGCACTTCCAACAACAAACTAATTTTAACTTGTAATTTGGAGAGTAGAAAATGTTGATTATTGATGTTGCCAGTCTAAACTGTTCATTATTACAATGTATGTAATCTATCTTATATTTTTTTTCATGATTATTTCTGAAGAAGAGTTCACTGGATAAAAATTAGGGGATTCTAAGCTAGATGTTATATTATTACAACAATTTAAATCAATTGGCATGTTTTCATGCATGCAGAAATATATGTTTTTAATGTGATTAAGATTAAGAATATTTCACAATAAAGGATTCTGTAGAAATGTGAATAAAGGTTCCTATAAATAGCCCCTGTAGAATTCCTTTAAGCTATTTTTCTTTTCATCATTTTGGTACACTTACTGTATTAATGATCTCGACACTGAAATGCTGCTAAATTAACTTTTTTCATTCACTATAAAGAAGTTTGGGCAGGAGATCCAATGCAGTCATAGCAATATAATGAAATCAAGCGTGATTCAACTTGCCCTCTTGTGATGAATAAAAATGTCCAGTAAAACATGGAGGACTTTAGACTTTAAGACTTTAAGTCCCTCACTATAATTGTCAGTGAGTTGGACCAGGTGTCTGTGCAAAGGGGCCATGGTCTGAAATATGCCAAAGGACTGCAGAAACTAGAAGCTTAACTTTGTCTTTGATCCAACACAGTCATTAAAATTCCTAAAAGACACAGACTACAAAGAATTAAGTTAAACAAGCTACATAAGTGACAGAACAGATTTCAAATACATTTCTCCAAGTTAATTAATCACTGTGGTATTTATATTATTTATTTACTTACATGACTTGGAAGGGGCAGTTAGGTGTGTGGAGGAACTTGGGCTCTTTGATGGCTGAGGAACCGTGTTGAGGGTGGGAGCAGCACCAACACACCGCTCAACCAGACTGATGGGCTTTGCAAATGCACAACAAGGAAAATGACAAATTAGCTAGAATATTAGAAAAGAAATGCAATAAACTAAACTAAATTAGCTGAATGATTGTACAGTTCAGTAGCAGATAAGTATAGCACACTGCCTGGATTTTAAACAATTTAAATGTTCCACTGAACGTGAACATTAGGGTCCATATGAGGATTTAAATATTTACATCAACATCATTTTAAAATCAAATTCAAACACAGTTGCTTCGACTGTTTCAGTAACATTGTGCATCCTTCCTCAATTAAAAACATGTTTAATCTACTGTAACAAGTCTTTAAAAAGCCTGGGAGCGTATGAGTTTACCTGCTATAGCTCTGAACAACATGTTCATTAAAAGTTAGCCCTTTCTGACCACACACACACACACACACATGCAGAATTTTAGCTTTTCCTCCCTGAGCATTCATTAGCCACTCTAAGGACAAGGGTCCTCAACATTCAATTTCCAATATTCGGCTCTTTTATGAAGGAGCACTCTGCGGCTCAGGCAGCATCAACGGCCTCTCATGGAAATCACCAGTACATTCTTAAAATGATTACCGTCACTATTGCCTCCTTGGAGGCTTGTAGAACCCAGAAAGCACAGATGCACGAATAACTCCAAATACAGGCAATTACAAACTGACTGCAGTTCTGCACGTATCATACATACAGCAGTTTCAAACAAAATGGTGGAAATTGTGAAAATGTCAGTGCAAGAATGAATGGAAACATCCTGCAATAAAACTTTAAATGAAACAAAAAACCCAGCCCAATAGCCTTGAATTTAATCTTAATGGTCTGGGTTTGGATAAAAAATAACAAAAATTGCTATACTAAAGCTGTAATGGGTGTCAAGACATGATAAAAGCTCACAGAGCAGATGCTTATTTCGTAGCTATTTAGAAAATTCCAACCATTCATTCTTTGTATCAGCCATTTCCTCCCTAGATAAACACACAAATCAACAAAATCAAGTGCATCGAGTGTAACTAACAGACCTTTGTTCTGGGGTTCAGCATATCCCTATTGATATGCCACTTTATAATGCAACACCAAATGTCCTGCCACAAATGGCTAAATCCTCAGTAATATCAGCCTAATGATTCACACCCATTCAGAGTCTTTTCTCATGCAAACTAAGGGATCATTATGCATCACGCAGCACCGGGGCCAGAAGCGAGCAGCCACTACTATCACCACCGCATTGTTTATCCCTAATTAGAAACTAATTAAAAGAAAGCAAGGAGAAAAGACAAATACACACATTTAGACCTAACTCTTTAATGCACAATCAGGGGTCTTACTGGGGCCGAAACAACAAGCTTAGCATAACACAGACCAGGCGACTCAACACCCCTGACTTGTCCCCTACCAAGGTTAACACGCGGGAGATTAATATGGGGTCAAAACTACACTCCACCTCCGATACAACAAGGATTTTATCTCAAAATACCGAATATTGTAAGTAATGGAAAATTTTCGCCTTAATTACTGGTCATTAAAAGAAAAGAGTGTTACCAAACTGTTTCACTGTTTCAGCAGTGATGTATGTTACAGATTACAGTTAGTATGTTGTAATTCAACCTCTATACCAGTAATCAAGGCACTACAACTAATGATTATTTTCATGACTGATTCATATTCTGATTTTTTTTTTTCATATTTCTTCAAGTTGCTTGTTTTGTGAGACAGTCCAAAACCTAACGACAGAGATCTCAAAAAACCAGCAAAGATTCACTTGATGAATCAGAATCTGTTAATGAATTGTTCCTTAAAAAATGGCTTATAACAGTGAATCAATCTCAAAAGTAATTGCAGATTCATTTTGGACTAATCAATTGATCAACTTACTTTTTCAGCTCTACAGTAAACATTTAATGCAGATAAATCATTGTATAATAAAAGTCTACTCTCTGCTCACTATCTTTCCATGTCTGAAAAACATGAGATGTAACAAAATAGAAACAAAGCCAGATATAAAAGTGACAGCCAGAAGTGCAACAACACAAGAGGATTTGTCAGAAAGACCTCTCTAGTCTTCAACAAGTGAAACTCATCAAGATTCAAACCATAGAAAATATGGAGGAATAAAACCTCTCAAATGACTATAACAGCAATGTCAAAAGTTAAGCTTTCATAACAGAGAAAGAAGCGAAAGCATGAAGTCAAAATAAATCAAGCATCCAAGCATTAGCATCATCCAAGCAACAAAATCCCTTCCCGGTTCTTGACAGTAAAACGTCTCATGTAACAAAATCTCTCCAACAAAAACATCTATCAAAAGTTCTCAATAATGATCAGTCTATTGTCCCTCTCCTGTACTCACCACTGGAGGATGGTACATGTATGGCCACAGCCAGCAGAGTCATCAGTGCCAGCAGTTTGACATCCATGGTGGTGGGCTAACAGGCTGCAGGAGGGATGCTCTCTCTCTTCTCTCTCCCTCTGCTACAATCCAGGGCACAACTGTGACGGCCAGCTCCGCTCTGCGCTGTGTTAAAGCCTCAGATGGGAGAGAGAGAGAGAGGAGAGAGAGAAGGAGGAGAGAAGTCCCACTTTCTCAGGAGGGAGGGGGGTCCCAGCATGAGAGGAGAGGAGGTGAGAGCAGGGGAGGGGAGGGGAAGGAGGGAGCAGCGGCAAGTCAGTAGAGACTTCCTCGATTGTAAATGTGTTGGCTCAGGATCAAGGAGAAAGTTTGAAGGGATTTCTCTCTCTTTCTCTTTCTCTCTCTCATCTGATTTCTTTCAGTTATTCTCTCCCTTTCTCTCACCTCTCTCTGATAATTTTTGTCTTTCATCCCTATTACATCTTCTTTGTCTCTTTTTTCTATCCTCCTTTTCCATTTTTCAGTTTAGTCTCTTTGCCTCCTCTTTCCTTCTGCCACCACACACACACACACACACACACACACACACACACACACACACACACACAGAGTACATGCATCTTTCACCATGTCGTGTTGTGTTATTGTTTACAGACCCCCCCCACCCCTCTCTTCTGTACCTCTCTGGCTACATCTCTATGTCTCTTTTTCCCGCCTGCTGACTCCCCGTCATCTGTCTCGGCTCTCATCCATAACGCCTGGTTCATGTCTTTATTGGGCTCCTCTGGACTTTTATTGTTCGCTCTGTAATGAAACCATTAAAGGACTGACTTCACAATCGTTCCATTAATAGGAGAAAGGAAAAGGCTGTGTTGAATAAACAGGAGGATAATTGCAGATCCTGATGTAACTGTGTCAGACTTCTTTGACTCTGTGGGTCTTTTCTGTCGGTGAAAGATGATTAAAAAGAAGCTGGAAGTGGAAGTGAAGCTTCACTGATGGGATGCCATGATTGCCAAACACTACATTAATTAGAAAGAGGATAGTAATTGGAATGATTTTTGCTTTCTTCATTATTTTGGTCCAAAAGTATAAACTGTCTGTAAAGGCAGGGTACTGCTCATCAGAGGTTTATGTTCTATCAACAAAACAGTGTGAGGAAAGAACCTGTTCTATGAAGGAACTTTAAAATAACACCATCATTACAGTCATAGGAAGTTTTATCTTATAGAGAAAAAGCAGCAAATAAATGTAATAGGAAGAATTTGCCGGAAAATATAAATGAAATAATTGATGAAAATGACTCAATGATAGAGGAATATGAGATATTCTTTCTCTGGGGTAGAGGCAAAAATAATATGAATTTTCATATCATAATACAGTATGATCTACCAAGGTAATGGCCAGTGAGGGAAATTTCTCCTCTGATGGAGTCAAACTGCATGTTGTTAAACTGATGTCAATCAGTTTTGAAGGCATCAACTTAATGTTTCCATTGTTATAATGTGTTTTGAGTAATGACTAAAATTAAAAAGTCCTGACTTAAGTTTTTGTTCACTTAAACAGCTGATACGATTCATGTTTAAAAAAATTAATTTTTACTTTACTTACAACTTTTACCAAAAACTTCAGGGGTAAAGGGTTGATTTGATCTCTTTTATTACTAGAGTGGCTGTTGTAACAGGTGGGAGGATAAATACTCGCCTTCAGACAGATGTAAGCTCTCAAATGTTTCTGGAGCACTTAGTCTAACTGATGATCTGATGGAGAACTTCCAACAGTGAGCAACAATGTAACAGGACACAGATGTGTGTGTAGATGTGGCTGAGCATTTAGTATATGCATGTATGTACATGTCCGTACATGCGAGTGTGTCTGCAAACATGCATGCAATTATGCATGTTTTTGTCTCTGTTTAAAGTCAGCAGCTGGTAAACTGAAACTGTTCTTCATGCCACAACTTGACGCCTTCTCTGTCAGAGATGTTGGAGGTGATTCAACACCCCCCCCCCCCTCATCTGCAGCCCCCTACCACCAGTAATAAAACCATACACTGTTAAAGACTGCCTGTCAATTCATACACTGAAACTCCTCCCCTGTAGTTTACAGGCCCATACCATGGCAGCGTGCTGAGAGAGTACTCGCAGGCCTGAGTCCTGCTGAAGGCCGTAAACCTGAGAGGGTGTTAACCATTAGCCAGAGAGTTATCCACAATAACTACCATAAACAGAGAATTAAAACTGAACTGTAAAGAAACAGACATCAATTATCTTGGTGGAATTTACTTAATTTGTTTTAGACAAATGATGCATTTGTGTTGTTTTATGGTCAAAGTAACAGTAAAGAATTTCAGTTTGCAGTTTATTACCATAGAGGCAAACAGCTGCTTTGTTTGTATGAATGTGTTGTTTTATCGTGCAAATTCTAAAACACATTTTTTCAAACTTATCACTTTTATCTTGGTGTCATGCAGATAGATGTGATTTTATTTTCCCAGATTTTGAAACATCTGCTTTGGACATTTCTGTTGCCACCATGAAATAAAGGATAAATCATTAAAAATATTATCAGCAGGATTGCTTTTAAGAAAACTGTCCCACTTATTCTGGATAAACCACAGACCACACGGTGAGCAGTTTGCACTGGAACTAAAAAGGAATATCCAGAGTAAAAGAATTGTGAAAGGGTATGTGCTCCTGAATCCAGGTTTTTCAAAAATATTTGTGAGTGTGTGACAAAAAAGAGCTTCATTTCATAGAAAATTTTGTCTGCAGACTGAGAAAAAGGTAAAAAACAAAAAGTAAACATTTTGATCAAAGGACCAGCACATCCTCATCTGTTATTGAGAGTAATCACAACATTGTTTGCTGATGCATTTTTAAAATGTAATTTTTTACTGTGGGAAGTACCACACACTCAGTTCCATTCACCTCCATTAAATTGGGCTGAGTTTAAAAAGTGTTTTTTTCTTTTCACATTAATGCAGTAATCTGTGTATTAGAAAAGGAACATAGTATGGGTATTTTAAGCAGGGTTGGGAAACACGTGGGTTTTTAAGGTTTGATTTGATTAAACACAGTCCATCACAGTGAAGCTCAGCCTTGCTACGAGCTCCACACCTTTAACATGCAGCAGTGTTTGGATTTCCTCCGTGGATGTAATGTCTCTATGATGGGATGTTTGGCAGTGTAAAATAAGGCTGTATTATGTTTCATGCAAACACTAATATTTACATGTGAGCTCAGATAAACCCCAAATCCCAAACTACCTAAAACCTTGTCAATCTTATCATCACAGCGCTGAGGCTTGTATTTACTGAGACACAAAAACAAATGTCAGAAGTGTTTTAAGTGCTCCGGCGCTAACACGCCACAGGAGCGCTGCTGCGATGGAGGCCGGGAATGTGTCTGGCACGTTTACCACTGAGCTGTGGGACAACACTGCCACTTGTATCACACGTGGGGTCAAAGGTCAGCATTTCATGTCCCTGTATAGGGTTACAGGTAGTGGAGCTGCCAGGTCTTTGTTGTGGACCAGTTCAGATAGACGAACTTGCACTAATGGCTTCCATGATGAGGGGTGTGATGGAGAGCAGACGAGTGTTTGGTCTGCATCAGGTCTGCACATGCAACACTCGCCACAGCATCCTATCTGAATTAAGCAATTGCCCAAATAAAGATTATTAGGTGCAATAATAGTGTTTGTCTCTTAAAACGGAACTGGATGTGTAAGGATGTGGTTAAATAGGAACTAATGAGGTTTTTAATGAGAGAAGAAAAGCATCCGAATGTTTTTTTGCCATGCTTCCACTCATGGTTTGCAGAGTTAAAACAGTCTTAGAGGAGAACAACACACAAGTTAAAATATATGCATGAACCAAAGAGTATAAAATACATACACTCTGTCCACTTCAATAACCATCTTTCATAAGCAGGTGTGTCACGGCACTTAAACCAAACGCATACAAACACTTTATTAACGTCTTTCATGACCTTCCGTGTAAAAATGAACCCAAATAAACACAGGCTAATCTTTTCACTAATCTCCAAAGTGACGGCAGATCCAGACTTTCCTGTTAGGATCTATGAGTGGAGATTGCTTTGTGTTCCAGAGTTTATTGTGTTTGTCCAGCAGTTTGACTCTGGTGCTGAGTTTTACTTTATGGTGGCAGGGCAGATGAAAGGTTTCCCTCCACTGGGCTTAGATAAACAGTAGTTCACAATCACTGCTGGGTCTGTATGAGAGGCTTGAAATGTACAGTGTAAACACACATTAATCAACATGTGGAAAAATTCTCAAGAGCACCGAATGCTGTTAGATCATAAAAGGGGAAAGTGTTGAGTAAAAACTATTCCTATTTGAATTTTGGTAGTTTACAGTATATAAAAGATTTACAGTCTAGCCACTCTGGATTGGATTTGGATTTCTCGTTGAGTGAAAAACATTTTTTCGAGATGTGTTTGAGTTGCCAGTGTGTGTGTGTTTATGGTGGTAATTTGGAGCAGGGTCCTGTAAACAGGATAAACAGGAGATTTGTGAGGTTTAAGGTGTGTGTGGGTTTGTAGAGTAGGGGCTGGATGTGTGATGTGTGTGTGATGTGTTTTTTTGGGGGGGGGGGGGTCCCTGTTATCAGTTCACACATTTTCCCTGGGCAGCTGGTTTCTTAGAGGGGCACACACACACACACACACACACACACACACACACACACACACACACACACACACACCCTGTTGAGGATTCATTCATTAAGCTAGATGGTGCATTCTGCTGTGCAGAGAAAACATTTTCATTAAACATCTTGATCCATTAATCATGAATGGATCAAATATTTTCTCATGGCCAAAAGGATCATCTGTTTTATTATCAATATCAGTGACAGACAGTGCTGTTTACCAGAGGTTGAAAGAGAGCTCAAATCTGTTAAAATACAGTTTAACTCATTCTAGTATGGCTATTTTAACAATCACATTCGATTCAGACTAACATACTCACAGAGAATGAGTTTGTGGATACAAGCAGCCAAAATGAGTTTTCTCTACAGGGTGTTAGGGCTCAGCCTTAGAGATAGGGTGAGGAGGGAGCTCGGAGTAAAGCTGCTGCCCCTTCGTGTCGAAAGGAGCCAGCTGAGGTGGTTCATGGCATCTGATTAGGATGCCTACTGGGAGTCTTCCTTTTCTGGGCACATCCAATAGGGAGGAGACCCCAGGGTAGACCCAGGACTTGCTAGAGGGATTACCCCTCAGGATCCCCCAGGAGGAGCTGGAAAATGTTGCTGAGGAGAAGGATGTCTGGAATACCCTGCTTAGCCTGCTGCCACCACGTCCTAACCCCGGATAAGCAGAAGAAAATGGATGAATGGATCACTGTTACTAAAGCTACTGTATAAATTAAACATAAATAAAACTTTCATTCGCCAATACACACATGTAGGATAGTGAGTTTCTGTGGTACACATTAGACAAAAGAGATACTCCAAATGTAGTTAGGACTCTCAAGCATTCATTGCATACACTACGGTTAATGATTAAGTAGCTACAACATAATCAAACAAAACAACTGTTTTCTGAGGTTTTTGACTGTAATGACATTCAGCAGTGATGAAACATGTTAGCTTTTGGTAGTACTGAAAGTAAAAAACTCTCAATTGACAAAACACCATCATGACAGAAATGTTGCAGGCAGCAGTTTTAATTAGTAAAATCCAAACAATAGCACAGCATTATATGAGCACAGAGGGTGCCAGTCTAGTAGCAGTCCTGAAGAAACAATGATTACAGACCATAGAGGTCTTGGCTCAACAAAACACAGAAAAAGCCCCTATTGAATCAGCCTCTTGACCATTTTAATCCTGCACTTCCCATTCACATGTACAGCACATACAGTCAGAAAGCTATGGATGCCGGCAGGGAGTGATGATAAAGGCATTTCCATGTGAATAAGTGTCTGGTCTTTAGGTAGAAACGTCCTGAATGCGTTTGAAGTTTTCAGCTCTCCTTGGCTGTCAGTTATGGGAGAAAGGCCTCTCAATGACTAATCCAGTTTACTTTGTGCCCGTCTGTGGAGGAGAGAATCTGGCATGACACCAAATGCCACTCAATAGATTCTTCTCCCAACAAAGGCAAAAAATGGTCGCCCCTCCTCTTCTCTCCTCCTCCCCGCTCTCGTTTCCTGCTTGACAAGCACATTGAATCCGTCTCGTCTTTCATATATTTGTCAAGAGCATGGTTGCCATGGTTTCAGCCCCTGTATGAAGCTGGACATGTGTTTACTGTATACATTATGGGATGCTGAGAAAAGAGAGGGCGGTCTGGAGTGCTGGTGCCCTTTGGTGCCACATTCAAGTGTGTGAGACTGTGTGTGTTTTTAATGCGAGGCAGTTGTCTACTCCTCAGGGAAGTGCTGAGAGCAGGAGGCTGTATAAAGGGATGGTCATCACAACTCAAACTCTAATTGGATGGGATGTACAGTGAACACTCAGTAATCATGGGCATGCGGTCAAACCACATGGGCGTGGTTCTGTGAGTGAGTGTGTGTGTGTGTGTGTGTGTGTGTTGTAAAGACTGACCTTTATAGATCAGGATGAGAAAAGAACAAATGCTTGACACAAAACTGCCCTTTCAAAATCATCAAATACCCACAAATTCTAAAATACGGAGGCCCTTGATAATTTTCTAACATTCTAATAATAACATTATTAATAATAACATTCTATTCATATTTTCTTAATCATATTCATCATTTATTGGGAATTGAAAATTGTGAAACAGCACCTGTTGTAAAAGAAGCATGGCAGCAAAAAAGAAATGTTCATAATATAAACTGAATAATTAGTTGCTCAGTTGCAGTGTATTTCACAGATGAGTAAAATTATCTACAATTTTTGCGCTGATGCATGAGTGTGCGCTGAGCATGATAGCACACAGAACGTTTGGAGTGTTCTCATTTTGTGCCACTGATGGTTCATGCAGACTTTCATCTGGATGTGACAGTTTTCATGACATCACCTCTGAGATTCTTGTTAGAAAAGACACATTAATGGCGGCAGCTGTCTGCCCCTCCTCCTCCAGCTGTCCCGTGACGACGTCTGATTGAGGGGTCGGTTTCAAATTGACAAGTTTAATTTCCATGAGTTGGTCTTAAGCCAAAGCTGATGGAGGCCAAGAGGCCTTGGAGAGAAAACGAGATAAATTGAAAACACCAGGTTACATGGCAAAGTTTTAAAGAACATATTCGTCTGCTGAGTTTTTCAGAGTTGGCAAATTGAAGTCGAATTGGCTCGCACACATCTTCCAGCTCTAGTTTTGATAGTAACAAACTCTGCAAACAGCAGCATTTTGTTGTGTTGGCTCTTTGCTCAGTTTGCAGTTTGCTCTGCTCTGAGGCAATTCACTGTGTAAAACCTCTGCAGTCAAATGAGAATGGATGCTGTCTTTGTGATGTAAATTACTTATGGACTGTGAAGGCTTAATGGGATGTATGCCTGGCACATCAGGAACAAATCTGTTGGCTTTGGCGCATACTCACTCACGTAACTTTTATTTAAACACCACACACATCCACGTTATTTTCAGCACTGGCTTCTCATCACTCCTTGATCAACACACAAACAAGCGGAGCAGTGATGTGGAACGAGGCCAGAGCTGAGGCCAGGCAGGGATGAGATCCTCAGTGTAGTGGGACGGAGCTGAGGTCATGACCCCGGCAGATTGGACACCGAGCATTGGTGTGAGTCCTCCTTACTGCTCCCGCTCTGGCCAGAACTCACACTCTGGCAGGTGGGGGGCAACCGGCACTTTGTCGTTTTAAACTGTTAAAGCCACAATAGTTGACAAAGTGTTTGTGCTTCAATAGCCAACTTAATCCTGTGTTAAACAGAGAAAGCCTGTTCTGGAAAGGTGTTTTATTCCAAGCCACTTGCCAAACACAGCATTGCTATGGTGAGTTTGTTGGTTAGAATTTAGACTGTCGTCATGGTTAAACATTAACAAAAGATAACACTGACTCTTGTGTTAAAGCTTAGGGTGCTTCCCTATCCTCCACATTCCTAATTTTAACTATGTTATATAAACATCACACTTACAATTGCTACTTGGCACAGAACACTGACACTGGATGTACCTGTGTATGACTGAATAACCCAATGTGAATGTATATACATTTCATCAGTGTAGGAGACTGGAGTGTTAGTTCCTCATTGCATGTGCTGTAAAAGAAGAGGAGTCACATTATGAATATTTATCATCAAATGTATTTAGTTACATTGCTTTTTACGTGCTAGCTTTGTTACTCAGCAAAGGGCAAAAGGTCAAAAGTCCCCCTCAACAACTCCAAAGCCTCTGCAGCTTCACTTTTCACATTTTTTTCTTTTCAGAATGGTGTGTGTCACATGTTATGGAAGTGTTGAGAGCCCAGTACACAATCACTGTAGTTACTTGTGTACAATGCAGGAAAACAGACTTGACCTGATGTCTGTAAAAATACGCTACAGGTAAGCGCAAGTCATACACAAGTCAGTTGATTAAAACAGAACACATGTTGTGTCAGATGCATGAGAGATGGTCGACTGAGAAACGTGGCTGCAGCACTTTCTGTCTGGACACGTTGTTAGACTGTACGCAGCACTCAAGAGCTCCTCACAGTTGAGCCTCAAACTCTGAATAAAACTGCGTGATTCCTAAATGATGGCTTACCAGTGGCTAACATTAGCAAGCCAGCTATAAACACACATGTAAATAAGACTTATTTACATAGACAGCTGGACCTCCACAATGTCGAAATAACAAAGCATTCCTGGGATTAGTAACTGTGATGTAATTACTGAATTTCAAATTGTAATCCCTCATGTTATTTGTTGCTGAAAAAGTGGGCAAATTACTACTGTAACCTGTAATGCATTACTACATGTATTAGTACTTTTTTTTTTCAAAAACAGTGTAGTACTACATGTATTAGTAATACATGTAGTACTACACTGTTTTTGAAAAAAAAGTGTCATGGCAATTTCATTTACAAAGGTGCAAGTTTGGTATGTTTATAAAAACAGGAGCATTGACTTTCATAGTGTGTGATGTAAAAAGGTGTTGTATGACATCACATAACCCAACTTTAGATCCACTGCTGTGTCAAACATCTCACTCAAATAATTGTCAGGCTTCCAGATGAGACAGATCATGTTCGGGACAGTCTGAAAGGTCTCTTCTTATTGTTTCCGCATGACAAACTGTCACCTGTCAGTTTCCCCCAAATTGGTCATTTTCCTTGTCTTCACTCTCCACCTCTCCATCTCTTTGATTTTTTTTTCCTACTCTACAGCATTCTTTGCCTCTTCTAATGTTACCAGCCATTTATTCTATCCATCTACAGACCACAGCAGGCTTGTTTTCAGAGCATTAGAGCTTGTTCTCCTCGTCAGCAGAGAAAACTCAGCAGTCGATAGGACCTAGTGACGTCCTGCCAACATATTCTGGAGAGAGAAAGATTAAAGTCTGCACAGTCAGGCCAGCCAGACTCTGGTTGTCTACACAGAAACACATATACAGAGGCATGAATTCACAGACATGCAGAATGGTACGGTGTGAAGGTACGTACAGTATGTATCTATACACATATACAGTACCAGCACATTTGTTATCAAACCACTTTCACCTGTCCAGCTGCTCTGTTTCCAAAATATACATCAGAAATCTTGCACTTTCAGTGTTTCTTGCTTTGTGCGCTTCTGTGTTTTTGTCATTACATATGTGTCTCATGATGTGTTTCTTTTACTCTAATAGTCACTAGTTTGTGGCTGCAAGAAAAAAACCTTGACTGCAATGAAGCATGGCATTAGTTCAGACAGAGCACTGAAGTTATGCTTGTATTATCTGATTGACACCAGCTGTTTCATTCACAATGCTTCACAGTTGAATGACTATCGATCATATTCAGGGGAATTACTTCCCCAGCGGAGAATCTGCTACTCAGATTGTTTGAGAGCTATCTCTGTACAACTATTTGCTACAAATAATCAATTCCTTGACATGTTTCTCAGTAAATCAAAGTAAATGTGAAAAATCACAACTCCTCATTTGACGTAGTATACAGAGCGACAAAGACTGCATTAGAAGGAAGTTGGGTGGCTGGATGGTCAACTAAACATAGGACTTTGACATGGAGACCAATGTTTCTTTTAACCACTTGCAAACTTGGGGCTGCATGGTGGTGCAGTGGTTATCACTGTCGCCTCACAGCAAGAAGGTTTTGGGTTCTTTTCTGTGTGGAGTTTGCATGGTCTCCCTGTGTCTGTGTGGGTTCTCTCCAGGTACTCTGGCCTCCTCTCACAGTCCAAAGACATACAAGTTAGGTTAATTGGTGACTCTAAATTGCCCATGGGTGTGAATGGTTGTTTGTCTCTATGTGTTGGACTGGTGATCTGTACAGGGTGTACCCCCCCCTCACCCAATGACAGCTGGGATAGCCTCCAGCCCCCCCGCGACCCTAAACGGATAAGCGGTATAGATAATGGATGGATGGATGTTCCACAAACTTACACGCATGTTTATTAACCATGATGATGAAAATTTATTTATTTTAACGCAAACTATTATCTTTTCCTAAACCTAACCAAGTGTTTCTGTTGACAGTTACACAACTTTAAGCCCATGTTTATTATTGTTACCAAGATGACGAGTGGTATGCTCCTCATCCTTAGGTAGGGAAAAACAATCTATATGGTCATTTAGGTTGGAGCACTTGTTGGTTTCAGGACATATTTGAATGAATGACAGTTGTTTTAGCCAGTTATTCTCAGCTGTGACAGTTTCAGCCAACATCAACCAAATTTAAAATTTCTGATGAGTTTTTTGGTTTCTTTCTTGACCTTGGACACAGTAGCTGACTATCTGTGTTAATGGTGTCACCAAGGGTTTTCCATTGTCTTAAACATGCTCCCTTGGTAGATGGTTTGCATTGGTTCTGTTAGGAATGAACAAAACAACAAAAATCACATCATTTTGTTAAGTTACGGTTGCTCAGATTCAACTGGACAACAGATGTTCGATGTTGGTTTTTCATCTGCAATAATCTTACATGCTTGTTTTAATGCACTTGTGAGCTGCATCAGAGTGAAATAAGACTGAAAATGTCCAGAAGTGAGTAAACACACATAAACACAGATGTTGCAAAATGTCTTGCTCAGTCTCTATCTGAATTCTGATGATTTCTTTCTATCTCAAGTAAATAGCTCTATTATAATGAAATGCTCTAAAAATAAAGACATAATACGACATCAGAGAAATGGCTAATCATATATCAGTGTTTTGAATGGGGTCCATGTATATTTAGACTGTACAAACAAGGAAGACTAATATGACAAAATTGGTTCCATTACAGCTAAAAGGTCCTGAACTTCAAAACAAACCTTCTGTAATAAATATAAAGACTTTTGAGTATTCAACATGCTACGCTTTTGTGTAAACATCCCCCTTTTTAATCGTACAGCTTATCTCAATCACATTATCTACTACAATAAATATTTTAATGTTCAGCATTGAGTTTAGTTTCATTTGAGACTAAAAACTGGCTGCTACTCAAACCATTTTTGGCCACTCAGCTTTTTACTGGAGAGCCATTAACTGGTATTATGAGTCCCCTCCTCTCAGTATCGCCAATTTATGACCCGTCTGTGAAAACATGACAGGACTTTCTCTCTCCCCCTCTTTCTCATTCTTCAGAGGGATAACAAAAAGTGAGACTTACCCGTCCACTGAAGTCTCTGTAAGATGATTCCCAGATGGAAGAAAGATATAAATCCTCATGCTAAATGTGACGTGACAGATCAAAGTCCGCATACCCCTTTCCTCTGAAACAGTGGCACAGGTTGGTCATAGGTTTCTTCCTGACCCCTGTGCTTAATAAAAACAAGTCTCTCATACCCTGAGGAAGTAAGATATAAGGAGTATTACAGAGGTTATTCCTGCAGATGGAGACAACATAGATTTGATGTTATAAATTAAGCCGTGAACACAAATCTAATGGAGCTACATGTGTGATATCTCATAAGATAACGCGTGACAGGAACAGGACAGTGTGTCACTTTCTCATTTATGTCATCAGATCATCAGGACATTACTATCTATGTGCTGTGAGTCAGATTAGCATTCTATGGGGTTTTAACACGTGATATCTGTCTTTAAGCTGACGATTTTTGCTTTTAACAGGAGATCATAATACGCCTTATGTAAAGTCATTTACATAAGGCATATTATATGTCATTATCCAGTGTATCACATTTCCGAGAGTGAATACAATTTTTAGTGAGAAATCAAGCAATAAGTTTTACAAGGTTTCAACATCAAAAATGGATGTAAAGAGAAATCTTGTGTGCTGTTTATGTTGGACAATCAGTTCAACAGGTGTTACAGTATACGGCTGGTGTAATTTCTCCTACTGTCAACAAATCCCATAACAAGACCAAAACCAACAATGTGCTCAACAATGCAACTCAGAGCTGTAAATAATTTTAAATTCATTCAACTTAGAAATATAACTTCCCTTGCTGCCTTAAAAATAAGAGTTCACTGAACTCAAGTAGTAATGATGCTGCTCCCACTGACTTTGTTAAATTCTAAGTGTATGAAGGTAGGGACTGAATTCAATACTAACCTACATTGTGGTTAGCAATGTTTTCATTAGTATGAAAAGAAACAACCATGACTTCATTTAACATGTATTAAAGACACAAAGCCAGTTTCCATCATGAATGGGTTCTTCAAACTCAAAATACTCCAACATGCCGGGTCCGCTAAGTCTGCTAATATACTAATTCTGTTTCTTCAAAACTTAATTTAAACGGGAAATTGTGAATTTGTTTTGGACTATTTTCACCTGTGGATGAATTCACGTTTGGTGCTCTAGTGAGTATTTAAAGCAATATTTGTGGGAAATAAACTACAGTGCCCATAGTAGGGATGGGACATGCCATGCAGTCATCCGCGTGGTTCATTGGTGTGTTTTTAATAGTTTTTGGACAACAGAGCTTTATGGCCCAGAGAAATCAGGCTTTGAATAAATGGACAATACTTGTTAGTAGGATCAGTTGGTTTTAGTCTTTTAATAGGATTTACTGACAATAACAAAAGTATAGAATATGAAGATGTATCCTTTATCTAGTGCATAGATCATCAGAAATCAGAAATTAAGAAATCTGACTTAAGGCTAAAATGTTGTAAAATAAACACCTGAGATATTTGACTGCAAAGGATTTGCACAGCATTTGTGTAATAAAAAAAATCATACCCATGTACCCAATATATCCTACTAATGGTGTACCTCAGATACAAAGTCAAATGACATGTGCGAAATGACGCAAAAGCTTTTTCGCCATGTTTGGTCCTTCAAAGGTTTATCGGTGTTAACAGTAGAGTTGTCCACCACTGAGCCATGAAGGAACACAGAAGAAAAAAACCTTAAGTGTTTTACGGCTCAGCCACCCATAATGATTTGTCCTTTAGAAATCAATGAGAGTAAAGGCTAGAATAACTCTTGGGAGACGAGCAGATGATAACACTCCTAGTTGTGGACTGTTTATATTGATGCACAGATGCTCATCTGTGCAGCTTTTAAGGAACTGATCCCCTTGTGTATGAAAAAATGATGGATATACATGTGGATGTGAGTAGACAAGGCTCATATAGAGAAAGACACAAACACTCAACTTAAAACACACACAGACACACACATACATTCCATCTTGCTCTCACCTCTCCGTTCACCTAACACCCATCTTGAAAGATGCCTATGGACTGGTCGCGGTGTAAGGTCTCAACGAGTTGTGTTTGAAGTGTGTGTGGGGGGTTGTCTAGCTGGGTCATTGTGCTCCGAAACACACATACACACTCTGACCTTCGGTGCCAGGCCCGGGGCCGAAGACCCAGCTGAATAGAGGAGCAGATGGTCGAGAGGTGGCTTCAATGGAAACTGAGAAAGAAAAGAAAAACAGTTACAGGAAGAGAAGAAAAGCTCAGGAGGACAGCCAGGATTAAGGACGCCTAAAGAGTGGGCAGGTGTGTGTGTGTGCAGGTTTGTTCCAAGTTTGTGTATTTTGAGTCTGCCTTTACTTGTGTTCATGTGCGTCATAGTATGCTCAGTAGTCAGTACTGGTATACCTCATTGTCTCTCTGTACGTGTCCTATCCAGGAGCAGTCTACTAAAGCTTTACGAATGAAAGTTAATTTTTATGGAGTTTGTGCAGCGTGCATGGATTCCCAGAGATAGTCCTGCTGTAGGCCACACGCACACACACACACACACACACACACACACACACACACACACACACACACACACACATCTAAACCAGATCTGGCAGCGTGTATGTGTCACTGAACTCCCTACAGGGGAATACTGTGTAGACATCTGCCTCTGTGGTTAGCATCACTTATCAGATTCAAGGCAACAGACTTAACTGAGAGTCCACACAGAGCAGACAGTCACTTATCGATTATCTGCAGCTGTTACTCTGTGTGTTTCTTTTCTTATGGATGACAAGGTTGTACATTAAATTCTCTCTACTAATCAAGTGGTTTAAAATATAAGCAGGAAGTTTCAAACCCTCTGAACCATTTCCATAATAATGTTTCATGTCAAAAAAGGACATGGACCATTCCCTTGTCTCATCTTTGCTTCTGTACTCAGCAGCTTCTATAAACAGATCTGAAACCAAGTTTCCATTAGATTTTTTAACTATTCAGGCCCCAGAGTCGAGCTGTCATCAGCTGATAAAATGTGCCTAAAATAGTAGCGAGGCTGACCTTGGATCTCTGCCTATTGGTACCTAAGTTTCTGTAACTGGCAATACTCGGGAGGATATGGGTTCCAGATAATTCAATCAAAAAGCATCCAAAGTGTAGCAAATTGGTTAATAATAACTGAATATCGAAACCATTTGCAGAAGGTTTGATGAGGATGTGTAGAATAAATATACCTGCAAAACTTGAATAATGTGCTGTTTGGTTTTATTTGGTGATGTGACTAGTAAAGAGACCTATTGAGGTTTGAAGATATCTGCCTGCACATGGGCTACTGTCTGAACAATGAAGGAGTCACAGTGACCTTTTTCTTTTTCAATTAACACATGTATTACAAAGCTCAAATAGCAAGGCCTGGATCACAGAAGTGCAGTGGAGCACTAACAGTGTGTGAAAGGTCAGGTAAGTAGCAACCAGGCTAGAAATGTGAGATGCCACACAGCCATAAGAAGAAGGGTACTGAAATTGATGCAGGACCTCCACATCAGGTGGCTGGTATACTGTATTTGTATATTGTCTGTTTTGTCTTAAAACTGGCTGAAAGTTCTTACAAAAAGTTATACACCAAAATATATAACTTTGTAAATATATATATATATATACATAACTCTCTGTAAATACCTATTTTAAAAGAGTATGGTCTAGACCTGCTCTATATGAAAAGGGCATGAGATGACTTTTTGTTGTGATATGGCTATATAAATAAAATTGAATTAATTAATTGAATTGGGGTACCATTATGTAGCTACACTACAATATTTGGCATATTCAACAAGCTAAACCTTAATTGATTATAGCCACTTTACACATAAATATCTTCATTATGTTAACATGCCAATGTTATCACTTAACTCAAAGCACCCTGTCCGTCCCTTTCTTCTAAATTTCAACCAAACTTGTTTTAAGATTCAAGGTATCTAAAGACAAAGTATGCTCACACTTATGATCCCAATACTATATACATACATATATATATATATATATATATATTATTACCAATACCAATCGTGTCACCACCAAATTAGATTTACCGCCACATGAAAGTAGGGTTGGAAAAGCTGCAGAGAGGAAGGAAAGAGAGGAGAGGTGAGGAGAGGAGACACCTGGTTTGTTTTCACATCTTTGACTAAATCAACACTCACTGTGTGGGACCAGCCATCTGTTGACAGCTCAAGTCACTATAGTGGAGGCTGAGGTTACAGGGGTGAGAGGGGGGAGAAGGGATGAATGGCTGGTGTGGGACAGTAGTGGCTGAGGTGCGTGTTTGCAGACATGTATGTTTTACATGGAGATCTTGATAAGCACATGCTTGTCACTCATACATGACCTAATCCTCCATCAAGTCCTTAAAAGCAAAATGAATAATGTCTACATTATTGAAACATGATATTAATGAGGGCAGATGGCGGGAGTACCAAGGCAAAGTGGAAGTTCAGGTCTGCTGATACAGTATTCAGACACTCTGGAGGATGAGTTTTCCTTGCAGCCTCCAAATAAACACACCAGAAACACTTGACATGTTTCCAACATCTGCTTGTCAACATGTAAGCTGCAAGTTAATAGCGGCTTCACCTGCAAGCATTGAAACATCAATGAATCACTAAAGTGTTACTGTTGCAAAGGCGAAGGGCTAGCTTTGTGTGCGGGGCTGGTTTAATCGTCCTCGTGCTGCTGCATGCATGCAAGCGTGTGTGACAGGAGAAATCTGGTAGACATTATCACCGCAGCTCTGCCCACAATCAGGAGGCGCAACCGTGCAGTTAATCATTGCGGGTTCGTGAGGTCCAACATCAACCGTGCAGCAGCAAACAAAAGGAGAGCATCGGAGGTTAACACAGGAGCGGTAGCACTGGGAAGACACCACTTTTTAGATACTCAATGAATGGAAAAGAAAAAAAAAGCTGCCTGGATTACGGTCCAGCTGAAAGTGTGTCTACATTGTGGGCGTCAAAACTGCCTTGTTTTAGGGTCCTAAGTGAAAGACTTTTGTTTACACCAGATGACAGTGGCAGGAGTAGGGTAACTATCTCCATATTAAATAATAAAATACATTTTCCATTGCGCAGGCATCAGCCTCAGCTGTTTACCTGATCAAAAACAGATCTTCTTTTTCCACTTAGAATTCCCATAACCGACTTCCATTTTAGATTCACAACATTCACATACGATATGCGCCATGAGGACAGTTGTTTAGTTCCCATGCAGATAATTGTCTTCTAAAATTATGTACTGTATTTTGCCAAGTTATGTATTTTGAAGGAAACATAATTGCTATGGATAAACTTTTTTTTGCGGTGGGGCGGTGTTTACATTTGCTGCAATTTTGTGGGTGGTCTTGCGTGAGGTTAGGTTTAGGCAACAAACCAGTTTTTTTGGTTTGATCATAATAAAATCAATGTGTCCTCTGTTGCATCCCTGCTGACTTTTTCCACATTTAATATAAATGTAACATCTAGGAGACAGGGTTGGCTGATGTGAGGATCCATGAATGCTGAGAGTGTGGCTGACTGATTCTAATTACATGTTAGTATATTCAAAACTATCATTAATATTTTCAAGATTATCACAAAAGAAAAACACTGGTGAAAACAGCAGTCAGTATCACCCCAGCATGTGGGATGAGACAGTGTAGCTAGGTTTTAACCAGTGGAAGTGGTCCATCTAATCTGCTAGTAAGGCAAGATCCTGTGTCTCCTCCAGCTCGAGGTTGCTGCTCTATAGCCACCGACGGTCTGACCTCTCCCAGATAGGAGCAAGGAAAAAACTAATTTGCCTTCAAGGGATCAATAAACTAACACATTGTTATTACTGGCAGAAAAACTGTGAAATCTGCAGATGGAAGAACAGAACAGTGTGAAAAGGCACGGCACATTTTATATTATCCATTCATTGGCAGACTGGCTCTGACAAAGTGGCTGTAAAATTTAATTTCTAGTTTACCAAGACTGCAAGATGGTTGTAGGCTGAAGTCACAGTACCTAGGAAAACTGTAACAAAATCTCCTATGACCTCCTGTGTGATTGTGTTGGATGGGGTCTTGGAATAAAGAGATAGAGAGGCTGAGGAGATAGACCACAAAGTTGTTTTGTTAAGATAAAAGTGTATTGGAGCATGTAGAGGAAAAGATATGGGAGAATGGATTGTGACTCAGGAGGGGACTGGGAGTAGGAAGACACTCTGGGACTATAATGCAAAAGAAGTAAGAAATCACACTGCTGTGAATCTCTGCCATTACTATGTTAAGAGTGAATTTAGGTTCACTATGTTGGTCTCTATTAATATCATGGTCCATATATCAACCTGGGCTTAGATCTCTCCTCAGTTTATCTATGTCACAGTTAGCTCTATGTCTGTTCAGATGTTAACTTTGATAAATGTAGTTCTACCCAGACATCATACTTATAAATTTGCGCTGAACCTTCAGAAGGTGCACATGGTCCTCTGTAGGGATATGTGCTCACTTTCATCAAAACAAAGCTTGTGCACACACACACACACACACACACACACACACACACACAGTCTTGAGACTTATTCTAACCTTAACAATAACTACCTTGCACAACGAAAAATAAACCAAATGTGAGACCTGTTGCCCAGGTGGAGAAGCTGGTACATCAAGTCACAGCAGGCAGAGCCCAGACTGAGTTATATGGAAGGAGGGAGGCTCAGTGGGCGCCAGCACTCGGCTTCTGTTTATTTACTCTCCTGTTTAGCAGGCTTTATGATTCATAAGCTGGCCTTCTTGACCTTTATGGGACCAAATATTTATGTAAATTTAGACCTCTGGTCACTAGTGAGAAACTCACAAACACACACACACACACACACATACACTGACAGACACACAGTGATCTGTTTTTACTCTCTTAGGCTATTTCTCGTATGTGCATGCTTCAAAACACCTCAAAGCAGACAACTGATTAGCTGCTGATGAATTACTAGACACAAGTCTCTGTGGTTTGTGTGTGTGTGTGTGTGTGTGTGAAAAGAAGAAGAGAGAGAGAGAGAGATAAAGGCAGAAAGGCAGGAAAAACTTAGGCTGGGTGACCACGATGGAAAAAGGCACAACAAAGAAAAAGGGATCACTGTGCTGGTGCAGTAGAGGCATATGAAGGATGAACAGTGAGGCCTTGAGGAGCCAGCTGGGGACTAGGCAGAAGGGCCACTGCCGGTCATGGGGAGAAGAAGAGAGTGATGGGTGACACGGTGAGAGGTGATGGTGCTGCACTGTCTTCACTAGTGGCTGTGTATGATTAGCTGAGGCTCTGGTTCCCGGCATTACCACCCAGTTCATTCACCTGGACCTCTGATGCACAGAATGATGATGTAGGCAGGCGGAGTTAGTAGTGAGGGACCCCAGAGCAAACTCAACCTGGGGCCTCTGTAGAATGTCCCTTTCACCTTTCTCTGGTGAGAATGTTGGTACTGGCAGTGGTTGAAGGACCACTCCGGTTTTAAATTAACACGGCTATAATTGAAATATTTATAATAGTGATGTAACAATGATACAGTAAGGAATAATGTGGCGAGTGTGACTGCAGCTTTGCTTTATGAATCCTCTGCTGCTCTCTTAGCGTTGTTTTTCAGCAGGCAGCTGTTTTTCAACCACTATTCACTATCACACCATGTCCGTGTCTATGCTGGATGAATTGGCAGGCGTTTCAATCTTGAACAGAATAATGGACATTGTAATTCCATCTATGCTGCTAGCATGGTTGAAACATGGTTAAAAACTTGATATTGTGTTTTGTTGCCAAAACCGGAAACGAAACCCTTTAGCAGCAGAACATAACAATTTTCTCCAGATCCACTTCCCAAAAAGTCAACCAGCTGTCAAATATAATTTACTTTTACTCATATTAAACACCTCAGTGGTAATGGTTTTTCTGAAGTCTCATCAAAACTAAAATCGTAGCCCCAAGAATTATTTGAACTCAATTCTTAAACTAACCATATCTCTGTCTGGTGTGTCATTTTGGAATGTGGACTGGTGTTGATTTAGTGCTTGATGGTTAATCTTCTCCAGGGCCTGTCCATTATCCTTGAGCCTTTATAATCCTTTAACCTCTATTGGAAGCCCAGTTTGTAAATATAATCGTGATATTGAGGTCAATCCACTTAACACAATCTCTCACTCCATCACTTTTCCTTTTCACTTCCTCTTTCATCTGACTATCCTGAGTATATAAAAAAAGTCCTGGTTTTCCTCATCAGATATATGATCAAGTTGTAAAGTCTTTCTTTTCCTTGTAATGTCCCTAATCCCGCGTCAATCAGGATAAAATAGGTGCTCTCTGAGGTGGTGGATTTTTTATGTCCAAAATGATTTGTTAATCTGTACTGTGCCAAAGTCATTTGTCTGTGATTAGCTTTTGCAGAAAATGCTCAGCTGTATCTAACTGCTCCGAGGTTAGTTTAAGGATCATTTGGAAACATCAACAAATCTATATTGTTTTAATGAAAGGGGTTCACGCCGTGCTAAAGAGAGATCATAGACAAAAAGTAAAAATAAAATAGCAGATACCAACTGTTACCACGATAACAAACTGACTTTCAAGATTAACATATTCATGGTGAAGTAACACTTGGGGCCTTCTTGTTTTAAGACACTCAAAAGGAAACTGTAGGTATTTTCCAAAAAGGAGATTGAGTGTTTTGAAATTAACTCTTCAACATGCAGCTCATGTAAACACGGCATTACACCTCAGCTAATGCCCACACCAGCCAGGAAGGAAAAAGCGTGCACCCAAGCAAAAACCAAATCTAAACGTCTCTCCAATCACTGCGTCAATCTGTTTTGAGTTTTAGACTCAGTGTTGCAGGAGTCTCGTCATGCCTCCATGTCTGAGGATTAAGGAATTTCGACATACAGGGTCCCTTGCTCCTATAGTCCTCTGCTCTCCTATTTTACACCTCCAATAAAGAGAGCCCAGTTTTTAAGGAGCTGAAATCCCCCATCGCTAGGCACTCCTCTGTTGCCCCAAATGTCCACATAATTTTCCACCCTCGCTGCCTGTGTTTCTCTCTGGTAACTCAATAGACACACCTGCCAAGAAAAATTGCAACTGTATGGGCGAGATTTGGAAACCTTGAAAAAAGGGCATATCAAATATGCTGATTTCTATTTTGTTGTACTAAGGTTTGTGTCATTTCAAAAGTGAAGTTTGAGAGAAAATGAAAGCGAAAGCTGTGGAAAGAGGGAAAACAGGAAACAGATTGGTAATACCCATGGTGCCTCCAGACCGCTTAGATTTTAACTGAAATGAGCTCAGTGGAAGCTAGTTCTCCACTGAAAAAGACATAAAAAGAAAAACACATTTCATGAACAGACCTCAAAATTCAAACAAAATGCAGTTACAAGAAAAATGAGACACACTGGGTTACTGTTATTCTGTTGCTTAACAGGTTGTATAATCTTGCCACCTAACAGAGGATACTCGTAACGTAGCACTTTGTCTACAAAAATTGCATTTCATACTCCGACAGAGCAGTGGACACAGCTATTTTACTATAAAGCTTCCTTCATTTGGACTATCCCGCTCTCTGAGCCAGCCCTTCATGTGTCAGCACTGTCAAGACAGTTGGCTGTAAGTCAACCAAACTTAAGTATACTTATGTTTTCTAGCAAATGCAAAAGTTGTCAGACAGCCTTTCACATTCCGCAATCACTGGTTATTGCCAATTCCGATGAAATTAATTTGTTCTGCGAACTTTAGGTGTTTTAAATGTTGGTGTGACAGGACCTCATGATAACTGAGTTTCATGTTGTGTTGTCACCTGGTGCTTCTGCCTGAAAGGAACCTGATGTTTACACATCAGTGTTTCACAGTTCTCATTCCTGGCTGGTTAGTAATTAACAATTGTGTTTCCTAATTCTTGTACAAGCACAAATGAAAACACAAGTTGATTAGCGTCTACACACTAGTATACGACACCAGGAAAATGTATAGACACACACACACAAGCACAGGTCAGCGAACTTCCGCTACCACACAGAACATCAACTAGAGCCCAGGCTCCTCCAGAGATGTGATAACCCCATGACTTCCAGAGACAAAAACATTGGCTTCTATGGAAACCACTCTACGGATGTTGGTTTTGTGAAGTCTCCAGGCAAATCCTGAGCTTAGGAGTCCTCTTTTGCCCTCCTTTTGCTTCACATTTTTACTTCACACAAGCGGACAGCCGTGGTTCAGTATCTGAACTTCAGTGACGACCCACAAAGGCGTTGAAAGCTGCCATTGAAGTTACTGCAAGAAGGAAGTTTTCATGTGTCTAAATTGGTCAACCTTTAACATCGGACTGTGGAATGAGCTAGTGATGTTCAGGCTTTTGATGGTCATATTCACAGACATCTTGGAACACCAAGGTCAAAAGGCCGGGAAAGATACCTCTATTCCTCTTTAGTAACCAAGCTTTTTGGTTGGTCTTATTTCTAGATCACAAGCCTCAATGTTTTGCACCTTAGAAATGCCAACCGGAATTAAAGTAAACTCACCCACACACTCTGTCCATCTGCAAAACATGCCCTGGCTTTGGAGTAACACTCAAACAACTGTGTCCTCTACGCACAGATGTCATTTTGTGACCGCTTCCCCATAAAAGGTAAACATGAAAGATTACGGTGTGCTTTGCACTGCAGTAAAAATTCACAAAGTGTGGATTCTGTTAAGGAAATGAGCTCTGTAACACATCTGCTGCAGTGTTTTAGGACAGTCTCCTTCATACCTCTGGATCTGGGCAACAAAGAGGCAAAGAACGTCTCAGTAAAAACCTTTAAGAGGCATGATACCCTGCTGTTTTTGCAAAGCAGAGGGATTTCACTGGGAGAATTTCTACTTCTAGTCTTTCATCTACCTTGTGAGTGTGGAAAGCAGTGGATTCACACAGAACGTGAGAGGTGATGCTTTTGTGCTTCAGGCACAATTCATTTATACACCAGGAATACCTTACATTAAAAAATTGAAAACTTTCAGCTTGATATTAAATGAAACACTCTGGTCCTTTAGCCCTGTTGTCGAAGGTAAAATGGAGTTGGTAGTAGTTGTTTCTTCACACCTTGTAAAACCATCTGTAGACTTTAGTTTTCATATAGATATAATGTGTTGAGTAGTGTGCCTCAGAGGTGCTGGTAGGCAGACCCTCTGACAGAGCTATGTCAGGTGTTAAGCACTGATTTCAGTCTTCTTTTAAGATAGACTAACAACAACAACATGTTTTCCAAAATGTACTATTAAACTATTAAACTACTATAACTGTAAACTATTGCTTTAAGTTTTTTCCTAATTTTGTTAACTAACAGCATTTGCTAATACTTATAGTGTTTTCTCCTGCAGACTTCTACAAATCACATCAGAGTGGTGCATCTCATGTCTTCAAATCTATATAAATCAGGCCCTTTCATAGTATGTAATGTTAAAAGCCTGTTGTGTTTAGGGCTTCAGTACTGAAACACCAGCATCAGAAGTTTTCCATTAACATCTACAACATCAGCATCTAATCACTAATGAGTTTTACATACTGAGTTGGATTGTGTACAACAGAGTTACTAAGGAAAAGCATTATTTTTTTTTAAGGCTACACTGTCTATTTACTGTATATCTCAAACTAGACTTGACTTGACTTGGTCACAGCTCCATCTGCGTATGCTTTGGACCCAAACTCATTGATGTGGTTCAATTCCTTCTTGTGAGAGAGATTTATAGATAGTTTAAACAAACCCTCACCTCAACTCATCACCTCATGTACTAAACAGTCCTCCACATCTTCTCAGCTTCTCTCTCGTTTTCTCAGGGCTGTCTGTATCACTCCCTCTTTCCCAGTCTGTCTTTCAATGTCTTTTCATTCTCTCTTTCCAAACATATTATCTCTCTCCATCAGCCCTACATCATGTACATGGATCAGTCTCACTCTCAGGTCAACAGCTTTGTCTTATCCTATCAGCAAGTCCATCTGAGCGCCGTCTCAGATTGCTGTTACATCGCTGACATACTATGATCCCCGCAAAGGAAAGGCAACGCCTGCCTGGATCTCCTTTCATGTCTCTTATGGTTCCTGAAGTTACAATTGTGCCAGAAAACACAGCTGAAATATTGAAAATGTCTTTCCAGTTGTCAGTCACTGGTTGCACTTGGAGTTCTATTGCTATCTGACACATAATTAATGTATTGGCCATTTCCTTTTGGGGGGGCATTTAAGCTTAATTATCACCAGAAGATATTTCAAAATTTATGTTTCCATTTCCCTATCTCTATCCTACCCTTTCTTTCCTATTTTTTTTTCCATCTGACTTGCTTTGTCTCTAACTCCTTTCATTCCGTCAACTATCCTCATACAGTAACTGATGAGCGTTACAGAGCAGCTCTGATTGGTGTACCTAGTGATAGAGTTAACAGTGCTCCATCTCCTGACCCCCTTACAGGCTGTAAAACCAGACCAGATGACTTTTAGATGAGAGTTATTGTCCACTTAGAGGGAGCGAAGGGTCAGGCTCTGGGACACACACAGGCATTTAGGGAAAGTGTTATTAGGGGCTTGGCATGTGTTTATCATGGATTTAGTTAATGGATGACTGGATTATGTTCTGACAGCTGAGGTGCTGCAGTACCAGAGGCAGCTGTATTTCCAGGTCTCCACATTCAGGGTAGAAATTTAATTATTTCATCATTAGCACAGCATATGTATTATTTAGAATATATGTTGTGTTGAAAAACCAAATCAAATTTCCTGAACAAGATACACAGATGTGTTGAAAACGACATGTTGCTTTAAAGATGGATGTCCTTTTGAACTTTGTATCTCTGACAGCTAGTTAGAGTTCATAGTTGATTATGACCTCACTTAGTTGGGAATTAAACCTGGGCCATCTAAATTGAAAGTCTGTTCTCTTTATGCTGTGATAAATGAAAATAACTTTCTGGTTGCACAGTAAGTGCGTCTCCTACATCCTTCCTTAGCAAATAGACAGATATAAAGTTGTAAAGATGTCTGGAGGCATCTGGGGGTTTGGCTGCTGCACACAGTTGGACATAATTCACTTCATTTTACTTTATCACCCACACAGGGACCGAGAGGAGGAATGTCTTTAAATCCCTCTGAATATATCAGAGAGACGGTATGAAATAGATCAGCAGGAGCATACAAGCCTATGGAGACAGTATTGTCCTAATCCTTTGATATGAACTTTACTTTGGACTTGGTTATGAATGTGTGATCATGTGAAATTAATCCAGTCGTAACTGTATGTCTTAAATGGACAATAAATAGAGACACAAGGTTGTTGCTTAAATGTAGTCATGCCTCATGTCAACACACAGTGTTGCATCTCTCCACGTCCAGGATCATTCTCACCTCTGTTTCCAGGGGAGAATGAATATCATTTGAAAAAAATAATCCCTCAGTGGAAGCTAATGCTTTGTTTTTACAGCTGTACAGAAGTAAGGGAACTTTCATGAGTGAAACAGCTTCATTAAAACATGAAATCACTGCTCTGCTAAAAGCCCGGAACAAGGTCTTTTGCAGTTTATAGTAAAGAGAATTAACTTGTTCGGTAATAGAAAGAAAACAGGTGAAGTGACTTCCTATTTGAGCACCAGCTGGGGATTGTTCAGTCATTTCAGGTCTCACACGGAGCTGGTGTACATTCTGTCATACTTAAAGAGATTTTGAGTTATGTTTCTCTCAGCTTGTGGGCAGCCCATTATCCTCACATTATAATCCTTTCTCAGACCACAAGCTCTGAACTCATGAAAGTAATATTTACATCTTTTGTTTGAGTTTGTTAAAATTTTTAGATCGAGACTGTCAAATGCTATTTTGGTATATTTGAATTTTGTATGCATTAATACCCAGCAGTGGTTTTGAACCTTACATTTAAGGCTGGATATCCAGTTGTAGATATATTTGCTGCTGAAAACCAGTATTGCTTCATTTCTAGGTATTCATGATGCCTCACATTTGAATGTCACTGTAACATATAATGGACACATGAGATGAAATGTATAAGAATCAAGTGTATGTCAACAGATAAAAGAGAAAAAGTGGAGAAAACTGACATATCAAAGCAATAATTATCAGACCTCATTGGTAATTGTTAATCAGCCAAATATGATTCACTTGCATGGGAGTAGTTGTAATCCACTTACTTCAGGGAGATAAACTACCAAACATTAAGTTAAAATACAACATTTAAGCATCAGATTAATAAAAAAAAAGCTGCTCTAATCAACCTTTTTCATTTTAATAATGGATTAAATGACTATGTATAATGTGAAATAAGTTGCTCATATTGACAAGCACACAGAGAGTTATCACCCTGATCTGCATTTCACCTGAGCTCAACTGTGCATGGTAGCATTTTTCACAACTTCACTGTTCATAAATTCTTTCATGAGTGTAGTTTCTGAATTCAGGGAAAAAGCTCAAATAAATAATTTTTTATGTCACAATAGACAGACAAAGCTAGCAACTAGTGGTGCATTCAGGAGCTAAATAGTCAGATATTTCCCTCAGGAGTTGGTGAAGACCAAAAACAGAGCTAAAATGGACATTCATCACAAACTTAACACTTAATGTGTTGATAGGTTAAGCCTTTGCTAACACACAGCTTTATCAGGTAATAGTATGTTGGTGTGTTGTGTATTGTGTTTACCATTTATTGTGCTGCCACCAAGAGGCCAAAAAAAAAAAAAGAAAGAAAAATGGAAAAAAATAAATTGATGGAGGTTTACAAAATACTAAGAAATAGTATAGTAGGTATTTAAGTATTTCTGTCAAAGGTATATTAGATCCTGGAAAAAGATTTGGGTTTCATTGATGTGGAATAACAATAGTCCTGCCTATATATTGTTCTTTTAAATATTTGGAAATTTCACAGCCAGCTGATTTAGACACATTTTGTTTGTGCAGTGTTTGAAAATGAAATTATAAAATCATAAAAACTAACATTTAAGCATTTCAGAACAAAACTATGTAAAACAGAAAACAAAAGGTAAACCAATAAGGAACAGAATAAAACCTAAATTAAAACAAAGACACAAAAACAGACACATCTCCAAACAACCCCCTCCAAGACAGATACAAAAGCCAACACAAAAATGTATGGGACGAACAGCTCCTCCCTGCCTCAATGTACGTGGGAGACATGTTGATTTAGCTGTAACCTTACCATCTGTCATATAAACCATAACCAGAGATGTAAACCTGCGACACTGACACCAGCAGCTTGCTTTTATGGATGGCCCTGACCACATTTAGCCGTCCCGTCTAAAACTGTCACCTCCAATTTGTGGACGACCAAGTAAGAAAACAGTGGAGTGTGTGTGCTTTGATGGACATTATGAGTGAGGAAAGGTCAGTCGCCATAAAGTTTGACCACCGAAAGACATAAAATAGAGGGCAAAAATGCATAAAATACCATGTCGCCATGTGGAAAGATGCTGTTAGCGAATGTTTATGTGTTTAGAAAAGACAGAGAAAGAGGGAAAGAGAGAAAAAAGAAAAAGACAGAAAACCTGAGAGAAAAAACACAGGAGGTAAATGTGCAAAAACAATCAAATCCCTGAACTACAAGTTGAGCAACCATCTCAATTTGTCTGAGACTGAGCAAACTTAAGAAGAATCCAACAAGAGACAGAGATCTTTACTGCTTGTGATAAATGTTCATTTGACATTGAAGCATTCATTATAAAACATGGTTGTGCTTTATCTCAGCTGTCTGTACTGGTTCGGTGCAGCCGACAAGACATTGTTTAGACGTCATGTGACATTTTCACTACAAATGTTTGGAGCTTCTGAGCTTCTCATCAGCCAAGTCAACCATCTGATAAAACAGATCCTCAGCTGTTGAAGTGAACCTCTGGGAAACATATTCTTTCTCATGATTCTTTCATTTTTGTATTGTACTTGGATTATTAGATGTTATGTCAAACATCAGTAAGAGTTCTGAGAGAAAAATACACAGATAGAAATAGACACAGAGATACAGACACAGAATAGTTAGTCAGTATTCACAGCCATATATAAAAGGAATGGTTTGACAGTTTGAGAATCATACTTATATATCTGCTTTCTTGCACAGTTAGATGAGAAACTTGGTACCTTTCTCATATCTGCACAGCAAATTTGAAGGTATAGCCTTTAGTCACAAAGCTTGGCTTAGCAAAAGTCTTGAGACAGGGGGAAACCACTAGCCTAGCCACAGATAACCATTGATCCAAAGACAACAAAATCTGCCTACCACCACCTCTAAAGCTCAAAAAATGATGTTTTCAGATTATTATTATTGCAGGGTGCAGTAATTTCCTGGGGTCTCTACCTTTTGCCTGGCAAACTCCACGGTAACAACAAGACTCTGCAAATATTTTCCCTTAAAAGAACAAAGTACGGTTTTTACACTCTTTTTTGTACAGACTGACCAAACAAAAGAAACTGTGTTAATTAGTGAGCTTAGAGGTGCTGCTATGTAAAGTTAATTACTTGTAGACGTAGCCAGACGAGCTGTTTCACCCTGTTCTCAGTCTTTATGCTAAGCTAAGTGGCTGCTGGCTCCAGCCACATATTTCCTGTACAGACATGAGAGTGATACCAATCTTGTCATCTAACTCTTGACAAGGATGTGAATTAGGTTTTTCCAAAAATGTTGAACTATTAAAATCAGGGCTTCGATAAATGGGAATGTTTACTGTGACAACTTTGTGGTGATAAAAAGCATGGTCATCGTCACCACTGAAAACCTGAAGCTGTCACACTGTAAACTCTAATCTGGCCTTAGATAACATGAGAGATGACTGCATAGGGCAAATGGAGGAGTAGTGTGGAAAGGGTGCTGAGTTTATTGGGGTCTCCTCTAATCTTTGGAGATGGTAGAGTGAACTGGGGGTTGGGTTTAAAAAGGGGGAGATGAGTTAGGGAGCTTCCGAATCACAGCAGCGTTTTTATTGTCTACTCGTAAACCTCTGATGATCCTGGGGCGCGCAGGGTACCCATAAACCCCCATTTAAGAGCGTCCGGGAATGCTCTGAGCCGAGACTGAAGCTAGGTAGGTAAAAGGACACCGTCGGGTCCGACAGGTTTACGAGATCTCCCAACACTCTTTAAAACAGACAGGCTTTTAGGTGTCTCGGAGGAAAGAGAGGATTCCTTTCCTGTTGATCCGAATAGGGAATTCCAGACATTAGTGAACCAGAACAAGTGGGATCAACGCTTTTCTACGTCGACCCAATGAGCTGGAGACAAGGAGGTGAGTCGGGGGTGTCAGGATGGAGTCAGGAAGACAGGAGGGGAAGAGGCTCTGTATGTTTACCTCCACACATGGCTGCATGACATTGTCGGCTTGTCAGCTAGTCGAGAGCAGTCAAGATGTCCTGCCAATTAGACACAGTCCAGTTTTCCCATAGTGTTTTTTTGTGTGTGTGTGTGTGTAAATGAACATAGATTAAGAGATTTACATGGCTTTTAATGCCAACAAAATTAATCTGTTCATAAATTATAAATAAATGTTATCAGCCTGATGGGTTTCAGTGAAAATACAATTAAAAATCCAGGCTTGCTCTGTCATTATTTTATTAGCTTAAAATTGATCTCTGAGTATTTTAGCATCTTATGAGAAAATAAACTATATTCATCTCGTGTGTGTTTACATTTACTTGGCCGTCATTCCCATCACCTCTCAGCGCCCAGATTTCATGTCAACTCTGTTTTTCTTCTGTTGCACCTGGACTCAGTGCACATTAAGCTCCTCTCTCTGCCACAAATGAAAGGAGGAAATAATGTCATATCAAAGTGGTCTAAATGGATCTGTTATCTAGATGATCCACGTGTGATACTGCCTGTAGGCTACCGGCCTTGACAAATGGATTTTAAACTTTCAACTCTGAGTCATTTAACAGACTAATCCACACAGTGCTCATTTATCAATCTCTCACTCAGGCCGACGCCAAATACAGAAAATCTCAGTTTGCCCTTGGAGAGACAAACACTGAATTAACAGAACTCCAAAAATATGATTCCTCCTCTGATTAAAGATTATTTGCACACAAGTAAAGCTATTTAAGTTATTAAAGACATTTGCCTTACAGTGTGGTATACAGGGATTTGAAATATTGTCTGAATTACTGTTAGATGACATTTCCCTCTGGAAATAAGTATATAATGGAGCATTTATTAAGTGAAATTTTTAGCAAGGCTAATGGACTTGTTATGTAAAGGGAATCATAATAGAAAAGCAAAACATAATAGGAACTACGTTACAAAAATTTCCCCACACAAAAATTGCAGTGTTGGTGTGTGCAGCAAGACATTTTTGTTTTTCTTTCAAGTGAGGAAACCTGATACACAAAACCAAACAAGCACTTTGGCCAAAATGTCTGCTGTTATTCAGAAACAGCACTTATGCCATTGCGTTCCTCTCTCATCGATAGGAATCAGAGGTCACTGTTGAAAGTGGCTGAGTGCAGATCATTACAGGAAAAACTGGAAACCAAATCTGGGAGCTTTCTGAACTGGACTATTTCCACACCCTGCTTTATTGAATGTTTTAAAAAAAGAGATCACAGTTTAGCCCTTAGGGTTTAGAAGTTGGTTTGGAGACACTGTGAACAAAGAACATTATTAAAAATGATCCCAGAACTGGAAGAGAGAGAGAGAGACTGTCCTTGTCTCCAATAACACTTTTTTAAATGTTAGGAAAGTCATGCTCAAGTTGTTCATATGATGTGATGAGTGATGGAGGTTGACCAGGGACGGTGACGTGTGTCAGACATATGTACTCATGTCAGCAAATGAGCGTGTGCATATGTGTCTTTGCGCGCAGCCATATGTTTGGGGAGTAACAGATAAGGTGATAGCAAAAGTGCAACTAAGAATGGAAGATATCTCCTATTATAATCTGTTGCTAGTATGTTGCTGTTAACATTTTTGAAAAAAAGAAACGAATATTTCCAATCATGTTTCAGTTATAAAAGATGATTTATATTGCCAGAACATTCATTATTATTGATCAAATTTTCATTTTGTAATTATCCTGTTCCACATTTATTTAGTTAAAATACAGTATACAGTGTTTACACCAAATGCACTGGGCATGGGTATCTCCTATACATGTGACAAATCAAATCCCTTTATATTTATTAATTCCAACAGTAAATAAAAGTTTCACTCACACAGAGCTGTGAGAGATTCTATGTCCTGCTCAGTAACAACTGAGCAGTGCGGCTCCGAACGAAGGATAATGTTTCTAACCACAAAGCTCCCACCACTGAGCTGCAAACTTGTAATAGGATACAGAACAATAGTGGGACGTTTTATCGCTTTTCATGTGGTGTTGATGAGAGATCACAGAGTGGTGGAAATAGAGCCACAGGCTGTTTATTGTCCTGTTAAATCCGCATGAGCAAGTCAGCAGCAGACGGATTGCTGTGGAAACACACATCGCAGACTGCTCAAGGTGACTTGATCCAGACTGATCAGAGATCAGACTGTTCTGTCAATAAAAATAAAATACTTGGAATTTAATGATCTAGAAATGTGTATGAAAAATCTAATAATCTGAAAACTGATTAGTTCTGGGAAAAAATGCTGCAACTGAAGAGAATATACTTGTTTTATTTGTACAAATGTGAGTAGACACACATACGTTGATCTTTTGTTTTGATCTGCATCAGATCTGCTGGTCAGCTAAGGTAGTTCACATTTAAACCAGAAATAAGTGCCTCAATCCTTTACATTTCTTATCTTTACTTTTATACCTGAATATGTCAAAGAAATCTGAGTGTAAATGGAGGGGAAAAAAAATTCTATGAGGCTGTGGTTTCAAATCCTGTTCCACCACAGTATCGGTCAGTTACACAACATACAGAGGGAAACACCATGTACGGTCCTCGAGGTCTCTGTCAGTACCTCATTTCCTCTTACCTCTGCCCTCCCTGACCTCCACAGTTTGGTCATCATGACTATTACTGACTGAGCTTTTGGCCCCACGGATAGTTGAGGCCAGTGGGGATATTTGTAGTTCCTGTGAGGTGAGAGGTTAAGTTTAGCTCCCTTAATGGAAAGTTCTCCTGTGAGCTGCCGATCACAACTACGTATGTCTGAGCCAATCATAATGTCTTGCCCCCCCGCAGGAACTGAAATTAATTTCAACCTAAAGTGCGTTGGGAGCAGCAGATGAACAGAGCTGCTCTAGGTGATGAAATAATGACCGAAGCGCATGGCTATGGAGAGAAGATGTGCTCATGGGAAAGTGTAGTGAGTTATTGTAATGAGGACAATTCAGACAAAGCACTTTAAGGTACATATTTTGTGCACTAGCTCATAAAAAGTGATCAAGGAATGATTTGCTGCTAAATTAACCTACATGTCTATATTGTTTTTTTATCCCATGTATTTACGATATGTTACTTTAATATTATGCTATAGACTGAACTGCAGATTCAGTACATCTCCGTGTCGCCTATACTTAAGCTTCTTATACAGGGGACAATAAACATCTTATTGAAGCAATATTAAGTCTTTGTGGAAACTCCAAGGGGGCCTGCCTAAAAAAGATTAGCCAACATACGTTCAGCACCAGGCTAAAGCACAGGATTAGGTTTCAATATAACCAGAAACAACTGAACATCAGCCAAATACCTGACACACTCCAGAGTATGAATGTGTGTGTCTGTGTTTCATAATGCAACAAATCTATTGACTCACTTTCAAAAGGAAAGCGTTCCATTATTCTCGGAGGATACAGATAAGAATGCATTAATTTTATAGTTGATCAACGGGCCTGCCAGAATATAATTTAATAAAATTCTTGACCAAGTGTTTTTCCCCAAGCTACAAGCTGTAGCATGGACTTAAAGCTGATTTAATTTAAAAAGGAGAATGCCAAATCCTACTATTTAGAAAACATTTCATATAGAATTAAATGAATCCAAAACAGTGTCGTGGACAGACATTCGCTCCCGTTTTAGATATTTTAATGACATGAACAACACAACAACAGATTTGACAAAGTTAGATGTCAGATGATCAGCAACATGCCAGTTTCCAGTTAGACTGCACTGTGAGCTGATGAATGGATAAAGACTGAAAAGCAGCTATATTTGATTCAGACAGAGGCGTGGACAGTTTGATGAAGCTCGTTTATCAAGTGATGAATGATCCATCATCTGACAAAATCAAACACCCCCAACATCTGAGCACATACCACCAAACATCACTGTCTGCCATGTGTGTGGCTTTAACATGGATGTGTGTGTCAAGTCGTGGTTTAGACTGAAGTGAATGTGTAGTACACTGAGCACCTATGCATGCATACATGTCTTGTGTGTGTGTGTGTGTGTGGGTGTGTGTGTGCATTACATATTTCATATGGAAGTGATTGAGCCACGAGAACCTGTTTCTCTTTAGAAGGCAACAATTCCATTTATCGTGATTTATAGCCTCTGATGGATGTCAGATAGCATTTCTTGGGTATTTTCAGTGTTAAGGGTGAAAAAAATGTACAGATATTTTTAGTAGATTTAAATGGCAGAGATTAGATAAAGTCTTTGAACACAAGCATGATGCTGCCAATAAGTAATTGAGAGCTTGGATTACCTCAAAAGTTTTATTGGATTAAGTTTCAATAAAAGAATAGAAACACACTGAAAATCTTTTACTTTTGCTAATGACTGTGACTGCACCATTTCATATAATGAGGAGATTATAAAATTAGGCCTAAAATTGGGCTCCATTGCTTTAATGTCAGCATTCATTTTTAAAGGGTACCTCCCAATGAAATGAATTACATTTTGATCACGATGAGGAAGTGATGTGCTGTTTTATATTTATTTCCTCAGGCTATGATAACTCATAACACAGAGACATGTCATCATCGCCTCCAGCAGAAAAATGCACTTCCTGAACTGCAGTGCACTCACAATAGTTCCTGCTCTTTGATAGAGACGAAAAATTGATGAATGATCTGTTTGATAGATACCACATGAACCATACACCAACATAAGATTACGATCTGCAAGTTTTACATTAGCTGGGGCAGTGACTGTAAACCAAATAATTCAGAGCATTAAAAGCCACTCTGAAGTTCAGATTTGTCTATTTATTTTTGAGTAGATGAGAGCTCCACCTCGGCCGGCCGTCGTCTGTTTTGTCTGATTTATGATTTAGATCTGATCTTGTCTGCCGTGGAGATCTGTGTTGTGGTGAAGGCCGCTCCCCTCTGTCATGCTTGTAGTCGACTGTTTATGGTTTTTGGCACAGAACACTCTCTCTCTCACTCAGCTGCAGATTTGATTGTGTTTGGTTTGTCACAGTCAAGAGTTTTTTGTCTTTTTTTCCTGAAAAGCAGGTGCAGATGCTGTCTGTGGTGCTAGTTCAAATCCTATACCTTGTTTATAACTTCTAACACTTGTTGTTATTGAAACTAACAATTACACAAATTAAGCCTGTGGATGAATATTGTATGAATAAGAGCCTTATCCATAAACTGACATGAAATATATTTTATGGCACCATAAAATAATAGGTGCAATAAAAAAAAGGATCATATTTTGTTTTGATACAATTTGATTTATGGATTTAAAAAAAACCCAAAAACAAACATCGGGGGGTCAGTTTATTGAGGAGTCAGAGATGGCACAACAACAGTTTGGAAACCATGTGTATTTAAATGAATCTGAAAACACATGATCAGCAGCATTAGTGCCAGTTATTGTCTGTAGGAGTCAGCATCTGTTTGGAAGCTGGAACAGACTTACAAAGGGAGTAGTACAGAATGAGACATCACTTGTGATATAACTGAAAACCACAAATACGATGAGGGTGTGGAGGGTGATAGTTTTTCTACTTTCTTCACTGCCCTGCTCTGTACTGCTACCAGTGTTTGGAAGGAGAAGGGAAGGGCAAAATTGTCTCCTCACAGAATGAAGTTTTGAATATGGACATTGCATTTAATGTGAATGCAGAGGGAGGGCAAAGGGACAAAATGGTACTCAGTGAGACTGGGGCACAGAGGAAAATAAGTTTGAGGGCAAGTAGGTATGCAAAAAATTTGATCTGAAAATTTGAACTCCTGGTATGTTTTGAATCCTACTATTTGTTTATATCTAAATGTTTAAATACACATATCCATAGATGGTGATTTATTTCTAAATAGAGACGAAAAAGGGCTTAGGGCTACATTCTGTCACAGTAGCCCAAATAATCAGACTCTAGTACCTTGTCCAGTGTAACTGTAGATTTTTCTGCCAAAACTCTGAAGTGTAGTTAGGCCAAGCTGTTGAGATGAAAAATATGCACATATTGATAATACTTTGGCAATGACTAACCAAAAAATAAAATAGGCTACATGGAGGGGATTTCTGCAAACCAGAGTTGTTGATAGCAAGCAGCTGAACATTTGGGAGGTAATGAAGAGGACAGACTGCAGAGAGGCAACATGCTCCAGACAGTCATTTATCAAAAGGGCAGAAACATCATGACACCATATCCCAAGGTTGAAGAGGAGGTCTCTGGGATATGTTGCGCTTACAGAAGGACTGGTATTTGAAAGGAGCAACAGGAGAAAACTAAACCACCCCCAAATTTAATATTCGCTCACTAGGAGTTGGAATGCTGTGTGGTAAAATGTACATTGCATCCTGTAAAAGAGCGAGATTGAAACCAACTGGCCCTAAAGAGCAACCGTTTTCCAAAGAAGGGTCTGCTGGGTCCTTATTCAGCAACTACAAATGTTTATCAACTCAATCAAATTAATACTTCTGGACCACTGTGATTCGCTGGATGTTTTATTTCATTGCTGCAGTCACGCAGGCTCTTCTGGGAGTGTTTGCATTTGAATGCATGAGAGTTTGGGTTAGGATGTATGTGTGTGTATGTGTTTGTGTGTTGCCATGATTGGAGTTGTGTGTGTGTGTGTGTGTGTGTGGATGTATGTTCAGTTGTGTGCTCTTGTGTGTGGTCTGTTTTCAGTAGAATGAGGTAGGCAGGACAAACACTGGCTCTAGTTTATCTAGGATAATTATCACTGCAGGAAATTTATCCATGGCAATAAGAGAAGCCCAATGGTTTATGTCAATGTCTTATCCAATTTTCTCACTTTCATCTCAGCATTATTTTGATAATGTGTAATCCTGTGACACAAATTAAAAAAGACAAAAAATATGTCACTGCAACTCTATATGTGTGAGTTACATTTAAATTAATTTCACAAACCTGATTTAAGAAAATAAGAGAAAGAAGATAAAGTGAGAGATAGAGTGCAGAGCAAAAGGATCTCCCAGATAAAGCTCCACCCTGACCCCTTCACAAACATCCTCAGAGGCAACCTAAATTTCCTATGGGGTCCTCCTATCTAAGCATTCATTGTCTGTCTCCACTGGCATGATTGTTTTGCCATTCTAATGTTCAACAGACTGATAAAAAAGTAAATGAAAAACTGATCTACCCTCACACCCTCATACTCCTGTCCTGCAGGCTGCATGTCCAACCAATCTGCATCTTAGTGCTTGGACATTAACTGCCTGCATGCCTCCATCACCTTAGATTTCAGTCAGTTTATCATCAAATTTGTTATGCTGTTTGGCTGCAAGGACAACGCCCAGCTTAGTTTACACCTTGGACTGAACAGACATGTTTTGCGAGCTCACTGAGTTGGTCTTTTTTCACTGCCAGCCTGAAGTCTGTGTTTGATTTATTTCAGAATTTTTGGTAGTATAAAACATGATTCCCAAACAGACATACTTGAACCCCAGATGGTACCTCTGCAGCTGTCAGGGTGTGTGTGGAAAAACTGTAGTTCAGCCTGAGAAAAAATAAAAAATAAAAACTGAAATATCTATGGCTCCATATTTGTATTAAAGCAAACATGATTTCTTGCTGGGAGACCTCCAGCCATTGTTACATTTACAATACTAAAGGTTAGAATACGCCCTCTGACCAGCTCTACTTCTTCAGGGCAGTCTAGACACTACAGTCAGTCAATATTGGAAAGTGATCAGACAGGCCAGTTGGACTGGCGCTAGCTGGTTAGCATGCTAACTGCAGTAGAAAAAAAGAAGTGGTAGAACTAGAAGCAAAACATTGCTGTTGCTTTTGAGTAAAGGACTGAAATTTGATGCTGCACTCATAACATTTCTTCTAGACTGATAAGTTAACAGTTGTAAATGCTAATGTTGGCTGTGTAGCGATGGCAAAACTTACAAACGGTGCCTTTAAATAACATCCACCCTTAAATAAATCCACATTTAGAACATGTCAGATGTCAAAGTTACTTGATATCATCTGATGGGCTGTAGGGGTAAAAGGTTGTGAATCACTGGTGTAAACTATAATGTTAAGGATCATTTGGAGCATCACCTCATTCAGACATCTGAACATTTTGCCGCTGCTTCGAGAAAAAATCTTGTCCTTATAAAAGGGAATATCAATACTCTTAAGCTAACCTAACCCAGGTTTGAAGGTAGAAACTATAGTACCAGAGTCAGCTGCTTGTTTAACTGTCTCAAAGAGCTCAATAACAGCCAGCAGTCAGGATGAGTTACATTTTAATTAGCCCAAGTATTTGTTCAGAGGCTAAAAAAATGTGGTGTAATCAATGTAATTTCAGCCTTATTTCCAGCTTTTATCAAGGCCTCTGCTCCATTAATTGTTTTCTCTGAGGACCCACAGATCACAATTACACCTCTCCAATAATTACTGTGGCTCAATTTATTAGCCGCACAAAAAGTTTATGTAAGCTTTAAAGTGCCAACTGTGCGGGATGCTCAGCTGGTTTCCATTTTTCTGTCATCATGACTTTGTGTTTAAACACAAAAGGCTGCAGAGCGTGGCGAAATCAATACCTTATGACCAAATACTGTGATAATTAATGGTCTTGTTGCTTTCCTCCAATGGTGAGTACAAGATGTTAAAGGCCTTATGGGGACTGGGATACTACACTTCTGGAGGGCTTCAAGATGTTCTCCACCTCCACGACATGTTTGGGAAGATTTCTGATGTTGTGATTCACTGATGTGATTGTTACTATGGAGACAACATGTTTCTGAAGTGACCCACCAAGTGGATGTATATACTCAAACGAGAAATGGACAATAACTTTCCAAACCAAGTGTCCGCCTGATGCCATCCTCAATTACTCTGATAAGGAAATAATTAATGAGCCACTTTGCTTTCTTCTGAATTGAATACATTTCATATTTAGGCGTGGAGCTAAAAATGGGCCGTTTAGAGTATCAGGTTAAGCTTTAATTGAGCAGAAATAATAAACTCTCCCCAGGTTCACGGCTTTGGCTGAGGGGGAGGTGTGGTAAAGCTAACACAACCTGGGGTCTCCACACTGACGAGCTGAGCACAGCATTTAGCCCGACACTGAAAAAATGTTTGGGGTAACACTTTGAACTTCTGGGGTGTACCGTGACTGGACTCTCTGAGAGCTGTTCTGAGAGTCCTTGTTTTTCCAGTGCGAGTGGGCTTTGTGCTGTGGGCCTGTGTCTGAAAGATGTGGTGGGAGTGAGGCCCTGAAACGCAGAGGGTCACTTCTGTTTTATGTTCGCTCAAACCTGCTTGTGTAGGCCTCATTGTATTCAGGAGAGTGGAGGATCCATGTGATTGCTCACTTGTCCAGAATTAATCATGATTCGTCATCCCCTCCTTCTATCTAGAGCCATGTGTGTGGGGTTGAGACACATTTTAGAGATGCTCTACTCATCTCCTTTGGCAATGCGGTGACATGGATTCATGACATATCTTCATTTTCAGATATGACGTTTGGCCGTTCAGCCATGAACTCATGGTGGAATTTAACCTTTACAACCTGATGTTTGACCTCAGCTTTTCAAAACAAACCCTGTAAGTGGAGTTAGTCATCATGTGGGTCTGCGGCAGCTCTACACTTGTTGTTTCAGTGAAGTGTGAAAGAAGAGTAGTTAAAGCCAAACCAAACCACCTCAACTAAGGCTGCAAATTTATGATTACATCAACCACTGATAAATCAATTTAATGTGCAGAAACCATTTAGTAATAACACAGGCCAAGTGGCCTTACATACTGTATACTGAGTATTTCTCCCACTTAAACAATTACAGTCATAAAGCCTTTCTGTAGCCACATTAAGCATGTTGTTTAACATCTTGGCAAAATAAACTGGCTATAATCTTTGACTTGCAAGAGTTTCCTCTCTGTGTCGGCATAAACACTGTTTACAATTGACAATTATGTGCAGAACTTTAACATGGCTGTAGGCCAGGATACAGTAGGACCTCGCACACTAGGATATCTACTGTTACCTCCAAGTCATAAGCTATGAGTCCAGCTTTTTCTTTTGATGTTAAGAGGCAGAAAGTAACTAAGTACATTTGCTCACGTACTATCCTGAGGCAGTTAAGTATTTCATGTGAATTTATACTTATATGTCACTACATTTCAGAAGGAAGAATTATACTTTTTACCCAGTAGATTAAGATTTTACATACAAAACATATGGCTAACTTGTAATATATGATGCTTTGTTAAGGTTTAAAAAAACCCAAACGATAAAATGACATATTATTATTAAAATGACATATTAACACATCAGTAGCAATTTTTGCTACTTTAAGTATAGCTTGGAATACTTCTGTACTTCTGTACTTGTCATGGAGTATTTTCCCACTGAGGAACCACTGCAGTAAATTGATTTAAAATTAGTACCTGCATAGCCACCTTCTTCCACCATGAGTCTGTCTATTAAAAAAAAAAAAAAAAAAAAATCAAACACACATGATAATAAATATGTTAGATGCCCAATAGATGTTTTTAGTATAAAAGCAATTATGATATCAGTGTTCTGCAAACAATGATTTTATGTTTCAGTAACCATCATGATGGTGATGTTTCAGATTGGTGCTAAATTCTCCATGAAGACAAACATGTACTCAGGCACTCAGCAATTCATCATCACTGATTGTGATCAGATGAGGCACTTAGAAAGCAGTATGAGAACAATGACACCAATTTGTTAAAGCGCTACGATGATTATAAACATTCAATGCAGTGAAACACGTATTTTTTACTCATAAAACTGTCACTAATAAGGCTTTAGTCACCTTGCTAAAAGCCCTTAATGATAGAAAACAATAAATAATAACTGAATGAATGATTGTGTATGGATGTGACTGTGCAGCTGTTGAAATGATCTTTTTAGGTCCTATGTGATTCCTTTTTCTTGGGGAAAAATATCCATAAATCAATAAGAAATGATATGACATCTTTACTTATACCTGTTGACAGTGTAATCCATCATCACTGACTAAGGACTAAGGATAATATCCTTGTACATTGTAACAAGTTAATGAGGGTGTTCCCATGTCCGAATGTGTATAAGTCAACTTTAACTATGGTCTCCACCACTGTTAGATTAATGGCCATAACAATGGTATAAGGCTGAGAATGCAAACACAGTATCTATTAATACATTATGTGATTTACTTTTAATTATCTGTGGGTGTGAAAAATCAAAACATGAGAACTTGCTAATAACTTAGCATGCCAACCTCTCCTCCACGCCAAAAATCAGAAGCATTCTTGCAAGTCTCAGCTTTCTCATGGGAAGTTTGATGGTTTGCTTTCACCAGTCTGTTTTAGTCCTATTTTAAAGAAATGTTTTTTTCTCTATATCAATTGATTGATGAAACATAAATCCCTGACAATAGGGTATTTATAGATATCGCCTGATTCATTTCAAGCTATTTATTGTCAGTTTCCGTAAAGCAGAACAAAAGCTGTGTGTCACACTATAACATGTAAGATGTGGTACATGGGATTCAATTGAGATGGTACGATAATAAATACACAAAGTGCATTATGATATAATAATACATAATAGAATTATACAATATTGTACAACATGTTGTTGTACTTAATCTGTCCCAATTTTGTGCTGGCCAAAAGGTGGATATGTAATTTTGGAATTAGACTAATTTTATTACTAAATGAATATATTCAAGCTTCTCAGTGGAGACTCATTTGAAAGAGCCCTCCCACAGTGTTTCAGTCATCAGCAGGACCTGAGGAGTGGAGGGTCTCCATCGCACAGGCCCGTACAGCTGGCGGAGGCCTTACAAGCGTAGCGCCTCCAGTGTGTCTGATCTCTGGGGAAGAGAACCTAATACCTCCCTCCCTCCTTTTTCTCTCCACGCTTGGATGAGTGCGCTCAGTGTACCATGAGCCGCAGAGTATGTGATTTCACTGTTTGGGTTGGCAGCCCACACCGAAACTGTCTGCGTCTTTAGGAGCAGCCTGCTGGTCTGTGAGGGAAAAGACAGGTATCGGAGAGGAGCTATTTGAAAAATCCCTGGTTCAGTCTGATGGGGCTGTGCATTGTGTGTTCTGCTACAATAGATGCATAATTCATGACAATCACTTTTGTCCGGAGGCATTTCAGTGGTGTTGCATCATGTGTTGATAATGTTTTTGATATTCACAGCTGAATTCAGTGAATGGAGCACTGAGGTCATACCTGTAAATGGGGGTCATACACAGTTTTATGAGGTGTTTAGGCCAAACTCACAGAGTAAATATTGCTGGTTTTGCATGTTTAAGCCCATTGACTTTAAGTATACTTGACATTAGTGGAGACTAAGATTCCAATTAGATTGTATTAGAAGGTAGCAGATGGGTTCCATTCATAACAGTTTGAACTTGGACAATTAACATGTAGAGAAAACCTTGAGATAGCCATTATATTGTCACAGGTAAGGATTTTTTGCCTATTTATTTATGTATTTTCAGCTTGTAATGCATGTACTTAGTTGCTTTAACATCCAGTTTAACACAGTCACATGCCAAACAGCAATATTTTAATTCAATAATCATTGTTACCGAAGGGGAATAAAAACCAATGCCCCCTAACTTTGGGAAATGGTTGATTTTAGTGTAAAATATACATGTTTTGTAATCACTGGGCTAAAAAAATGCAAACCTTGCAATATTAGAGCATACAGCTACACATTCCTCTCATCATTTAAATATTTTATTCAACATTTCAGAGTAAAGCTGGTTTGTTAAGTGGTTATGTTATGCCCTTTCCTTGATCAATCAATCTATTATGGGAAATGGAGTGTTGTCAGTATGATTGCTAGTAACCAAAGAGACTCTCCAGGGATGAGGCCTGAAGAAAATTCCCAAAATTTACAAAACCTAATATGAATGATGAGATTTAATGTGGCTGGTGCTTTAGCAGGATCTTTGCCTTTTTCCCGTGTCGGTCCTGTGAAAACAAGTTGATGGGGAGGGTGGGCTGCATTCCTCTAACTGTCTCCAAACAAGAGGTCTGTATCTATTTTTGGGCACAGCTCCTGCATCCCACACATGCATGATTCCCCTGGAGTGTCTGGCGACATTTTTTTCCCAGAGATCTATGTATACACGCGTCCTGGGTCATCTTTATTTGTCGTGCAGGCACTCCCAGATCAACCATGTGGTTCCCAGAGATGAGGTTTGCCTTATGGAAGTGGTCAGCATGGTGAGAAAACCAACATAGATATAGCAGTGTTCGCAAATGCCAGAACTGGTCAGTTTCCTTACTCACAAATTAAAAAAATATGGTACCTTGAGCCCAATGTGGCACAGCCAAGATTTACTGTTTTACCTACTAAATCAGAGTCTGATATTTAATTGTGAAAAAATATTAATTTCTCTGCTCATTTTAAGGTGTTCTAAATAAACATGTTTGACATGCTGATGGTGGAAAGTCTCCCAGTCTGCAACAAGGTCTGGATCATCTCTAACAAAATGTTTTCCAAACACACTGACATAGTGTGTCAGTTGCAGTAGCCCCTTTTTTCTGCATTTTTTTTTTAAATTAAATTTAGATTATGTTATTTATATTAAATTATATTAAAGTGACCAGTTCATTCAAATCACAAAAAAAAAACAACATATGGTCTTACTTGTTGTATGTACAGTATGTAAGTCATGCTGATGGCTGCAGACTGAGATTTCAAGATGTGTGTTACTGCTGAGACTTCTGCTACCAACTCAATACAATGAAAGTGAATGGAATTTATTTCGTGAGGAAAAAAGCATTGAGAAATTACATTTAAAACTCAAGTTTATCTGCCAAGTCAGCAAACTTTGTGATTCATCAGCAGAAAAGAGGTCCGCCACTTTGGTCCAGACTGAAATATCTCAGGAATTATTAGTGTGCTAAACTCAGTTGGTGAAAATGGCAAACATTTTTTCTGTTTAACATCAGCATGTTAACACTATCAATGTGAATACGTATGTTAGCATGCTGATGTTAGCATTTTGCTCAAAGCACACTGTTGCAAAGTATAGTTTCACAGACCCTAACATGGCTGTAGACTCTTAGTTTTTGGGAGTTGGGAGTTCACCATGAGTTGAACCTGACATATTGTTTTAGGAGTATTGCATACCGTTACAGATACAAAATCTGATAAAAAATGCAATGCTTACATTTAGCTCGGGCTTGGAGCCACCCTTATATTATGCCTTCAAATACAAGATGAGGTGAAGCTCCCTGCAGTACTGAGAAAAGCCATCTGACTTGTTCTATGACACTTCAAGTTTTCATCTTCCTTGGTACTGCTGCCAAAATCTATTTTCTAAGACACAACTCCATTTTAAGAGCACTTAAAAATAGACATGTACTCCTTCTTCTGCAGATGTACAGATAACTAAACTATTGAACAGAATAAGTGACTGACCCACATAAACAATGTAAGACGGCCAAACAGACTGTCCTCTTGCTTCCATTAAAATATAGAGTTTCAGGTTAATGGTCATGACAGATGTATACATCATTTTCAACTTGGATGCTTCTGAACCTGTCAGTGAGTCAGCAGTAATTTCTCCTAGCTGTATCGAAACTCTTGGACACTGAATTTAGTCTTTAGTCATAGGAACTCAATGCCAAGTTCACGGTCAATGGGGAAAACATTCACAAATAAAAATACATTTGTTTATCGCAATGACATTAGAAACCTACCTAAATTTAAAGAAAATTATTTTTGTTGTTGATTTATCAAGAGTTTATTAACCAACTCTACCTAACCTGCTGCTAGGTGTGATCCTTCTTTGGCAGGGCCTTCTCTGCAGCAATGATTGATTGGGAATATGAGAAATAGTTCTCAGATGAGTAAGATATTGCACAGGGAAGAATAATGACTGCATTGCATTCACACCGAGTCATTTATCAGCAAGAGGGCAACAGCCAGGAGAGGAAAATCAGTTTTAGAGCCAAATAACAATCAATCACTTTGGCTATTTACAGTAACAATATGATCATTTAAATGTGCATTTGAATTGCAAAAACTCTTAGCAGGGGATTTCAAACTGAAGTGGCTTGTAGGGAAAGACAACTTAATGAAAAAAAGAAAAACACATGCTGCCACAAATATTTTTTTCCTCATAGTTATCTAATAAGAAGCAGTTGTGTGATGGAGGAGATGAGTGTGCGCAAAGGGTATCTGAGCAGTAGTGTGTCCTCCCATCTATGATACAGTACACTCCACCCTGATGTCATTCATAAACCTTTTAATTCCTCTTTGCCATTAAATCTGATTGTAATAGCTTCTTTAGTTTGAGCCTTTATAGGCCCTGCGAGGCAGGCTGGAGGTCCTGATCTTGAATCCTTGAACAGCGTGGAAAGAGGCAACATGGAAAACGATTTGATTTGAGTGAATGATTCGGTTTGCTTTAATAGATCAATTTACAGACGTTTCTTTCCCTTAATCACAGCAATCTTCGCTAGCAGACAGTACACTGAACACAGAGTGTCTGTGTCTGGTCCGCTGTTTGCAGTGCCATGCTAGAATGAGCAATATAAACACTGCAGCTACAATGGAGTTTTGGTGTCAGCCCCACAGACTTTTAAATCAACAATGGTACCTGCAGATTTCCTCTGGGATGTTTTAAAGTTGGATTTACCATTCACCTTAATTTTTGTCAGTAACAGGAGCTACAAAATCCACACTTGGTCAACGAATTGGAGCCTGAATGGGGCTTAGGTGGGTCAAGTGGCACTGACCTCTGCTGAGTGCTGAAACTTGACAGACCTGTCAATCTAGGTAAACACAAAGCAATGACTCTCATGCACTTTGTATTTACACAGAAGAGTTGTGTGTTTTTCAGTCATTTCAGTACAGCTTGAGTTTTATTCTGGACCCAGCATCTAGCAGCCATTAGAGGAACCACTAGTAGTGAGTTCTATTTTCAGTCATTGTGGATGCCACTTGTTGCTTTATGAGACTATAGTGTCAGAACAATCACATCCATGATCTGATACTCACAAACTAAGTTGGCTACCTAACATCAGTCATACAGTATGTGCGTATAATTTTTTTGGTTTGTTTTAATTCCTACCATTCACCATATTGCAACCTTGAATCATGACTTAATTCCTGTAATGTACTGAACATTTCAGACTCATGAACAGTGAGTTTAATGGTGTATTTTCCTTCATTGCCAAACTTAACAGAGTTGGTCTGGACTACAGTCCTGCCACTGTGTCACCAAACAGAGTTTGACATTACGCTGATCCATCACAGTGAGGTTGAGGATAAGTGTTCCTGTAATGCACTGCTAATGTATAATCCTAAACATGGCACATGACAAAACACGTTATGCTTAACATCAATAGTGTAAAATGTTCACAAATCCTTTAAGCAAACTGATAAGATTGTATATATTTGCATTTGATATGCTATTAACTTAAGCACAAACCTATAAGAGCAGATTAAGAAGGTTCAATTGTAATCATATAATCTTATATATTTTGTATGCTCATGCATATTATGTATGAGCATTATTTTTAGTAGGAGAAAATTAGGATGTCCTTGAATTCTATATGTAGCTGTATTTTTAAATTAATGAATTTAAATTTACGTGCAGGCAAAGTAAACAGGTAAAATAACTTGATAACAACACTGTACAAGGTAAAGATGAGTGTATGGTTAAGTACAGTCAAGTACACATACTGTCTCCCTAGTCTGAAAATGTATTGTTATTTTTCTTCATCTATGAGGCAACATTTTATTTAACTTCATGAGGCCACTTTTTCTTTCTAGACATTAAACAGGTTCCTGAAAGGTCAACAGTGAAATTCAGCTAACGACATGTTTCCTCACAAAGTGCAGCACCGCCCATCTATCTTTCTTCAGATTCACGATAAATGACTCATTAATCTAAATACAATCTACTCTAATGTTATTTAGATAGTTACTTCATCGAGTGACACCATCACTGTACATTTTCCAGTACTGCTTTTCCAAAAGTTCCTTATCTCATCTGGGAGCTGTTCAAACTGGATAACCTCGTTTGACTTGATGGATTGCAGGTAGTAGTTGTTTTATCACCTCTAGAGGTTAATACAGCAAAATTGGAGGTGGGTGATCATGACAGACACTGCCCCAGCCTGAGCATGCTTGATAAATACACTGTTGTCAAATGCAATAAATGTGTGCTGTAGAAGAGAGAATGTCATGAAGTATAGAGAAAATTATCACACAGATTAGTAAAGAGAGAGTCACATGTCCCAGATATACTTTTTTGCATTGGCAAAATATAAAAACTGGTATTGATATGAACATATCTCCAGTAGTAAAATATTTCCCTAATGTTGTCTTTTACTCCTCTCATCTCCAGAGAATGGCTCCTTGGCCTCAGTTCCTCAGCCATTCTAGTTCAGACTTCTTCTGGCCCAACAGCAGCTTTGGCAGAAGGAGTTTGTTTTGAAGAAACTGTTTAACTAAGACTCCCCAGTCTGCTTGACACACACACCAAGATAAATAGATGTCTGATGGGTTTTGTTCAGATAACAGAATTGACTCACTGAGACCCTGCAGGGTCAACGCACACATCCAAGTCTGTGAATGTGTACCAGTGTTCAATACTTGACATGTGGACAAGTGCAAACATATAGTACACAGACATAGTGCTGGGTTTTTTTTCTCTGTCATTGAAATTAGGGTTTACCCAGAACATCAAACTTCTGCTTGCGTTTCTGTGTGTGTTGCATTCGGGTTCTGCAGAAGACCACACAAACACTTTGTTTGTCAGATAAACTCATTAAACTGTCACTTCTTTTAGTTCAAAGCCTGGCAGTTAATTTAACAATATGATGAATAAGGCATATTTTTCCTCATTCACGACCTTCTAACTTCATAAGCCAAGATTCTACTCTGAGCACATTTCAAAACAACTTGAATAGTAAAGGATGGTAATAGTAAAATAGTCTAAATTTTTAAAAAGAGGTTTCTAATACCCTGATTACGAATACAAGCAGCAGGACTTTCTCCAAGTATACGGCACTATCAACAACTGCAGACATGATAATTGTTTTTGAAAAATGCATTTTGGAAAAGTGTATTAGATTTAGCCAAATTTTTGCTGCATGCAGCCTTTTAAAATATATACTTTACAGTGGCCTCTAGTAGTAGTACTCGGTTAAAAAAAATTACAATTGAGCAAGTGACCAAAAATCCCCAACAATTACAATCATCAGTCACCTCTTCACCTTTAACCTCACTCTGTTATACTGACAGGATATTTATATTGTGATGTTGTTTTTGAGGCTGAAGTGAAGCAATGTCACAATCCTTTTTTTCATCACTGTGTGGAGGAAAGACAGTAGGTGGTCTGGGTTTATGGGAACTTTTTATGTCTTTGCTCATTTTAAAATGTGAGCAAATTAAAGTGAGTGGCGTGATGTGATGAGGGACGAACTTGCTGTTAAATAAAATAATCTTTAATAAACTCTGCCCTGCTCCTCATTCATGACATTCCAACAGGCTGTTATTAAGCATCCCTCAGATTTTTCAGTGAATGCATCATTGTTGACTTGTTATGGAGAGCTGCAGCTAAGAGCACTTTCCCTCCTGTTTGAATCTAGTACTTTCATTTTGTGTAGCCTTTTAAGAACATAACTATGTGAATTAATAAATTTGTATACAAAACTGGTGACCGTAAATCAAATGCTCTAGGGGCTTCAGAGGCGTGCATCCTTGGAAAAATATTTTGGGTGAAGTCTACTGGATTTTTGACAAATTCAGTGTGTTCTTGAAACAGTACACATTTTATTATCATGCTATTGTATGAAGGATTAAAAATGAATAAATAAATAAACTATGTGCACAAGAACAAATTTTATATTGCATGAGCTACAGTGTGCAAAGTATATTTCTAGTCTGTACAAGTCCCTAGTGTTGCACAGACCAGGGACTGCAAAGTTTCTCAGTCCACAATACTTGCATATGTATTAAATGGTGTTCGAAACTACAGTGGTGAGGGTCCAGTTGCATTTGCAATATTGAATAAGTTGCATCTATCCCTTTTGAAATCTCCAGTTTCCACTTGTCTCAGCGAAAATTTGCACAATTCCCTCTCAGCTCTTCTTGCCGTAGCTCCAAGCAACCCTGCCTTACAAATGTTAGCTGACCTTTCTGTCCCCTTAGTGACCAATACTTAAATTCATTCGCTCCAAAAACAACTAACTGGGACATATTTCCTGTCATGTTTCAATGCTGAATTTCCCGACATCCAGTCTCTTCCAGCAACCTCTTGCAGACGACTGTCCTGGCCTCAAATGAACCTCAGACACAGAATCTGTGTGGAGATGTCAAAAACCTATAGCAAGTGTGTTGCAGTTCCCACACACAGCCTCCAAGGCCCACTTGCCAAACTGTATTTACTACTGGCAAGCAGAAGAGTAGGCCTGGATATCCTCAGGGGTGCAGCAGGCTCTTGGTGTCCAGCCAATGGTCCACAGAGCCTGGCTGAAACTGAGCACCGAGGTGCGGGGGATGAACCATCCTGCTCCGTAGTGTTGAGTTATAAGGGTATGGTTCAGTAATAGTTCATGATTTGAGTGACAGATGTGAAGTGCAGGTGGTAGTTTAAGATAGGACACTCCCGTGGGATTCTAAGATTTTTTTTTGAAGTATTGTTCCCAGCAAAGAAATCTAAAAATAAAAAAAAAATCAAGATGTAAGCTTACCACACACAGTCCAGTAGATCATACACAGCACACTAGATGAGGTGAGTTTTTACTGATTCAACAGAATCTTTTATCGTCAACATTTTTTAAAAAAATTTGAATTTAAGAAACTAAAATATTTACGGAAAAATGCCTGTTTGCTTCAAATATATTAATCTCTGTGCATGTTGCGCAGATCTGTGAAGTGTCGCCAAAGGCTACGGGGAAGCAGCTAACCTGTACCCCAACAGAAATACAGAAACAAGACCGTTTTCAATATATAGGTCACATGTTAAGGCTATTTCTCAACAGCTGGGCACAGTGACTGCACACAAAGCTCCTGTTATTATTGTGGGCTCGACAGGTTTGACCAGGTGACTGTGGCTGAATTGGTGGCTATCTTGTTACTGTATCTTAAGGTACAATGTGAAAGGGAGACAATTCCTCGAGTGGTGGAAGGCGTATTTTCTTTTTTGACAGCACTAGGCCAGTTGTTTCCCTGTGATTTTGGTTGTTGCAATCCTAACTTAGTACTGAATATGACAGCAAACAAAATGCCAAAATGTTGGATCGTGCCTAGTTTAGCCATCGTAGATCAGCATAACTTCAACAGTTTGCCAGTTGATAGCCAGATACACTGCCACCTCTATATCTCTGTGTTTGTGTACACCTAGCAGGTCTAATTCTCAAGGAAATATCCCATTTTTAGCCTGTAGCTAACTTTGTTTGTATAACATTTGTAGCCAGACACGTAGTGTTCTGTGGCTTTAGTAGAACTTGTTTGGTGCGACATACACCAAGTGAGTGTAGAACTAAAACAGTGAACTAAAAAAGAAGTTAGCTCACTCAGCTCACTGTGATTTCTGCACTTTCATATTTCATCCAAACTTAAAGGCCCTGATCACCCATGGTACACAGGTGTTTTCACTTATCTGCCTAATTAGAACTCTTGACGTGTGTGCAGACAGAAAGTGAAGCAATTTTTTTATTTTGCATCATTTGCATTCATTTGACTGCTGAACCATTTGTATTTATTTATCAACTGTACAGACATTAGCTGTAAGCTACCTAGCAACAGACAAACCAAGCATGTCTATGGCGCAGTGTAGTGTGTGTTCAGCTCAGCCTCAGACTGAACAAATAATTCACAAGAAACTCTGGTTCCTTCCCTCTCATTTTTCTTGTTGTCATGCAAATTTGTAGCTCAAGTTGCAACATTTTTGAATCGTGCCTCTAAAATTAGCTTTGTTACACACACAATTGTATCATTCTATTGGAGCACTGACTGTGGTGACCTTACTTCCAGCATAGCTCTGCCATACAGAGATCTAATCAGCCAGAATAATTGAAAACACCTGTGTGAGTGGGTGTGCCTTAACAGTAATATCAAAAAATATTGATTAACACAGGCTCTGAAACAAGCTAAAGCTGTTGTACAATTTGAAACTAAATATAAACTAAATATAAATATAATTTTCCTAATTGTTTTAATAATTCTCATTTTTAAAAAAGCATAGTCTTATAGAATGAAAACCATACAGAAACAGCTAGTCCCAACACACACACACTGACATCAGGTCTTTGCTCATTCTCCCATTCATAGTGACACAAGCTAAAGCCTAGCCTGAGGAGTTGCTACATCTCTAGCAAACCTCTGACTGCACCAGGAGCCATACAGCTCAGGAGCAGTGAACCACTGAACTGAAAAAAAGATTTTCAAGACCTCAAGACCCCTTAAATGATATTCTTAGATATTAAGAAATTACAGGTGGGCTATTCTGCTCATGACAAAAGCTTGTTTTTATAAAGAAGAAAATAAGTAATGGAGAGTAAATCTCTGCTGTAAATATTCAGGTCAGTGTTGGGAGACTGGGAAGCTTAAACTGACTAACTGTACGCACAGGACACACTTATACAAGGACACACACACACACACATACTCTGCCCTGGTTATGTGTTTCTTCTTGGTGTTGTTGCTTGTTGCCGTGAATTGTGTTTGCGAGCAGCGATTTGTAAATAAACTGAACTTAATCCGGCTCAGAGCACATTTCCTGTGTAGTACAGTATGGGGGTCTGAGGTCAGGCAGGGAGAAGGAAGTAGCACATTAACATGTTTTATGGGTCATGCACCATGTATGAGCCTCTTTCTGATACTACTTGGTAAAGTTTCACAGCTGTCCACTGAGGGCCACACTATCCTGTGTTGGACTCTAATTGGACAGAACAGCGATGACAGCAGGAATCATTAAATCACACATATAAACGCGACATCTGACTTCTCACAGCTCCTTGATGTCTCCGTACTCTGACACTGTAAATCCAACATGAGTCGCTCTCTATTCTGCTCACTGCCAAGATATGTTTTACCTTCATGCTGCCAAGAGAGCAGATCATTCCACAATCCATTTGGATGAATAATTTTTTTTTCGGAACTAGAAAAATTCCACCAGTATTAATGTAATTTCTCTTATTTCAGGAATTTTCAAGAAATGAATGTTAATAACACCAGCACACTTGATCAACAGATCATGCTATTGTTTGATATGTTTTCATTTTTCCGATTGTTTTATTGTTTATAAGTAATGTACCCAAGGTTTCCAAGGAAACCAGTATTCACACTGGATTATCCTGGTGAAATACAGTAAACAGAATGGAAATTGTTCCAGACTGATGAATTGAATACACAGCCTTTTCCATTCAAAGTGTTTACAGCAAATACTGTAATCTGTCATTTGTAATTCACTGTACTGATCAGATGTGAGACCAAATAACTTAAAAAATATAGGTGAGTCAGGCATGCACAAGACATAAGTTATTCTTAGTTCTGTATTTGTTTTAGCAACAGGCAGGAAGTAACAATTATTTTCAGTATCAGTCAATCCTCTAAAGATTGTTCTGCTGATTAATCGACTTGATTAATTCTTCTACCCCTTTAGCTAAACTACAAGACAAAGGACTTTTCTTCTCCAATGTGATAGCGTATTTGGAAAAACATGCAAACTTCCTAATGTTGGCCCTTATAATAACAATCTTGCATTTTCCTGTAGTGTATGTATTTCTTAGATATGTACTGTATATTTTAAACTTCCATCAATATTGAGTCTTTCATCATGTAGGCCACAGGTGTCACTCATACTCAGTGGTATGATCACTGATGCAAAAAACAATCAATCAAATCAGAAAGACAAGAACAGAACCAACATTCGGTACCCGGCCTTTGTGTCTTAAAATGTACCTCCAGAAGTTTAACTGACAAGTGTAATAAATCAAGGCAGGACCTTCCCGCTGAACCACATCACAACAAATGGATCACGCCAGAACGCTAATTCCCCACCAGCCTCTGTATAAACACAGAGAGGGGGAGGCAGAGGAGCAGAGAGGACCAGAGGGTGAGGAAGGGTGAGGAAGGGTGAGGCTGGGCGATGAGGGATGGACAGGAATTCACAGGCCAGTCAGAGAGAGTGGGGAGGGTTTAGGGGAAGATTATAGGAGAGATGATTGAATGAGTTTACTGCATTTTTATGAGTCTAAGAAAATATGAAATATAGGAATCTATTGAAAAGCCCACAGCATAAAATGTTACCCTCAGCGGATCCTCTCTGTAAAAGTATTCACGTGGTCTTCCAAGGCCTTGTGATACTGTTACGAGAAGCCAAAATGTAATTTAATTGTGGGCGATCCATGATTTTGTAGGACTGATGCCAACTTTTGCAATACAAATCACATTTTGGAGCAAATAGAGGATAATGCAGTGGCCAAAACAGGAGAGGGGAAGGGGGAAGAGGGGAAGGAAATGAGTGAAGGAAATAGTGACTTATCATGAGTATATTGGGAACGTGCCAGTGTGTCTAATAAGTCACTGAGCAAGACATCACAGTCTCAGCTGCTTAGTCACTATAAGCTGCTGTGAAAAAAAAAAAGCATAAATCCTACATGCGAAACACAAAATGCTGATTCTGCCTGATAAGGGACCTTATGGGTGTGTATGAGAGAGACTTAGTAAAAGTTATGAGATGGCACATCAACGGTGTGTTTCACTGATACATGAGGTGCTGGCTGTGGATGGGCTGTGAAAATGAGAACATGCATTACCACTGACGTTAAATATTTTATTTGCTGTGTTTCCTAAAGCTGACATACTCACAGATATACTTCTTATTTAAGGTGGCAGCAAATCAAGAAGGTTTATGTTGTATAAACAGTATAAATGCTCTCCCTCCTCAATACTTAATTTCTGTCCGCCCCCTGCATTAGCAGCTGTCAGAGATATGGCAATAGCTATGATTGTGCAAGGTAGCATTACCAGCATGATATACAATAGCCTAGCATTTGTCCTTGCATAAATTGGAGGCGAGTCAATCAAGCTGTCAGAGGTTCTTAACAATTTATAGTTTGGTATATAGGCTATATTATTATCAGTGTTATCTGTTTGAGGATATTATTTATGCATCATTTATATTTAATTTCAGGGTCAAGGATCTACTGCTTTTCTGCTTTTATTCAACTCATTTTATATATTTTGTAACCTTTATGATGTCAGGACACTCTAGTAAAAGGAAATCTTCATATCTGTGACGTCTCTTTCCTGATAAGTCAAGTTTAATATATTTATATAAGTGATATTTTAGTGAAAATCAACTTGAGTAAATTGCAGCAGTTTGTTCAAAATCTGCTCATGAAAGTTACAGGCTAGAAATTTTAGAAAGGAGAACATTGTCGGTTGAAATTTCTTTCACTCGCCTGTAAAAGTGCAAGAGGCCAGAGGTTACTCTGGACTATTTTAATTGGAAATCAATTCAATAAAGTTCACAAAGCAAAACCAGATGACTCTCGTCTCTTTCTGTTGACTGAGCATTATCAGTTTATAACTGAAGAGTGGTTTCCCAACACCAGTACTGAGTTCACTTTTTGTCAAAGTCAAAACCACGTACGTAGAGTAGTGGTTTATGGTGAACACTGACCTGGACTGTTAAATTTTTCCCACCATTATTCACTTCCTATCTCCTGTTATTAATGAATGAATCCCCTCCCATGTAACAAGTGTGTTGGCTTAAGGTTTATAACTAATAATAGTGTAAAACCACATCTAAATGGTATCCTTTAGATGAGTAAATGCAGAGTAAATGAGTAAATGTCATTAAACCATAGCCAGTAAGAAAACTATAAGATACTACAATAACGCTTCAAATTACTCTTGGAGAGTACACAACTAGGTAAATGGAATTTTAAAAAAAAAACAACAGAAAGAGAAAATGTAATTTTTGTAGTTTCTTCCACCACAGCAACTGATTAACCGTCATGATAAAAGTAGTTCCCATGGTAGCTGCCACAGACCGAGTTGGTTTATGCATACTGGTCTGGTCAAATAAACCATACCAACTTAATGCCACCCACATGCCCCTTAAATCAAAACAGCTTAAGTCTGCAGAGAACCAGGATGGATGTGAAAATTAAACAGACTTTAAAGACCTTCATTAGGCTAATAAACAGATATTTCAGTGTCTGTGTCATGGCTTATTTCCTAATCAGTCAATCTCTCTCTCTGTCTTTGGTTTTTGTACTTCACTGAGTTATGTTGAATGTAGACTGAGGTAAAGTCATACAGGCAAGGTCTGACACCTAGTGGAGGATTTGTTAAAAAATAACAGACACTAGTTGCATGTTTCAGTCACTTCAGTATTGTTCTTGGATATTTAGACCTGGCATTATCTATGTTGAATAGCTGTCAAAAGTATAAGTTTAGTTAGCAGTTACAGTAATGTGTGAAAGGTTGAGGTAGCTTGAGACTGTAATTAGCCAGCCAGTAATGGAAATACCTAAACACCATCAGTGAGAGGTTTTAAGGATCAATATTTCTCCCACAGAGAGATAGATAAACACATTTTCAGATTGTATCTCTTTCTCACAAAGACATTTAAAGTAAAGCCACAGTACAGTATGTCAACAAAGAGAATTCAATGTAAGTAGAGTGTAGATACTCTGTGTGTATGTGTTACATCGTTTGTCTCCTTTTCATGACGTGGCTGAAAGGATATACAGACTGAATCTGATGGTTCCATGTCACTCAAGACTCAAGAGTTTAATCCACTTAGCTGGTAATATTATCCAGAAGTCAGGCACATTAGGTGTCAAATAAGAGTGATAAAAAATAAACAAATGTTCCAGCTGCAATACACTGCACTGCTTTGTTAAAGAGGACATTATCTGTCATGCTTTGATGATGGCCTGAACCAGAAAACTCAGCAGCAGCAGTGTATGGTGAACGTACACTACATTGGTTCAAATTAGACTGAATAGATTAAGAGAAAAGTAAGCAATATTCTTATTTTTGCACGAAAACCAAATGAGCAGAACAATAGATTTTCAGAAAAGTACACTAAATGGACTTCCAAATACTCTCCTGGTCTTACCTATAGCTTAAAGCTGACAATATGTACAGTATGTAGTAACTCCATCCAAGCACTTCTACCAGGTTGACACAAAGGTCACTCAAAATAAAATTCTCTCTAAGTCCACTCTATACTGCAGCTGGTCTTGTCAAACAGAAAAACAAAACCCCTTTAATTGGATTTTCATCTAATTGCATAACATCTCCCATGATGCTGTGGGGTGAAGTGAAGCATAAGGAGAAAGAAGAATGGTGTCTTTGTTGCCTTTTTGCTTGCTTTGGTTTTGGCAGTTCTTTGGAAATATTGGCTGGTGGATCTGGTTCTGGTTTCCTGATGGGTTGGGGTTGGTTCACTGTACTCCTGTCCCCAAAACACACCAAAGAACAGTTTTAAACTGATAAACAACAGGTGGAGAAATACAGCAGACATGACCAGACATTTGTGGCATGGGGCTTGATTGTTATTTTGGACTGATCTGCTTAAATTTCTGGTTCCCAGTTGGGCTGTTGACAAATTGTGCTGCAAATTTTACTTTTTAGTATATTACTTTGACCAATGTGTCAAAACAGTGACCCTTCACTTTGAATTTCATTTTGGTCAAAAGGAAATAGTCACAGGAGGCCAAATCCAATGATTAGAGTGGACACTGAACGACAATTGTGATGTTGCAGCCAAAAAACTGATAAAGGGCGGGTTGCCATAATGGAGCCCTGAATTGTTCAAGCCATTTGTGCTTAACATCCTCCCTCAGACACTTCAGAACGAGGCAGCAGAACTTAAAGTTGATAGTCTGGCCCTGGGGGACAAATTTACGGTACACAACCCCAGGTATGTTGAAGAAAACGATGAACATGCTTTTGGCTGCGCTCTGGACCTGATGTGCCTTCGGTCTTAGAGATCTTGAGAGGACTGCTGTTTGGTGTTTGGAACCCAACTCTCATTACCAGTGATAATCTTTGACATGAAGGTTGGGTCACCCCGGGCCTGTTGACGGATATCCTTGCAGACTTCAACACAATGCTGCTTCTGCTCGGGACTCAGGAGCCAGGGCACAAACTTGGCAGTGACGTGGCGCATGTTCAATTTGGATGTGATGTTTGCCTGAACTGTTCCAAATGTCATCTTGATGATGTCATCAATTTTCTTAATGGTACAACAGAATACTGACTCATTACAGTTATTGCTCGCAACTGCATCATGCATATTACCATGCCACACGATGCCGTTTGCAACAGGAACTGTTTCGAAACTTTTTGATCACGCCTCGTACACCATTGGCTGGCCGGCCGAGTATTGGCTGCTGCTCTTTCAAAGTGATTTGATGCCAAGAGTTTCTGTTCTGTCATCAGAGTAAGGACTTACAGTGTTACCAATTTTGCACATTTGTCACTAGATTTACAGACTTACTGACTAATGGGCAAAGTCAAAGCACAGCTGCTGTCTACCAAATTTATGTTTATGGTGATTTTGTCAGATGACATCATGGTTATAAAATCATATAATGTATTTGGTTGAGCTGTTTGCAGCGTATAGACACATGTAAGGGGTCATCAGTACATGCATCGCTTTAAAGGTCATGAACCACAAAGTTTAGGACACTAGCTACAATACAATAAAGAGTATCACTGAAACTAAATCCCTTTGAGTTTTAGGTTGTTATTTTACAGTACCAAGTTTTTGGTTAGTATTGTCACATTTGATTTTCACATAGATTACAGTACATAGATTAAGAAACAGGCACATGGTACACATAAAATGTAATGTGATTCCTGAAGGTAACAAAACTTCATAAATGATCTTTCATCTGTCTCACATAATTCACCTGATTGCTTTCACATTGCTTTGAGAACAAAGGGATAAAAAACACTATTTCAGAGTAACCTTAAAACTACCTTTGAATTCCTTGCACAAATTTTCAGTGGTTGTCTTTGCAAGCTGAGAACATACAAACTCTCTGGTTTTGGGTCACCACTCAGAGCTTATTACAAACAGTATAAAAGTCCCAACATCTCCCTCCCCTCAGTGCCCCCTCTCCAAAAAAAGCTGCACAGAATAATGAGCAGTAAACAAGGGGAGTAGCGGAGAGGGAAAAGAGGGGGGTGTCCTACTGGGACTGAGGGGTGACAAAAGAGGGGGTGTCTCCGCAGCAACTGAGTCAAGCTGCTTGGGTCACATGGCCCGGGTTTCTATTGAAACCAGTGAGAAGAGGCTTGCAGCTCAGCCTTTAGCCCATGTTTTTGGATGCCAATGGCAGCAACATGAGTGGAGCCCAACAGGAGCGAGCAATGACAGCAGACAGCCTCCACCTGAACGGGACCACGGCTTTGGGTCTGCACGACGAGGAGACGAACACAGCTCTGTTTGGTGTGTTATGTCAGTTAACTAATATCACTGTACTTTTGCAGAGTAAAGAAAAGAGACAACATGTACTTGTAAACTCATCCTGATTATCAAAGTCTTCTGGCTGAACTGTTGTTTTCTACTTAAGAGCAGCTCTTCGCTCACTAATTATCAGCATTGTTAAACATGTCATCATACAATTTATTTGAATGAACGATGTTTCTGTGTTTCTTTTAAGTGAAACACCCGTGTTTTTTCTTCTACCCAGAGTTCAAAGTGTTTAATATTGTCATCATTGCTCTGGCCTTGTGTATCCTCACTGTCACCAGCCTGTACTGCATCACTGTCTGCTACAACCGCACCAGGTGAGGATCACGTATCATAGTTTGCTTGCTTTGACATTTTAAAGAATTTTAAGAAGAATTATTAATCAATTCTTGTGTATGACCTGCTTTCTCACCTTTATCAGGATCTATGGATGTTTCTATGTAGGTGCAGTCCATGGTTTATTATCATATGGGATAGCTCCATCATGTCCTGACAAACTGTTATTTTGATAATGAGTAATCAAGCTTTAAAGCTACTGTAAATTCAGAGTACAGAGCAATGTGGAATTGCATTAAATTCATAACTGCAATTAGTATCATTTTCTTCATCAGGCAGTCAAAGCGAGCCCACGTGTATGAGAGTGCAGTGACCCGCGGGGAGCCAGAGGACCCCGTGGCGGTTAAAGCTGTGAAGCGGTCGACCAGCTTCATCAACCCTCTCGCCTTCTTCAGGAAGCCGGAGGCAGCAAAGGACAACTCCAGGATCTACTACATCTACAGTAACCCACTGCCTGTAGGGGTGAAGGAGGAGGACGAGGAGATTAAAGTCCCACAGAGACCACAGGAGCAAACTGCTCTGTCACTGCCCCTGTCATTTCAAGAGTATGCCAGCGATCCAAACAGTGGCGTGATCCTTGACCCTCCGATATTTTACATGCAGCTTTAGAGGGTGGTGAGGATATCAGGCTATGGAGGGGAAAGGTTGGCCAGAGGCACTTCTGAAAGTCTGAGGTTTAAAACCTGCAGCTGTATCTATCTATAAAAGATATGTCACCATGTGTAGGGCAATTAAAGGGGCGCTTCACTGATTTTACGCATTAGATTCAGTTCACGTCATAAAGAGTACTACTAAGCTTGCGGAAGCAGTTGTATATGATCCTCTGGGGCTCTGGAAGAGCTTTGTGAAGTCTGAGAAATTATGTGACAATTCTGTATTTAGGATTATCTCTACATAGGGTTGGAGACTACAAATTTATAACAGAAAGCCTGTATTATATGAAGTTATGATGAAATTTGAAAGACGTGGGCATTTTATCAGGCAAAGGAGTAAGACACTATGAAGCTGCATTACAGGAAATACAGAATCCAAAGTTTTAAAAGCATGACCCATACTAGAGACTAAAATTCAAATTATTTTGGCCATTACTACTTCATTGTTTAAGTTTTAATAAGTTTCTTGTGAGTCCCCCAACTTTATGAAGGTTCAATACTGGAGTACTCCTTTAAAATCCTAATGTGCTCATTGTATAAATTTTAAACAGTTTTAAGACTTTGCATTGCTGCCTAATTCTCAGTTGCAGCAGAGGATGCAGCATTTTCTGCCAGTAGAAGTTGATGCAGGACTTGCTTTGACAGATGCTAAAGTAAAGGATTAATGCCACTGATTACAGGGAGGTCTAATAACCTCATATTAGACATATCAGGTGACATATTAGGTAGGATAGTTACATTTAGCCATCCCTTTGAAAGCATATTTGGATGGTGTTTAAGTACACTGTTGTTGTCATATGCAATCTTCATAATTGCATTTTTTTCACTGCATGCATAAGGACTAAACTTTTCTACTTAAGATATTGTCACAGCATTTTAGTTTAGAAAGTCCTCACAAAATCTCACTGGATAACCTCAAAAATGCATAATTTTCTTCTTTCAAGCTGAACATGAGACAGTCATACTTCAAGGAACAATTTTTCTGAGACAAAAAATAATAAAAATGTGCGCATGTTTATTGATTCTCATTGATCTTTAATAAAACTGCGGTTAGGATGTGCGTTACAAAAAGAAGCCGAGTGTGAGACACAGAGAAAGATGAGAAAAATACAAACGATTATCACTGCAGAGAAATCGATCGTACGGTACTCCTTCGCCAACATGATTGGATTGTAAAAGAGTCAGTCCTCAGACGATTGGCTGGGTCTCTCTGATCAGCCACTCAAGTGCCTCCTTTCTGCCCTGCCTCTCCAGCTCTGCTCCAACCACCTCCCGGCACTTCCTGTGGTACTCATTCACCCAGTCCCGCTGCAGGACAGAGAAGTGAGAGTCAAACCATGGAAAGACTGTGTTTCAGTAGCACATAATGCACCAGGGATAGCTGGAATTATTATCAAACATTCAAATGCATAGTTTATGATTATAATAATATAATATAGGTCATCTTAGGCTAAACTGTTCCTACAAAATGTAAACTAGACTACATTTAATGTGCTGTTTAATTTGAAATGTTTATCACATTACCAATAAAATACCATATACCATAAGAGTGAATATTTCTTTGATTAGCACAATCCTGCTGGATATTCCTCACCTCCTTCTGAGTGAGCAGCTCTGTGTTCATCATCTTGATTTGAATAGGGACCAGAGTGAGGGGGTCAAATGTCAGACTCCCTCTGTTTCTGTAGTTGTACTGCACACAAACAGAAAAGACCAAAAACATAACGATTTTCCTTATCAGAACATTGCAACTTACATGCAACTGATCAAACACAGGAAGGAACATCTTAAGTACCACAGCTTTTAAATATTGATTATCAATACATTATATATATTAATACACAATTAAACCTCTATGGATACTATATGAGTAGAGGAGCAATCAAATACAAAAGGCATTAGAGTGCGAGGAGCATTTGTTTGTGTAAATTTTGGTTTAAAGACCTACTTTGGGCTTAGCTGGTACAACAAGGACCACATTTTCCAGGCGAATGCCAAAAGATCCATCTTCATAGTACCCAGGCTCTAGAAAAAAGACAAGAAATGAGATGAAGATTTAGAAAATAATCAAACATTACAAAAATAACGAGTTTGGGAGGACCTAAAAATGTATTTGTGCTAAGTTTTTCATTTCCATTTCTTAATTGGCGAGCTCCATCCCCACTCACCAATTTCTAGTTCTCTGTTTCCAACAAAACAGACAGGTGAAATGCTAAAGGGCTGCATGTGGCTTGGACAAAGGAAGAGCAGCATTTTTATTTCCAGAGGAGCTGCCTTACTGTCTCTTATCTATGGGTTTTTGGCTGTAACACACTGAAGAAGAAAAATAAATTGATGTCTGTTGCTCATTCCTGCAATGCAGCCAGAAGCTAATTAAAGACATTGAGGTTTTATTCAATTATAGCCTGCTCTTGTGTAACTGGTGACACATCTAGTATACTTGTGGTTAGCTTAGTCAGAAGTGATGTGACATTTGCATCAGGCCAGAAGCTAACTTCTCTGATAAGAAACAAGGAATAAACACATTGGTCAGTTGGAATTATGCGCAATATGTCCGACCATGTGCTGTGGTTTTTAAAGGGTGAAAATACAAACATGTGCAATGCACTACTTTCAGTGACCTGATTCTATTTTAAATTGCCTTTGATCAACACGTGATACTGCTAACATTCACTTGCTGAATCAAAAACGCTGCCATACCATCACTGACGATCATGCCGGCCTCCAGAGGTTCATCAGCGAAGGTCTTGTAACTGATGCCGCAGGGCCCCTCGTGGACGTTGAGGAAGCAGCCCACTCCGTGGCCCGTACCATGAAGGTAGTCCAGCCCAGACTCCCACAGGGCTGCACGGGCAAAAGAATCCAAAAGGTGGCCTAGGGAGAGCACATATCAGTTGTTTTTTCCACATTATTAATGGCACAAAATTACTGACTCTCCTCTCTAACCAGTGTTTGTGCTTTAAATTCTCTAGTCCTCTTCGAGCTTGACAGCACAGATTTCTGACTACACAAGACTAGTTACGGATTTGCTTAGAGAATGGCTGTATTATTCTTTAACTCTCTACTCTTGTTTTTTTTTGCCTGAGACGAAGAATAAAAGATCTAAATTTAACACAGGACAGAAAGAATATTCAAGAAATACTGTATGTCTGTAATTCTGAACATGTTCTGGTGTAAAAATTTAAAACTGGGTATGTTACATAGAGTGTAAGATAACCCTAATAGCACCTTTTGTTCCATTGGGGAAAATAGCAGCACTGACAGCTATGTGTCCCTTCAGTACATAAGTAAAGCATTCCTAGAAGAAAAAAGGAGAGAGGACACAATTTAAAAAACTAAATAAAAATCAAAGTTTGGGATCAATTCAGTCAATGTATAATGCTACTGCAATGGTTAATTTTTATATGTTGAAAATAAGAATAATTCTAACAGCTTTGGTGAATTAAACCTGAGATCAGACTTTGAAAACATACAAATTTACCTTCTCAAAAGCAGATGGTGTCCCAAAGTGCATGGTGCGTGTGACGTCTGTGGTTCCATCACTGCCAAAGACAGAATATGGATGCAGATGAATACATGTAACACACAACAACATAAGTATTCCTATGTTGACTGTGTTCTTGGTATCAACATGGAGGTGATGACTGCCTGACTTAAAATACATAGGCCATACTAATACTAGACATGACTGATTGGTCTAAATGCATTTGCTGTATATAATAGTTTTCTTATTTACACATATTGAGCTCCAGAGTCGATCAGGTAAACTTCATTCATGGTGAGGGTTCTGTTGGTTTCAGGCAGTGGTCTAAAGGGAAAGAAAAGAGTCATGGGTAAAAGATTGGATGACTTTTTTTAAAATAACAACACATAAAATGCAAATACAGTTACATAAATGTGTTTCTTTCACCAACTGACCTGTAATGTATGATTGCTCCATTTGGACCAACGCTGGAGATTGTAGGGAAACTGAGTCCAACAAAATCTTTCTGTTGACTGAGAAAGACACAATACCCTTAAGAAAAGCAACAGGATGTCTGCAAAATAAATGGTAAAATTCTCTAAAGGCAGCACACTGAAAGAGTAAAACATTTTGAAAGTTAACAAAGCATATTCATTTTAAGACCTTCGGTAGACACTTCGTTTCACCTCCAGCTGAGGGGGCTATAACTCCACAATAGTCACTATCACAGCATCTTTCAAACATCATGCCTAGCATGAAAGCTGACATGAAGTTAAACTGGATGAGCTTGTAAATCAAATGAGGACAACCAATGTGACTTGTAAAGAATCCTCCCAAAAACGTACCTCCGCAATTCTTCAGCTTTATCAGCAGCAGAGATCTCCGTCACATTGCCTTTGGGAATCTATAAAACAACAACCCCAGCACCCTGTTATGAGTTAAAAAAAAAAAAAAAAACAACAAAAAACACATAACACCCCCAAGTTCATGTGAAAGCTGAGGAACGTGATAACTTTCACCTGAAATCACAGTTCACATCACTCACGTTAACACAAAAATGAATAGTCCTAGAATATAACAATACAAACTTGTAGGTTTTGGAGGATTGGTCAAAATAACAAATACTGTAAATTGGTGAATCAAAATTATGATAAATTAACCATTCATGTGGGAAAATAGTCATTTTAATTTTCCTGTGTTTAGTGATAGCAAAATTAAACACGTCTGTAAATCTCTTTATTCTTTCTCTCTATTTTCTTTATTCTGTTAAGTCCATTAAAAATCCTGTGAACACAGACTAGAAGAATCTGTTCTTTTCTCTCATGAATCTAAAAATGTTATGGCCTCAGAGGAAAAAAATGAAAGTACCTCCTTTTCCAACCAAGCGAAGAGTTCACAAAGGGCAACTGCATCCTTGATCTGTTGATTAAGGTGATGGTGAATATTCAACTTTTTATTGAGTAAATCATACAGTTTACAACAATGTCATAAACTGAATAAAAGATATGCACTACAAAAGGTTCAAAGGTTCTCACATGGGCCATTTTCATGCCTTGGACCTCAGTGGCATTCTTCACAGCCTTGGAGAGGCAGAGTGGAGTGTAGGGAATTGGAGTCCTGTGGGCCTGAAATAGGTCAAGAAGAAATATTTAAATTTCTAAAAGTAGTAGATGATGTTATCTTGATATAAATCTACTAGTAAAATATGTTTACATTTCTATATTAGAGATATGTCATGTATTGTGCCAACTGTCAAAGCCAAGAGAATTAATGCTGATCACCAAAATGCCTTGACAAATGGTTCAGTAAATTAACTGTTGAATGAATGTTTTCATCCAAGGGAAAGTAGGCTCAACTGAATAACAAATACAACAGAATATGCCTGGCTTAATGGTAAATATCAGGAGTAGTTTTATCAAAAAAGGAAGTGTACTAGCTTTACTACTTTAGGCAGGTCAGAAAAAGGGTATAATAGTTCTCAGGGGTAATAATATCCCAGACAGATAAATGGAAATTTAAACCTCTGTCCTCCAAAAAACAAAACTGCAGAACGGGTTGTTAGTGAGGAAGTATGTAATTTGAAACACAACTACAGGAAACAATCACAAAACGTGTCATTTAAAAGGTATAACAATACAGATGATCTGATACTGGCCACTATATGAACCAGGAAAACACAATCCAGACATAGTCAAGCATTTTTTTACATCCTCTGTTGTGAACACTAGAAAAAATTAACTGTCTTCTAGATGTGGTGCACTCACTCACCTTGGGGATGACCTGTGTGAGAGCACAACTGGCCTTATCACAGATCCACACTTTGTCCTTGGGGCCGAGTGCAGCGCAGATGGCCTGGAGCTCGGTGTAGACCGACTCGTACGGGAATGTCTGGATGCTCAGCTCGGGCTTACTGGGAGAGTCCAGCTGCAGATGGTCTCTCAGAGCAGGATCAGCAAGGCGCTTTAGATCCACAAAAAGCCTGAGGAGAGAAAGGAGTTGGTCAGTGAAAAGTATTCAAGTAAAAATCCTGCATCTCCAATGTTGGTGGTTGTAATGATTTACTAGGATTATGTCTGCCTTAATGGATTAATAAAGTAGTGCTATTAAAAAATGCATGATTGCAAAAGTAAAATTTGGTTGCTGCTTTTCTTGTGCAAAGTTTTTATATAAATATAAAAAATAAATAAATATATAAATATCTAAAATTTCCTGAATTGCGCTTTCAGAGAATAATTCATCATCATCACCATTTATTCCTGAAGCCCTTCACATCAGTTGGCAGCATGAAGGTATTTCATGAATTACTGACCAATTGTGTTATATTCCATTACCTTATTGTGTTCATTCCCACGATGGTATATGCAAAGAAAACTGGGTTGTACTCAATGTCAGCACCACGGAGGTTAAAAAGCCCTGAGTAAAGAAAATAATAGAACATTGTATTTTAATAATATGTAATAATTATTAAGAAAAATTATTTCATTACCATATTGACAGTGACAATGTCAGTAGCCACTTGACTATCTGTCTGAATTTGAGTCATTTCAGTGTTTGCATGATTTGCCTTAAAAACCATTTCAAATATTGAATGTCTCATCTCAGATCTCCATACACGTTGTCTGGTCATCTATCATCATATCAATGTTATTATTGGACTGTCACTCATCCTCTGTAGATGCCTGAGCAAATCCTCTTCAGTTTAACGCCCATTGAAACTCTCTAGTCTAAATGCTACTTGATGACAATCAAAATCAGCATAACTCTAATTAACACAAACTCTCAGACCAAACAATCAGAAACAAGAGCTCATTAGGCACGGTGAACGAGGCCCTCAAACAGGCATCTAGAGGGACAACCGTGCATCCCCGGGTCCTTGGATCGTGATCATGTATCAGAACGGACTTATGTAACAGATGTGATGGTAGGTACGGCTGCGGCTTGTTTTTTTACACTACAACTATAAACTGGTAAAACATAATGCAACAAACTCCAGTCATGAGCAGGGATGAGGGCAGGATATCCATACACATACTGTAGCCCTGGGCTTAATAAACTGCGCTCTGGAGCTGTTATCTCAAGGGGTATCCCAAAAAACACAGGGTTAAGATTTCTTGTTTGGTTATAGCAAACAGATCAGAGCAAAAACAATGTAATGTTTCTTGTCCAGTTAAAATCTACTATCAGTCTTCTAAAGATTTTTAAGGGTGAATCGTTAAAAATCCATTTGTACAACCAGCTAGAAGGCAACAAGGTTAATTTACTGAAGTACTATACAGTAGTTAGTAGTAGTAGGTAGAATTCTGAAGTTCCTAGTAAATGCAATTGACTTAAATATCTCCACTTTGTGCTATTACATCTTCAGAGGCATGCACTGATGTCAGCCACAGGGATTTTTCATACAACTGCTGAAGGTGCTTAAGTCAGATTTTTTTATATTCTACACGTTGATTTAAGTAAAGTGGCAGAGGTAAATAAACTATAATGTATTTCTGAAAACTTAACCGTACATGCAATCTCATCCAATGCCGTTGCGACAAACCAGCTGATCTTCCTCTCTGTCATCTTGGCTCGCAGTGTGACGATCTTATCTTGCCAGGACATACCTACAGATAGACAGCATCAACAAGACATGGCACTTAATTCGTAGTCCTCAAAAACCTGTATATCTAGTTACAGTTAACAACAACTCAAACAAGGAAAAACAAAAAGGATTAAAAAGAATACAAGTTAAGAGCAGTACTTCTGCTCGCAATAAATTAATTCATAATTCTACAGGATTAAAATAATGGTGCTGATGTTCTAATGCAGTCTCTAAAAATATTTCAAAACCCTAATTAGCCACTATAAAATAACCATGTATGTACTATTGGTGTTATGGCAGTAGGGCTCTGACCGGTGTACTCTAATCCCAGGGTGCGCAGCTGTGTGCTGGGTCTTTCTGGACGATCTGTCCAAACCGCATCGATCAGGTTGTCCTGCACCGCCACCAGAGAGTGGCCTGCGCTGATCAGAGCCTTGGACATGTTCTTCCACTGGTCTGAAACATAACATCAGAGGCTAGAGTTAAGATGTACATGATACTGATAAGTAACACACATATTTTGTTGACAGCAAGAGATCTAATCTTAGCACGAGCATAATTTGCTGTAGTCAGACTTAGGTAGAAATGCAGTGCAGCCAGGTTGTATGCCAGGTCCCTATAGGTCATGCAGGAAACTTAAGTTCAGTTCCTCGATGGAGAAAAAAGGCTTTTTAAGAGCTGCTGTGTTTGAAAATTTATATTTTCATATTGTACCTGAACCTGCAAAATGTACTGAACAAATGTCCTGCTGTATACTTGGAAGGGCACAGAGTTCATACTGTTCTCATGTCACTGTGGCCTGCCCTCTTAAAAATGCTGACCACTGTGCTAAGGGAGAAATGTTACTGTAACCTACCAGCAGCGATGATCCAAGGATCTACTCCCACTTTGGAGTTCTCTGGAAGGATGCTGATCAGCCAGTCCTCCTGAGAGGGCGTCTCTTTCAGTCCTATTACAAAAAACATGTTTATGGCACACTGAAGCAAATGTACTATAAACCTGATTCATACCACTATGTAACAATTTAGGACATAAATAAGACAAACTTGCTTGACAAAACATGGAATTTGAGACATTTGTTTTTCATTCTCAAATCACGTGAAAACATCAAGTGGCTGTCCGTTACCCATCTTCATAAGGGTCCAGTTGTTGTCCATCTGCTGGCTGGCCTGGAGGAAATATCGCCCGTCGGTCCACATTGCAGCATGCTGCTCTGTGACAATGGCTGTACCTACGCGTCACAACACACATGGCAGATTTGACATCTCCGATTACAAATGCTTTGTTGGATCCAGTTTGTACAATGGATGAATGTATCGATGAAAGAATGCAAGCAATTTGTCAGTTCCAAGAAGCAACATATACAGTCTGATAGTGAGTGTGCTCTCCTTCTCTTTTCCTGCAGTGTTTGATTATCAATGTAGGCCATCTTCTATAACATCCTAATAAGTCCTGTATTGTACTAACTAAACTGAACATGAGACAAGAAATGCCTTGGAAACTGGGTGGCTTACCCTGAATAGCTGACGACAGAAATAAAGTTTGGTTATCTCTGCAAGTTTGTTTATCACATTGTAGTAGGTTTTTCCACAATGGAAATCAGATCTTGGCATCTAGTCTGCCCATCTAAGGTTTGAACACGAGATATCCCTTTAACTTTAAAATTAAACTTGTGAGTACATTTCCCCTCACACACAAGCAAAACGTACCTGCAGAGCCATTAAATCCACAGATAAATTCACGTCTGCAGTCACACGGTGCAATGTATTCACTCTGAGAGACACAGGGGCAGAAAAAGAGAGACAGAGAGAAAGGGGGAGATCAGCTTTATTAACAATCAGTGTGAAGTGGCCATCACCCAGTCAGCCATTTTAAATGCCTCTTTTAAATGTCTCTTCTCACATCATGTCTTGTGCATGGAGAGGGAAAGGGGAGGAGCAGTGTGCAAATGGCTACTATTAATTGCGAAGGTCAGACAACGCGAACAGAAGTGAATCACGACACACACACGTGAAGTGACATAGACAGGAGTAGCAAATCTCATCGACTGTGAGCTTGTGCATGCATGTCTTTGTTTAAATTTAAGAGTTACTTTAGTCATGTAAATACATATTAATGCAGTGAATGTGTGTTGTGTGTGTGTGTGTGTGTGAGAGAGAGAGAGAGAGAGAGAGGTCTAACTTACCTGGTGGGCATCTCCAGATGGGATGATGTAGGCCTGTATAGGCTCAGAGAAGTATTTGCAATTCCTCATTGCCTGGCGAAGCTGCCTGAGCAGCTCTCCAGTGATCTTTGGAGACATGGCTGTGTCTGAATGGACAAAAAGTGATGACATACTTTCAACTGACAATAATGTTCAAATAGGCGGATGTTAATTGATACCACACTTATACAGGTATAATGTCCTCAATATGCTACAAAATGCACGATGTGGTGAATCTCAAAAGTTAAGGCTTGCTGAGATATGACAAATGCAGACAGTGTCAAAGCCAGGCATTTTATGATATGAAAAGAATCAGTTTAATCTTAGAAGCAGCAACTGCAATTATAGACAACGCATCAATTTAAGCAAACATAGTTTAAACCCCACCCTAATTATCCACAGATTACCTGACTTTTGGGAAGCCATGATGACTTCAGGTGCCTGCAGCTGGACAGTGACTGACTGTAGCCTGCCTGACTATTTACGTGGAGCTCAAAGTCACAGTCACCTGGATCTTTAACCTGCTGTAACATGCTGATTAAGCAACAGTCACAGGAGCCAGGGTTAAATATTAAAAGAATGGACTCTTGTCTAATTGGCTCGATTCGGCAGGTGCATGACCTACTTCAACTGGAATAACTTCCTAAAACAAAGTTGAGAGGACACGGTGCAGTGGGGAATTCACTCACGGTCCACAGCCACTGTGTGGCTATATAACTCACTGTAGGGGGAAAAAAAACACACAAACGACCAATCACATTGTAGTATGCCACATCGATGAGTTTTCCTATTGGCTGAACGCTCCGCATGCGATTGTTGTTTACAAGTTGGCTTTAGATGAATCAGTACTAAAAATCTATCTAACTGGTTGGCTACAATAGAATTGAAAAAACCGATATTCTTATAAGAAACTACAAAACTAGACTGCCTGTGGTTCAAGTGGACAGGAGATCCTTTTATTCCTTGTTATCAACAGGCCGACCAAATCAACACAATAAGTAATTCATTCAGCTTATGGCCGTTGAATTCAGTAGTGGGTGTGGTAGCACGCCGTTGGGATATTTGTAAAGTTGCTAGCCTATTTTCGCAGTTTTACAGTTCAGTGAAAACGCCTTTATCCCATTTTTTTTCACGAACAATAAGCTACAGACGCGGGCGTGGGATAACCACCCGTTTCCCCTGTGTTGAAAACAGTCAACATCTCTCTGTGCTCGCTCCGTGCCGCCGGGAGACATTAGCTCCCAAAACCGCCGCTAGCTAGCGTTAAAGTCCCCCCACATGCAGCCCACAAAATGCTGAATACACACCAGGTGGATACGCCTTGGAAATATGACTCTTGGGGACAAGAAAATGAAAACGAAGCGCTCCTTTACCAGCTTGGACCTTGTGTTAATTTACAAAACAGGAGGCTGCCATTTCGTTGTTGACGTTTATGGTCACGTGACTGCAGTTTCTTCCAGTAGACGCAGAGGGATCCAGACTCGCCTCCTTTTCTGTGAGTAATAATACACAAAGCAAACAACCACACATCAGCGATATATCACTGCTTTAAAAGTAAAATCATAACACTGTACTGAGGGCAGCAGCCCGACATTACTGAAGCGATATACATCCTGTGAAACTGACAAAGGTTCCAGGCAAGTCAAAAATATTACTCAATACACCGATAAAAAATACCCTTGACTATGGTGTAATGTAAAAGAAATACAAAGCTTCATACTTTGCTTTGACTGCCAATCAGTTGGTTTTAAAGGAATGCAGCTTCCCCCCCCCCAACAATCAGTCGACAAAAGTTATTCAAACTTCATTTATTTTTCTCCTCTGTTTGTCTTGTATCAGGCAATTTTCCTGCTATTTTTCACTCACTGGTCTTCCAGTTTTCTCATGTCCATATACATTGATAGTTTCACATTTACACTGATATCTATTTATACACCCCATCCTACTTATTTAACTAACTAGTATCTGTATTAGTATTAACTAACTAAATAGTATTTTAGACCAATCTGATAACCTTTTATAGTCTTTTGTTAGTTTTGTGGCTCCATAAGAACATTTAGTGGTATCACTGAGTTTACAGACCTATGTGTATTTTTCTGTTCCGTTTTTCTCTGGGTAAATGTATCACTTTTATTTATAAAGACTTAAATCTGTTAATTAACAGCTTAATTAATGAAATTAATACTTCATATATTAGCTCTAAGCCAGTGATAAGTAAATAATAAAGGACTTTAACAACAATCCACTCTTATTTGTTGCAAATGATAAGTTGTAAATAGTTGGTCCAGATGTTCTGCAGCACTTTTCCAAAAGGTCAAAGGTCAAACAGTCATTGGAGTGGTCTATTTAATTGACTTCAGAGCTAAAAGGACCAAACAAGGATCCTGCTGGAGGATGATGAACAAAATGTGAGGGCTCACAACTGGTCTCTACAGCATTAGGAAATAGTTTAGGTACAATTGATAGAGTCATTAGTTAATAAAAAAAACATTTTAATGAATGCCATATTAGAGGTACCAAAGTTTTATATGAACAAAGCTGTTCTCTTAAAATGCATCACAGGATTACTGCCCTGCTGAAGCACTGGGTACACTGTGTGCTCACATTTGCTCATGTGCTGAGGTGTTTAGGGGATTTAAAGCAAGGAGAAAAATCACAGTGATTGTTGGCACAAGGCATACAAACATAATTGTATTTTATTCACAATTTCCCCATATATTTACACAAAATTTGACATGGATTTATGGACAGTGCATACAGAAGGAAAAAAAGTCTGAAATTCTGATAATGTAACACATTAACCCCATTCACCCAATATCTGTTGTGGAAAAAATGAAGCTTCTATGAAGGTTACACTGAACAGTTAATGAACAGCTTGATGCCTAAAATGGTTACTACAAAGACTGTGAAAAGGCATGATCTTTATTGGATGGCAGAAGTTGTACAAAGAGACAGAGTTATTATTTGTTTGATAATTAATCAGATGACCACCGTACCACTTGTTGGGCTACATTTCATAAACATATTCACAGTTTTACAATATGAGGATCCATGTATCCCCTCTGTGATGCACGGCGTGGCTGAATCTCTGAGTTATTAATAAGTTGTGGATGACAGCAGCCAGGCAGAAACAAACATCAAGCCAAGAAGAAAACTTCCTGGAACCAGTGGTGAGAATGCACTTCCTGAGGGCATCAGATCAGAAAGATGTCCACAGGTTATTCAAGCATGAATGACAAATTTAAAGGGGGTATGACTCAGAGTATGTTGTTCGTATACTCCGAGGTCATCATATTAAACTTCCCTCTCCTTTATTTTACTTGTTATCCTTACATTTAATGCAACTCTACCACATGTTAACTGTCATTTTTTACAAATCTAAAACTAATCTAGAGTAATTACCTATACCATCTTGTTTAACATAGAAAATTTGGCAAATCAGATAAAGAGATTACACAAGATGGATTATTGGTTATGCTCTATCTCCTTATATCTCCTATTTGTTGAATAGGAATTTCATATTCTCAATATGGAGTTGAAATGCGGGTTAAGCTGTTGCATGATTACATAATGGAGCACACTTACTTGTACATGTATCAGACTCTTTGAACACGCCCATCTTCTCACTGGTTTTGACAGAACCGAGGAGTTCTGTGCTGACTTCCCCTTTAAGATACAGACAATGTTACAATTACTTTTGTTTTTTTTAGCCTCTCAAGCACATACAACTCTTTTTTTCATCACACGCTGTCTGCTATGTGCTACCTGAAAACTCCCCTGTGTGTGTCTTTGTGCCGTATGACTGTCATACACAGTCACAGTAAAGGAGGACTTCCCGGGAATTATCGCAATAGTAAACTCTTCACCTTGTGGGAGACTTCTGAGGGCATAAATGCCTGTCCTGTGCTATACTGTGTGAAACCTCTGTACAGATACTTCTCTGTTCTCCCCTGGGACGGAGGAAGGGACAGAAAATGAGACACACAGACACTCAACTCCAGCATCAGGTTACTGAGCAATTCTTCATGTTTTCTAAAGATTTTCAATGACCATAATTGTTCATTGTCCAGATGAATACAGCCAGTCTGGGCACACTGCTTGCCCAGATAGCTCCTGGAGTATCTAAAGCATTTATAGACATACATTTTATACATACAGTCTGATAGATTGATGTTATATTACACACAAAAACCAGTGTGTATTTATGAATAAAGAACCTACTAGTCCTGGCCATTATACTCAGATTACCCAGTATGCTGCACTTCCTTTTTCTATATGCAAATTTACCTGTGAACCCTGGTGATCGAAAGTAATGATAAACTAATATGTATACACTTAGTGATATGTATTCAGATGAGACTGGTGCTCCCATGTCCATGTTAACATTCCAGAGAGATTTTACAGCCTGTTCTTCCTAGAGATACAAAATAATCTCAAAGTACAACGCAGTCAGCACATACTTTCAAGGCCACATCGCTTAACCAAATTGCAACCTATTAATTTTAATTATTGCAAGAGCTGTGTTGTGTAAAAAAGGTAATACAGTTTCCCTTTTATTGCACATGAGATACATTTGTTGATAGGGGGAACACTTCTGACTTACCAGATACCATGAAGCTGACCTGCTGGCACCTTCCATCTGCTGCAGAGGCGGGAGAGCCGGGCAGGATGGTGACTGCTGCTATATTCACCTGCAGGACATCTGCAACCCTCATACGGAAGTCATATCTAGTCAAAAAGAAATACATCAGTTTTTTAGTCTCATAATAATAATAACCTGGAGATACATTTCCTCATACATTGTGTTCATTGTATTTCCTCTAATCAAGGAATTGGAATGACTTCTTGTTAATACTGTATAACAGAGGTACAAAACACATTCTTACATGATGGATTACTAAGATATGAGTGGTGCATACTGGTAGATGTGTCATAAATTCATGTTGCTCACCATTAAGAGATAATTAAGTCACTCTGAGAGCAGAACAATACCTGTTCTCATGGACATATGAAGCTTTTAGTAGATAAAAGTTTTAGTTGCTTTTTTTTATTGTAACTTTCACTCAAGATTATACAATGAATGAAAACTGCAGTTGACAAGTGTCAAGTGTCATGAGAAAAAGTTGCTTCCTTATTTCAGATTGTTTCGTTAGCTTTAACACATCACAGCATGAATACCACAGATTACCTTTACTATAGGTGCAAATGTGATGCAACAGGGCCACAGAAGAAATGACTGAGTATCAGTGTGTTATATGTTTCTACATACATTATATTTTCTGTTAACAAACAGAAACTGAGTTGTTGTCTATTTGCCAGTTTACAAGTTGTGTCAGTTTGCTCAATGATTTAGATCATCTCTGACGGACGTCTTGACGGAAATATTTCTTGATTAACGTGTCTAATAACAATGGTTTGACAGTGACTTTCTGTTTACCCTGTAACAATAGATGAAATAATACAAAGAAGTTCTATTACAGAACACCCACCTCATAAATTTCTTTGGAATAGATCACTGTCAACTTCGTAACTGACAGAGAGCAAAGCCAAGCACTTCTGAATTAATTGACTTTTAGCAGGTTTTACTGGCAGCAGAACTCAGTCAGAGTTTAGACATGCATTTTTACTTTTCTCAGTTGAGTGAAGGAGTCATTGAAGTAGGTACAGCATGACTCGTGCCAAGTAGAAACTACTGTGCATGTCTGCAAGCTACTGTTTCTGAGGCACCAGCTGTTTATGAAGTCATAAAAGTCACACAGTATTTATTTTAACAATCACTTCTGTAGAATTTGTTGTCTTCAGTACAAAACAGCCATAAACCCCGAGTACAAACATACAAAATAATACAATGCACATTCTGCTCAGGCAAACGTGAAAAATCTGCCCAGAGATTTAAGATCAAATTCTAATGAAAGGATATTGATCATACAGTATGCCTTTTTTTTTTTTTTTTTTTACACTCACGTGCTGAAGTTAGCCACATTGGGAAAGGTCTGGTCTGCTGAAGGGGATTCTGGGACAATGTTGGCACATGCGATGATGCTGTTTCCGCTCTTCAACACAAGAGACCTGTGGACCACTAAAAATACACAGAAACATTAACTACATCTGTTCTGTTCATATGCTGTTACTCAACAAATGTGATAAACAGTTTTTCATGGTAAATATCCTGAACTAGCATTGCACAAGAACTTTTCACCACTGCTAAATACACATGGTACCTGTGACTTCTCCAGTGAGCTGGATGTTGCTGTCAGTGAAGACCTGACCCTGAGTCAGGCTGACTGGGCCTTGCCGTGCAGATATCTCCCCCACCTCACAGCTCAGAGGGCTCTCTAATGAACAGGTGGAACTCTTGAAGGGGGAAGAGAAAGAAGGAAGCACATCTCACATTTACCACAAATTTTGGCACAATAATTGCAGCTGGTTATACACCTTCTCTTACATTTTATCTAAATGTTTCTGTTGTTAGGGTTAGGACCTTACAGTTAACACACATTTCATCCAACTGTACACACGTTTGAAAACTTAAACTGAGAGCTTACTTGGTGCAAATATGGATGTCCTTGTAACATCTTAATGCATTAAGTACTAATGAAAATATTTACTCAGTCATAACAGTCAACTTCCAAAATCAGGAAGAGAGAAAGTACAGAAGTATAAGAAAAGAGAGCGTTGACTTACCATTGACGTCATGTTGAAGGGATTGTATGTGTCCCCCAAACCGTTGCACTGGCTGTTGTTGGTGCCAACACGGTTGGTTGTGATGAACAAGGATATTCCAGTTGTCTGCAGGAAGAGGTAAAATACATTGTGAGTATATATACTTTTTATAGTAATGTACTTTTTTCCATTTTCGTGATGCATACACAGTAATGGACTTAAGACACATATCTATAATCCGTTCTACATCCTGCTGTTGTCAAGGCAAGGAGGGCAAGGCAAGGAAATTAACTTATTGGACAATAAATATCTGGAAATATAAATCAACTTGCACCATACTATTTATCCACCCTCACTGTTCTACAGTAATGCACAACCTCTCACCATCAGGTTACAGGGCGCTGGTTTCATACATTGTCTTGTGAATCATCCTGTCCTTACTGCAACTTAGGGAAACAGATCCTATGCCTGTCTGTGTGTATGTCTACAAAATTAAACTCAACACCTGTCTTTTGTTGCTGTCATAAAAACAACCCTGGTTCTATAAGTGTGTATCTCTGTGTGCTACTCAGACACTGGCATCTACTTGGCAGCGGTTGTGTGTGCTAAATGCCACCTGGAACTGGATGTTAGTGCTCTCATCGAGATCAGTTTCCATGTCATTGTCCAGTTTACCATTCTACATGGTGCCTAAGTGTCTCACCTACCTCATGACTTTTCCTTGAAGGATTTTCTTTCCCCCATTTTTCTCTTTTTGAAAAGGTTTAAGGCTGTCGGTGCTACATGGAAATGCATTTAGTTTTGTGGTTGATAGTTGAAAACTGGCTGCATGGTGGTGCAGTGGTTAGCACTGTCACCTCACAGCAAGAAGGTTCTGGGTTTGAACCCTGGTTCACCTGGGGCTTTTCTGTGTGGAGTTTGCATGTTCTCCCTGTGCCTGTGTCTCTCTGGGTACTCTGCCTCCTTCCCACAGTCAAAAGACGTGCAGGTTAGATTAACTGGTGATTCTAAATTGACCGTAGGTGTGAATGTGAGTTGTTGTTTGTCACTATATGTCAGCCCTGCAATTGACTGGTGATCTGTCCAGGGTCTACCCTGCCTCCCACCCAGTATCAGTTGGGATAGGCTCCAGCCCCACCGCAAAACCTTAAGAATAAGCGGTATAGATAATGGATAGATGGAAGGATCGTTAAAAGTTTATATCCTATTTGGACCTCTGTTATCTCCTTAGTTTCACTCTTGCATATGTGTACAGTATATGACCCTATACTTACATTTTCCCTTGCTGATGACTGAAAGGCCACATCTAGTGTCATTTCACTGGTACTCCCATCAGGAAACATCTGCTGGCGCTGGAAGTGAGAAAACTCTAAATATTAGTGGACAGTTAGAGGGACTTAACTGAATGTGTACTGTCATACTCTCAGGGTAAGTAATTCAACCAGAATGCATTGCTTTCTTTGCTGAAATATACAGGAAATGGACACGAGTGGGGATTCATGGATATTGCATACTTTCAGCATTCTCACACTCACTTTGTGAGTTTGTGCTTAATCCGATCGAGCAAAATTAGTAGATTAAGCTTGAGGGAACACATTTACTCCAAAGACCATCAATTTTTCCCTCAACATTATGGCCCATTTGGACAGAGTATGGGCTCTTATCCACAGAGGTAGGGCAGAGCTCAGTATGGGGCCTCTGGAGGGTGGCTGACAGAGACAGCTGTTCCCTTGGTGAGCTTTCTAGTTCAGGGGACCGGTAGGTTTCACTAGCCATAGCAGGCGCACGCTAAGCTAAGCTAATGATCTCTCTCCTGCTTCACATAGCCCTCTATTGCTAGCTGCCACAGGCATAATGAATGCACTGTCTGTCTAGCACAGCAGAAATACTCTGTCATGTTTTTGTGGCAGCTTGGCTCCTGGTAAGTTAGCGAGCAAGAAAATGATGCATGTATTCTGTGAAATCATGTAACTTAGCTTCTGTTTAGGCTGGGCTTGGTTATTTTGACTTGAATTGATGACTGCGTGGTTTCTCAACAATTTCTAACCTTTTGAATGAGGAAACACTGTCATCAAGTTACACAGAAAGGATATGTTTTTATTGGAAGTGATATTTGTGGTGAAATATAACAGTGCCATTTTCAGTGCAGAGGACAATGTATCGTTTCCCCCACATTGGCAATATATCCTATTTCTGTTCAGGCTACACACATATACACACACATTAATGGAAGCTGACCACTTACTGCCTGTTCACAAGCATCTGAAGAGGCATGGGGGAACAAGCCTTGTAGGCAAAGAGAGAACTGTTGCTTTTTCCTCTTTCTCATAGTTAATGTAGCAAAATGAACATGTGGTTTTTCTCACTTCTATAAAATATGTTTTGACATATTTGGCACTGCGGTAAAGTTTAGCAATCTTAACTTGTGAAATAAAAGAGCAGCTGAGGTAGGATCACTATAATTATTGGTGTTAGCTACATAAGCCACATAAATGCAATCATTGAAAGGTGGTGTAGGAGATGATGACAAGTATTGTCTCCCTTAAAGGTAAACTCCACCAATTTTACACATCAAGCTCTGTTTGAGGGGTGTTGGGGAGTATTACTGGCCTTGAAAAAAACACGTATAAAGCTCTTTGTGGCTCCAGAGGGAGAAATATCCTCAAGTGATCACATGAGTTAGTGTCAGTTGGGTCTGGAGTATACTGCATGGCCTGAAGACTCCAAGTTTGAAAATGAAAAAGAAGTAGAAGAGGTGAGGTTACTGGGTTAACAGACCTCTGTAGTCCAGTCCTCATTTCTGATTGAGGTTAGTGGCTCAAGGCAAAATTGGCTGGGTGTGTTATGCTAATAAAACATTAACAAACCTGAAACCTTGACCAAACTGTAGGTGGTGAAGTTATATTTTAGGTAATGAAAGCCATCATGAGTCTGACAATGTTATAAGAGAACAATGCTAAAGTAGTGGTGTAAACCATTTGCACTTTATCAGTTACAATTAAAAACATTTTCAGTATGTGTTGTCAGTGTTTATCAGTCACGTGAGAATTGAGAACTGAATTGAACAAGGTCTGTGCTGGACAAAATAGAAAGATTATCAAAAATACTGATGTAGCATATATTGTAAATGTAAATGTTTAGGTTGCCATTAGTAGAAAAGAAGATGAGTGTGCTGTGTATTTTGGCTGTCGTTGGTTCTCACCATTCGGACTGTTCCAGTCACTGTACCATTGAAAACAGCCTTGGCAATAGTCCATCGTCCATCTGCATTTCTGTCAGCTATGATATTAGCACACCTCAATCTGCAGAGGAAACGCAGGTGCACACACACACATGCACAGAAAGAAACAAAAACACAAACAAGATGAGCAAAACATATCCAAATCCTGCAGGGTTAACCTTGAGGATTTTCTGCTTCAAAATATTTTGTTGAGTCATTCTTAATGAATGAGGAAGCTTATCTAACATGATGGGGATGTGACTCAATGTCTGTGACATCCTATACCTATAATTGCCCTCAATAGACTGGCCAAGTCTGCTAATGTGCCAGGGGGCCGCTCAGGGTGGTGAAGCTTGAATATCTGCTAGAATTGAAGCCATTTTCTGTCCACTGTTTTTGTATCCTGTGCGTGTAGAATTACCAATACTTCTCTTTTATGCAATAAATAAACATGAAAGCATTCATGTTTTGGGAAATTCTAGTCAGTGGCTATAGTATAGTAGTGACAAAGCTCACCATTTCTTCTTCAATTATAGGAACCTGTGGTCATCCATTATCTGAAGTATTTCCTCAAACCTTCTCTGTTTCACTTTGATCCTCTCTGTCACTTTTTATCTCTAATAAGTACAAACAGGTTCTCACCTTGATCCATTGGTGCGATGAACCACTATTGATCTTCCCACTATGCTGTAGGGTCCAGTTAATGGCATTTCAGGGTCCATGTATACAGCCTCAGACTGGTCAAGGCCTGTCAGCATCCCAAACTTTCCACTGATGTCTCCAATCTCATACTGGTCCACAGTGCCAGCTCCTGGTGCAGGAGAGTTTGATATGTTCCAGGCTAACGGGTTGAAGTGGCCCAAGATGTTTGCATTGGAGCAGGGGTCTACACTACCAGGTTTGATGGGCAGTATGTGAACATGGTAACCCCCAGCTAAGGAGTTCAGGTTCATCAGGGATACGTTGATAGTTGTGGGGCCTTGTGGGACAGCCTGGGAGAACCACACCTGGCCATTGGACATCCCAGGGCCAAACCAGCTGCCTAGGCTAGCTTTGGGGACCCGCACCATTGTAACGTTGGCACAAGCAATCCTTGGCCCTCCTCTGTCTTTTTGATGGATGACCACAGAGCGGCCAATAATGCCTGAATCAGGCAACCAGGAAGTGACATCAGTGAAGAAGTTCTTTGCTTCCACTCCACCTACATTGGTGCCAAGGTTGATAGTGCTGTGCTTGCTGGAGAGGTCTCCCACCTCACAGGATAAGGGATTGGATGGGGAGCAGTGGAGGGCATAGCTACTGTCTCCTGTGTCGATGTTAAAGGGGTTCCAGTGTCCACCTGTGGAGCTGCAGCGCCTTCCATCATCATCCCTCTCTGAGCTAATGGGGTAGGTGTGAACATGCCAGTTGTGGTTTCTGGTTGGTGTCATTGTGGGATTTCCATATGACAGATCCACGAAGATGGATACGTCAGACAGAGGGTTGTTCTCCAGCTGTGTGAACCAGATCTCACCAACCACAGGGCTCTGAAATCTGGCCCTGCCAACAATCACTTCACCCGGATAGCTGATGCTGGCGCAAACATACCTTGCACCATCTGTTTGATGAATCACAACTGAGCGACCTACAATGCTGTTCTGTCCAAACAGAGGGAGGTTGAAGTCTGTGAACATCATATCCACCTTATTTTTATCTGCGAGGGACAGATGCTTGGCGCTTAGGTCACCAATCTCATACCTGTCGTGTGTTGACCCAGGACCGTTAGGGTATGTTGGGTCATTAATGTTGACTTTGAATGGGTTCCAGTGGCCACCCACATTATCATTTGAACACCGGCTTGATGGAGGAGATCTGACTGAAGGGAAAGGAAAATGGTGGACATGGTAAGGGCCAACTCTGTTCTGTAAGTTAGTTAGGTTCACCCTCAACTCTGTCACATCAAATGGGGAAGCCTGACGGAAGCTAAAGTATCCTTTGATCCCTCTCATATTCATTACAGCAGCCACCTGTTTCACTGGCACATTATAAATCTGAGCACACTTGTAACTTGACCCCATGCGCACAAGAAGAAAGCCAGTGCTGATGGTGAAATTGGTCAGGTCCAGGCGAGACTTTGCTAGTTGCAATGGGATTCCAACCTTCACCACACCCAAACTGGTCAAAGCAGAGGTGTCTAAGCTTCCAAGTAGAACATTACAGCTTGTGGCAGTGCTCGTAGACCCAAAGAGAGTGATATTGGTTTGTGAGGCATTAACCTGACCGATTGTAACTAGGTCTGCAAGAAGCCTGGGATAGGTCTCTCCAGTGTTGAGGCGGATATAGACGTTACCAGCAATAGGTCCGGTGAACCTGGCCTGACGAGTCAAGAGTGTTTCACCACGACTTACAACCGTGCAAACTTTAGTGCCGTTACATGTCTGCAGGGTCAGTGATAAGTCGTCCAGGTTTTGTCTTTGTTCAAAGAGGTGTGACACATTGACGGTGGAGTCTGAGGCAGGATCAGCTGTGAATGTAAAAACGCTGGAGCCGATATTTGCTTCTGAACAAGGTTGAGCGAAATGGCCATACATGACAGGGAACTCACTGAGGGAAAAGTTAAGTGGACCACAGGATCCAGTGCCAGACACTGTGACATGGGCTGTCTGGGAGGTGGAGTTAAACTGCACCTGCCCTGTGACTCCTCCCATGTTCAGAGGTGCCAGAAACTGAACACAGGAAACAGAATCTGAAAAGGATGACAAGGAGAAAATGTTGATAGCAGCCTGGGTTCCTACACTTATTTATGTGCAAACCTCCTTAACAAACAGACAGTTGAAACTGGCCGATCCTGCATGTTCCTGAATTAAGTTTTTGAATCTTCAGTACCTATAATATCTATACACATTACAATATGCTTAATGTTAGATAACTAAAGTATTTAGTTAAGGTTAAGTAAAGATTCTCATCAAAATTAAAGATTCGCTCTAGATTTGTTTCAAGATATACAAAAATTACTCTGGTCGATGTAATATTTTGTGTCCAGTAGGGATTTTCCACCTAAATGTTACATTTTCTAGAAATCTAGAATTCTTTAAAATACATCTGCTCCTTCTTCCTCGTGCATATATTGTTCATGTCAAAAGTTTGATACCGGACATTACTTCAACTTGCTTCACTGAAACGTTAATTCTTAGTGTGTTTGTATTCAAGGCTTTAAGTTTCCACATCATACACGTATAGTATAGGTTGAATATTGGACCATAACTGGCTGCCAAACTAGTTATGATGTCACAAAAAAGTCTTAAAACCAGATTTAAACTAAACATAAATAAACTTTCCCCCTTCAGTGCATGTATGTGAAAACAACGTTCTAATGTCAAACTCCAAAGATGAAAATATACAAATGCTAGTAACACTACCCCTGCTAGTAAAGTACCCTTTACTTTCATGATGAGAGACATTAACACAAACTCTAGGTCTCCAGAGTTGAAATTGAACCCATGTATGCATCCACCACCTCAACCTCAATGCCACTTTTACTTTTCATCACACCACATAAATGTCACATTTTGGGTTGTTGCTTTCACAGGAATACACGCACACACACATATAAATTACATGTATGAGGAAATATTTTTTAGTTCCTTATATATTGTAAAATAACTAAAAGCCAATGAGTTGACATTTATCCTTTTTTAATTATTTCTCTGCGTTCAGCCTATTAGTTCCCTTTGTTGAGTTCTGCTTGTAATTTCACCTTGCTGAGTCCCACTGACCTTTATTTTCAATTGAAGTTAATAGAAAGAACTAGAAAAGGAAATATTTTCTAAAGATAATATACAGTGTATGTGATTTATTGCTGAAAATTGGTAGTTGTAACACTTGAAGTAGAGCTGGTGGTTGAAGTAATGTGATATCACACGCACTCTTTTTATATTACATCAGCACTTTTTATATTAAATTTCCATATAGGGAAGTCAGAGCACATTTGAAAAGTGTCCAGAAGATGAAGCGGAGGAACATTAACAAATATATAAAAACATGTTAAGAGTGTGTGTTTAACACGCTTATTAAATCTGTTTCAACATGCATTGTAATGATTATTTTCTTGTTGCATTCTTGAGTGCCACAATAGTGGAGAGAGAGAGAGAGAGAGAGAGAGAGATCAGACAATTGAAGGTACATAATTTGAAAATCTGTTTACTATGATTTTTGTCACTTTCATATGGCAAATGCACACTTGATGCATGCCTAATGAACACACCTTTTGATTTCTATTCTCAGTGCAATACTATATATAGTATAGTAGCCACTTTCACTTCTTTTTGCAGTTGAATACGAATTAATAGTGGAATTTCTACTTTCACAATGTGACTACAGTACAGGTCTAAAATTACTTTCCCTGACTTTATTTTTGTAGTATGTTTAAAATCACATGATTTGACTGGTGTGAATTGCAAAGCCTTAATACTATAGGTTGAAGCAGGCAAACTTAACCCTGGTTATAGTAAACTATATACAACTGGAATAACATAGTACAACATGGATCGAGCTTCGAGAGCCTTAAAACTTAAAACTGGTACTAGAGCAAGTCAACCTGCCATGCAATTGTTTCAGGGATTAAGTGGTCATAGAAACAGACATGGAGTAAACGAGTATTCAGACCAAGGTCTTGATTTTTTTTTTTTTTTTTTTTTTGTGGAAAATCCTGCATTGCCAGTTTGAATGTAACAGATCCTGTCAACAAGATAATTATCCTCTCTTGAGTAGCACCTTGATGCGGTAAACCCATCAGATAAAATACCTGATTGCCTATGCAAGATTAAAACATATGCCAACATTTTCTTCTATGCCATTCAATCCAAGGAACCACAGATACAGAATATCAGAGACAGTTGTCATCCATTACCACATGCTGTATCAGCTAACTGTATATTTATGATTCACTGTAGTTGTAGTTGGTGAATACCCTAACATCACATGTTTCTAATTTCATCATTTAGTTTTAAGCCTTTTCACAACATAGTGGGATTCTCAGATGGAGGTGTAACCCACTAAGCATTCATCAATATCACTGATCTGCTGGTGTAAGTACTGCGCAATTGGCCTCAAAACAAGTTAAACATTATAAAGACAGATAATCAGTTTTAACCAAAGCCAGCAGTCTTTGTCCACATGCCACTGAGTAACTGGGAGTCCAGAGGTTTTCCTTCCAACAGAGAAAAAGAGCAGCTGATGTCACTAACAAACACAACAAAAACTAATAAGTAAAATGACCTGCAGTAAGGAAGAAACTCACGCACTCTCTGTCTTCCATGGCACATGGTTTAAAAATGCATTACATTGCTGAGTATATAAATCATCTATGAAGTCCATGTAGCAGTTTAAGGAAGGTCAAGAATTGAAAAATACTCACCAAGTAAAGAAAATAGCAGGGCAGCTGTCAGAAGACACATCCTGCAGATATGTGTGAGACACAGCAAAGAAAAGGTGTAATTAAACTTAAAACTTCACTGAAGTCATGTAAATCCTGACTAAAAACAGCTCAGTCACAGCACAAGAAATTCAATGACAGCAAAATGATGGTGTGTGTGTGTGTGTGTGTGTGTGTGTGTGTGTATGTGTGTCTAAGTGTGTTCTGCCACAGTGTGTCATGTGTGGCTGGTTTTCAAATGTGTGCTTCTGTTTTTCAGCTGCACTCTGTCTGTGTCAGCCTGTGATTGGCCAATGAGACACGTCTCCCTCATGTATGGAGGCAGGGTAGGGAGGAAGAATATTTGGCAGCGTGAATGGGTGGAGGTGGCCTGTCCCTGGTTTGGCCATGCTCAGCTCAAGGCAAAATATAGGCACAACAGGAAAGCACTTGTGGATCATAGTGTTTGTGTGTGTATGTGTTGTGTTGGCTTCCCACAGAGCAGACATTTAACATATACAAATTTAATACAGCAATGTATCAAATCTTTAGATGAAGCTTTTTTAGTGATTTTTTCAGTTGGCTTAATTGAAAGTGAAATGATCCTCTTCATTTCTTAGGTGGCATTGTGCTTTGAAAGATAGGATTACACTTGAATACTTGGAACGGTTCAGTACAGTTTAAGCAGGACTAAAAATAAATACCTGCACCTGAACGTTGCTATGTTAAGTTCAACTTTTTTATCATCCTAATTATTCTCCCATTTTTGGTTTGCAGGTAGGCATTCAACACACAGGTCACAGAAATACACTGATGACAATAAACAGCAACGTAAAAGCAACATAAAATATATTTCTGAAAAATATACATAAAAAAAGTAAACATATTAAGAATAAAAACAGCAGCCAAATGTCTTGTAAAATTCACAATATAAACATGTATACATAGGAATCCTTGGTGGGAATAAAGAGAAATAAGATGCCCAGAATCAGTTTCATGTTTTTTCAGCTGGCTGGTGTGTCTCTCCAGACATGTTTATGGCACAGAGGTCTGTTCTTTTCTTTCACCTTTTATGCATTATTTCTGCCTCCTCCTCTTTCTTTTCATCAAATATACCTCAGCTGCCCTTGTGACAGGGTTGAGGGAAAGAAAGGAGTGAAAATAGAAACTTGTTCCAGGAATAGCAGCCCGATGGCCCATCATTGTGAGCTGTTTGTGGGCAGGCCTAGCTATTTACACATAATATTGGAGGGCTGGTGAAGTGGGTCAGGTCCTTCACTCAGCTTGTTTAGATCACTGATTGCAGCAGGAGCTGGAATCATGATGTGACCGACCATGTCTCTGTCCCTGCATACACACACACACACACACACACACACACACACACATGCGCAGACATACACTGACAACCATTTTTCTCTTCTTGAGAATATACAGTAGATATGATTAGATTAAAATAGTTGAGCACTATTAAACTTATTAGAAACTTTTTCATGCAAAGAACCAAACATTCTCTTATTTCATCTTCTTATTTGTCCAGATATCTATCTAGCTTCATTTTATATTTCAAACAATTAATTGATTAATTGCAAAAATAATCTAGGAGCATCAGATTTTAGCATTTTTGTTTGAGAAATGACTTAATTGACAAAATGAATCAGCTCAGCTATTAAAATAACTGAATCTAAATGTGCTGTGATAATGAACCTGATTCAGTTTGATGTTGTTCTTCACAAATTACTAATAAATGGTTTAAAACAAGACTCCTCACTACTTGACATTTCTTGACACTTACAGACACATTTTGTTCTGTACTCAGCAAGTAATGTGGTATGATTAAATAAAATAGATAACATTCAAAGCATTAATAAAATACATGTTTTTTTCAAGTATTCTTACAATATTCAATAAATAAATAAACAACTACGGCGAATAAACTGAGCCAAAGCAGGACAAAAAGAATAAATAAACAGATTAATGGAAAATAAAGATGATTATATTTTTTCTATATTTATTGACTTCTTCATGTTTTCTTCTCTATAATGATAGAATGATATATAAATTATCATTTATTTATTTCTTTACCTCTACATTTATCTATCCATCTATCCATCCATTTCAACATTTACAACCACCTTAGGTATGACAGATCATTTACCACATAACTCTAATTTAAGAAGAAATACTTCAGATATTAAAAATGCAGTTAGTTATTTTAATTGGCCAAATTGGGAGTGTGGGAGGAAACCAGAGTACCCGGAGAAAACCCACGTTGACACAGTGAGAAACTCCAAACAGCAGCAAGTGTCAAATTGATGTGATTCTGACTGTGTTGCTGTTACTGTGCGGCCCTATAGAGCAGGCTGCAGAGCTGCAAATATGTACAGAAGTACTGTATGTCACCTGAAACTGACTTTGTTTCCTTTGAATTCCTCAGCTTCTAGTGATATAAACTCTGTCCATATGCAAAACTCCTTCACCTGCAGCTGGTGGCATGCTGCGTCAGTGGATGAAGGCCAGCAGAACAAGGGCAGCAAGTAAGCTGGCCGAGAAAACAGTGACCTGGCGGATGTCCTTCCATATGCTCTGGGAGGCAGCCTTCTTTGCCAGCCGAGCAGAGTGCTGTTTGATGTGCACTTGCAACGATTGCACGATGATGGTGTCCACACCTGGGTCCTGTAATAGTATCACAGACTCCAGAATACGCCTTCCGCAGAACTTTTTCCTCAGGTCCTTCAGCGCAGCCTTGCAGATCTTCTTTATGCTCTTTGTGTGTGGGCAGAAGCCTTCGCTGATGGTGAGTCCCTCCATTGTCTGGTTCACCAAACGTTTGGTGTGGGGGACCCACTCCTCTTGGCTGCGGTTCTTCAGAGCCTGACACTGTGTCAGGACTCTCACCATCAGCAGGGTTGCAAACAGTCTGAGCTGGTCCTTGCTTTCAGTCTTGGATGTAGCCTCACAACCAGAGGCAGGACGATTGGCAGACTCGGCTCTTGGTGTTTGGTCCTTGACATTGGAGTTGTTCTCCATTCTTTTCCTTGTGTCTTTTTCTGGTATGGTGCTTGGTTCTTCCATGCTCTACGATCTGGGATACTCAGAAGACTGTGTGTGAGATCTGATCCTGTATCTGGGAAACTGTGGGGTTTAAGAGTCAACAATTCTAGAATCCTAGATTCTAGATTTCTTGAATCCTAGACTAAAGGGTTAAAGAAATCTAGAATAATTTAATGCTAGAATCCACACACACACACACGCACACACACACACACACACACACACACACACACACACGCACACACAAACAGAAATTAGGCTATGACTGCTGAAGACTGGGACAAATAGAAATTGAGTAGTGTTATTGCATTGGTAGTAGAGTGTTTTCTCAATGACAAAAGCTTGAGAAATTATTTTATAAAGTAATTTTGAAATATGGAAACAGAGAACCAGAATAGAGAAAAAACACTAAAGATCATCGATATCATTTTACTTGACACCAGTAACAATATTCCAATGCATTTTGAAAGCATTGTCCTGTAAGAGGAAACAGTTGACATTCAGGTCACAATTGCTGCTATCATTCTGTGGAAAATAAAACAATAATACAAAACAATCAGTAAGATCACAGTTTTAAGGAATGTGCAAACACGCACAGTCATAGTTCCACGACTTGTTATGTGGGTTCATATCATTTCATGTGGAAAACATGCAACTGTGGTATTTTCTGTCTTCCACTGTTATTCCACTGACTGACACAAAAATCCACAAAAAGTAGAGTTTTTGCTGCAACAACTGGCAGAAATGAAGATGATCATGTACTAATGAGCCATAAGATCAAACTCTTATTTACTGAATTTTGCAAGTCATTCTAGTTGGACTAGTTTTGTATGCATGAGGGGAAAACATGAGGATATTGTGCTGTGAACTCTGCCACTCTGCCATCTCTATAGAACTGCTCATAGTGTGGTGTTATCACAGGTGATGACAGGGTATGATAGAAATGTAAGACAAGACAAGACAGTATTTTGATTACAATACTGGGGATAGATGTCAAACAATAGACTTATTATCAAATGCCAGAAACAACGACACACAGACGTGTCAAAGATGCCAAGATGTTTGCCAAGGACATCTAAAGCACTCTTTTTTTTTTTTAATCTACTGACACCAACACAAAAATGAAACAGAAACGTAAAAATATTCCATTACAGGCAAAACAAAACAAAAAAAAGATCAGAAATGTATATTGCAATTTTATCTACTTTATGTACAGTTTGATTGTTTCTTCCAGTCCCCAGGGGGCCTGCTACACAAATTTAAATATAAGAATATAAGAATATTTGTGTAGTTTTGTCACATTTCTATGAGTTGTTAGCAATTCATAGAAATGTGACAAAACTACACAAATATTCTTTTTTTTTTTGTAAGGAGTCACAATTCTAAAAGATTTGAAACCACTGGTTTATCGTGTGTTGTATGCTATAAATGGACTGCACTTATATGGCATCTTGTTGCCCATTCAAAGCACTTCATGGCACATTCACCCATTCACACACACAGATAGAACAGCCATCAAAGGCAATTTGGGGCTCAGTACCTTGCCCAAGGACATTTCAACACGCAGACTGAAGGAGCCAGGGATTGAACCACTGACCCTCCAATTAGTGGTCAACCAGCTCTAACTCCTGAGCCACAGTTGCCTCTTTCTATAAACTAATTATGTTTAATGTAAAATATTCATCTGAGACCTTACCAGAACTTCAGTCAGTGTAAGTGTAAAGTAACATAAAATGGAGATTCCAAAGTAACGTACAAGTACCGCACAGTTGTACTACTTAGGACCTCCTCAGAGCAGGTATCTGGATGACTTTCCTCATATATTTGGGCCATAGATTGTATAAAATGATATCTAATTTGTGTGTTGCTTTGTGATTACTGCACACTGTTGCCTGAGTATCTCACAGTTGTACTTACGCACTCACATACGCACTGAGTTGTTTCCTCTATGTGCAGACAGTTTCCATACATTCTGCGCTGGGGATCAGCCTGTGCTTTCCCCAGAGTTACGAGAAACAACCTCCAATTATTTCAGGCCCGGCTGACTTCACTCACATTGTCACAAGACCTGAGCAACCATTTAGGGACTCTTTGTAGAGTGAGCATCAGCACTGAGTACTCTTACGCATTTCCTTTTCAGGTGTCAATCACATTTTGCAGAACATTTTAGTAAAGGAAATGAATGTGACTTTTGCCAAGGCTTTAACAAGTCAGACATTGATCAAAATTTATTTTGGCAAGTAATTGCTTAGAGTTCTAGCTGGGTGGGGTTGGGTGACACCAAAAACAATATAAGCCCCAAAGGAATTCAATTACTCAACTGAAACAGTTGTCACACGCCCTCGTTTATCTGGAAATCCCTTTTTGTTTCATATTTGTTTTTACATCTCAGCAAATATGACTCAGCAGAAATAATTCAGTGACATCCACACTCACATACACCATAAAAAGGCATAAGGTATATACTATGATTGGGTAAAATATAAAATATGTATACTTTATACTTTATATTTTATGTTGATTTTGCATTCATTTCATTCCACACAAGAGGAAGCTGCAAAGACTCGATACTTACTTGTTATAGGCCACTGATCAATGTCAACATTTAGTCTCACTAAATATGTATGAGCGGTTCTTTACGGTAATCTTAATTCACAAATGATACCCACTTCATTCCTGTTTCACTCTCACTCGCTGTTTAACACTGGCACAGAAAATGTATTTCTACATTTTATGTTATCTTCAGGTTTGTTTCAAGACATTACAATTCATAGTTTTCCTACCAATGCAGGCATTTGATATAAAAAATGTCATCAGATTTCCTACTGGTCCTAATGATACAATGAGGGCATAGAAACATTTATTGCCTATCGGTGCAGTGATCTAAAGTTGTCGTCAAAGTTCACCCTCATTATCATCTGCATTGATGTAATTTTGCTTCATTGTGCTGAGTAATAGACAAGCGGCACGTAGACAGTGTGTGTTGATAAATGTAAATGTTTGAGATGCTGACTTGAGTTTGTTTCCCACCTCTAAATGTCATGTAAATGTAATCTTCCTGTAAAACAGGTTCTGTGTCAGTTGATGGTAACATACCCTGTAATTTTGTTTATATGAGGTTACCACCAGTCCACCATTCCCAATGAATATATCATTACACTATACTAAGGGCTGGCAACAAATGACTTTACCCAGCTATTACAATGAAGTATATTAATCAATTAACATGGAAATATGTTAGTTTTAAAAAGTGCACATATATACAGTTGTTACTGATAATAGTAATAACAGTTACAGTAATCTAAGTGTCATGTATTTGGTTACAACATAGGACAAGGGTACTATGAAGGAACTGCGTGTAGAAGCTGCTTTTTAACACTGGCACACCACATTTTAGAGTTTCATCCTTAGGCTTGTAATGAGACATTACAAATCATGAATTTTCCTACCACTACAGGCTTTTGATATAAAAGCTATCATCAGATTTGTTCATATAAGATAAGAATTGTAAATGTTTATCTCTGGTGTCCTTATGATACACTAAGGACATAGAAACATTTATATCATTTCAGTGTAATGCTCTAAAGCCGTCCAAGAGCTGCACCCACTTTATAAATCAAAATTGGCTGGACATGCACGCAACCTACCTGAGCTGCTTAAAATCTGCTTTACAGTATTTGAAAGTGTCTCTGTTAAACAACGTGTTTCACTCACACTGGCTCAGCTTTTACCCCACAACCACAGTTTAACACAGTTTGTCTCTGTTGGAACTCATACATACATCTTTACAGATGTCCACTTTAGACACACAAACCATGACATTACCATTATGAAATAATTCAACAAAGAAAAAAAAAAAATCACTTTACGAAACACAATCAGGATTTATGCTTAATGGCCCTGAATCTACCTTCCCATAATTCATTGTACACCAGCACCTTCAGGGCCACCAGATGGCGGCAGTGCAGCATTTATGTCCAAATATCTCACATTTTTATATATGCTGCACTTGGCTGAGCCTCAGCTGATTCTGTCTTTTGCATAAACTTAAATGATTACACTTGACTTGAAAATATTAGATAATAGACGGAAACTTCCTGTGGCCTACAATATAAAGTAAGTACACAAGCAAATTAAATTGTGGCCTTTTTGGACATGTATGGCAGTCATCCTCACAAGCCATATTTTTGATATGCAGTATTTGCATGCAGTATCCTGTGAATTATATACACAATGCCAAGTGTAGACAATTTTAAGTGTTCAAAATATTCAACATATAGCTGCATGTTATCGAGTACACTTAAAATCAAGCATTTTCTCAACAAGGTCTGGTGAAGCAGAGCTCAGGAGGATGATATATAAACTCCTTCTGTCCGAAGTAGGACAAACATAAATAATATACAGCAACAACGTCCAACCTGAATCACGTGTGCTCGGTTTGAAGCAAGGGATTTGCGAAAAACTGCACCTCTAGTTAAAGCGAGTGGGACTTCACTTCCTGCCATATTATGTGCCAGTTGTTCCGCTTCAGCCGGTATAGTAGATCTACACAGCATGTGCGCTGCTGGCTCAGCCCGCAGGGAGCGAGGAAACACCGCTGCACTGACTCAACATCAGTGAAAGTGTCCGGACACGTTGTGCCTGAACGGAACCATTGAATTCAAACAGTGAATCAGAGTCAGGGAAGGTCCGAGGACACCTGAGTGTCTGCAGGTCGACTGTCAGTTCCTAACCCGGGACCGCCTCACAGCAGGTATCTGGATGACTTTCTTTATATATTCGGATTTTGGATTGTATGAAATGAAATCTCGCGTGCATGTTGCTGTGATTACTGTCCACCGTCGCTTGCATGCATGTTAGAGGCTGTAATTATGTAATAATGTCTGTTTAAAAGAAAATCGTTCGCTGAAACCGGTAAAACAAGTTTATGAGACACATCATGTGCTGCCACTGTGACCAGAAATGCTCTGTAACCCTTTGAGCCATTGTAACCATTACTGACAACAGCAGCTTGTGAAAATGTGCCACCCTGTGCACAATGTATGAGTTATCTAAGACAATCCGAACAACAGCAAACACTGTTTCCTATTATCAGTCATCTGCAGCATATCACAGAAATACTGTTGCTCTTGTATTTGATCATTTAGGGTCATTTGAGTACTACCTTGTTTCATTCATTTTTCTTAAAAAGCTGTCAGATTTTTAAATATATGTTGCCCAAGGCTTTGCAGTTCTCTTTTAATGGAAGGAGGTCAAAGGTCAGGGTCAGTGGGTCCTGCACCTGATTGCGGCACCGCATTTCCAGACTATATATTGATATGTTAATTTATGTACTAATGGAGAAAAGGACACTGTTTTAGCAGAATGTATAAAATTTATAATATGCTTTACTGATTTATGTTGTATTACTATTTTGTGGTGTTCAGGTTAAGGAAGCTCACTTCTCACATGTTTCATGAGATGTAAAGTGATTGGGCTGAAAATAAGAAGCCTCTTTAAAGGCCCTATGTGCATATCTTCTCTGTGTGTCTATAGCATCCTTCAGATTGTTTGGATTGTGTAAGTTTTTGTTGTTGAAACATGAGACAATCCTGATGGAAACTGTTGTGTATTGTTAATTTTAGTCAGGACATTCTCAGTGTCCCTGTATCTGAATCTGTTGGTTGGGGTTGCTATCAGTAACTGAATATTCTTTGATACCACTACCACCAGTAAGAAATGTTCATGTCTTATACAAAAGGACTGACAGTTTCAGATCAGGAAGCAGAGAAATTTCTCAGGAAAAAAAATATGCACAAGGCAAACTATTAGTAAGTAATTTTAATTTACTTCTGACTTATATACAGTTAATCATAAATAAATAATTAACCCCAGGCTTTGGTATGCCTTCACAGCTTTCACTATATATTTCAGTATAAGCTGAGCCTACACATTGATGTCAACATAAAGCAGTGCAGCAAGCAGTGATTAATATTATTATTACTTGGATTATAATATCTTCCCTCTGCATTCAAGCAAGTCAAAGGTGGAATATCTTCATCCCCTCTGCTTAGTGACTGCTCACCTTACCCTGGAAAAAGATTTTGTTAGTTGGTTTCTTCATTGTTACAGTGAATCTCACTTCGTGCAGATTTACATGCAATAGTGTTTATTAACAGCTTTGTCCTGAAGAAAACATTAACTGTTAAATGGCCAGCGTCTGAGTTACTCTTCTGGCTTCCTCTCAGTTTCCCGCCTTCAACCACTTTTTCCCATTTTTTTTTCTTCTGGCTTTGCAGATCAAAAGTCTGTCTGACAGCCCCCCCACCATCCCTCTCTCCCCTTTCTTCTCCCTCAAATTGTTACCTGCGTGCACCTCCTCAGCACCCCTGGCCCTTGGATATTTCTCAACCTGTAATGACTCTCTGAGGAGATCCATTTCCACACCAAAGCCTGGCTGTCTGAACTTAAAACAGGGCCCAGACAAATATGATAATTGTCTCCAAAAGGCCTGTACTCTGCCATACTTGATTTTTCATCTCTGTTTCTTTTTTTCCTTCATCCCTTTTTTGTTCCGCAGAGCTCCCAGAAAAACTGTGAATCACCATATGGGCCTGAAATCCAAAACAGTATTCCCCTCATTCGCTGATTTACACGGAGAGATGGGGCCCTCATTCGTAATCCTTCAGGGACTTTATATAATGTGGGATATTTAACCCAGAGCTAATGATGGGATATATAGAAAAATGCAAACATACTCCATATTTACTTTTCCTCCACCTCTGCATATCCTCTTTGATCTGAACTCCATTTTCTCTCTTGTTGTGCTCCCAGTGTTTCGTAAGACCTTCATGAATATTGCAGTTGCTCAGGACTCTTGGGAGGTGAGGTGGTGAGGTTTCTGGCTCTTGTAGCCGGTCTTACTAACTCATGATTATCTACTTCTCAAGTGTAAAAAGAAAGCTACCTTACAAGAACACTTTATCCAATTTGAAAACTTATTAAACATCTTTTAACTGCACATCTCATGTGAAGAGATTGTATTCAAACTGATCACATCAGCCTGTAATCTAAAGTCAGCATTTTCCCCAGCGATTGATGGTAATACCATCTTAATACAGCTTCATAATACACATCACAGGCTCATTAGGTTCCCTTAAACAACCTGTGCAGACTAGTCCAACTGTTTTGTAGCCATTCGATTGGGTTTAAAGGCTCAAATTCTGACTTGTGGTTTCCATTTTCTCCATCAGTGACATTATTTTCCTCTGCAAATGCCCATCCTCTGGCACAGTTTGCTTCCTATAAAGCCACTCTCTTTAGTTGCCATGCCCACATAGGCTTACAACACCCTGGGCATCTACAAATGTGCTTCACAGAACTACTTTTGATGAAGGGGCGTGCCTAAGTCTCCAGACGTCGACCACTAGCTTGCTGAAGAATGTGTTTGTGACACTAGTGATTGAAATACGCTGTGGTGTTAGTTGTCATTTGTGTTAATTGGACATTTGTATTTATTTAGAACATCAGTGTGTACATCTGAGCCCTGCAGCCGTCTCAAAATAATGAATTAAGGATTCTCCATGGCCATATTGTATTTGTAATAGGCATATAGTGTTGACCTTTACATTTCTCTCAGAATAACATTTAGATAGGGCTGAGCAGAGGGGAGTCTTTTATTTCAACACATCTGCAGAACTCTGTCTGTCTGAGCAGTTCTCTTTTGTTTATTTTCTCTCCCCTAATGAATGGTTTTATAATATCCCAAGGCACAATTGAGCTCAGTAAATATTAAGATCCACGCGACACACAGGAAGTACAGTGTCTTCTGTTGTGTGGCAATGAATTGACAGTGTCATAAATTGTGAGTGGCAGTGACCATTTGAGTGGGTGCAGTCTGCATAGACCGTTAATAAAACGTGTCCATAGTAAGACTTGATTGCCTGGGAATGTTTTAGGGAACTGAAGAATGAGGAGGGCGATGTCAAGGAAGGAAATATTTGAGGAGTTTTTTTCCTTGAGTTACAGGTGTGAAGAAGACGATGAGGTGACTTGCTCACAAGTTGCAGCTCCTTAACTTATTTTCTTGTCTTGGTACTACGAGTTAAGTGTTTTTTATGGTAATTTCTTACTGCATAGCACACCAAATATATGGAAACCAACACACACAGTGTTGGTTAGCCTGAAGCCATTTAAAATGTGCACGGCCCAGTGAATTTGAACCTGTCCAGAGGACAGAGATGACTTCATCATTACCTCACCCCGCTCTGCTAGAGGACTTATCAAAAACATGTGGCTCCACTCTCCCTGCACACTGCAAATTGATTGAGTCTTGGACTCAATGTTTTTCCTTTGTTAGAGGACGTGTGTGTTTGCGCGCAACCAAGCTTCATTTTATTATGTTGGATTTTCTTGTCTCTCACTGGGTTTTGACTTCATCTGTCATTCATTTGGCTTGTTTCAGTGTGTAGCTCTGGGTTTGGTCAGACAGGGCTGAGGCCGGCTGAGTTGGATGGGATTGCACTCCATGCCTGAGTATTTGAGTTTTTCTGTACGTGTCTGTTGCTGTTGATGCAACCATACACTATAGTTAGAAATAGTCTTATTCACTTTCCTACTGAGAATTGTGAATGAAGCTGTAGCTTCATATCTACAGACTTGAGTGTGGTATCAGTCTTCTCAATGTCAAAATTTTCCTCAAAAGTAAAGTTGAAATTTAAGATATAAAGGTTTGTCTTGAGGAAACTGATAAACCTGTTAAAATGCTGATAACATTGGATAGTTTTGGTCACATCAGAAAGTGGTACAGTGAAATGTATCTATGTGTCTTATAAGTAGTTCGTTCTGGCAGCTTGTTGACTAGAGATGACGATGAGCTAAGTTGTTGCCCTATCAGGAATATGCTCAGTCACAATTGTTCTCTGAGCTTCTTTTTATTTTCTTTGTACTGTGCTGTTTACTCCTTCATGGCATTTTCTTCTTGGAATTGTACATCATTTCATTCAAGCTGGTAAACTTCCTAACTGCTTGGTAGCTGTCAGTTTGCTAGCTTGTTAGCAGGGATGCTAATGGGGCAATATCTTTGCAGAGTTTATTCAAAAGACGTACTTGTACCATCAATTCCTGTCTCTTAGCTGCCAAAAAATATCCTCTTTTACAGAGCAGTTAATACTCTGACAGAGAATATTAAATTCAAGTGCAACACAACTAATTACCTCCAACAGCTTCTTTTATTCTGGGTCACTGTTTGGTCAAAGTTCAACACAGTAAAAATAGCTTGCTTTTAGTGAACAACTTGGATCAATGTTCACCGAAGTTCAACTAAATGCAAAGCAACAAATTATGATTATTTTGACAGGGTTGCTGTTCACCTGTTGTGTGCTTGTTTGTTTAGTTGTGGTTGTTCTGGTTTAGTTCTGGACATTGAGCCACGGTGCGGCTCTGCAACTTGGATGTTTTCTTTTTCTCAACGCTCTGATTCCTCTGACTGAAGGAGCCCGACGAAGCTGAACAGTCATCATGTTATTGTGCATCCACAGTCAGGGTGCTGTTTGATGTGATACATGTGTGGGCTGAGTGTTTAGATTCCAGAGTTGTTTGGTTGCCAGAGCCAGAGGTCCCAGCGGGGTGGGGTTAGAATAACCTTATTATACACTTGTGGGTGGATGTATTACTGAAAGCATCCGGCCCAACGTGGAGTACAGCTGACTTCTGTCCAGCTTGGGGAAACGCATACATCCATATGTGCATCCATATGCAATCACTTTGGATGTGCATGTGATTGTGTATGTGTTTATATGCTCATGTTTGACTGTTTTGCATTGAGTTCATAATATGTTTACACAGGCCTCTCTCTGTTTGTGTGTGACAGTCCCTGGCAGAGTGTCAGTCCCGGGCCAGCAGTGGGTCTTCCCATGCAGTGAGAAGGCGTTTGCATAGATATTAGAGTGGAGTAACCATGGCAACGGGGTCAGCCTCTGACCATGGGAGAAGAAGAGGTGCCAAGTTTTGGGCCAAATGAGCTTTTGAGGCAGACAGCGGCTCTTTTGATCCCTGTGGTCGTCACCTTATTAAAGTGTCTCTCTGAGGGTCAAACATTTGAGATCATGAAAGTTCGGGGCTGACATGGGAATGTCAACTCCACCAGATGATTAGACTTTCAATCGTCTGGAGTGTTTGTGAATGATTAAAAACTGATTGTGTTGTATCTTATCTATCACTATCATTATTCAGTCACTGAGTTTATGAACTTGTGCAGATGTGAGCTGAAAATCAACAATTCTGTATGTAAATGCAAATGATCTGGTCTTTTAACATCAGATAGTTCTTATTATGTAAGTATAACAATCTATTAATTCTGTCCTTGTGAAGTTAGATCCATGAAGTCTTGAATCCTCATTTAATAATCATTCTTAATTGTGGATTTTACTGTTGATGACCGATGAAATGCTGCCATTGTGAGCAGAGAATGGCACTGATTTGGTATGCTGTTTTGCCTGGGCTGCTTGCCAGTCATCAGAGCGAGTGTGTAGCCACGATTTGGGGAGGGGGGAGGGGGTTCATCGTCCCATTACTGTGCCCCGAGGGTCTGCATTAATATGGAGATTAGATTAGAAATCTTCCAGGTCACCTAATCTACTCAATTAACAGACTGTCATTTTGCATATTTACTGGCAAAGGAAAAATACTAGCCCGTACAGTGAGCCACTGGGGTATTCATTAGCCAATGTGAATCCATTCCTCACAGTGTGTTCATGTGAAGTTCATTTATAGCCGAGGCTGTGTGTTTGTGTGTGTGTCTGTGTGTGTGTGTGAGAGAGAGAGAGTATCTTCTATGGATGCCTTCATTATGGGTGTTGATCCCCTCGCTGTTTGGGGATCTGGAAAGGATGCACTGTCACTATTTCTGTGATGGAAAGCTCAAGTGCCCAGTGTGTGTGTATTGTGTGTGTACCATATATAAACCTGTGATACTGCTTTCTCTTCTCTTCTCTTCTCTTCTCTTCTCTTCTCTTCTCTTCTCTTCTCTCTATTGAGCTGTGTTGCGCTGCTGCTTTATTACCCTGCTATAAAAGCCCTACTGAACAACGTAACTCACATAAACACACATAAAAACACACACACTTAGGTCCTGCAGTGACATTCAGCTCAGATGGTGTGCTTTGTTCACTCTGAGCCACTTTCTACGGGCACACCCACTGTTTTGTCATCATTGTACAGATAGATATATTACTCTGTACCTGACCTTCTGTGTAATCATCATGCTGGTTTGCATTGTTCATTTTCTAAATGGACACACACTGGAGTTTGAATTCTTACCAAACATGGACACAACGTGTCACTGTTGGCACTGGGCTGGTGGCTTGGCAGCACTGGGCTCAGCTGGCTGCTGAATCCTGGTGTTAGTGTGGGTATATACTGTGCTGCGCTCCGCTGTTGTCTCGACTCTAACTGGGTCAGCTCATGTCCTAAACGACGATTCTCATCCTCGATGCTGCCGAGCTAAAACGCTGTGTCAGCACTGCTGAGTGTGGCCTTGTGTTGTTGTGTTTTGGCTGTTCTTTGTTGTCCTTAGTCATGGTTTTTAATTGATTTGGAGAGCTTTATTTGGATGTGTGGTAGGGCGTTACAAGACGTGACATGAAGATGAAATGTCATCTTACAAAACAGTGCTAACGTTTACATGGGAGACAATCAGAGTAGTTATTGTTGTTGACAGTTGTGTTTTTGCACTGGGGCTTCCCAGGAATCATTTGTCAATCAGTTGTGTGTTACGTGCGTGTGTATTTATTGCATGTTGATAGCACTGGTCATAGCGATAGGGTGTATTTAAAGGTAGAGTACATGGCTGGTGGTGGAATATGAGCTATGTGTGTGGTGACATTACATCCACAGGACCACCATGGTGCGGATCTACAGTTCGTTTATTGCTTTTTCTAGTTGTGTTGCCCTTGTATGTGTTTATTGAGTTACAGTTGCTAATATGACCTCTCAGTCTTGTGTACATGTCCAAAAATACCACTCAGGACACATTGCAAGAATGTACCATTAGTCATGGTCTGTTTTTTCCAGATCCTAGGGGTGCAACTATTAACTGATCAATAATTTTGTCTATGAAAAGTCATCAAAATAGTGAAAAATGCTCATTATGATTTCCTACAGCCCAAGGTGACATGTTCAAATATAGAATTTTGTCCAACCAACAGTCCAAAACCCAAAGATTTTCAGTTTACCATCATATACGACAAAGAAAGAAGCTTGGACTAGCAAATGTTTGGCATTTTTGCATAGAAAATGGTTGCACATTCATTTCCTGTCGGTCAACTGATCGACTAATCATTGCAGCTCTCCTGGCTACTTTAAAAAAACTTCTTGGTATTGCATTTCAAAGTAAGTTAAGTGAGTTACAACAATATATGCAGTCATTTTAAAGGAACAGTTTGACACCATCTGAAAATCTTGTTTATGCTGACCTACGGCAAGCATTGCTGCAGTGACGTAAGCTGTGCTCCGGGGCATGTCAGTGCACAGTGACATCACTGATGGGTGTGGTCAAAGGTGAAACTCGAAACTTTCAACAAGAGAAAGTAAACTCTCCTTTTTTTTCAACATAGTTATCTTATATTTGTTCCATATGTGCATTATGGCTGGATTGCTTCAAAACAGTATGTGTAAATCTGATTACAGTGGTATTAATTAATTATTTGACAGTACCAGCATGAGTACAGCCAACAGTTTTTTTTAAGTCCAGGCCTGTCAGCTAAGGTGTCCTGGCATGACTTCACAGGGACAAGGCCGTGTAGCTCATAAACTGTGACTCTACCTGCAGGCTGACAAGTAGCTGCAGGTTACCCTACCAAGTGTGCGGCTCACACTACTGAGGATACTGTTTAAACCGCCGACAAAATGGGCGACCATTAAAACATTAAATTACCATAGACTTTAAGGGACTCCTGCCAGGTCAGGGCTGCCCTGAATCATTATCACCTTTCAAAATGAATCAGATCCTTAATGTATATGATGTAAAACCCTACACTGTGCTTAACCTTAGAGCCATTTGCTGTGCCCTGTGTGCTTTGAGGTGATATCTGGACCTCTGACATCACCTCAGACTTGTATTCAGGTCAATGTTTCTGCAAGACAGAGCTCTCTACTGTACGTGTAGTAGTGTGTCCTCACACTGTGCTATATTTGACGTTGTTGTGCTTCTCCTCTGCTGGAGGGCCGATATGTGTCATTACTGACGCATGTTGCATTCTGTTCAGTAGGCCCCCCGGGCATCACAGAGCGATCTGTGAGTCTGCTGGGTGTGTATGGAGTGTGTTTGTTTGTGGCTACAGTACGTAAATGTAAGTGTTCGTGTGTTTGGAGTGCTAACATTTTGATATGCAACCAATTGAGTTCCATTTGGATTTGTTTGCAAATGTTTATGTACAGTGTAAATGTTTCTCTTCTTCAGTTAGAGAATCTGCTGGTGCTTGTTTGTTGGCATATTGACGCTAGAGTTTATTTTTTAAGACCAAATTTTACACTTTGAATTGATCGCTGCTCCAGGATTTTTAGAATTATGAAATTAACTCTTAAACAACATTCAGTGTCTGTATCTATGTGTATTGTTGCAGCACAGGTTCCACCAAGCCTCTCCATCTGTCTCTGCTCCCACAGGCTGTCACTCATCCTCCCCAGAGCAGAAATAAACAAGATGATCGTTAGATAGCAGATTGCAGTTTCAGTTACTTAAGAAGTGACGTTGCATTACATCCTGTGCTTTCAGATGGCAACACAACCCTTCCTTTAAGGCAAAGATCCACCCTAAAATACTTGAGTACTGTGAAAAAAACTGCTTTTGCAATGTGAAGTGTTTGGTAGATGTGCAAATAGAAAAATGTATTATGTTTTATGTATTATTTTAGTCTTGCTGAAATGAGATGATATAAATATTCAATTTAGATTCAATGTATAGTCCTTCCTGGTCATATTCAGTTACTACAGTTTCAGTTGTCAGTCTGTGTATCAGGCTGATTTGACAGGAATTAATGAATTAATTTAAACCATTTTTATCTGATTTTATCTGCAAAACTCCGTAGGAAAACTTGAATTCAGTCACAATCTAAGTTGCCCATTTCTTACAAATGCAGAGATAGAGAGACAAGAAATGTTTTGTATCTTTATTTCAAAGAGTTTTATTTTGAAAGGGAGGTCCCATAATAAACTCCTGACAGCGTCTGCGTGCATATTTCATTAAATACATTTTCGATCAGTTTTTCCTTCAAGCGAACAAACAGATTCTCATGACAAATAACACTGTCTGCCTTATCACTTCCCCCTGCTGATGAATGGACACCTACACGCACACATACACACTCACAGAGTTTCCACTGAGGATGTATCTGTTCGGAGTCAGGGAGAGATACCCTGTCAGATGCGTGTGTGGTGTCATGTCACATGTTTCGGACTCATGTCGCAGGATGGGAAGTATGGGAAGGCCGTATTTCCTTTACCTCAGCAAAGGAAATCACTGGATAGGACCCATCTTTTGTTCTGTCCTTCCAGGACAGTCACTGATACACTCCGAGTGGGAAGTTAGACAAACACAGCGTGTAGCACAAGGTCATGTGTTATCCCCTCATGGCATGTTTCTGCGCCCTTTATGGGCCAGTGACAGAGTGTGGTGTTTCAAGAACAATTGTTTACAACTTGAATGAATGATGTCATTTATCTTGTGGGTAAAGGGAGTGTGGTGGCGTGTCCTGAAGATGATGTCACTTGTTCAAGCCCAACTCTGATGTTGTTTTGTTCTGGAAAAATCTGTTCCATAGCCTCTGGGACATGACAACAGAGGGAAGTGGTGGTGTATGTGTGTGAGTGTGTGTTAGAGGTTAAAGTAACTTCCAAAATATTTTCAGCATAGACTAAAAAAAACAAAACAAATTCACAGGAAGTTGGTTTAGTACTTGTGGTAATGCTTTGCGGCCTATAAATCACATGCAGCCATCATTTGTTACATCTTTCTTTCATTGATTTTGAACATAGCCATCTGTATTTAAACACACACAGTTGTGTCAGTGCTCCTGTCATGAAAAGCCTGAGTTATATTGGTGCTGTTTTCATTGGCAGAGCTAGACCTGTAGCATAACAGCAGTGGGAGTCTAAGCTGGTCTAGACTAATAGATGTGCATTATAGTGATAAATGTGGTGACCGAAGGATTTCACAATCGGCTGCAAAGGGAAATCATGAGTACAGTACATCTGAACTTCACATGACTATGTTGTGTGTTGTGTGTGCAATGTCTGTCAGGGTTATCATTAAAGGGATAGTTGGAAGTTTTGGGAAATACACTTAACTGAGGGTTAGATGAGAGGACTGATACCACTCTCATGCCTGTTTGTTAAATATGAAGCTGGAGAAAGACATGAAATTGATATCAACCATCCCATTTAAATTTGTGCAAGAAAGCAAATAAGCGTCCTTCCCAAAATGTCATACTAAAATGAGTAAGGTCATATGTGATGCTTTTGTTGACAAGGTTAATTCTACGTTATTTCTAGGGCTGGAGGTTAGGTTTGGTGCTATAGTTACAATTGTGGTTGTGATTGTTAGGTTTAAACATGGCTCATGTTTAGGTGAACTTTCAGGGATGATGTCAGGGTTAAGGAAGTAGGACCTGACCAAAATCATTGGAAGGAAAAAACAAGCTACGGGTACTGCATGTATGTGCAGATATGCCTGGTTATTATAGCCACAATTTTACATGAGGGTGACTTTATCGCAGCTTGAATCCAGTCTTGTGAAGTGCTCACTGTGATTTTCAGTCACAATGATTTTCATTCATATGATGGTTTTGCATTTCATAATTCCTGGCACTGGCGCAGAGAAGCCCATTCAAGTTTACAGGCACCAAACGCTGCTTAGAGTTGCCAGTTTGTGGGTTGGATACCAATGGTCCATGTTTAAAGAAACATTAGTCTGACTAAAACTAACATTGGCCTTATTCAGTTACTTGGATTGACCAAAAGCCATTCAGACAGTTACAGTCATAATCTTACTTTCTAAAGCAATTTCTTTTCTCTTTTTCTCTGACACATCTTAAATTAGAGACTTTATAAAAATGGAAAAGTTTAAACAGTTACTGTCCTTGTGTATGTAGTAGACATTTTAGCTTTATTTCCAGTCTTTTTTGGCAGCATGGTGGGCCCTTATATCCTTTAACTACATGGCTAATGTCACACCATCAAACAGTGACTGAGCTGAACTGTCTTTGAGCACAACTCTGACTCTGTGTCAGCTCCAGAGACACTGATGTACAGCCGAGCCTGGCTGCTGACATCCCTAAGGAGGAGTGTTTCCCTGCTGGGATTAATGGTGTATCACATTTTCAAGTTGTTATTATTAATAAAATCAAGTGAAAACAAAACTGAGTGTTTAATGGGGCTGTATCCAGGCTAGTTGTGTCATGTACTCTGCCTGAACTCATCCTTCAGTGAGGCCGTCTTCCTGTTAATACAGCTGTCTGGGTGATCTGTTCAGAAAGGCTTTGTGGAGAGTGGCGTGTTGCCAGGACTGAACACAGATCAACCTTAGGGAAAGAGCAGCAGAAAACTGTGTCATCTCACAGGAACAATAGACCACAGTTAACATCTTACCCACAACTGTTGAATGCTTGTCTTGTGTTATGAATTTAAACAAATAGATGGGGTATAATTAATTATAAGATGCAAAGATTTTCCTTTATCTGAAAAAGGTATGCATTCACAGTTTCATATTCTGTTGTCTAGACCCACTGATGAAAAAGGTTTAGTCCAACATGACATTAGCTGTTGCAGAGGTCTAACTTGTGATCCTTTGGTTGCAGCATCATCTTTCTATCCCAGTGTTTCTCTGCAGCTTATGTGGTACTAGTTTTCTCTAAACAGTTGTTTCCCAGTTAATCATCCAAATTGGATTAACATGTTGGTCTGGGATGGAGATCTTCCTCCGAGCGCGGGGTCTGTGTGGGTCTGGGTTTGAGTGTGTATTCGTGCCATGTGTGTTGCCAGCAGTTCTACCGAAAAAAAACCCTAAATCTGGTTTAGAAGTACTTGAGCATTTCCAAATTAATGACCTCAAGAAGTCATGTCTGATGAGGTTCTGTGTTATTAAAGGGTTCTACACTTGGAATATTTGCGTTTGGTTTGTGTTTGTGAATATATCACTACATTCACAAAACAAACTCTCCAAAGCTGTATATGAGTATACCCAACTGTTATACTGTGGAAAAATATTTGACAAGGGGCTGCAGTGCTGTAAATGGCTTTATGTGTGTTTATGGGTGGGGTTCCCCTTGTAAAATGAGATTGTTAGCAGTATGAAGTAAACATTGCTAATTTTGTTGTGTTAGGGATTATATATAAACCTTGTATAGTTTAAGGTTGGGTTTAAGTCATTAATTGTGCAGTAATGTAAGGACCAATCACAGGAAGATGGAGGCAAACACATAAGGAACACAGAAAGAATGGGATAGTGTACTGTGAGTTTGTGTATATATATATATATATATATATATACATATATATATATATATATATATATATATGTATATATATATATATATTCTGTGGTATGTGGCATGTATGTGTGCCATAGCTTAAAGTTTGATTCCCATGTCCCCCATTAAGGCATCTGCATGCTTGCACATACATTCTGTGATTATGTGCAGTGTTGAGTATCTGTGATTGTTCTCCCTCAGTATTAGTAACCTGCCTGTCTCCTTACTTCTGTTCTCTCCAGTGAACTTATTCCAAGACAAGATTGTACAGATTTACCTCATACCTGGGTCTGCCATCAGCTGTGCAGTCAATTTGCAGATTTGACAGCCAATATGAAATAGTCCATTTTCTGCAGCCACACAGGTAGGATTTGCTGGATAATGGATCACAGTCAGCTTTCTATATTATATTGTCATTTTGGCTATAGTTTCAAGTGAAACAATAGTTTTCTTTCTCTTACTTAATTACATGTGGTTCACTACTGTATGTAGCATTGTCAAATCCATTTTCTACAATTGCTTATTTATTGAAAATGACTCATCTACTTATAACCTGAAGTGTATGGACAGCATAGTGGTGGAAGCATGTACACCCACACACACACAAATGCACACACTCGTCCCTGTAAAGCAGAGAGTCAACTCTAGTCAGATTAGGGGGCTTTTACTGTGCAGTGGACAGCAGCACAGACAGAATCACACCATCTGAAAAATTGCTGCTACCAGGTAGAAATTCTTCTTGTTGCCAACTGCTGTCTGGCCAGGCAGCATCCAATTCAATTTTGAATATTAAAAATATCAGCTTGCAAATCTCAACCCAAGAGGAGATAATTAGGAGTGAATGCTAAACAAATGAAATATATTATCTACTTGGAGTTGATTTAATATGGAGAATAGACTGACTCGAGACCACTTCAGTTCGGTCTGCCTTTGCTGAAACAGTACTATGGCGACAGGTATGGCTATGAGAGACTAGTATGCCTTTAACATACTGTAATTACATCAAATTTAAGGCGAAATATTTGGGAAAATTTGAAAGCAGGCTTGCATCACCTGTGTGCAACTATTAACTTATCATGGTGGGCTGCTGCCATGTCCATGTGTGATTACTTGAATAAATGGGTTGATTTTCACACCTGAACACCATTTTACAAAATATCATCTGCTGATGTTTCCTGCTGAATGAGCACAGTCCTGACAGACTGTCTTATCTGCCATCTGTTCTGAGGCTGTAAAGCTAAACAAATTTTAACACATGCCTGCTCTTGCTTTAGGCTCAACTAAACTGTTTTCAGTTTGACCTCTGCTCTAATGTTAGCTTTGCCTCCCTATTTTTGCCTTCCCCTATGTCTCGACCTTCTCATCTCACTCATTTATCCTTATTAGATTTCAAAGTCACAAGGTAGACAAATCTGCTCAGCAACAGTGAAAGGATCACCTGTCATCCCCTTCATACCTCTGAATTAAGTGAATGTCCAACCACCACGCGATCAGGGAATGACAGGGCTATGGCAGACTGGACACTGCAGCTCTTATACCGTCTCTCTAAACCTGCCTGACAGAATCAGATTAATGAGATGTTGTTGTGTAACTGTGGCAAAACAAGCAAAGTCAACTCTTATCTCGTCCCTGGACTTTTTTAAATATAGAACTAAGGTCATACCTCAAGCCAAAAGTCGAAGACCTGGAGGTGTATCTTTCCATTAAAAGTGACCTTATCTCCCCTTGTAAGGCTAAAGTAATAATTAGTTAAAAATAACACTTTAAATTTGTCTTTTATATAATGAGGCCAAAGGGGGCGTGCTGTGTGGCTGGAAAAGTCACATCCACCAAATCACTGAGGCCACCGCCGCGGTCAGCAGAAAAGGTTGTTATGTAACTGTGCTGGTGCATTGCCCAACTTAGTTAATGACTTGAAGCGCTGTTCAGCCTGGTTGTTCCAATTGCTCTGGTTTAAGGTAAGATTGCTGCTGACAGAGAGCTCGGTCATGAGACTCATGTCCAGACAGGAGGTAATGACACTGCCCTTGCTGTGGTCCTCGGGAGCTCAATGACTAGAGTTTGAAGCATCATTGTTACTTTAAAATAGTGGTTGGCCATGTCCTTCTTTCAACACTAGTGTCTTGGCGGTATTTGCCCAAAATAAAGTGCAGGTTTTCATCTCTTTGTTTCAAACAGATCTACAGACAAAATAATTAAAATGACCTCCTGGAGATATAGGCCAACTTTTAACCTTTGTTTAAAAGTATCACTCAACACTTTCTTTGGCTTATAAAAAATTGTAAATAGACTGTATTTATCTTAAAGTACTCTTGCCCATTCCCACACACAAGGCAAGACATTGGCCTAAGCATGTGGAGTATTTGGTTTGGTGAAGTGTTTAGTGTCTTGCTCAATAACACGTCAACATGTGGACAGGAAGAACCAGAGATCGAACCATGTGACAGTTGGACAATCCGATGCCTCCGTAACCTCAGCCACCCCACAAGTGGTCAGTTGAGAGACGTTTGAAAGAGACTTTGATGTCACTCCATCTCAATTTGATCAAGGCACAGTCTTGATACTGTGTATCGGGTTACAGGAAACTGACTTTTTAAATAGGCTGTGGGTGAATAGATACCTGAGATCTGAGCAGAATCTGTGATCCACCTTTGTGCTGACAGTAAAATTCATTGCTGGATTTCTCTGTCAGGCATTCACCAATGAGCTGAGTGATCTGCAGGCGTCTTACTGCTTTTTATGCGGCTAGATAGATCTGAGCTGTGAAAGAATGCAGAGCTGCTGTCAACAAGCTTCTCACACTTCTCACTGTCATTTCACACCTGAGAACTGAAGGAAAACTCATTCCTCCAACTCCACTAATAAAATGTGCCTGACCATTTCTATAACTTTCCGAAACCAACAATTTGACATTCACAGGCCCTTCGCACAGTGATCGGCCTGGTGTAGAGAGGTGAGAGGAGATCAAGTGTTTGAACTTCTCTCTTTAGCTTGATTATTTCTGTCTCTATTAATGTGGACAACTGAGTGCAACATGGGGAATGTCCTGAAATGATGGCAGGCTTTTCATCCCATCTTCAAGTGTGGCTGCTATTAACACGTATGATTTTTGGTGCGGCTGGACATCTTTCACAAACTGGTGCCAACTGAGCATAACCCAACCCTGATGTTAATGGTTACACAGACTGTTCCCTGAACACATTGTTCCATAATTCTTTCAGACATAAGTTTGCAGTATTGTGATGTGTTATTTTGGGCCAGTCCCAAAATTCCCAGTAGCCAATTATCGTTATAATGGAATGCAGGCGTAGCACCCTCTGCAATAACACATCTCACATGCTATCAATAGCCCTCGTGTTCTCCTACAGTGAGCCGTGGTCCCTGGTGTTGACACAGTTGGTGTTTGTGCAGATGACATAGATGGCCATCAAGGACAGACCGCCTTCCACTCTGTGTAGCTACCAGTACAGTGCGAAGGCACAGCTTTTTCTCTGTAGTGGAAACTGCCGACCGCTGTGACCAAGAACACACATGTAGAAGCCTGGAGATTTATGAGAGCAGTCACCAGTGCAAACACACACACACAGGTAGTGATTGAACTCCAGAGATGGTAGAGGTTCCTGTAATGTGGGGACCATAGGGACATCATAATGAAAATAAATGAACAATCTGTCTATTTGTGTCTGAGTCTTGAGTCTTTCCTACAGGAAATGGTTCATAAGAGAGGAAGAGGGGTATTTAACATTTCCTTTGTAAGGAAGTTGGTTAGTTACAAGGTCTGTTGAATCTGAAAATAGGGCAGCTGGTTTATAATTTGGCCCATGTGCATAAAAAGACACCTCAGGAATGGGATGGAAGTAAATAAATGTCTGTCACCTGATGGAAAAGAAGAGGCTGTCCCCCCATAGGTCGTCTGTGCAAGCAGCTTATTACATCTCATTGTTATGTGACCTCTAGTATAAGTAATTATGATGGGAGCAAAGGAGGAAGTCAGGTGATGTAGTATACAGAGTGACAGAGTCCGCATTAGGAGGAGGGTTGGGGTGGATGGATGGATCAACAAGACACTGGACTTTCAAATGGAAGAGCGCTGTTCATTTGTGATAATCAACACCGTTTCTTTTATCCGTGACCATTCCACAACCTTAACCATGTGTATCTTACTGTAACCGTGACAACTAAAGTCTTCTAATCTTAAGGAAGTACTAAACCCAGGTACGATTTTTTCCTAAACCTAACCAAGTAGTTTTTGTGCCTAAATCTAAAAGAAAAGTTATTCCACAACATTAACTCTGTATTTACTATTGTTACCATGACAACAAAGGACTGGTATGACTACCGCGGGCAAGTATCCAAGGATATGGACAAACGACCTATATGATTGTAAAAGTTGGAGGACTTTTTTGATTAGATTTTTTCCAGCATGTCAAATATGTTGAATTACAGAGCAGTTTTCAGGTATAATGAAAAGGCTTCACTCTTCAGGAGATAAAGTAGACTTTATTATGGGAGCTGTCTGCTTTCATTTCAGCTTTTTACTTCACTCATTCCTGCCTAATTTGTGTTTTTGTACTCTGGTATTACAGACTTCAAAAAAACACACAACGGGTAAATAATATTTAAAGCAAATTCATGTCTGCTTTTAATTATGACAGATTTCTTCACCTCAGACACATAATATGGCTCAGATTTTTCCTAGTTAGCTGTAGAAAGCCTCAGAAGACTTGGATGCACAAAGTAATAATGCGTTTGTGTCTGTTTTTATCCTAGTTGGCGAGACATCATTAACTCAAGCGGCCCCCTGAGAGGTAAGGCTTTCTACATCAACACACACCATTTCAGCTCCTGGTCAAGCTTTTAAAACACCTGTTGATTGCATCAATAGCACAGCGCTTCTTGGAGTATTATTTTATGCCATAACACTCATAGCTGATGGGAAATAAAGTGAAAAAAAGTCTGTAATGTAGTGTTGACTGAAGTGGAAAGTTTTGGTCTGTCAACCAAACACCTCCACCCTCCTCTTTGGGTTTTTTTCAAGGACTCAGAAGGTACATGGAGTGCAATAGTGAGGACTTTTTGGAGAGCCTTGAATAAATGACACTGCTTTGGTCAGTAGTAAGCTTACAAACTGCTTCTGGCCAGACTTTTTACTGTGCTGGAAGCTATCCTGTAAAGGAAACAGTGACTGGCCTTTCTCTCTCTCTATATATATACCATATATACAGTATACATATTTCTCTCTTGTCCTGTTGCCTACTTGTGGTCAGAAAACCGGGATCTTGCTTGTCACATGATGACTTTAACAATCATGAAATCCTTTATAGCTTCATAGAAACTTGAACAGTCTGTGCTATAGTTTATAATACTGCTGCAGATGAATTACCTGTTGAAGACAAAGCATGTCAAGTGCCTCTAGACTACAACACTTTCTTATTGCTGCTGTATGTTCTGTAAAAAGCTGATACCCTCAGCTCCATTGTTTTTCCACACTTGTCACATGACTTTGAGCTGTTCAAGAATACTTTACTACCTTAAGTAAACCCTCACCTTTCTTCTGCCTACAACTTTTTATTTATCACTTTCATACCTACGTATTCCAAGTCTTTGCACTTGCATCTTAGTCTATTCAGCTCTTAAGTCATACCCGCTGTATAGTGGGAGAACACCTGTTTATTTCACTGTCAGCCTTTCACGATTTGAGAATTTAATCGTTTTTGCTACACATGGCTGCACAGACCACAGCTGCCATGCTTCATTTCCACTTTTTGATAAATGGTACTCTCCTTTTTTAATACAAATTCACTTGAAACCTATACAAGCTAGACTGAGATAATCTCATTTGTTGCAGCAGTTCCTGCTTTATGTAACATTCATGCATTTTTGGCTTTCCAGTTCTCTCTGTGTGGCTCTAATTTCTTCTTTCGTTCCACTTTAATACCTCTCTGCTCGACTGTCTCTACCTGTCATGTCTTATCTTCTCTGTGTGTCTCTGTGGTGTCAGTATGTTCACTCCCAGCTGTCAGGCACATTTTTAACAAACTTTGCAAATGTCAGAAAAAATGGAAACACAAATGAGGGACATTTTCATAAAGATGCTGAAGAAAACAACTAGGTTGTTTCAGTGTTGGTAATATACAGAATATGACTGTACAACTTCAACAGACATATATTGCGTGAGTAACAGAAGTACTATGTGGTACAGATATTTCGTTTCCAAGGCCAAGGACACATTTTACTCCTTGGATTGTTGTGGAATGAGATTAAACTAAGCCAATATTTATACAGAAGTTCCTGCCTCAAGTATAAATGTTATGAGGTCTGTTTTCTGCTTCTGTTTAGATTTTCTAATTCAAAACAATGTTTTTAAAGATACTTGGATGGAAACAAAGGTTTGTAGCTGGTGGTTTCTTTTTCCTCCTTCCTCTTTTTTGACCTTTGTTTTTCTTATTTTAGTGCATTTTGGAGCTTGTCTTGTCAGCCAGTCTGATGCATGCTCAGATGACAAGTAAAGGATCTTCATCTGTGTTTGTGCCATTTTGCTTTGGATCTGTTAGATATACAGTATGTCAAAAGAGTGAGTGCAGAAGAGTGCATATTGAGGAACGTCATCTCTTTTGATTCTCTTGTACCATATCTGTGTCTCTTTACCCGCCGCGTCTCTCAGTCTTTTCTTACCCTCCCTCTCTACCTTTTTCTCTGTCAGATACTTTTAGAGCATCTCTCTCATCCCCTCAGTCCCAGTTTGGCAGATCTCCCAGGTCCTGGGTTGGTGAGGTCAGGGGGGGAGAAAACATTGCAGCTGTGTTTGCTGACGTGTCTCGTAATGTGTCAAATATGTCTCAGAGTACTGTTGCAGACTGAGCGGGGCGACAGTCGTTCTCATATCTTATCTTTACCACTGCATGGACCATTTGAACCCTCACCAAGCTTAGTGTGTGTGTTCAAGACTCTTAGTGTGTGTATCATGCATTCTGCTGGTTGATAATAGTGTGCTTTATATTTAGATCAGTATGTTGAATAAGTATATTGCATACAGCCTTATTAGGAATTTTCTACTTTATATATCTTTCAGAGACACATGCACGCATATATTTTTCAGAGAACAGAAAACAAGGTAGCTAACACAGGGTGATGCCTACAAATAAGATAGAAACATCATGTTATCAACTGACTCTTTCCATCTGACAGAATACCAAAGACTCCATTAAGCACTCGCAGCCATATACAGCAGAGCTATGAACTCAACATCTGCCCTGATCTAAAATTTAACTTGTATTTCTGTGTCTTCTTGTATTGTGCATCTGTAATTGTATGCATTTGTAACAAATCTCAAATTTCCTTAATAGGTGTGCTCAGATTTTCTAACTTAATCCAATCTTGTCACTAGTCTCTCCAAGAAGTTTACTCAGTGTAACTGTCAACACGGACTCTGCCACAGGATTCCCACTGGAGCTGACAGCTTTGTGATTTGGACATGTTTGCCTTTTCGACTGCAAACGACAGCTAAGCCATCTGGCTAAGCTCCTAATGCTCCATTTATAAATTACACCACAATAGAAAGTGGATTAACAGCTGTTTATGTAATCCCTTAATGAGTTTCATAGTGCTTTCTGTGATTTAGTTTATCCTGCACTGATAGCAGGAGTTCAGGAGTAGTACATGCCATTCAACTAATCAGTCACAGGCCTTTTGATGTGTTGACATTTTATAGTAATATTGAAGCATAGTGGTGGTCAAATGAGAACAAATCAATTCTGCCTCCTCTATCTTCTCTACAGCTGCATTAATTGATTTTTTTGTCTCCCAGGTGGCAGTGCAACAAGCCGTAAACATCGCAACGACATATTATCACCTTATAAAGTTGGTGAACACGTTAGCAAACAATTCACTAAAATGTTCACCAGCTAGTCTCCTGTTTGGTGCTAGGTAGTAAATGTACAGTTGAACTTTTCCGATAAAAATGACCCCAGTGAGAGTGGTGAGACTGAACCAAACAGTAAAGTTGTGGCCCATAAAACCAAAATAAAAAACTGAAACACACATTAGTGCTCCATAGAGCTGAGGGCAGATGCAGAGTCTGGTGATAATTTGGTTCGATGATTCGTCGGTTTGTTATTACAAGGTACCCCTTTCACATTACACATAGTCATTTCATCCATCGTCAATATAAAAATTCTGATTATAGCAGCTTTAAGTAATATGTATCAAAAACACTACCAGTCCTTTCTGTCTCTTTCTCTCCAGTTAGCTAACTATTCCTGTAAGCCAGTGTGACTAATGTAAATGAGAGATGGTGAAAGTGAAAGAGAGAAGCACTTGGCCCATAAAGTAGTCTATGTGTCCATGTAACCAGATAACAAAGTCAGAACAAGGGGTCGGAAAAAAGAGAGGAGCAGGCGTTCCTGAGGGTTTCGAGGGTGTCTGCACAACGAGAGAAGCTGAAAAGACAAGTTGAGAACTAGCCAAAAATACAAAGGGAGAGAACAGAGATATAAAACACACACGACTGCTAAACCGTTTACTGGAGTAGGAAAGCTAAGGTCAGAACTTTCCATCGGTCATTTTCTTTCTCTGCAAGTCCTGTCTTTTTCTCTTCATTGTCTCTATTTCTAGTCTTGTTTTTTATCCTCCTTCTTCCAGTGCGTGCCCTCAGTTTCTCTTTCTGTGACTGTTTGCCATCTATTCTCCCCATGCTTTCATCTCCCCATCTCTTTCTTCTCTTTTGCATTTCCCTCAGTAAGACAAGCTGTCCTTTACCCAGCAGGGCAATAAAGAGACGTCAGTGTCTCCTTCCGCTGTCATTTAAAGTCTCCTCATCCTCTTGCTTTATTAAATGCCTCAGCATGTAGCCTGGTCCAGACTGTCTCGCCCTGATAACGTTGTGTGTCTGTTTGTAATGCCATTATATTGAAGGACTGTTATACAGGAGGAACATGAGCTTTGAGTGCAAAAACAGTGACATAAATTTAGATTCTTGGAATTTGGTTAGTGGAGCAAAAATGACAGTTTATAATTAAATGTTATTTGTTATTGTCCAACCCAGTCTGGCAGTAATTATAGCTTAATAATAGCAGCATGAAAAAGAGATTTTGTTCATTGTATTTTATTCAGCCTTTTATTTTCTTAAACTCAACATTAAAAGAAAGGCTTGATGATCTGTGTGTTTAAAATGTTGACAAAATAAAACCAGTGTGGCTTTACATCATCGTCTTCTGAGAACTCGTGTCATTTACCTGAGGGCTCCTTCATCTCCTATTACCAAGACTTCCCACCTGTGCCACCAGTCTCCTCCCAGTCTCCTCCAATCTCTCAGTGAAATGGCAGCTTTTCAGACCTCCAGGCTGCCATCACCGCAGATAGCTTTTCCCATGTCGAATACTTGGTGCAGTTAATCAGCTCTGTGACCTGAGACACCGGTTTGATTTGGCACTGGCTCTGACTGGCTGCCGTCTCCTCTCCAGTCGTCTGGATGGCATCACAGCCGCTCTTATCTCACTGCTGCTCCAAACCACACGTGCCGACTGCCCACATAACTGCATCTGTAAAAACACACATACATTAACCGTGTCTCTTAGAAAGTATGTTCCTATACTACAACAACAGTTTTTCCAGTGACTTTGTGGTGGGAATGTAGTCACTTACTGGATTATGTTCAGAATTTTGAATGAATGAATGAATGAAATGCTACATTTAGGAAGCAGCAGCGGGGTCACCAGGAGGTGCTTGGGGTGGATACAAAGTGAGGTTTGCATCCAGAGTCCCATGTATGGTTAGGTTTAGGCAACAAAAGCACTTTGAGGTTGAGGTTAGTGAGAGATCGTGGTTTTGGTAACATGTAAATAAACACTTTGTGTATGACATCACTGTGAACGTCACTGAACCATAAAAAAGTATTGTACTGTGAGATTGGATATTTTGGCCGAAAGCAGATTTGTTGTCTGTGAACATTTTACTGATACGTTCAGTATCACGACACTTGCAGAGGCATACACACCAACAAAACTGATACTCCAGTTTATTTAAGCCCTATTTAGTTCCAGACAGAGAGTAGCTGGAACATACCTGATACTTAATGAGCCTTTCTCAGGGTTTGCTGGCTTTTCGTCTGCATACTGCTCCTTGCCATTTGAGTATTTCTTCCTTCTTCCCTTTTTGGAAATGCATTGCAGTTTGGTTCCTGTTCATGAGCTTTTTGGACCATGTGGTCTAATAATTTGTGTAACAATCTTTGTTTCTGGTGCATTTTAAAGGCACAGACTCATGCAGAACTCCACTATACCTTCAAAAGATAGCTGCATACTGTTCACTAACAGCCATTCATTTCTCTTACAGAGTCAGACAAGTCTTTGCCTCTCACTCACTTACTCAGTCAAAGACAAGTTGGCTCCAGTTTAGAGACTACTGGGGGAATCTGCAGGACAAAGGAGGTTGTGAATTATACCAGTTTTTACTGCAGAGATGGGCAGCTGTTGGTGGATACAGGCAGCGATACAGAAACATAAAATAGGCTGTAGGCATCTGGCCAAAGGGATAGATTTTACAGAGGGTGGAAACTATAAAAGACCTGCAGTTCTTGGACTTTCAGGGAGAGTCTTTGGTGTAAATCATAAAAGGCTGGGCACATCTGACATGGATAATGGTATAATGATGTTCAGCCCAGCCTTCCAGCATAACAGGGGTTGATCCCATTACAAGTTTATTCTTGTTAATCCTGCCTGTTGTGTTAAATTTATTGATTTTAAGTGTTCACATCAACATGAGTAAAACTAATGTAGCCATTTTAATTTGGACATGATTATTGGATAATTTAGTTTGTTTCAGTCACTGGACACGGACACAGACACAGATTTATGGTGACCATATGCATTGATAATAATCAAAAGGGGTCTTTCCAAGGACTGACACATACTTATTTGTTGTTATAATTATGATCAGAATGGGCGTTTCCCTGATGAAAAACAGCTGTCTCCTTGGTGACTCAACAGTCCCGAAAGCAGCTGGAGGAGGGGTTTGATTTGTGTGTGTTTGTGTCGGAGCCTGATTGCGCATGTAGCGTATTTGGTTTGTGTTTTACAGCCGCATTTGATATGATTTGTTGCCCTCTGTTTATAGTTGTGTCGGGATGGAAGAAAGAATTCTGGTCTTGTTGCACTGGTGATATATCTTTAGCTTTATGGCTATCTGTCTGTGTGCCATTGTTTTGTGGTTGAGTTTGTGTTTGTGACTCTGGTTCTGGGCCACATGATGTTTCTTCTAATCATTAGGCGCATCCCAGTGAAATGGAGACTTGGTGTTGTGGCCACAGCTTGACCACATACACACATGCACATACGAATGGACAATATATAAAAAAATATGAAAAGACTGCACACATGCAGATGTGCCTTGATTTCTTTACTCATACACTCATACAAATTTAGTCAAGCACATATAGTATAAGCATATAGGCACATACAAAGACACACAAACTCAACACACTTTCATTTTCAGCTCTGGTAGCCTGTGGGGCTTTTGTAGTGCTGAGAGGCCACAGACGACAGCTTTGTGTTCTGGGAGGCTGGGAAAGTTGGACCGCAACACACACACACACACACTCTCTTTCACTCTCTCTCTCTCTCTCTCTCTCACACACACACACACTTTGGCAGTGTCAAAGCCGGTGCACAGCTCTGCCCGGCTCAATAGGCTGATTCATTAGAGCCTCCTCATGACACCAGAGGAGAAAATGGACTTGCAGTAAAGGGAGGATGCTCTGTGGCTGAAGTCTGACGTGACCTGACAGTGGTCAGGTCAGTCTTAAAGGAGAAATCCACCTGAGAGTATTTTTGTCATGGCTCATTTTGCTGTTACATGCTGTATCTCTCTTAGTGATATTAGATAAGTGTCATTCAGGCCTTTGTGGGCAGAAACATTAGCATTAGCAACATTCAAATTATCAGTGAATGAGATATAAATACATGTATATTATGAGTATGATGTGCTTCCTCTTTGCTTTGCCCCTTAACTGTTTTTTTAGTAACACTTTGACTTCTCCACTGTGGGTCAGTTCTGCTCAGGAGAACCAGATATTATAGAGAGTTTCATTAGTAGCGTCATCATAGCTGTCATAAAAGTGAACTATACAAACATCATTACTCTTTATTTTACTCACTGGTTCATCCAAAAACCACAAATTTAGAGGGTACTGACAGCCTCCATTACGCATTATTATTCACAATGGAGCCACGCAATGATTTAAAAATATTTACGCCCTTCAGTCATTCTGTCCTAATGCATAAAAACGTTCCGAAAATGTCCAAACCCTTTTGTTTCCAATAGCGCATCCCAAATTGATTTTATTTTCTCTGCTGGAGAGATTTTTTTTCTTTATTTTTTTATGGAGGTTTTTATCTAATATCATCATTACTGAATCTGGCAGCCGGCAGTGGAAATGTGCTGTGGAGTGGAGTGGGTGTTGTAAGTAACGATGCTTGGCAGCGAGCTGTGTTTGTCTGGAGCTCTCCCTCGCTGTCTCCACTGGAGTCAGGCAGGCTTAAAGCCCAGGCCTCCTGTCGATGAGGGGCTCTCACGGCCCTAACCCCCCACCCCCCCCCACCCCACCCCCTCAGATACGTGTGAGATGTGCTTCATGTTTTAACTGCTCTCTCTGGACCTCACTGGGAGATTAGGTTGAATTTTCATGTTTTTATGAACTGCTGTAGGTAGATGACTTATGTTCTCACTAAACCCAACATCATTATTATGAGGCCGTCAGCGTATATGTATTGTTTTCTGCACAGTGGTTCAGTTAAAGTCACTTTTATACAAGATGCCTTTTGTCACCATTTAAAGAATTTGGATTATTGAAATTAAATTAACCCTGGAAACATGTTCTAAGTCGCTGTCACAGTGTGCATTTTGACCATAATGAGCACCTCCTGACCTTGTGCCAGACATGGACTCATTAGCTGAAACACTATGTTTACCTCTGTCACATGGTGTTACAGTCAACACAGGGAATTAAAGAACACCCCCCACCCCCCTACACTACGTAGACTAGGCTGAGTCTCCACACCCCACACTGCGAGGGGTGGGGGTCAGGTCGCCTCAGGACACGAGTCGACCGAATTTTGTGATTAAACAAGGAGAAATAACTCTGGATGATCTATATAGCTGAGCGCTTGGAGCTGTTTTGTCAGGTTTACTTATTACAAAGTGCGACATTTATTCATGCATTATTCATTAAATGTCATTTTTTGTCAACATATGAAATAAGAAACCTTCCAGATCTTCCAGATCCATAAAGTTCTCCTATTTTCTCAGAACCAATTACAGGTGTTGTAGTATCAACGCATGCTGTTTGTTGCTATACAGGGGACTATGTCAGACACACACACAATACTTTTCACTGTGGCTTCCACAAATCCTTTCTGCATTATCTGTTCAGTTTGACAACATATTGCCCATATTTCCTCACAGTCAGTCACTGTGACACAGGCCTCCCTGCATCAGCTTCACTCTACTCCACATACATACTTTGCTTTCAATGCTGGACGCAGGCCAATTGGCCACTGCAGGTTGCCGCAGGTGAATCCCAGCACTTCCTCTGGGTTTTTTAGAGGATTTGAGCTTGCGTCAGCAGTTATGTCGCTTTGCTATCCCCTTGTGTTTGCAGGGAGTAGAATAGGTTTATCCACTCTGCATGTGCAGAGTTGGAGTCTGGGCAGAGAATTGTTTTTAATTTTTTTGTACCCACTTGATCTGATTTTTAGGCACATTATGTCCTTTTCATAAGAATGCATGCGGCAAAAAATAGACAACTATTGTTTTATACTGGTTGATGCTGCAGTTGTGTGGGTATGGCATTTTGATTGCTCCTGGCTGTGTATGCAGTTTTTGATTGGGGAAAGCTGTATATTTGTCACGTGTAACAGTGGAAAGAACTGCTGGTCATGTCCAAGAATCATTTACTGTGGCTTGAGACGGGACAAGATGGCAAATAAAAGTGGATACACTGTCAGCATGAACACGGTCGAATGCAAAACAGCAGTCCAAATAGTCAAGGACAAAAACACTCCGCAGAGTAAACACTTAAAAAAATACACTGGTCTCGCATCTCTGAATGTAGTGTTGACAGGGAAAATGATTAATGTCTGTTTAGACACCATCTGCTGTTGTGCAGCAGAAATGTTGAGAAGCCAACTTTCTAACTCCCTTTGAGATCTCTAACTTTAAATGTCAGTATAGTCTGTCACACAATACAGCTGTTGTTGTTGATGTGTATGTTTTCTAGTGGATGTTTGACTCTCTCCGACCCAGCAGGGTAACAGAGCTATATCTGTCCCATTCCTTACCAGATAGTGGCTGTGATGCACAATTTTGTGTTTTTTTGGTGTTCAAATTAGAGAGAAGAGAGTATAAAGTTTACTGTTGTTGTGTTGGTTTAGTGTGGATAGGATGGAGGACTTTTTGAAATGTAAAAGTCAGAGGTTTCAGATTCTAAAGTCAGCAGCTGCTGTGATATTCAGCTGCAGCTGTGGGATACATAATCAGATCATAAACATATATGCAACACACTTTTATGTCCAGTTGCTGAGTCTGCAGTGTTGAGATGAGCAACATTCAGGATCTGTTAATGGAGCAATACTGACAGACAAGCACTTTATGATTTGTTGATTTATAATGGATCAGTCTTACTACAGTAGGTACAGAGCATATGTATGCGCGTGGAATTAACAACCAGTGTGGATTTACATCTTTACACTGACTTAAGAGCTCATTCAGCTCTACTTGAACCATATAATTACCTACCAGTACGAGTGCTTATTAACATACACTATCTGCCATTTGCAAAGTGCACAGTCCCATCTTCCTCCTACATCTCCTTAAAGGAGGTATTGTAGAAAGTTACAACTAGCAATCTCACTCATAAATAATCTAGACATGCATCCCTTTTTAACCCATGGAGAGTGCCGCAGGGCCCCTGCACATCTCACTCAAATATGTGCTAATGTTAGACCAGGCATCCAGCTCCAGCAATGCAGTGGGAGGCCAGAGGGCGAGGTTTATTCTGGGACAGGTATGCACAGTCTGAGAGCTAGAGGGATGTGGTCCTGGTTCCTGTGTGTAATATGCACATGTGAGGTGGTCGCATGTAAAGTGTCTTAAGGCCGGTGAGGTCCACGCAGGACTGTGCAGATTCTGCAGGCATGAGCCATTAGCTGTCAGCTACAAATTATGCCCGACAACACTTGAGGATGTCGTTTATTCCAGTGCAACTTGAACACACCACAACTAAATAGTTTCCAATGTGGGAGATTCACTGCTCTCAGCCCTGACGAGGGATTGATCCTCTCGTCCTAGACGTACTTTGACAAACATGAAACCACACTTACCGCACAGACAAGCAGAGTAAGCAGGGAATCCCTTCCACTTAGAGATTGACAGCTGGGTATACAGTAGCTTGGCTGGACTGCATCTCCCCATAATCCCCCTCTCTGAGCTTGAATAATTGATTCTGAATTGATTTAGGCTCAGCTGGCTCATGGCGTTTGGACACTAGCATGTATTTTTGCTTCCTATAATTATTGTCTGCCTCGTTTTTCTGTGCTGGTCAGCAATAAAGCCAAGCTTTTACCCTCCAAGTGGAAGCGTTTTCGAGGAAGCAGCAATTAAAAATTCATTTGAGATTTGTTTGTTGCTCTGGCTGACCATAAATTACACACACCAACAATTTGCCTTTACGTGAGGGAAGTTAAATGTCAGCGGATGCCCTTTTTAATTCTTCTAAACAGAGTTTGGAGAAATCTGAGGCCTCTTGGAAAATGTTTCAATCTTCTTACAAGCTGTTGAAAACCCACTAAAGAAAAGATGTCCATAAAAGCCTGTAATGTGCAGCATGGAGATTGTTTCTCTCAAGTGAATGATGCTTAATGCAGAATGGTTTTCTCAAAGACATGAAAGGGAAAGGGAAGGACTGCGGAGGTGCCTCCTCAGTTGAACTTTGCTTGGACAGCCTAGTCAGCGAGAGAGCCTTTCTCATGCTAATTTAATGTCATTCCCTTGGCTTCTTTTTATATCACCACAGTTAACAAATTGACCCTATCACAACAATGTGACAGCACTAAACCTTATGTCCACTTAAAACTGCAGAAAATATGGACCCCAGAATGTCCACCAATGAGCAATACTTAACATTTTACTGTTTATGTATTTTTGAGCCTTTAATGGAACAGACATATGGGACAACACAGCTATTCACTTTCTTCCAAGAGTTAGATGAAAATATTAACACTGCTGTTACGTCTGTATGCTAAACATGTAGTTAGCCCACTGCCCCTTAGCTTAGCATTAAAACAGGAAAAGGTGGAAACAGCTAGTCTGGCTCTCTCCTAAGCAAACAAAAACCTATTTACCAGCACCTCTCAAGCTCCCTCATTAACATGTTATATCTTGTTTGTAGTTCTGCAATTGGCGATTATTTTCGTTATTGATTAATCTGGCATGATTTGTTTTGCAGATGTTTCCTGAAACCCTGAACGCATACAAAAAAAGCTCACAAAATATATAGCGTCTTGATATTTCATGCCAATTCTCGAATTTTTTAAATACCATTTCCTCTCTCCTTTCTTTGTTTTGGTCAAATCCCCCTCCACACTCTTTTGTGAGGAGGGAGATTCCTCTCATGAGGAGGTTGTTAAGCTGCTATCAGGGAAAGTGCTGGATGTCTTTTGGAGGAGTAATGGGGAGGGAGGGACCCTTTAGTGGAGGGAAAGAAGGGGAAGGCTCTCTTGTCAAACCTAAGAAGCTGTGGCATTTTTGTGCCTTGCCAAGGACTTTGGAAAATTTAGCAACAGCGATTGTGAGTAGGAGACGAGAGGAGAGATTTAAATTAAAAGTTTGGTCTCAAAAGAAAGAAGGGGGTGGGCGAAAAAGGTTTAGGGTAGCTAAGAGGGAATAATGGGGGGAGGAAAAGAAAGTGAAAGAGAGATAGAGGGAGTAAATCCAGTCTTTTTCTGTTTCAGAACACTTTTACTTTTCATTTCACCCTGATTAGTCACTTTGCCCTGAAGTCTGGGCCAATCAATAAACACGTTTAGGTATTCTTGGAGCTTTTTCACAAAAGATCACTGAAGCACCCTGGGGGCAAAAGACCCTGTCATCTCACTCCTGTGTGTGTGTGTGTGTGTGTGTGTGAATTTAAATAAGGTAACCCCTCCCCCCTTCCCCTCTTCAACCCCTCCACCACCATCAGCACCCAACTGAATTCACAGTTTCCCCCCCTTCTCTGCATGCTGGCTGGTCTTCTTGTCGCCCCTGCAGCAGATAAGGTGTGTTTTCTATCAGTGTAACTCTCAGTCTGCACTGATAAAGCGGAGCGGCTCCTGCTTCAGTGGGGAGAGAGGAACACTAAGGAAAAAAAGGGAGATACTGTAGGAGGAGCGTGAAGGAAAGAGGGCAGCAACAGTTTTACACTGCTACAATGGGAGAGGCGTGTTAGAGAGAGAGAGGGAGAGAGAGCACAGGCAGCACAGGCAGAGGACTCGCTGCAGTGCAGGTGGATCACAGCCGTCTGGTGAAGAGGAAGACCCGCAGGCAGCAGTTTAACTCTAATTGGCTGTCCAGCAGGTTTGTACTGCAGTTTCTCTACAATGCTAGCTGATTGTTGCATGGTTTGTGCCTGTGTGTGTGCACCCTGTGGACTGATATAATGGATGCTGTGTTCTCCACCATCAGGGCTGCTATCTCATTGCTGTCCACTTTCATTGGCTCTGTGCAGTTCTTACATTTCCAAGAGCTCACAGCACCAAGGGGGAAAAGAACACGAATCTGATAATCTCATACATGTTTGTGTTTTTATATTTGCCAGTATAGCACACGCAAAAGTTCAGGCTGCATGAGAAACTTTGAAGCTGCATAGAGAATAGAAGACTAGGTTGCTTCGTGCTAAATGAAATAGCAGAGGCCCTCTTCCCTCCTTTCACATCAAGAGTTCTTTTACTATGGAGAAGAATAGAGCTGGGAGCTGTGAATGGGCCTGAGATGGCTTTCTGTGTGCAGAAGAGAGGTGCCGCCCTCTCAAGTGTCAGCATGCTTAGTGGGTAGGTGGTGGGGTGGGGGTGGGGGGTAGGTAGGTTCTTGTAGTTTGCAGAGGGGGCTGGGTTTTATGCGTCTGGGCCACATTGATTCGTTACAAGCTTTTACCTGTGTTTAATATTCTACACGTTATGAAATGAGTGTTGAGAGTTCTGTCCTGTGACTCCTGTCCCGCTCTTTACCCCCTCAGGGAAAGGAGGAGTGATACAGTCAAGTGCTTTAGTCGATCTGTCTTTTCATAGGTGTCTGTTTACCATTGACTGAACAGCGATAAGGAGCCGTTAGGAGCTGGTCGTTTCTATTTCTGACTGTTGTTTTCTGGGTGTTCCTATGAAAGGCCCCCTTTCACGCTTGACTGATGGGAAAGTCTGTGGTTTGGTTGCTCTTTGCTCATGTTGTTATTTGTTTGCCAGCTCTGAATTCGCTGCCAACAGTTGCTGCAGTTTATTTGATTTTGTTTTTTTTTTACGTTGCTGGAGGTGTTTTGCATGATCAAGGATTTGCATTCCATGTCTCAAGGTTCTGGAGCTCATTTTCTTGTTCTTCTTTAACCTCAGCAGGAGAACGAGCACAGCAAATCTGTACACCATTTCGGCCCAATCAGCTCTGATTTCAACATAACAGATTTTTGCCACAGATTTTTCCCCTCAGTTGAGCAGTTTATCTGACAGCAAACTGTAATCATGTGTTGGATTAGGAGTGAAGTATGATGAAGGAGGTTTGAGTCCAAGTTGAATCTTGTTTGTGCTGCAGTTGTTCTGGACAAGAACTCACTGCTGTAAGACCATCCCTCAGTACAATAAAAGAAAAAAAAAAACTGCACAAAGCTTCAAAATATCAGTTTGTCAGTGTCTACATATTTACATTTCATAGCCAAGGGGAAACAGTGTTTTTTGGGGGTTTCATACTCCCTGTCATCTGACTGTTTCTCCTGATGAGTACAGCTGAAATATTTTCCCCAGCCGCAGGCAAATAAATCCTGACTGGCTGTCTAGTTCGTCTTCTCGGTGCTGAAATGATGAAGTCTGATGGGATTCACCTCAGTGACACAGACACCTGTGTCCACGATACTGCCTCCTGTAGACCTCCTCATGTCCTTTTTCCTATGTTGTGTCATCACTTTTCTGTTTTCTTCACCAGGTACATTTAGATTTTTTTCACGTTGGCTGTATGTGTGAGGATATTGGATCTTGTTACAGTCATATTGTAGATTACTCACTAATTAAGAGGAGTTCTTTTGGAGCTAGGTGCTGTCGTACCACGGTGTGTGTGCGTACTTTCTGCGCGTGGTGCTCAAAACACCTCAGAACTGTATGGCACTTTCTGCAGTTTAGGTTGCTGTTACTCTTGATTTGCAGATGTTTACCCAAAGTGTTAAATATTCTGCTTTGAGATTCAACTCTGTCTGCAGAGGATAGTTACAGTCTGCATACACTTGCTGCTTCCATGGAACTTGTCGCCATGGTGATGGCCTTGGTCCTCTAACAGATCCTGAAACGTCAAATCAAATATTTGTACTGAGTTCTTTTGTAGAAAAGCAATAAAACAGGACCCTTGCAACAGGCTTTGTTTGGTCTTCATCTTTTGGCCATTCTCTGGGGTTTTCTCATTGTTTCAGGAATGACTCTGTGTGCCGGGGCCCTTGATGAAAAATATTGCTGCTTCAGGCTTGTTGATTTGCAGTCCTGTTGGCCTCGATTTCCTCTCCCAAGGAAATTCTTGTATCCATCTGAATTCAACACCACATGCCTGCTCTTGGGTCAAGGTTTTGAGATATATCTTTGTGGCAAATGAAGACAGATCTCTCAGTGTTATATTTGACTTATTGCACTTCAAACCTGGGATATGTAATTCAATAACATTTTAAAAGTAGCCAAAGGAAGTTACTTTTCCCCACATGCTGAGCCTGAGGAGGTGAACACTGAGCGCTGCGATGGTGAAGTATTGTCCCGGTGTCTCAATCAACCCCGGTGACCCAAGCACCTCTCCAGATCCTCTCCTTATGTTTCCACTTTAGGAGGAATGGTAGACTGTGTGTGTGTGTGTGTGTGTGTCATTGAATAAGTGTGTGTTATACCAAAAGACAGGAAGGGGGTGTCTTATCATCCAAGAAATGGGTGTTGCTCCTCTTTCTAACTTGTGTTGTAAATCACTGGTTTATGTAATGGGGCTCTGTGTGTGTGTGTGTGTGTGTGTGTGTGTGTGTGTGTGTGTGTGTGTGTGTGTGTGTGTGTGTGTGTGTGTGTGTGTTAAATAGCTTGGCTAGCCTGCCCGTGATTATGTCATACAGCATGGTTTCCAGCTGTCCGAGTCAGCTGCATTTAATTTTGCTTTCAAGAGAGTTATCCCCAGCCACAGCCTCTGTGTGTATGTGTCATGTATCTGTGTGTCCGTGTGTGTGTGTGTCTATGTACATCCTGTATACATTTGTAACTTTTAAATTTGTCTAAATTGTTTATATAAAAATGCACACTCAGTACTCTTTTGGGCGTCATTTGCTGGCCCAGAAAGTGAAGAAAACATTGCCGTCAGTTCCTGGCTAATGAAACTCTGAGTCTTTTTTTGGTTCTCTTTCATGATTGTGATTTGGGTCTGATAGAACACTGCGGTCCAGCTCTTAAGCTAAACCAAATGTATTTGGGCTGGGTTCCACTGAGGGGCTTAAATGTCAGTTTTGACAAAAAGGACAGCACACGTTACAGCTTTAATGCAGGTGCACACGCAGGGCCCCAGACTCACTGTGATCAGGTTTCTTTGCACAAAGCAAAGCAAGAACGTAACATCTTTGAATCAGCAACGTGAAAACGGATGATGTTGTGCAGTCATGATCATTTTGTTTAGTAAGCACTGAGGGGCTTTAAAACTTGATATTCCCATGGACAAGTCAAACCAATCCTCATTTTCCTTTAGACTTCCTTGTTGACATTGGCTGATTGGCTTATTGTTGTCCTCTCCCACAGATGTTACTTAATCTGATTCTTGGAAAAGCCTCCAATAAAGAGGGACTGACGCTCGGCGGTTGAATTGTTGTTGGAGTTACTGAGGACCTCTCATCCTGCTGCAGTTAGTGTTGGATCCATGTCTGAGAGGGTGGCAAGACAGGATTTGTGCAAGAAGGAGAAACTACTCACTTTATCCAGTTTATAATCCTCTGGGTAATAATATCAGTTCAGTGGCTAAATACCAAATGAAATGTCTGGGTTGCCCAGCAGTGGTTAGACCCTGCTAACCCGGGGCTCCCTGTCGGCCTCCACCACAGTCAGTTGAGGCTTGTAGGGTGAAACCGATGATGATTTGAACCTCTCCCAGCACTTTTTATAGATGGCTCTGGCCAGGTCAGGGTTCATGGGAAAGCTTTGCTGAACTTGTCTTCACCGGCTGGATCTGCTGACACGTTTCTCATGACTTGTCACTAAAATTGGATCTCATAGTTATGTGTTCAAGAAGAAGAAAGAATCTCTGTGCACCTGTCAGACTTACTGTGAGATCTCAATAAACTGTTAACATAGTTTCTAATCTGCTACTACTTAGGACCCAATAACAATTCTGTACATTTTCTATACATCTTATGTATGAATAAAACACAGCTAAATGAAGTCAGCAATGCTGTAGATTTGGGGCAATGGATAGAAGAGTGGTTCCCAAAGTGGGTGCTTTGAGGACAGGCATTGTTCATTCATTGTGGGTTTTTAACAATAAAACAAAGGCAACAGTGTACATTAACTATGTTTTATATTACATTACAACAGAAGACAAAAAGCAATAAGTGTTAAAGTCACTGAATTAAAAATGCTCTTTAATAAACGGTTTTACCACAGCTGCCACTTGTCATACCAAAACAACATTTTTCCAGCCATGGGAGTTTTCCAGGAGCTCAGCAGTCAGAAAAATAGTGACTGTCAGAGCAAGTAACTGAAAGATTTGACACAGGAAAACAGAAATCAAAGAAATGCTGATACATTTCAGCCCTCAACACAGTCTGAGATGACTGAACTTGAGCCGACCAACCAAACTAAAATCAGACTGAATACTACTTCCTTGCTAACGGCTGAACAGAAAGGTTTCGGCTGCTTTTGGAGGACCGATATCCATCATTGTCCGATTAACGTATTAACTGTGGTATTGAGTGTTCCCATCCTCGGTACACATGAAAAGAAAACAAGAAATGGCCTGTTACACTCCACTCCTGTTACACGCTTTAGTATGTCTTCAGAAGATAAATATTAAGACTTCTCGCAGTTACTGAATGTTGCAAGACACTATGAGTTAAAGTTTCCACCAAATGAAATATTTGGCAATAATGATCGAAACCACCAAATGACTCAGGCCCTGGGGACACGATGCAACAGGACATTTCTCCCCAGCAGTTATGACCAACCTTTACTTTCCATTATGCTTACGTTCCTTTTGGGCTCAAGTCATTCACTTTCCTATCTACAGATATTATTCCTTTACTGTACACCCATTTACTGTATAAGACCTAAAGTACTTCAACTTGAAGATGAGATGCCTGATGAACATTTGTATCTCCAGATGTAGCATGTTGTTTGCGTCTGACAAGCACAGTTTCAGGTCAGTCTCCTTTTTGTCAAGGACAGCTTCACTCTCTGTCTTGGCAGTGATAGTAACAGACCAGTGCTGAGTCACGGGCAATATCATGTGTCTTATAGCAGATCAGCTGTTTGAAAAGAGGGGATTTCAGGGTTTCTGTTTGTATAAAACTAGCACCAGACTGTTCAGCGCCAAACTGAAGCCGTTGTTGGTTGTTCAGTAGTAGAGGTAAGCGGGGGGAAGAAGGTAAGAAACTGTTTGAAAGGTGTTTTATGAGTGTTTTTTTATTGTAATGGTTAATGCCCCATTGACTTTAACAATTGCTTACAAATGCTAGGTAATAAGTGCTAATTTCTCAATCTCTATAATCCTTGGATTCTCCTAAAAAAAGAAAAGGGGAAGCCTGGACTTTGAGCTCTGAGAGGAAAGTGAGAATTTCAGAGAAAAAGGAGAACATATTTGATGAATCGTGAGTTTGCTCCAGATGTGACATTTGTCTGTAGGGATTTGCAGCTCTGTGTGATGTGATGTGTAGCAGGTTGAGGATTTTTGAAAGGGGGACTGGAGCATACAGGAATGAAGATATTGCTTTACTTGCCCTGGCCTTGTCAGTTCCTACATAACTGAGAATCATGCAAATGGACCAGTCTGAGCACACATGTGCAAACTAACAGTATATTCATGGGATATACAGAGAAATCCTACACAACCTTGTTTTTTAAAGTCCGAAAACAATGACTTCATCGTTCAGTGGGAAGATTTTCTGTCCTGGCAAATATTGACTCTGGTGGTGAGGAGGCTAAGCACACAGCCTCCCAATTTCCCCTTAAATCTCTTTCTCTCCTTTTCTTTTTTCTTTCTATCATTTCTTTCCTCCGCAGCCTCCCTCTTTCTTAACCAAAACCTGGAAGTCATTTATGAAGTCAGGATGGGGTTTCTCCCGTCCAGAAGTGGATATGCGAGCAGACCTCAGTGAGTATAGGGACTGCAGTTTGACGTCCCACATCTCCCATCAAGGGAATTGCATCAGAGTGGAGCTGAAGATCTCAGTGTTGGAACCAGCTGTGGTTTGATGTTTGGCTATAACCAAACCTAGTTACTAAAGCAGAGGCTGTGTTTACCACAGCCGCAGTCTGTCTTTTAACAGAGTCTCCCCCAAATTAGCAAAGAAAGACAAGTGCAAGTTGCATCAGCAGCATTGGCGTAAAGACACTAAATAATACTGCAAGAAATATGAGGGGATGTAGGTATTTAGACCGGCACAGTCCACCACTAACTTTAACTTTCAGGCTGTATTGTATTCATTATGGGTTTAACTACAGCAAGTCAAGGGAAGCTAGAAGTTTCAAGTATACACTCAGGATGTTCAGTGTTGGTAAAAAGAAGAGGAATGCTTTTATGCCATTTGAAATTTTCAAATTGTTTGTACTGAGTGTAGGCATGATATTTTAATGGGCAGCCCCCGTTGTTTTAAGTCTGGGCATAGCTAACAGGAATGGATCGTTGAGTCACTATTGAGGAAATCAAATCCGTCATTCGAAGTTCTCTCCAAAGAGAACAAAAAGAGAATTTTCAGTTCCAACCCTCATTCTCTTTCAGTTTTACTTGGTTCTCATCCTCTGTGAATCCTGTTATTCTTGTACTTGTGTCTCAGTTGTAAGAATTAGCTTCCTTTTCTTCCTGTCTCTTACATTTGCTGCACAAACTGGATTAGAGCTAGGATGTGACCAGTTTGTACCGTCATTGTACTCATCTTGCCCTGTGTAGTCAGATTTACTGGACATGATGCTATTTTTGATTTTCTATACTCTTTGTGGTGGTCTGTGCCTTTGTGCTTCTTTTGTTGGACAGCATGTATCTGTAATTCCTAAAGGACTACAGAAAAAAAAGGTAGAAGGAAAGGCAAAAAAAAAAAGGAATGTAAATGGATGCAGTGAAAGGGAAACAGATAAAGAAAGAACTGTCAGGAGATTATGAAAGGGCTATGGAGCTTTTGTACTGTGAGGATTTCCATTAGGTCCTTTACATATGCAAAACAAAGAGGAGCCGATAAATCTATTTTTTAAGTTTAGCTGTAATCCTCAAACTTCACCAGTTTGTGAGAGTTTCTGTGGGCCCACACCCCAAGGCGTACTAATCATTGTGGGCTTGAAGTTGGAGAACACATCCCAGATTCCTTGTGTATGAGAGATGATGGGTCCAAGGAGGGAAAGGAGGAGAGAAAACAATATCTGCATGAGTGGTGTGAGCTTCCTCAGTTTGTGCAAGACAGAGCGACATATCAGCTTTCTTAGGTCAGGGGTCGCAACCCTGTAGATGAAATGAGTAGAAGTGCAGATTGAGATGTGGGGTGGGAGGTCGAACATGCCTCACGGACAGATAAAAAAAAGATCACTTTGGGATACATGAAGGGAGAAATGAGCTAGTGAGTTGGGAGTGTGGGGTAGGTGGGAGGAGATGTTATTAATCTCTGTTGTTTTCCCCTCGTATTGTCATTTCCTCTGCAGCTGGTCTCGGGTTTAGAGGGAAAGAAAAACAGAACTGAGGAGATCAGAAATCTAAACACCAGTCCTGCCAGTGGGCTCGGTGTTCGCCACCGCTGACACGTGTAATAAAACACATTGTCTGAGTTTGTAATGTGCTGCTAATGAAGGTGAAGGGAAGGCCAAGCAGGAGAAAAATGCACAGATGTAACACAGCCTTTATGTTAAAAACATCAGTGTATTGGCTGAGCAGTCCCAAAATCAAAAACTTATTATATATATATATAGATATTAAGAAACAAGGACAACATGATGCAAAACTCTATTCATATAAAAAATTTGTGAATCTGGAAATTGAAAACCGCAGTGTAAAGTCACAATAGACTGTTTACTGAGCCATTTCATCCACGAGTTGGTTCTTCTTTTGTTTCTCACGCTCTTAAATATGTCTCTATACTTGGTCTGACAAGAGTAATTCCACAGATTTATTACCCTACCTTGGCCCTCGACAGAGACCTCCATCAACCCCTCATCTCGTCGCAGGTCAGGTCACAGGAGTTCGACCTGACAACATGTGGGTCATGGTCCCCATAAAAATACACTCCCCAGCAAGAGTTTCCCTACCTGACAGTCAGTCAGCCTTGCCTGGCCTTATATCACTGCAGATTGGAGCTGTCTCTTACTCTCACACACAAACACACACTTACAAACAAATTATGTGTGGATATACTTTATACACACCACAGGCCACCCTGCACTGGTGAGGGGTCACTTCTGCCAAATTTCCATATGGCAGCATGTCGCACTCTACACAGCTGTCAGAGCCCCTGCTGTTTCACAATCAAAGCCTGCCAGTGGTCTGCCGGTGGAAACCTTTTATTGAGAAATTGCAGAAGCACAAAATGTCTGGCATATGTAAAAGCCTCTGTGTGCTAGCAATGCAAAGGTGTGAAACTAAGGCAGGGTTTGAGGTTGTCTTGGAGGCTTTTTCCATTTTTCATTGCAGAATCAGAGGTGTGTCGTGTACCACAGCAGCTGTGGTGTCAGTTGGTGTCTGTCCCGCTGTGCTGGCTCTCCCTTTTACGCAGATGCTGATTCAGCTTCGTGACTACCTCCACTGCTGGCTTAAAGGTGGGAAAGCAACGCTCCGCCATTCTACCTTTGTTCCTTTTATACAGAACAGCGAGGTGGAATAATGGTGCAACATTCCCACCTTGAACAGGTTGTATAAAAGACAGCAGTCTTTTCTCCCCGGCCTCAAGTGTGGCCGTTCTGATGTCAGCAACACTGACATCATACAGACTTGATTGTTTCAAGCAAACTGGACCTTTACCAATAGATTTTACAGCCCTGATAGTAGCCTCAGTAAAGAATAAAGTCAGAGCAGGAACGTGGGAGTGAGGCAGACCACAGACTCTAAACCACTGAGGCTACAGAGCCACAGAAGTACTGTAAGTTGAACATTGGGCAACTTTAATAAATTGTGCTTTCTCTCTAGTTTCCTGTCTGACCACAAATGTCAAACCAGTTTAGTGCACTAACACAGCTCAGCTGAGGACAGAGACGGTCATGGTTTGACCCTGCTCCCAAGTAGCACTGTAATATCATGGGTCAGTGCAGTTATCCTCTGCTGTGAGGCTGGACTTATCATGACGCAACACGTCACTATGCATCTAATGTGTGCTGTACCAGGCCAGCACAATGGGGCGTTTAAGGTCTCTTCCACTGGTCATTACTGATGCAAAAGTAGAGTGTGTGAGAGAGGAATCTGTCATATGCATGTTACAGCTGATTTGGCATTTGTTTTCCTTCACTCTACTTTTATAAAACAGTGACACTAGACATGTGTGTTTTAATTTAAAGTTGTATTCTGCATTTTTAGGTAACTGAATTGTCTATATGGCTTCTCACTTGAGAAAACTCCAACCTATTTTAATGCTGCTCATCACTTCAAAGAATACTACTTGGCTCAGGCTCGCAAAGCTCGTCATCAGTGCTGCTAAACTGCCTTGTCCAGTGTCCGCTGCTTCCCTCACACTGCCTGGGGTTTGGCAGGTAAAGAAGCCAGAGTTATGGAAGTCATTAAAATTCCTTGGGAACATGTGGACGCTTGTTTATTTTTCCTCCCAGGCTGGGAGGGTGGAGAGCTGCCAGGACGCTGCACTGTCCTCTCAGTAAGTAAAGAGAGTGGACAGAGTGTGAGCGAGAAGGAGGACCTGATGGAGGACAAAGGAGATGAAAGACAGATGAGGGGAGAGGGTAGGAATGAGTGAAGGAGAGGACAGATGAGTGAAGGGACCAGGGGGGTTGGAGTGAGTGCGGAAGTGGTTTAAAGAGGAGAAAAGGAGGATGGAGAGATGAATGGAGAGTATGAGAGAGAGGAGGGGCAGAGGCAGACACCCTCTACTGGATGCCAAACAAAGAGTCGCATAAATGAACGTCGAGGTTTCAGTCAGCCGTACAGGAAGAGGATTAGAGACGGATGGATTCACACACAGGCTGGAGGCAAGAGAGGAGTGGAGAGAGTGAGGGATGCAGAGAAGGACAGAGATAGTTACATTTTGTCTCACAGAAAAGCAAAGTTTATACAAACTTTTGAAATATCACCAAAGGTTAAGTGCTTTAAAAAGAAATATAGAGAAAATTTGATTAAAGAATTACTTTTTGCACTTTTTGCTTGTTGCTTTTAAAACAGAAATCAAAGAAACTAAACTAAACATGACATGAATGATATTTATCAAGAGCTTGTAACAAAACAAGACTCACAGAAGCTACTAACTGGGCCATCAGATCATCTCCTGCTGCACTGTTAAAGCCATCCAGCATTGTCGACTGTTAATAAGAGACCTCAGATGGCGTCTTGTTTTCTGTGACGATTTAGATCCTCCGTGCGCAATACTGCTTTACATCGCCCACCACCTAACCATAAATCTTCCTTGCCTTCATTTTAAATGTGGAAAGATCCCTTCATGCTTGTCTTCAAACACTAGATCCAAGAACAGCCTGCTGTGATGGTGGGCGTTTTCTCTGATTGGTTAAACAGAGGGGAGGACTTTAAAGGAATATTGGTGCAGAGTGTTACCCCGGGGGAACTGATATTGTAATATACTGCTGTCTATGTGTGAGTGTGTGTGGGAGACAAAAACAGAAATGACCAGTCTATATGTTCCATCAGGCACCTTGTAAATGGAGTCAAGTCACCGCCTCGACTTTAAAGAACTGCAGTACTCTCCCTTCTCTTGTCCTGTGGTGAAACTCTGTCTACCATCTGATGTTGCAGTAGCTCGATCATTTGGAAAACCTACAGTGAGGCCAACTGCTGTGTTGTGCTTCCCATCCACCTCTCCCTTCATCTTCCTGTCATTTTTTTATCTGATAGTCAGTGATAATGGATGAGGAAGGTGTAAGGATATCCCAGGGGGGAGGGATTGAGGGTGAAGATGGTGCTGTCAGCCTGGGAGGATGAAGAGGGAGGGAGAGAGAGAGAGAGAGAAAGAAGGGACTTGTGGAATTTCTTGGTGCATAGCTGTGGTATTGCCCTGCACAGCTGAAAAACATATCAAAGGGATCTTTCTCGCCGCTGATACTCCCCTAATCGTAGGCCAGCAGACGGAGATTGCAGCAACAGGCCTTCAGTGAGGTCATTCTCCATCTTCATTTCTCTTTTACCCTATTTTTCTTTCTCATTCCCTCTCCATTTCCCTGTGTTTGATCATTTCTAATTGGATCTGACACTGCAATGTGGACCCTGGGGGTGATCCTGGCATTTACCTGCCTCGCCAACAAATCGGTGGCTAATTGAGACGCAACACGATAACCTGCATTTTCCTCCCGCCTAAATGTTCCCTCCTAGAAGGCGGTGGCCTTTGACATAGATCCACGTGTCAGATTACACATCTACGATGCCAATTTAAGCTACTACAATGCATGTCTGCAAAACTGACATGACATCAGTGCCTTGGGTCCTTCATACCAAAGACGTCAAGTTGATGTTTGGAAATAACAGCAGGGAATTGTAAATTAAGGTTATTACTTGGAGATAAATGTCCAAGAGTTTACTGAGGTTGTGTTCTGGTTTCATGAGAATCTTTAAAAATGTGAACAAATTTCCACTCCAAAGTTCATCTTGGGTTCATATACCCAAACTATTGGAAACGTCATCCCTGTGTGCTGAAATTACTAAATACATTTCAATCAGTCAAAGAGCCTTGTGCTGTGTAGTACAAGAGATAAGTCACTCCCTTCACGGTTTATCCTTGATTTTTCATGTTTTTAAAATTTATGAGGTCAAGGAAAACACTTGGCCCATATTCAATCAAGTGTTCCAGTTTGAATTGTAAAGGACGCTTTGTGCTAACAATGTTTAACAGCAGACAATCATGCCACTTGCCACTACAGCACCAGCAGCAGGTGATTGGTGATGTACAAATTTAGGCTTATCCTTCAGGAGTATTCATTGTAATCCACCGTGGGCAAGAGTGTTTAAAATCTGGCACTTGATGACTTTTGTTCAATGAAATGCTCTTGTCACACCAAATGACACCTGATTCATGTGGGTTTTAGAAATGTAAAATTCCCAGACAAGTGAGCTGAGCCAATTTGAGTTGACGCTGATGCCCAGTGACAAGCTGCAGTTCCTAGTAACCATTAGCCTGCAGTAGTTTTTCTTGAATTAACATCTGATTGATCTTTATCCCAGCGGGGAAAAGATCCGACTTCTGAGCCTCAAGTTTGAAAAGATAATCCCTGGTGCTTTATGATCCGCCATCAGTTGTGTAATCCTTCCTTTTGCCTGCTTTTTGCTCTTGTTCTTATTCTGCCTGTCTACAGTGGCTTTAAGATATCTGTCATTATATACTTTGGTGGGTTTCCCATCTGTCTCAAGTTTGACAAAGACACGTGTGATGGTCAACTATAGAGAATCTAAAGATCCTCCTGTCAAGATGCCAAATAGATAAAAGAGCAAGAATGTGTAGAGACATAACAAGTCAGATAAATACCAGGAGTAAGCACTATTGATGCATTTCTACAAGCTCAGAAGTGGACCACATCCCTCAACTTGAAAATGAAAATAAACTTAGTACAACACATCTAGCTTAGTATTTTTCTTGTGTGAAAAATGTTGTGTTAAGCTCCCGGACACTACACCAAAGCCCTGTTGTTTATTGACACTGGGCATTTGGTGCCTGTATTCAAGTTTTGATTATAGAAAGATGACTTGAAATGAAGAGAGAGAGATGACATGCAACAAAGGTCCATGGCTGGACTTGAACCGGGGTTGCTACACAGGTCATGGTTGGTTCCTGAAAGCCCTAGGCCTTTGGGGTGAAGCCTGGATTTGAGTTTACTATTTTTTACCATCCTGACAGTTCAAATTTGGAAAAAAAGGGGGGATACTTAGTGGGGCTAAGATGGGACAAGCAAGGGGGCTGCCATCACAACTTAGTTTGGTAAGAGGAGATCCCATCAAAGCAAACATGTTCCAAAAACATATTTCTGAATAAAATAGTCCAAAAACAATTATTTAAAACCACCAAAGCATAAGCAAAGGCAGAGGATCCATGATCTGTGAAAACCCTAACAGAATTCGGAGGTTTCCCAAGTGTCCTCAGTGCAGTCAGAGTTTACTGCTGTTTCAGGCACATTTACTTTAGCACTCAGCTGTGGCGGTTGTCACTCGGTTCACCCAGTTTTCCTTCCTGATTGCATCACTGGATCTTGGTCTCTGTGGTAACTGTGAGTCATAAGACACACTGGTTGTCAGGAACAATAAGTTGCCACAATAATAAGCCGCTTCTCTTTGGATATCCTTTAAGCTCTTCCTGACTGGGAAGGATGGCAGTGCGTGTGTGTGTGTGTGTGTGTGTGTGTGTGCTGGTGTGTGAATGTGAAGGGTGTGTGAGGAAACAGCTGGACCTTCTTGTACAAACATACACATTTACACAGAAAACAGTCATCCACGTTTGTACAATTGATAATGAATGTGAGGTTATTTATGTGATTATGAAGAAAGATTGATTGAAGTTGTGCCCATTTATAGCACTTCTTTTCTTAAATGTCTCCAAAGAAGCATGTTAGGTACAATTTGACAAAGTCAGTCCACTTTTCCAAATCAATTCCTTGAAAATGTTCAGTATTGCAACCACTGTAAAATGGTATCCAGCGGGATGTGGCTATATGTCTCCCTGTCACTTTGTCTTTATTTTCATTGCCTAAAAGAGTGAGAACATCATATGAATGAGAACATCATATGAATCTGCTCGGGACAGCATGTGATAGTAGGAAGATTGCAATTTTTCTGATACATCCGACAGCCATAGACACTGACTTGCTCTGAGAAAATAATTTCACAGTGTTTGACACAGTGTTGGTTAAGTCTCTGATGTAAATAGTTACAGCTGCATCACATTTCTTGGTCAATAAAGCATCATTCTTGTTCAGAGCATCAGAAATTGCACACCATTTTTACTCCGTTTGTGCAAATTTGAATTATTTCTATATATTTAGTCTGGTAGGAAGGCACACAGAGAGAAACAAGCATGAACAATGGTGAAAATGCAGAGTTTAGTGAGATGGAGGGAAGACAAAGGAGATAAAAGTAGGGAATAGAAATGATATGAAAGAGTAGAGTAGCAGGAGTAGAGGACGAAAGGGCATCTGTGAGGCCCAAGCTCCGCAGTATTTTTCTTCTCCTTGGTGGTCTAATTATCTAGACTCTGTATAGATGAGTGAAGCCTTCGACCATGATTGTGGTGCAGGAAAGATGCTGATAATTAGCCTTATTCAGGTTAATCTGGGGCTCTGCTGTTTAGCAGTTCATGAATGAAATCGCCAATACAGTGCGAGCCTGAAATGTCTTTGATGTTGGTGAGGAATTTCCGACAGTTGATGAAATGACTCCTCTGAAATGAAGTATGCTCGGTCAGTGGTCAGAGCAATCAGGACGCGGACAATTGCACATGAATGCATGCAGCACAAGGACACACACACATACACATATACACACAGACGCACACTCAACTCCGACACACTTGGTTTCAGCAGAAAGTTGTGACTTCTGGCTACATGCCACTGTCCCCCTGCTGGACCCCACATCCTGACAGGAAGCTTGTCCTTCCTTCGCACACATTTGGGCAGCCAGAAAATAACAGTGATAAGGAGACAGCGATGAAAAAGGATGAATAGAATTAATTACACAGACCACAAATTGGGGGGGAAATGGTGCCTAAATGACACCAGGACTTCTGGCTGCATGTTGAGGTCCTGGCATCTCAAAAGTGTCTGCACAATATATATTGACATCAGGCAGATCCGATGTCAATTCAGGTCAAGTCAATTTAATCAAATTTACACAACCCACAAAAACTTTTCTAAAGTGTAACTCAGTACGAGCTAAAAATCCTGCTTTTGCTGTGATATAGAAATATATATAGAAGTACACTGAGAGTTTGGTCATTAAACTTATTACAATGGTCTGAGTGGCATGACCCCTCACCAGTATTTTCTTTGTAGCACAGACACCCTTGTCCTTTTGACATCTATTACAAGCACCGGCTAAATAAACTTTCTTTCCTCCTCAAAGCTTAGATGCTTTTATCTTCAGTCATGTTTGTTGGACTCTCCATGACAGCGACGCTCAGTGAATGAATTGTCGACGAGGCGAGGAAGAACCCCAGGGACCTATGCAGTAAGATGCCTGACCTTCTGGCTGTCATCAGCATCAGTTGCTTGCACTTTCCTTTCCATGATGGATGCTTTGTATGGATTTCTGTCGCAACCCCCGAGGTTTGAGCCGGGCAGTCCCGGAAACACACGCACACACTCTGGAGGCTCTCTTTTCCCTCTGTTCTGACAGCGTGTCATTGAGCGGTCAGATGTGATAGAAAGGGTCAAAGCACAGCACAGTGACAGTGACGCACTGAGAAGAACTCTGCTTGTTTCCTTTCCTGTTGTGGTAGAGACATGCTGAGACTTCTTTCAAATAAAACAAGAACTCATCAAAGCACCCCTGGCCAGGTTCCAGCCTGTGGAGACCACCCATTCGATCCACAGTCCACATGAGTCCACGCTGTAGTCCAGAAAGGTTTGCCCAGTAAGCAGCTTTTGGGACTTGGACACAACTGTTTCTCTTCTATCCTTAATGTTTCAGCTTCTTGAACTGACCTTGCTCTGTTGATTAATCAGCTAAATGTTCGCTTTGATTGGTCATTAGTCATTACTGGCATCACTGCTTTGTTGTTGGCTTTGGACAGCGGTTTTCTTTAAGCTTTACAACACTGAAAGGTGAAGCTCCTTGCTGTCAAGTGTATTGTACTCATGACCACCATCTAATGGCATAGACAATGATGATGTGGGTTGAGACGATGCAGTATACCTAGCTGGTACAATGCAAGAAAGCCATAAAAGCAACATCAGCAGAGGGACGCAAGATAACACGTTAACGGATAAGACTATTGATAATCTCAGAACATTACTCCTTAAATGCCCATTTGTTCGTTGTTTGACAGTACTGAGACATTTCTTTAGATGTAGACTGTCCGTTGGAGGAGCTCTGATTTTATCAGTACTGGTGTTCGGTGGTTCATTTCTGCCTTATTCATACAAGCATAACACAAAGAAAAAAAGTTCTGTCATCTTCCATTCATAGTTCTCATAGGTTACTGACTACCTTAATGGAATCCAACCCCTAACGTTTCCCCAGCAAAATCCACATGTTTCATCTAGACAGGATGGACTTTGCAAAACACAGTCAAAAATGCCAAAAGTCCAAGTGGTCAGACTTTTATTCAACCAACAAAACATCTAAACGCCAGAGTCCTTTTAATGTGCGGATGTGGGCGTCTTCAACCTTGACTGACCTTGGAAGTTGCTAAGCCTCAATAACCGGCCTTCACTTTGATACAAGCTGCATGTCTATTGTTGATTTGTTCCCTTTTCTGTTTCTGGAGCTCTAAGGTGATTGAAAAGGCCTTTTTGTTGGGGGGGCAGTGGTTGATGGGTGGTCGCTGTGTGTTCGGGCTCCGACCTGTGTGGTGGAAACAACGTAAGAGGCCCGTGGGATACTGGTGGGATGAAGTTGTTTCACAATTCCTCTGCCTTCTTGTGAAATCAAGTCTTTCCAAGTGACTAAACAAGAGAATCTAGGCCGTGGAGCTTTTATGTTTGTTACCAAATTTGAGAATGGTTTTAAGAATATGAATGCATGGTTAAGCTAAAGGTTCAAGACAACTTAAGATCTTAATGTGGAGGGGTGAACACTTACATATGGTGAAGGGTTTCTTCGATGCTTGTGATCTTTCTTAATGTCATGGCTATGAATAAGACATAAGGCGTGCATAAAGTGAAGCACATGCTGCTGCAGAATCCCATGTAATGTCCTTCATTGCTGCCTTCATCCTCGCTCCTGATTTCTGTCTTACTTTCATGTCTGTTTTTGCCTTGCTGTCTTGGTTTCTCCCTTTTTTCTGCTGGGGTGGGGTCACCACATGCACGGACTGTTTGTTTGGAGTTGCTATAGAAACTCGTGCGAGTGTGTGTGACTGTTAGTGTGCTCATGCCCCTCAACGTGTGTGTGTGTATGTGTGCTGGGGCGATGGGGCTGCAGTTCTGCTTCATGCATAATGACCTCATCCAGACACAGACCCCGACATATCGAATCCGTCTGCTTCCTCGGATTGTGTAATGGATAGTCCCCAAACACACACCAGTTCTCTGGCCGACGCCCCCTCAGTGTTGTGCCTCGTTGCTGGACCACAAACCAGTCATTGAGCCCATTTGCTCAGCAGCAATAGTGCAACTCCATTTGTCAAACAAGAACAATGCTTGATTGCTCGATAATTTGATTTCATATAGTGAGTAAGTGTGGAATTAGATTTATTTGAATGGAATTCTGTCCGTATCTGACATCAGAAAGTTCATGAACTGACGGTGAACCCTCGAACTTTACCTCCTCTCATATTTTGTATGTTCTGTATTTCAGCAGTTCATATTCCCACCTTATCAGCTGGGGTCAACCACTTGACATTCCTCAACTGCTAATCTCAAATACTGTGAAAATGTGGAACACAGCCCAACTGTTGATGTGCATTTATTACAGCCGAGAGTCAAGTCAGCGCTAAGAAATCTTTCCTGTACAGAGAAGAATGCTGCTTTCTCTGAGGGGAAAAGTTCTGCTTTATTTCACAAAGATTTCTGGAATATCTGTTTTACCCCAAAACGTACACAGTTATTAAAGGCCCAATTATTGATCTGCCATGTGACTGTGGCCTTCCATGAAAAGGCTGTGTTCACTGTAAATAGGGCACATTCAGAAACACTGCCTCAGTGCATGCTTGAGATGATAGATCATTGCTGCTGTTTTCAATTTGTCTTCTTGGTTGTTGTCACTTTTCGGTTCTACCACTTTTGCGTAACTGTCTTTAATAAAGCACAGATAAATAAATCCGTTACATTTGGATACACATGACCACTGATCCTATTATATGGAGGTTCACAAGTGTTGACTGCAAATGGTCATTTCATGTTGGAATGACTTAATAAACAACTGACTTGACTTGATTATTTCTCAAACCATTCCCTTCTGAAAGGTTGTTGGGGGATCAGGGATTACAACCAACATGCATCAACTCAAGCAGTGCTGCACAGAAATCCCCCTAAGTTTCCATTGTGCTGGATGGGTAATTTGCCTATCTGTTCCCACATGTTAGTTCAGGCAAAGTGTGTGTTCACCTGGTGCAGACACAGGCTCAGATTGGTGTAAGGGGATTGGCATAAAAACCATTTGCCTTGGAAATGAACCACTAAGCTTTATGGCGCCACAACCTTGCTTGGGGCATCAAAGACAATTTTTCTTTTATTATTCTGTGTGTTATGTTTTTTTCCCAACATTCAAAACGAAACTTGTCACTCCAATATGTAATATTGGCTGTTTCCGAAATAGTGACACAGTCCTTGTCAGTGCTTCACTCTGTAACTTTAGCCCCTGAGACTGTCACATCAAAAAATAACTCAATTATCTGTTGGAAATCCAGGACAGGAGTGTATTCTTATCCTCCACTGCGGGGACTGTATAATCCACTGCAGCATAGAAATCTCTCCAGGGCTTTTACAAATATAAAAAGGTTTAAGTAAAAAAAAAACTTTCCTCTGCGCAACCTTTGTGCTTACAACTAAACAGAAACTGCAGTTTTTGTTCATGAAATCTGTATCTTGAAATAAGTCTTACATGACTGTTACTGTTGCTGTTCCTGTGATACCTGGCTCTCACTCCGCTTTGAGTCCGGCTGTTTCGCATCAACTATAAACACTTTTCCAATGTGGTCAAACAATACATGGTTTGATCTAGCTCTGATCAAACATAACCCACCCTAATGCAGGCATGCAAGGTAGAAGACCTGCAGGTTTAGAGATTCAAAATGACTGACCAGCATGAAAAGTGTTATTAACAGAGTCAACACGGACTGCTGATGTTAACCCACTTCACCGATGGTCAGTAGTGCACTGGTGGAGCTCAGGCTTTGTGTGTAGAGAGACTTGCTGGGCCCTAGGCTGTGATTTGAATCCCAAACAGGTACCATGAAAACCTTTCTAAAGTGATTCTGTTTGTAGAAACCAACAGGGCGTAATTAAAGAAGAAAACAGTGGAGTCAACCTTAAAGAATTCACATGGTTTTCCCAGTCTCCCTCAATCAGGCATTGATGTCAGCAAGAGCTTTGAGAAAATGTCAAGTAATTCACCCCGAAGCTAACTCACCACACAGGTCTCCTATTAAACTATATTGTGTTGTGTAGCTTTGGAGCAGATCAGGCCGCTCCGCTGTTAAGCCTCTGCCCGACTGTAAACACAGCGTCTGGCAGCAAAGACATACGGTAGCAGTTTGCAGCTGCAATGCTCAGGAATGGATTGTTTTTGTTTGTGTGGTTGAAGCAACAAGGGGCTTGTTAAGCTGTGTCCATGGCTCTGTCATTACCAGCTATAATTACTGGGTGATTAGCAGCCTACAGTGTGTGTGTGTGTGTGTTGTGCATCTGAATTTATTCCTGTGTTTCACATGGGTTTATGTGTGTAATTCTTTTTAAATTGTCCTAAGTTGCTCTGTGTCAGAATGACTTTACTGAGCAGGCCAGATTAACTTACAGTACATGCAACAATAGTAAATGACTTACTGCAAATTACTGCAAAATACTGGTGACAGCCAGTACTGTGTATCCTCGTTTTGGTTCACTTTTCCTATCATGACATACACTGATGTCACAAAAATATTCCTAATCATATTATGATATTGATTTTCACTCTAGTTTGTGGTTGCTAATTAAAAGCCTTAATAGCTCTGAGAGTCACAAACAAATACACTTCTCTAAATGCTAAATGCTACTGACCAGTGCTGACATGCAAGCACGCACATTCTCCAGGTTTGAAGGTCAGTGGCTTTCATGCTACACGCACAGCAGCTTTCAGTGCCAAAGATAAAAGTGGGCAATCTCCTCCCTTCACGGCTTTGATTCAGAGGAATTGGCCCGCGGGATGTGAAGCTACAAAGCACTTTTTTGTCTCCTGAAGGTCTGTGTGATTCGCAGTACTTCCGCTTTCATGTCACTGCTTCATTGAATAGTCATGTAACTGAGTGCCAAATGTGGAACTTGCGATAGATTCGGTTCTCACTAGCTTCAGAAATGTAACATCTGCTTTGCACTTCTAAGGTGAGATCAAATGACTGCCAACTGTACCACATTCATTTACAGTTTTAGCTGTTGCTTCAAGGTGTATCCGGCCAGTTTGGGCTAAAACCTGTCAGGAAATTTCTTTTGACATTTTCTTGTGTTAAATTTGGTCCCAGTGGCTCCTTCAAAATCTGACCACTGCAGACCAACCTGGACTAAAGAAAATACAGATCTTTATAGCAAAACCTCAAGAAATATCCCTCTTTCTTGACACATTTTCTTCAAAATTTTCCTCAAATTTTACATTTTTATAAAGTAAAATAAATGAATCAAATGACAATATAAAAACCTATTGAATATAAACATATGAAAACCTGTATTTACAGCCAGAAGGAGTGATATTATTGTAAACTTTTGTTCTCCTGTTGTGTTGACTCAAGGTGTGTATGGTATTCTGTCGTCAACACAGAGTGGACAAGGTGCATGCATACTGTGTATGAGGTTATCTGATATGCTGTGATTGCTATGGGAGAGACTGCAGTGCACAGGTATGGTATAAGCTCAGTTTAGAATGGGTTTAGGGCCTCCACATGCAATATACAGCACAGATAAAGACATTACAGTGCACCTGAATGAACCTGTTTCAATGCAAACCCCCACCTTTTTTTTTTTCCAGTTATCCTGAGGCACTGAAATGTGACACGACATTGTTTACTGGAGGTTAAGTTTTGCCAAAGCATCAACAGAATTCTCCCACTGTCCACTTTTGACAGGAAACAGAATGACTCAATTATGTCCTCATAAGAATTTAAACAGAAGCTTGTCTTGGCCCATTTAGTGACCTTCTTTTAACAAGAAATATAAGAAAAGACAAGTGTTATTAGTTACTTGAGGAAATGTGAATGCAGTGCTGCTCCCACACACCCAAAGTACTTAAAATGTCACATGGAGTTAAGTAAGGTGTAGAGTAATATGTTATTCGTGGCTGGTTGGTCTGAAGGAGAATGTAAGAGTTGTCTCAAAATGTCACACATACACTGTAGATTTTCACAAATGTACAAACCTAGAATGCAATATGCAGGGTGGTGTGTCATAGATTTAATGCATTCAGCAGTTGGTGCTTCCATCCTTGTGGGAAAACCTGTAAAAAAATTGCAATCAAACTTAAAATGTCAGTGTCGGGAGTCTAAATAAAATTGAATCAAGTGACATTTCATAGTTAATTTTGGATCCTAAATGAGCATCTTTGAGCAGAAACAATTACTTATTTATGCTCTGAATTTCCCACAGACAAACACTGTATTTCCTAAGCACTCCGCACTGTGGTTCAACTTGACCTGAAATAGCACATTTGACCCAGGTGACAGGTGGGTGGTGACTTCCCATTGTCTTTACCAAGCCTTGTTTCATCTTCATCAACAGAGGAAATGAAGGATTAACAAGGACTCCTCAAAAATACACACTGCTTCCTTACTTGCTTTCTGATGTCTCTGTACCTGAACCTTGAGGCAGAGGCAGTTCCCTGGTCACACTTGAGTACAACCCTATAATGGTGTGTGTATATGAGTGTGTGGGTGCGTGTGTGTGTGTGTGTGTGTTTCTTCTGCTTCCTAAGTAACACAGCTGCTCAGACAGCGACAGCATTGTTCCCAGTGAACACTCCAGGAAGTGAATCTGAACGCGTCTCAGTGCGTTAAACATTAGCTGCTCTCTAAATGCCTCTTTACCCCTCAAACATGGATTAGTGGCTTCTTAGGATCACTCCCATACAAGCGTAAAACTAGACCAGGCTGTTAAGAGCCGGATAAACAGCGGAGTGACAGCTTTACACCGAGTATGTGTGCACGTCTGTGTGTGTTTGCATGTGTACACCAGGTGACGTGATACTTTTTTCAGCCCTGCGGGGTTAAAAAAAAAATGACAATGGCCTAAGCTCGCTACAGTGCAACACCCACGAGCCTGGCAGTCATAGAGACTGATGACAAGAACATAAAGAGGCTGTGAACCTGGTTGTTTGCTTTACCTCCATTCCTCTGTTATTCATGAACATTAAAAAGACACAGGGTTTTTCTTCCACCTCCTGTTGGTGCACTTGTATACAGTTACTGATCAAGAAATTGTATTCTGCTGTTGAACCCATGTGAGACACGCTAAGTTAAAAGAAGAACAATTCTCTATTGTGCATCCAAACATGTCAGGTTTATGTGGAATTACGCCGTATCTGCACAGGAGGTGTTCAGACACAGTATAGACTGTAGGTCACCCGCATTTTGGCAGCGTTTGGCAGTACGCAGTTACTGTGGTTACCTGCATAAAAAGCAAGGAAATGGACTTGAATCACAAAAATATGTTTCATGTGAGTTGTTACACTGTCTGTAGCTACTAAACTTCTTTATTACTTTTAAGATATCTTGCCAGAAGACAAACAGATAAAAGAAGGCTGCGTTCTCATGACAGCACAACATTCCCACTTTGAACAGGCTGTATAAAATATGCTCTTTTGTTAGGACTATCATCATCATCGCTACAAGAAAAAAAAAAAAGGTGAGAAGGAAAAAAGTTCCCATTTATTTCATTGAGACCACAGCATTGACATATTGGTGCTGATGCAGAGGGCTCAAGCAGACAAAGGCTGGGCGGCCCGACAAAATAAAGTTTGGCTCAATTTTTGTTGAAACCTTGTCCAGCAATACATTGCATTGTCCAGTCTAATAAATGTAAGCATACATTCCTGGTAGATTACTTTGTGAAGTAAGAGGGGGAATGGACCTTTTTTCACAGCAGACATTTTGGCTTGTCATAGCAGGGAAATCACAGGTGTGGTTGATAACATTAAAAACATTCCATTTAAGTGAGCTAGGTCTGAGGGGTCCTGATACTGTGTTTACTGGGACTTTTAATGGAATGGGGCCGTGAATGGCTGGTGGCATGGGTGAAAACCTCCAGGTGAAGTTGAAATACCTCCTTGCCAGATGTAAACGTCTCAGGCTGCTCTCCATGCTTGGTCAGCCTGAATCTTTCCTGCAGGTTGACTCACGATGCAAACATGATGTGATATATTAACTGACAAGCTGTTACTCAGTGTTACTTTGGAGGCCGTCGTGTGGTTTTAAACTGTCCACCAGGGATCAACTTGACCTGGCTGTCATGTGGGAAAATGGTGTTTGAAGTAAAAGTAGTCAAAACAAGCTTTGTTGAAAAAAAAAAAGAAATACTTCTCTTATGTCAGCGGGGTTGCCTCACAACCATTACCAGAATGAGTTTTATTTTCTTAAGAATTACCACATCTGTCATGGGGGTCCACACACCAGTCTGAATTTTTTTTCCTTATTTCTTTTTTCGGGAAAATGCTCAGAATTCCCAATTATGAGCTCAAGTGTTTGTACATTCCTGAACAGTTAGCATCAGTGAACGTGCCCCTTGCTCCTCTCCTGTTACAGCTCGGCGTTTGGTGGGAAACGCTGACAGAACGCTGATAGCAGGGCTTTGGCAGTAAATGGATACCAGAATGCGTCTAGCCCAGCAGACGCTCAGGTCTTCCTCTCCGCTGTTTTGTTTTTGTCCACAGCTTATCACGAGGGTCAAGGAGGGGATGACTTCAACAGAAATATGGGATTACTTAAGAGCACTGTGGTGTGCAAAGGACTCATTTATCATCAGACTTGATAACTGTTGCATGGAAACGGAGTATAAAGCAGACATTCGCCCTCCTGGGTTTAGTCTTATGTTGTCTGTAATGTGTCACATGAGTCAACGTAAAACAAAAACAGTAATTTGGGCTTCCACAGGGTCATGATTAACTGCTGTTAAGAGACAAGCCGGCTCTTATCAACCAGTGGGACATAGCTGCTTGGACGCCGCCCTGAGACTGTCCTAATATGATGGGTTCCCTTTGCTTTAGCTCTTGTTGCACTTGAGAAACAGGCTAAACAAACTTTTATTTCATCTTTGACAGTCATGACAATCTCTAGCTGAAAAATGGGGGGTTTTGTAATTTCAGATGGTGCTCAAGATTTACACAATAGATGTTGTATTTTACTGTGTAAATGACTCACCCTTTTATAAAGCACGTGAGCAGCAGGCAGTAAGAGACAGACAGAGTCCACTGTACAGCATGGTGTCATGTACATGCACATACAACCTGGGTTTGGAGTCTGTTTAAAAGTGGCAGTGTTCAGTATTGTGCAGTAGTGTTTGTGTGTGTGTGTGTGTGTGTGTGTGTGTGTGGAGCTCTGTTTCCCTGAGTCAGGCCTGGCAGTGACAGCTGGGGATTGTGAGGCGATATTGGAGTTTGGCATAAGTTGAGATATGCACCGACATCTAGGGAGGGAGGAGGAGGGGTATGTGGTGGTGGTAGGTGGAAGGTATGTGGAGAGAGTTCAGTTTTCTATGCCAGTTCGTACTTGGCATATTCACTGCACTGCAGATGAGAGTACTGTGTGCAGACACAAGACTGGGCTACCACACATAACCTAATATTGTATCAGCTGCAGAAATAAATTCAGTATCAATTATTTACATATTAACTGGAGTCTGGACGGCATAACAGGCAAATTAATGGTCATTTCATTGAACCATTGAAAAAATTCAAACATTGGCTGTTTTTGTCAGATGTGATTTTAGTATTACCAGAGTAAATGTTAATATAATCAGTATATATAATATTGTTTAGTGATGTGAGGATGTGCCGTGGTCTAATCTTTTTCTAATTTTGATTGCAGTCGACGACAACGCAGTGATTTTACTGATTGGTTTATCTGCACCTTGACGAAAAGCTAATCAATGAGACTTGCTCCACAGCATTTGGTTGGCCTGAAAATCTGTAGACTCTCCGGCCGGGTTGTTTATTTTCCTGCTCACTGTGTGCTTTCTCCACCTTTCTCACCACCAGTCCGTGTATATCTGTTGTACTGGGAGAATAATACCCCTTTTAAGACCACTGCATACAGATGATGATTTCTCAATCTGAAACAAACAGTCAAATCAAGCACACACACAGGGGTGTGCTCTATACATTGTATATAATGTAATTTCATAGACCAGCAGTCTGGCGACATTTCTATTACTGTAATTTCTGTGGAGTGGGGACTCCAGCTTGTGGGAAAAGACAGTAAGTCATGTGGCAACAGCGGGATGATAGTTCTACTTGTTTGTTACAGTACAAACCAGCTGCAGCCCCCGAGCGATCACTCCACTTATTTCCTCCATATGCATGTGATGCCATTTAGAGAAATCAGTCTGTCTTACATTGCCAGCAGCAATCGAGACCCATGTCTGAGGAATACATATCACTGCGCGTGTGTGTGTGTGTGTGTGTGTGTGTGTGTGTGTAGCCCCATGGCAACACTGTCAGTCAGCCTCATCATCCTCTGCTGCAAAGATAAATCACAAGGCTGTGTATGTGTGTCCGCACATGCGTATGTGACTGTTCCTTGAGGGTCCTCAGTGATGTATATGATCAAATGCTACTGATGCCACAGCACAGTGAAACAATGAACAAGGCAATAACACATCATGAATACAACAAAGTCAATAATATTTTACCATCTTTATAGTGATATTGCTATCAGAGGTTAAAGCTAATATAATGTACAAATATATAAAAGCAGGATGTTATCATAAACTCAGAGACAGTCAAAGATGTAACTAGGCATTAAGTCATTAAGTCAGTGAAGCCAATCTGTTCAAATCATGAACAGAACATCTTTATTACAGCTGTCACCTGTGGTTTTAACTCAACTGTATTTAATTTAGAATCTTGCATTACAGCTGGTTCACCTCTGAGGTGTTAACTGCCTCCTGTGTCAACCTGTCAATCGCAGAGTCCTCCTCATTTCAACTGTTGGCTCAGAGAGACATACCACACACACCTCAACACTCAACAGTCATCCCGCGGCATTAATCTTGATTGGTCATTCTCTTACTCAACGTTATTCCATCATCCTCATGACATATATTTGGCATATCTACGCTACTTTTACCTGAGTACTCTATCACACTCTGTTCATCGTCAGTCTGAACAAGCACAAAACTTTCACCACTTATTTTACATGTTGCAGAAGTTGCAGGAGGGAAATTCAGATTCACATTTCAGGAATAAGGCTACAGGCAGTTTATTTTTGGCAGATTTCCAAGTTCACTGCAGTTACATCAGATGGGATTGGCTTGGTGTCTGTCGCTGCAGTGTTGTTACAGTTTTGCGGGAGCCTAAATAAAACTCCTTATCATCAAAGCTATCAGGTGGTGGCAGCGATGTTCACAGCTTTGTTACCCAGAAGCTCAGTTAAACTTTGGCACTAAAACTGCAGATCATCTCACATAAATTGAGGCTATATTTTAAGATACAGTTTTGTGCCAAAGGGAGATTGTAAATATACAAGACAGTTCAAAGTTAAAAATTAATCTTGATACCAGCAGTGCAAGTATTTGCACAGAGACAGTTGGTCATATACCAACACTGAACACTACACTGAGCCAGGATATTAAATTATTAAAGTACCTGTAGATGATTTTAAACTTAAATGCATCAGCACTGCACTTAAAAGTATCTTCTCCGCATTAAGTCTAGTGTAATTTGGGAGTTTGACATGTGAATGAGATCCACATGTAATTTGAGGGACCCTCAAGGTGAGGGAGAATGCATTGAAACTAAACACCGTCACCATGACTGACTGACATGTTGATATTTTGTTGGCTGCCTGGTTTGTTTGATTTTCTCCACGTGTTACCCAGAATTGACCTCATCCATGTATGAGAAGAGAAACTGTGTTACAGCGCCGATTTCTTGGTGGTTCACGTCTTTGTTTTGAGGTTGATGTAGAGGAACTTCCCTGCTCTCACTGTGCATCCTGAAGTATCTTCAAAGGCCCAAATTGTCTGTTTTTCCCTCTGTAAACGCTCTGTAGAGGTTTCCATTCTATCAGTCAGTTTTCACCAGAGTCTTAGCACTTGCTTTAATTATTTTGTATGCATTTTCTATATGATCAAGTAGCAATATTGATCTAATCCAGCCTTCGTCATCAGTCATACTTGTAGTCTTCATTAATCCGTTTGCTAGCTGACCAACAAAGAGTAAAGTAAGCAGTAAAGCAACAAACCAAACATCTTCTGACAAACTGCATGAAAAAATTATATTTGATCGTTTCATTCACATATTTGTTACATGTTTCAGTAAAGAGTGAGCGAGAGGAAGGAAGAAATAAATACATTTTTGCAAACATCTCTCTCACATTACAAGATATAAGTTTGTCAGTAGTAGTTGTAGTGGTAGTAGCTTTGGTGTGACACAATCAGCAGTAGCACATATCAACAGAGAAATGGATGTGAGACTAGAGGTCAGAGTTTTGTTTCAGGCAAAGACACTGAATCACAAACAGCTGTTATGTGGCTGACCCCGACCTCTGACCTGGGATGTGACCTGGGCACATTAAATTGTGACATTTCCATTTTAAAAATCGTTTTGACAGTGTCCTCTGACTTTTAAGGCATTTGGTGTTTCAGTTCACCACAGAGCCAGATTACGTCGACCGAGGGGGTCGGAGGGCAGGAGGCCATGCGGTCTGTGCTGCAGTTACACTGTTTCCAGCCAAACTCATAAACAGTGACCTTTGGTACAGTCGCCCGGAGGGGGCGGCGGGATGGCAGGGGGCGTGAATGGGAGACATAAAGAGAGAGAAAGAGAGAGAGGATTGTGGAATGTGGGAGAGAGACCAGAAAGTGAATGGATCAAAGAAAAAAGAGAGACGAAAAAAAGACTAGACTAGACAGAGAGAGAGAGAGAGAGAGAGAGAGAAAGAGAGAGAGAGCAGGCAGGGAGGAGGAGGGGTGATTAGTGTGTGTGTGTGAGCCTGAGCTCTGATTGGTCTAGCAGTCCGAATGTGTGTGTCCGCTTGACTCTGTGTGTGTGTTTGTGTGTGTGTGTGTGTGTGTGCATGTGTGTATGCCTCTAGCTAGTGGGCGGGGGATTAACCCTGCATCACGTGGTCCCTTTAGCCTCTTTTCCACACAAGCACACACCCTCAGTCGCCGTGGGCACACACACACCCACACACACATACACACATAGCCTCTCACATATACACTCACAGCTGTTGATACTTCTCTCTCTGATGAACGCCGGGGCAGCCGAGGAGCGGAGCCCGCAGGAATCTGGGAAGATCTAATGCTGTCTGCTGGCAGCTCGACCAAACAGCATCTATATGGAAAATCTGCACGGACAAGTGGACGGACTGGCTCTTTGATCGCCGCCTGGCTCTCTCACTTTCTGCCTCTCACATCCCGCTCTTTCTCTCTGTCTCTCTCGGCTCTCTCCCGGCTTCTCTCTGGTACGCAGTGTTAGAATTTTGAGCGCAGACGGCGAGCAGCAGAGAAAAATAGAGACATGTGTTTTGCCTCTGCCGCCTACTACTACTGCCTGTTGTCTCCCATTCACTGACCAACGAGGAAATACAAGGTTGGTAGGGCTTAGATTATTTGTTGATGTACTGGTGTCTTGTGTCATTACCTGTTTGGACATTTGGAATATTGTTTGGGATTTTGACTCCTCTGATGCATACATTTTTTTAGTCTCAATCATTTCAATGAATAAGAATGCAGTTTGTCCTCTGTTTTAATGTTCCCACCGGGCTACCATCCTTAAAACTGATTTGTAGTTTTAGGGGAATTCCATGTTAATGTAGCTACCCGGGCACTCACGCATTCAAGCACACAATCCTTCACTATAAACAGGCTTGGCAGTAATAGTGCAGTGAGTGTGAGAAAATTAGCCTCGGCTGTTCTCTCTAATATGTACAACACTGGAGGCTGTACATAAAGGAAGATACAGCTGGGTGTTTCAGGGTCACTGCAGGAACAAGAAGTAATCATCAGCATACTTCTTTTGACTATACAGAAAAGTCATTTCTAGAGGAATACCTGCAAAAAGAAGACAAATAAGATTTGTGTGTGTCGCAACTTGCACAAGAACCAACTGCTGCACTGATACAGGATTGCACAATGAACAAACACCATAAACTACAATCAGATGCTTCCATGTGGCAGTCACAGACAAAACACTGACTGCTGGCACGTTGGTGGGCTTGGGTGGAGAGTCTTCCTCGTCTCATAGTAAAGCCGCTGGAGGATCTTTAAGCTGCTGAGTGTTTGGCTCCAGTTTCACTGCTAGATCTGTCATGCAGTCATGTTTAGACACGTACACACCCACTCCTCTGTTTGTGGGTGTGTGTGTGTGCGTGCGTGCGTGGGTGTGTTTGCATGAGTTGCTCTCACAGGGTTTACTCTGCAGGTCACAGTGTGCAGATTTGTGCGTGTGTGCTCGCTCTGCCATTTACAGTGTGTGTGGATATAATTAGCCCACGTACAGATTCTTTCCTGGTATTGTTGCTGTTGGAGTTGAAACACAACCCAAAAGGCTGGTTGTCTATTTTTAGGGGTGGCAGCTCGTAGAAACTCAAGCAGCCGCACTTTGAAGCTCCCCCCAGGCAAGATAAAGATACAAGGTGTGGGTGAGTGGTGGGCGTTGTATCAATTGTGTTTGTGTTGATTGTTAATCATCATTATTGTGACCTTTTTTTGTTGTTTTCATCCATGATATCTTTCTACTAACTTTGCATATTCCGGGCATCTTGTATGCAAAGGACAGAAAATAAAAGTTGAACAGAGAGATAAAGAGATAAAGTCAGAGAGAGAATAACAGACAGAGAGAGAGCGATATAGAGAGACGGGGAGAGATGTAGCAAACCAGATAGACAAGACCAGACAGAGAGATGCAGCAACAGATACATAAGGAGACATAGGTTTCCAGGTTAGCCAGCTGTCATCAGATGAAGATGGAGAGTTGAATGTGTTGAGTCTGAGCCGCTGGCTCTTGTCCAGCTCCAAATGTCAGAGGACTACTGAGGCATTAAGGGTGAGCACTCTGTCTAAGAGATATACTGTAAGCTCCCATAATGGAGATGAAGGAGGGAAACTAATTCTATCAAAGGGAAATAAAAAAAAGAGTAGAATGTTGCTTCACATGATGTCTCACTTGATTTTTAAGTCATTTAATATGAGATTTGACTCATGTTGCATGTCAGTCAACTGCATCTAAACAACACAGCTTCTTCATTGTGAGCATTGCTGTTTATATATGTCTTGACTGTAGATTCATTATCTTTGGGGTAGACATTACATTCAGCTCTATAATTTTATTTTTTTTTTCTCCTGCAGTTTTCTGGTATTTTATAGACCAAATAAATAATCATTGATTACTTCATTAATGGATTACATGAGAGCATAATCCAGATTAAACAGAAATGAAAATAATCTTTAGTTACAGCCCTAGTACAATGTAGTTTTGTCTAAATTCATACAATTTATTGATTTTTGCAGTCCACTTCTGTATAAAACATTTAAGAATCTTGCAGAGTCTTAAATGAAACAGAACCTCTGATGCAGTAACAGCCTATTGTTGCCTGGAGGTCAAGGCCCAGTTAAATGGAGGTTACACATCTGTGACTCACACTATTAGTCAGTAACTCCTAGTAACCAAAAACACGTTAAGCAGTAATTTGTTTTATGGCAGTCTTTAAAGTTGTTTATAGATGAGAAAGTTTTCATGGTCAGCTTCTCCACAGATAAAGACAGTTTATGTCTGCAGAGCTGTTGAACATGGGGGGGAGTCGGGGTCACTAAAGGTCACAGGGTGAGAGGTTGTGGTCACCTTGCCTCGGGGCTGTGGTCACAGTCTAGCACTCTTTAGTAAACAACAGCCTGCGTGGGCTATCTGCCACACAATAATGGAGCTTAAATCAATAATAATACAGCACTGTCCTCTAATGCCATATCTTTAAAGGGCAACTGTGTCTCAAATTTCCAGTCAGTCGCTGAACTCAGTCTAAACTTCTGGCATTGTTGTGGAATTTGAATGTGTTTCATTCAAGAAGCGTTTGAACGAATCACAAGTGAGCATCTGCCCCGAGGCATGAAATTTGAATTATAAACATTGATGCTGTAATAGGAGGATCAGATTTCATTCTCACTCAGATTAATTGTGCACTCTGTCACACACACACACACACAAACACAACCACCACCGCTACCACAGCCCCCCGCCTCACTCCCCACCCAAACCTCCCAACGGTCGATCTCTCTGGATGTGACCAGACCAAGAGAGGGTTCGGTATGGGGACAATGATCTATTGACAGAGAGAGAGGGATTGGGGGGGGGGGACTCATGCTGGGGACTGCGTTGAGTTGTGTGTCTTGTGACTGAGCAGGGATGGCATGGTGTGCTGAGAAGCAGTGTTTAGAGCTTGGAGGGGGATGTGTTTAGGTTTATTTTGGTGAGGCTACAGCTGTTGTATTCGGCCGTGCAGAATACCACTCATTCAGTAAATGCCTGGCGTGAGCTCCAACTGCTGCTCACACCTTCAAAGATATATTTTCGATTTTATACTCTACATTTCATTCACTTTTAAAGATTTTGGCACTGAATCATCTTTAAGTAAGTGCAGCCACAGGTCTGCGTTCTTTCTCAATCCACCTTTGGTTTTACAGTATATCACATTACTACTTCCTATTACCAACTTGTAATTTTGCAGTTTGTTGCAGACTTTGGTTTATCCCTACCTGCTTGGTGAACAACTACTCAGTAAGCAGAGTAGTGCAGGCAAGCTGGAGGATGAATTCAATATCAGGTTATATAACTCTGCACTGTCCAGCTGCCTTCAATTAAAGAGGATTTTTCAGGCGGCTTTTATTCATTTCCATAGTATAAATCACAGCTTTAGTAGGGGGATCAGGTAGAGAGCAAGACATGTCCTGTGTTCCCAATGGATTCTCTGGTTTACAGATAGCACCATATAGGAAATGCCAGTTGTTTAAATGGATATTTTGGCATTCACCTTCTGGTTGATTCCTAAAACTTCTAACTATATGTCTGTGCCTTGCCACATCTACAAAAACATGGAGATCAGTCTGCAAAGAGGGGGTTGGACAGGGTTACCAGTTCAAATTCCCCAAAGGAAGCATTGACACATGTGACTGCTCAGTGACCAATAGTAGAGGAAGCAGCAGTGGTTGTATTCGGGTAAATATAAGGTCTGAATATTAGATTACTTGTCATCTGTTTTCACTGGAAAATATGAAATGAATTCCATCAGCTACACTTGTGTATAGGCAATAAAGAGGAAAGTCATGTTTCACTGGCTATTGGTAATCCCTTGGAAAGGAAGTGTTGAATGTTGTTGATGGCTTTTTTACATATTTAAACTGGTACGGTAGCAAGTCTCAACAAACTAGTTTTATTCCATAGAAAGAGAAAGCTCCTCTAAAAACGCGGCATGCCAGGCCACACGTTCATTCACTTGGAAGGATTTCTTTAAACTCGCTGTTTGTTTGGTTTGAGGATGCCTCCTCTATACCCTGAGCTGTGTGTCACTCCACTAATCTCAACCATCTTTTTAAGTGGCATTTGACCTGAATGAGTAGCTTAGCCATGTGTGTCAAACCAAATCACCTTTCCAACTCCCCGTTTCCCACCACACCGAGTTAACAGCAGAAAAGGTTAAAAGGGGAGAAGTAGTCGGTTCTGGCAGAGTAAACCCTAAATTTTCGGCTCGCCTGCTGTCAGATGGCCACTGGGCTTTTGAAGACGGAAAGCACCGGGATCCCTTTCTTAAACTCTTTCTTGCTCGCTCTCTCATTCCTCTTCTCCTCAAGCCAAGACACCATCTGGTAGAGATCCCATAAGCCCCGCCTCTCCCTAATACACCACCGGCTTATGGACCGCTATTACAACTGCGGCCGCGCTGCAAGGGATCCTGGAAAATACAGTTTTATATGTTCTGTCTTTCTCCTCTTTGCCTCCTTCTGTGAATTCAAGGAGGATATGCGTTCATCTCATGTGTTTGTTTGCCTGTTAGTTTTCACAACATCTTAAAAACTGGAGAAAAAGACCACTGGCGAAAAACAAGTGAATCATTTTTGGGGTCTTCACTTGGTCTTTGGTCAGGTGAAGATCCAGGATCTTTTTTTTAAAAAGGAATTCTTCTGTGTGTTTGCATGTTTTCTAGTTCGTATTGCATTGTGCTTTGTCAGATTACTCTAAAATTTCTTTTCCGTCATAAAGTCAACTCTTTCGCAAACACAATAAACTTTGGCATATTTTCAAATTTATTTCCTTCTGCTTTTATTGGCTCTGCTCCCTGGCATGATAACAAGGCGTTTGGAGGTTCAGTCACACTTGTTGATTTCACTGTAACAATTCCTGTATCCTGAAAAATGTTTGTTGTCGTGCCAGCTGACCTGAGAATGAACAGCGGGAGTAAACCACCTCGCAAGTCAAGGCCTGGATATTAAAAACAAAACTGCTCCTGTCCTCCTTGTATGCTTTGTTGGGGTGGTGTGTCACTGTGACCTGGCTAATGTCTATGTGCAGTCGTGTCCTCATATCTACAGTGTGACACTGTGGATGTTAGAGATGTGAGAAGGCTTTGTTGTTTGCATGAAAGTTGTTTAAGTGGAAATAAGACAGCATCAAAATTAAACTGATGACTCATTTTTTCTTTTGCATTTCGGTTTCTGCAAGAAAATCTGTTTTGCATCTTGATAACTGCTTTATTTGCACGCCACATTGTTACATCCTAGTAAACACTGATTTTGTGCCATGAAATATTGCAAAACATCTGAGCTTTTCCCACTTGCCTTTCAAATGAGGTGATTTGTTTTCTAACCTGTCCACCTTCCTGGTTTTCTTCCTCCCAGGTGAGAGTCAGAGCGGCAGCCATAGAGCGAGCGAGTGAGGTGAAGCAGACATGAGTGCGGACAGCCATCAGGGGGTGGTGACCACCCCTCCCCCGTCTGGCGGAGGGACCAAGGAACGCTACTTCGACCGGGTCAATGTCAATGATCCAGAGTACATCCGGGCCAGGAACATGTCTCCTGATCTCCGGCAGGACTTCAATGTTTTGGAGCAGAAGAAACGTGTCACACAGATACTACAGAGCCCCGTAAGTTACAAGGCAAAAGAGGGAATGCGTCCTTTCCACAGAATGGTTGTTTATACTCATGTAGAGTTGAAAAGCAATTTTAAATTTCAGAGTTGGGGTAATGTATGGAATCACTTACTGGGGGGACACCATCTAGAGGAAAACAAGATCTCCAAATGTTGGTTTATTGTCTGCTGAAGTGGCTGCAATAATATCAGCTAAGGTCAGTGGGGTCAGGTGGGTCTTGTGTACAGATTCAGATGTATATTCACTACACAGAGAACAGTGTCCAGTGTCCCGCAGGGGTGCTTTCTCATTTGTATTGCGATTGGATAGAGATTAGACAGTCCCGACAGGACTGATCACAGAGAGTTCTCCCTAGAGAATGCATATCACAGATCGGTTTTGTGGAAGAAAAAGTTAAAGACTGCATCGTGGAGCGGTGGTTAGCAAGCTCACAGCATGAAGTTCCTGCATTTGAATCCATCGACTGACTCAGGCCTTCCTCTGTGGGATTTGCATATTCTGCCTGTGTCTGCGTTGGTTTTCTCTGGCTGGTCCACATTCTTTAGGTGAACTACTTTCTTGTAGGTGTAAGCATGAGAGTAAATGTGTTTGTCTAGCCGTGTGATAGACGTCCTGTCCTGGATGTTCTTGTGGGAAGCTCTTCCTTCCTACAACTCTAAACAGTTTTATTAAGTGGATGGAAGGAGGGAAAACTACCGGTTAGTCTGTCTTTTGTCAGTGAAGAGGGGAGTAATGCTTGCAGTTGAGTTATCAAGATTACAGAAGACCCAACGGAGAACTTGCTGCAAGCAAAGAACTTTTCACCTCACTGACTAATAGTTTGGGTAATCAGTTCCCATTTTCTCTTTTTGTCAGTTGTTATTCCCCAATCAAGCGATTTCTTAAGACGCTACAGGAGTGAGTACATCACACGTGCTTGTGTTAATGTTGTGACACTGGCCACAGAATCTCAGCAGTCAGCAGCCCGCTAACACCCTAATATAACCATGAGCTGCCACACCCTCACCCAGGCTTACTGCTGGAGCTCTCCGTGTGCCCTCCAGGCCAGCGGCTCTCATGCTGGGTCAGGTTTTGCTGAAGTAAACAACTCAGTGAGCGCGGGGCAAATTTCAGCCAACACAAGTAATGTTGTTGTTTGATTTTCTTTCCCTGGAGATCTGAATTCTTGAGAATTACTGCTGCTCTACTGGCCAAACTTGATAGAACTGTTTCAGGTACAGTTAGAGGTTTTAGCCCCTGTGGGACCACATATACTAATTATTTGGGCATTTAAGTTACTGTAAAGGCAAATCATGGAGATATTGAGTAGGTTTGTTGTTGGCTGCGACCTCTGCCAGGAGCTGAATGCAGTGCAAAGATTGCGAACATAACAGGGAGGAGTTCAAAGAGAGCGACACTTGAGCATGAAACTACCTATGACCGTGTCAGACTTCACAGAGAAACACATCATATGACCTAGATTTTAAGCTTTGTTGAATATTTCCTATATCACTAGATCAGTTTGTTTCTTTTTTGGCCCTGAATGCATTTGCGTCCTTGTCAGGAACTCAGCACTGAGCTCTGGCAATATTAGTGAGAGACAAAGTCAAGCTCATGGGCTCATGCAAAGTCAACACACTGTTGTCCTATCTTGCTGTTTGTATTGTGCCCTTTGAACAGTTGCGTCACCTTGTGTGGAGATTTTACAACAAGTCCCCTGCCTTTCAGTTCAGCCTACACAGTATTAGGAGTATTTACTCTGCACTATTGACATAAGGCTGGTCTCTGACTGGAGTGCTCCTCACTGTTTACAATGGGACCTTACCTTTGGAGATGCAAGGTGTGTGTGTATGTGTCTGCATGCATTAGTAGTTTGAAGTACTCTGAAGTGGCAAATACACTTTGACGGTTTTAGAGTCAGCAGGAACAGATTTATGGTAAAGTTAATGTTAGGTAAAGGATAAGGTTCGATGCTGCTGAGGCAGTGAATGTCATGAATGAATGTTCCTCACATGTCGAATGACACAAGCCTGGAAGTGTGTGTGTGACTGATATTGGGTAGTGGCTGCACTGTGGTTTTGGCCTGTTCTTTTTTTAGCTTTAAATGTGATCCACATTCTGCACATGCCCAGTGTGGTTTTCTTGGCACGCTGCGCTTTGTGCCAGATGTCTGGAAGGGCAGGAGCATGGTGCTGCTGATGCAGGTTTCCACTTGATACTCTCTGTGTGTGTGTGTGTGTGTGTGTGTGTGTGTGTGTGTGTGTGTGTGTGTGTGTCTGTCCTTGTTTGTGTGTGATTGAGTACCACAAGTACAGTTAGGGGTGAGCAAATGAGTGAGTACATTTAAGGGCCCCGCTCTGTGCAGACTGCAGGGCACTGTCGGGCCGCCGTGGAGCGCCTGGGCCCAACCATGGCTGGGTATGTTTTGCGGTGTGTCTGGCACAGCTGGCTCCAGTTTATCCTTATCAGCGGCGGTTGAAAAGAAGCATAGAGAGTCAGTGAGAGAGCACTGTCTGACTGGATGACCTGAGCCTTGTGAATCAGTGATTCCAAAAGCAAATGACCTGAGCCTCACACCAGCACGAGGCAAAGCCAAACTTTACAGCATTAGCCACAGTGTTCTATCAGACATATTTCAGTTTTTATTGTGGTCATATACAGTATATTCATTGCATGCTATTCTTTAATTAGATTATTTACCATTGGTTCTAGTTTGTGGGGTGTGTTCAAGTACACCTGTAAAACTGTGCTCTGGTTCTTGTTAGTTCCAGCTCTCGGTTGACTCATATTTTAAACTGTGGTGAGGTCTCAGTGAAGAAAAAGACATTAAATCAATATTTCATAAAATTTTTGTATAGCTGCTCTAATTCATATTTTAAATTAACAATGGATTAAATGATCGTGTGCAATGTGAAAGGTGTTGCTCATACAGAAACTCAAATTTTACTGTCTTTCAGCTCATCGTTTTGATTTTACAAGCTGCAATTTTATTGTATTTTATTGGTTCTGTGTGAGCAATAAATAAATCTCAAAAAACCTCCCAGCCACAGATTGGAGACAAAGTTAGGAGCTAGCTGCCGAACTTAGTGGTGCATTTAGCTGCTATAGGGCCAGATATTTCCCTCAAAACAAAATATAAAAACTGAGCTAAAAGGAGAATTGGACTTACATTCATCAGGTGGCCCAGAAACACAACTCCAAACGTATGATAATATTGACCTGTGTATGTAGGTGTGCTAACATATTTATTAGGTGATGATATGTCAGTATTGTCTTTAAAAAAAAAATTGTGTAATTTTTCTCTTTTATACAATCTTCCACTAAATGCCTTTGGTTTCAATTCACACAGGCTGTGTGTCATGGCCTGTAATAACTGTTATTTCACCCACTGGACATCATAGGTTACTCAACATCATTATTTACCACTGCATCACACTGTGAGTGCCGGCTTGTTGCTCTGCCTGTGTGTTATACTTGCGGTCACGCAGTGTCATGTATATTATTCCCACTTGATGTGGTTTTGAATGCTGGCCAACCAGCTCTCAGTCAGCAGTAACAGGTGGCTCCCTGTGGGCTGCAGAGTGTTTGCAGGCCACGCAGCGCTGATTCACTCATATTCAGCTATGACAACAACAATAACAAGTGTGTGTCACCAGCTGGACATAGACACGTGTGCTCATTCATCCCCCCGTTGTCTCTCCTACCCTTTCTATTTCTTCTCCGTCTTTCTCAGTCTGTTGCTCTCTAGTGTGTTCAGCTACAACAAAAACAACAACAAAATGCGCATCACCAGCTGGATGTCCACACATGCCCCCCCCCCCCCCCCCCCCCCCCCCAAAAAAAAAACTCTTCTTCCATCTCTCTCTCCCTCTCTCTTCTCTCTCTGTTTGTTTTGATTCCAGTGTTATGGGACTAGTGGCGGCTCCAGATTACATGTTTTCTAGTGCTCAGATGGCAGGTTGTATTTAAAGCTGGACCAATATAGACCAGGCGGGACTGAATCAACTCAGCTGACTTCATCCACTCGCCTCATTCATGCAGCCGTGTTTACCTTTAGAAGTCAAAGGCTACACCTCAGCCTTGAACTCTTTCAGTGCCTTTTTTTTTGTCATGTATCCGGCTAGGCTGCGAGGCAAAGTAAGACAACAAAAGAGAAAAGACTCAAAGTAGAGGGAGACTAGGTAAAAGTTTAAGGAGTCTCAGGTCACATGAGATTTATAACAACTACATTTTCTGCACAGTCCCTTGATGAAGGAAGAAGGAGGAGGAAGAGAGGAGAAGGGGTTTCTCGAAGGCTTTCAGTGGTTATATCGGTTATCATAAAGAGCGTTTTGTATGACATGCAAGGATTGAGATTTGCCTTGAGGTGGTTTATGAGGAACACTGAGGTGGTTTTTTGTTGCATTTCATACGCAAGACAGAGCCTGGATACAGATTTTGGCAGCTAATCCGAGTCTCATGATGTCACAGTTGGTAAATCATGATATTAATTTCTTAGTGTTAACTTTTGCGGTTCAGCTTCCCCCCGCTCTGTGTTTCTATATAGCTGCTGGGAACTGGGTTTCAGTGTCTCTGTTTGCGACCCAAAAAGTCGAAAGGTCAAAAGCCCTCAGAAGCTTGAGATTAAATCAGATGAAATTGAATTTGGGTTGTTCTTCCACATGCTGCTTCTATTTTCTGCGTCTCTGCTCATCTCGCTCTCTCTCCCCTGCTATTAGGTTTTCCTCTCCTCTCCTGCACTTCTCCTCTCCTTCTCCAGCTTGTGGCACAGTTTGTTCATCATCCATAGAAATGATTTACTGATGCCAAGTGGTAAATTTACTCAGCCTCATTTGCACTAGACCTGTGGTTTTCAGAGGAAGTGCACATTTTCTCCTCTTCCCTCCCACTCGCCAGAAAACACAAGTGGATAATTTATGGTGCTTTGGCGGGTTCCATCAAGAACCCCCTCGTGAGAGGCAAATGTCACGGCTGCTCTCTATTATGTTTTCCCCTTTTTCTTTTTCAAAGTCCTAAGGGTTCATTTGATAGAACATTAGTGGTTGAACTCACTCCAGAGACTCTTTTCAATATGCTGTCTTTCCTCTCAGAGCCATGTCTCTGTGGCCACGCTTAACTTTGGCATTTCACGTCATCTCTTGGGCGCTGAACTTAGCAAAACCTCCAGCAGTGGAGCAGCACCCTCAGGATTAGAGGGCAACACACTGAAATGTTACTAAGTCCACTTAAGCGTATGTGCAACCTCAAAAGGAAAGGCCAGAAGTGAAAAGAATCCCCATGGGATAGAAGCTTTACATCTGGCAACTGAAATCAACATTTTTTTAAATTCAAAACCAGAGACAGAAATGTTTTAGTCACCAGAGAAATAAATGTACAGACAGATTTCTTTTTGAAACTGGTGCATGAACATATCTGTAACTGAGGATGTCAGTCCAATATACCTGATCACATCAGTGCCAATACTGACCTTATTAAGGACGTTGCATATCAACCATGACGTGACCAGTTTCAGTGCCTTTATAAAATTCTGTGTCTCTGTAGTCGTGACCAGCCTCTGACTCAGTGTTTGGTGCCACAGCAACCACTGGCCTCATGTTGCCTTACATAAAAATGACTCCAGTGAGTTCCACCCTGTGTGGTAGCTTTACACATGAGGCTAAATTTGGAGAGAATAGAGAACTGGCATTGGTATTATCGGTACTCTGTAGCAATAACAGCAGCTCGTACTGTCTCGACGCAATCAGTGTAAATAGTCTCTCAGCACTTTCTGTCGGGGTGAACAAGTGCATCCCTCAAGAAAAAGGGCAGAGAGTTTATGCAGAGCAGGGAGACGCTGGAGTCGGAGTCAGGGACCAATTTCACTGACGCACACTCTCGGTCGGATGGGGGGAGATCAATAGCATTGGCAAGCTTGCAGGCGGGCACTCTCCTACTTTGTAACACTGTCACATGTTCAGCTTGAAAGAACAGCATTGTGCTGACATAAGTGGAGAGGCTGTGGCTGAAATTACAGTCCCCACCTGGCGTGTGTGCATTTTTGTCTTTAAGGCATAGTGTGTGTGTGTGTGTGTGTGTTTATTTGCCGTTTATTATTTACCTATCTTTCTGTGAGTGTTTCAGAGTTTTCTCCACAAAGTGTATTTGTAGAGGTTTTATTTGGACTCCAGTGCGGTTAAGTTTTCATTTATTTGGCCAGTTGAAATGAATGAAATTCATCACCAAGATGCCTGAAAATGCAGGTCACTATGTTCTTCCAGGTGAACTCTGATGCCATTTTGTAAGACTGAGAATGTAATCCTAACCTGCTTCAGGAAATTACACCAAAACACAGTGTTCATGGGTATAAGAAGACAGAAGTTTTTAGAAGCTGAAGCATAGTTTGTTTTTTAGAAGCTACTGGGTTATATGTGACTGCTGTTTTCTTGCTTTGCTGTGTGAGCCAAAACAATAAACACACTTTTAAAATGTTTTTAATTAAACTCTGCTGTAGTGAGTCAGACAAAACCATAGTAGTGTAATTTCACATGAGGAGACACAAGTGTGTTTGTTAGGTAATCCTGAAACCATCAGGAGCAACACACACTTCTTTGATCAGGCCAAAAGAACAGATGTGAGGGATCGGCCCCGCGCCAACAGAGTCATAAAGGGTCCTGTCTTCCTTTCCCACGGGATGATGAACAGTGTCCAAAGAATCTGCAACAATAACTGCAGCAGAAACAAGGGAATCACAACAAAAGGAAATTTCTCTGGAAGTCTGATGACACAAGCTCTTGGAAGACCAGAACCTTCCTCTTACAGTAATAGGGCAAAGAAAGGTTTGTATTGTCCCTTAGAGAACATGAATCATATGACCTATAAAATGGATGTGAAGTATTTTTGTTCACAATCCACCAAACAGTAGACTGGTTGTAAAGTACTCTTATCAGGATGCATCAGCCTTGATGCAATGGCCTTAAGTGAGCCATGAATCCTGGCAGTGGAACTTGTCTGCAGATCGTTCAGACTGCCCAGTGGAAGCAACCAAAAGGCAATATTCCCTGCAAGAACCAATAAAGTAATGTAATAAAGTCTTAGATTTGAGATAAAGAATACCTGAAACGTTTCTGTTTCAGACAGTGTTGTGTCTCAGATGGACCAGTGTTTCTCTAATCAACTTTTTGTCACTTTGCATCAGTGGCCATGTTTTACTACTCTCTCCACTCTCAGGGTTAGGAGTTGGACGAGCTCCAATCTGCATGTCGACTACTACTCTCAAGACTGCCGTAGTTCCATTTTGAAAGATTAGCTTTTGCCATTTTGGAGCGGTCACAGAATCACTTCCTCATTTCTCTGATTGAATCACATTTTTTTTTCCTTCAGTAAGTGGAGAGGCCTGCTTAGTCTGGCAGGCTAGAAGATGGACATTTGTGTTTTTCACTTCAGAGGTTAATGTGCTATAACTTAACTGATGTCATTTATTAGTGTCACCTGACTTCCTGTCTTTGGGTGGAAGTGGGAGTGTGATTAAAAAGACAAGAGGGCACGCAACAGCAGCTAAAAAACACACTTGACGTGTGATGTTATTTTCACTGCTGCAGATGTGGGGGTTTTGCCGAAATATTAATGATACGATCCACTTTAGGCCCCAGGATTAATCTGTTTAGATGATGGGAATCAAATCCCTGCTGTCATAATCTTCTTGGGAACGCATACACACAAACTGTAGAGCAGATGCCTGCTAGTGTGTGCATGTGTGTGTGTGTGTCTCCTTCTTGATGTTTGTTGTTATGATCATGTGCTTTTTAATAGGTCTCTCTTCAAAACATTGCAAGTGTAGTGAAAGTTTTCTGTCTGGAAAAGTGATATGTTCCACAGATGATTCTCTATGTTTTGAGGATTGCAGCAAACAATTAATTGATTCAAAGTGACTTTAATCAATGTTTTGACATCAACAGTTGACAACCTGACTCCTTGTTAGTGAAAGGGGTCGCTATAAGGGATGACCCTGCCAGTTATCAAATGTCTGTGCAGTTCTCCTCAGCTGTGTAGAGCTTTTTAGCACCTTTTAGGTGATTGTTTTGGTTTGCAGCCCCATAACTTTACTGTTTTGGTTCACTTTCACCACTCTTTATTGTTTTTAGCTGTTTTCAGTGAAAAAGCTCTGATAAACCAACCATACACTATCTGCCTGGCACCGACTAACAGAGGGAGATGGTTAGCAACTAGCTGGTTAACACAGGGGGCCATTTGTCAGCAGATATTTTTCCCTCAGTAGTTAGTGAAGCTACATTCAACAGGTGGCTAGAGAAATGACTCCAAATGAATGCTAATGTTTGTGTCTGTGTTTGTGTGCTGTTGCTTTGTGTCCGCTGGATGTGTAAATAGGCCACTGTTTGCTAACAAGTTAGCTATATTTACTCAAAAGGTGATAATATGTCAGTGATGTATGTACAGTATGTACTGCTGACCCCAACTGGCCAGAAAACAAATGAATGCAGATTTTAACTGCATCAGTATCAACTGATGGGATTTTGGTTCATGTTAGTTATCATTTTGTAAGAGCAACCAGTGTCATGCTAACTGACAGTGTTAAGCTAGCGAGAATCCTCCAGCACAGACCCAAAACAAAGACCTTTCCAGTAGAGTCACATAGAATCTGCCTCTGGCTTCATTAAACTGTGCCTTGAACACTGTGGCTCCAGTGTCAGCGTGATGGCACAACAGTGTCTGAGGCACTAATATCCAGAACAGACACAGCTGAAAAACAAAAGATCCCTGACCCAACACTGTCAGACATCCGCAAGAGGCCAGTTGCCAGAGCAACCTCGCCATTAGGGACGAAGGAATGTCTGGACAGGGTTCAGAACCAGCGGTGCTCCAGGACTGTATGTGTCCCGACACAGGGGGTGTGGGGTGGGTTGGTGGTTGGGTTTGCTCCAGTTTTAACAAAGTACCCCCACATGCGCATAAAACCAAAGGCTCCAACTCCATTGATGTAACACTAATGGACCATTCCATGGGGTGACTTGAGGGGACGTGGGGGGCAAAGACAAGGGGAAGTTAAGTGTCAGAGATGTTTTTGTGCACAGACACAGCTCTATTGGGACTTTGTTGACTGTTGCATAAGCATTGAGATTAAGTAAGCATGAATAAATGATGTTGCCCTGTTAGAGTCATGGCATGGCAACAGTGTCATGGCCTATTTTCACTCTCCCACTGTGATGATTTTGCTGTGACTTGTTTTAAATTTCCACCAGGAAGTCAAAGTGGACTCCCAGCCTGTCAGAAATTGTTAGTTAACTCAGGCAGTTAATGAAGTAAAGTTCAGTTACAGCCAAGACCAGATTTTAATTCCTTGAAATGTCTGTAGTGCATGATAGAAGATAAAAAGGTGAACCAGATGTAACATAATTACAAACATAATTAAGATGTTCAGGAAAAATTGGCTCAACATTCAGCAGTGGTTGAAACACAGGGAACACTGAGTCAAATTATGCATACAGACCTAAGGAAAAAAAATGTCACAGGACTGCTCTTGATAGCTGAGTCAGATCCAAGCTGTACTTGATCAGGCCTGGAAATCATTTGTATTATCTAGCATGGTGAGCCAGACTTCTCCCACAGATTTTAGTCAAGCAGGGAGATGTTGATGATCTCTTGTTTTTCAGAAAAGGTTTCTTATCGTAGGCCTGTAAAAATACAAATTTCTGACTGTGGCGTTCATTAAAATTTTATTAACAGTACATCTTGGATGATTTTAACACATGTGTAAATGACTGCACAAGGTACTGTATATTAAACTAAAGGTTAACTTAGCAAGAACACTTGAGCACTGTAGCCATTTAACAGTGGTAAAACAGACTTAGCCATGCATTAGACTGGCTTTGCAAAAGGAGATGTGATTTTAAAAGCATGTATTTGTGGTAGAGTGGACGGCTGGTGACAGTGTGACATTATTTCTGTTCTTTTAATGGTTCTTCCACAAGGTGCAAGAAGCGGAAAAACAATACAGATGAAAGTGGTGAGGTGCTCTTGTGGCCCAGAGCTTAAGATAACGATAACAGAACAGCTTGAAATCAGATCATCTCAAGCTTTCAAAATATTGGACCTTAGCTTAGGCACATACTTGCACTGTATACAGTATGTAAAGTTTGTCTGTTTGGGTTTGCGTCTTGAAAATCCTCCACACCAGTCACAGCTTTAATTACATTAGCCGGCAGAGAGAGGTGAGTGTGCCCCCAGAGAGGTTAACAACCTTATTAAGATTATCAGCAGCTACAGTATTACCTTGTCTGCTGTTACCTGTTGCAGCCTGGGTGTGACTTGAGCTGTATTAATATAACATGTCTGCAGTGGTTACATAGCCTTCAGCATCATCACATTTCTGTGATGACCGTCTTTGAAATTTTATGTATTCTGAGAAGTTCTGTGATTGCTGTTCGAACATTCGATTTATGAGCTGCTGCATGATGAGCTTGTAAAATGATGATGATGTTGATGATTTGCTTTGAAGGAAGGTGAAAGCATTAGATCATACAGTACTTGATGTGATGTAACACATCCAGCTGTGTGTATATCTGGTCTTGCATAAGTGCATGTTAGCATACACTGTATTGTGTCTGTGGATTCAGCTGATGACTGTAGTCTGGACATGAGGATTAGCCACATACACTCTCTCTCAGTCACTTCAAGTAGCCAATCATAATGCAGGCTGCGAGTTAGTCAGATAGCCAGTCCTGACTCAGCTTCTTGTGCAGCCAGCCTATCGTGAGCCAGCTTCATTCAGCCCTTTTAGGACGATTCAGATTGACGCTCGAGGAGCATGTCTAATCTGTGATTAACACGTCTCCCTCGTTCTTTTTCTCTTTATTCCCACTCTTCCTGTCTACTTAAATGTTCCCACATCTTTTTACTCTTTGATCATCTTTTCATCATCTGTCACCACTAATTCCCTCCTCTCTCCGCCCCCGGCTCTCATCTGTCTCACTATCATCTCCCCATGTCTTTTCATTTTTTAAAATATGACTACAGTTAAATAAAATTGATGTATGAAGCTCCATCTTTAAAGTCAAATAAATGATTTTTTCAGTGTTTACGCGATGTCTGATGTTAAAATAAAGTTGGGCTTTATTTTTGTGTATAGAACGCAGATATTGGTCACATGATTGTTCATTTTCAGGCTTGAGAACAGTCATAAAATGATTAATAGCCTTGTTGTTGTTTAAAAAATTGCTTTCCCCTCTGCAGTTAGGGAAATGTGAGGGTTATATTTCTAGTTTTTGACACATTGCATCATCTCAGTCTCATGTTATTTTCTCTCTCTCAACTCTTTCTCTTTTCTCCCAGGCCTTTAAGGAGGAGTTGGAGAGTCTGATCCAGGAGCAGCAGCGAAAGGGGAACAACCCCACAGGCCTGCTTGCCCTCAGACAGATCGCGGACTTCTTCATGGCCAGCTCAGTGGCTGGTTTCAACACCTCCCCCCTCAGTGAGTACACACAGTGCCGTGCTGTGGCCCGTTACCCTGGGCAACTAGACACTAACATGTAGCAGATCATGCCGCTTGCAACCACTTTGAACTGCGCTGAAAAACAAAAAACATGGCATCAGCATTTGAAGAGAGATGATCCATACACAAACATGAGCTTAAGGGCATAAATACCCTAAGACGACCCAACCCCAGACTCCGGAAGAGCCATGCATTTTTCTCAAAGTTTTGATCCTTGGTTAGTTCTGTCCAGGAGTCCATATGTGAAGTCTGCTTCCAATCAGAGCACTGGAATGCTGAACTAATGCTGAATTACACGTCAAAGTCAATATAGCAGTTTATTTCAGCTACTCCTTAAAATGCCTCTATAATGAGGTGTTGGCAGTAAACAAAATTTCAAAGGATGTGTTGTCAACATCATCTCAATGTGTAAGTTAGAAATCTGTTTGATGTGGAGCCAGATGTGTGATGCGTTACATCATTAAATAAAAATCCAGATGTTGGACAGTGGTCCTGTGTGGCAGTCACTGCTGCTATTGGGAGTCCCTGTGTAACTTAAAAGATTACAAGTGGAAACTGTGAGGTGGAACTATAAAAATGTCACACACAACTGAACTGAATTTGTTTTTGTAGGTGATACAAAGGGGTTAATATTGTTTTAATATCACCCAATCACACAACACTCTGATAACTTTTTTTTTTTGTGTATTATTAGTGTCTTAACTTTACTCTACTTTACCCTTTCCTATCTTTTTTTCCAGGTCTGGGGATGGTCACTCCCATCAACGACATGTACGGAGTGGAATCCACCACGATGGTGAAAGGCGAGAAGCTGACGCGCTGTAAACTGGCCAGCCTCTACAGACTGGTGGACCTGTTCAGCTGGGCGCACTTCGCCAACTCTTACATCACAGTACGTCACCACAGGAAGAACCCCACTGGATTAGAGGAGGAGTTACAAGTTTTGACAGCAGTGGTTAAAAAAAAAAAAAAAAAAGATAAGAGCATATGCTGATTGATTTAATGATTTCATCGGTGATTTGTCTTGGGTTCCCACTTATGACTTATTGCACACTTTGTTTTTGAGCCATATAGTTTTAAGATACTGTATGTTCAGTATTTGAGTAGAAAGGGTTGGGTCAGTTCTTCAAAAACAGCCTGTCCTCACTGAGGTCAGTTGCTATTATCCTTGAATCTGTTAAATTCCATAACAAAAAGTGACTTGACTTTTTCTTCTCTTAGGGCCGAGTCAGTAAAGAGCAAGACCACATCCTTATCATCCCCAGAGGACTATCATTCGCTGAGGCATCTGCATCAAACCTGGTAAGAGAATGAACAGCTGTGGACCATTACCAAGACAGATATTTAGTTATACACTCAGCTTTAAAAAATGAAATTTTACTCCCGCAGTCAAACAAAAACATTTCGAAATAAAGTGATGTAATTTCATTTAACTGGATAAAAATCTAATCATTTCATTTCAAGTTGATTTACTTGTTAGATTATAACAAGTGGAGGATTCAGCGTTGGGGGATTAATTTCTTCTCTCTTTTTTAAAAAAGAAAAATGACGGTTTTATTTTATTTAAGTGTTAGTGTAGCTTCAGAAGAAGAGAGATTCCCACAGCACAGAGACTATTGAGAAATGGATTTTGAAGCTTAGCTTTAACTCCAGTGATCACTTGGTTAGGCTGAAACAAACAAAATAGGTTGTAAATGTCTGTCTGTGTCAGTGTGCTTGTATGTGTATGTTTGCCAACAGCACTGAGAGTATTAAGGTTTTGACCTTCAGCAGACGGGGCTAATGCTTTTCCACTTTGCTTAATCAGCCATTTGCTTCCTTCAGTTTACTTCCTTGAATTGTATAAATAGGAAAAATAGTTGATAAATCACATTTTAGTGATCTAGTGATTTGTTCTTCCATAGGCCCAAAAGACAACATCCCTCTCTCTCTCCCTCCTCCTTTCTGTCTTTCTCTGTGCATGTGTTTGCCATGTTCAGTGTCACTTGCTCCTCTGATATTGACACTAGTCTGACCAGGGCGTACCTTCTCCCTGCCCGCTGCTTACCTGCAACAATACTGTGGGTGGTTCAGGTTGTTTGTCTCTGTAGTTTCAGTGCGGACGTGCACATGTTGTCACAGCGCTGGGCTTGTCGTGCCAGTAGACGTGTAATAATGTGTGTAATAATCTGTTGGCAACCCCCTTTCCTCCTGCCTTACATTTTATCTCCCTCTAATTCAGTTTCTATTTCTATCTGTTTGTCTGTTGTCCTCTCTCTCTCTATCTCTCTCTTTCTCTCTCTCTCTCTCTCTCTCTCTCTCTCTCTCTCTCTCTCTCCCTCTCTCTCTCTCTCTCTCTCTCTCTTTCTCTTTCTCTTTCTCTCTCTCTCTCTCTCTCTCTCTCCCTCTCTCCCTCTCTCTCTCTCTCTCTCTCTCTCTCTCTCTCTCTCTTTCTCTCTCTCTCCTCTCTCTCTCTCTCTCTCCCTCTCTCTCTCTCTCTCTCTCTCTCTCTCTCTCTCTTTCTCTCTCTCTCTCTCTCCTCTCCTCTCTCTCTCTCTCTCTCTCTTTCTCTCTCTCTCTCTCTCTCTCTCTCCCTCTCTCTCTCTCTCTCACTCTCTCTCTCTCTCTCTCTCTCTCCCTCTCTCTCTCTCTCTCTCTCTCTCTCTCGCTCTCTCTCTGGTTGCCATCCAAGCTATTATTTCAGCTTTTCCAATGTATCAAGTTCAAAAAGCTGAAAAGACTAAATTAGTTAGTTTTCTTTGTGTTAAAAACAAGATTCAACACCTCCCTTTGTGATGCATGCAAATAAGAGGAATTTATGCCATGAATAGTTTTGTAGACATAATAACTTGATTAAAATAAGGACATATGCTTGGTATGCTTTAGTTTCCATACAAAAAAAGGCTTTGACATGAAAAATACTGTATTTTTCAACCACAATTTATGAGATTTGTAAAGCTCTCAGTTGTTTCCGTATTTAAAGCATCAATCATGTTTGCGTGCCTTACTGCTTCATAATCCATGAAATCTGAGAGATGGAAAACATGAAATTTCATGTTTATCATTCAAAAAAACAATATCAACTTGCCCAGTAGTAATAAATTCTTTGAATGGTCTTCATGTTTTGGAGGAGGCAGTTTCTTTGATATTTAAGAAGCATTTTTATTTTCATCTAGCAAAGTAAGCCATATAACTCCCACATAATTCACCTTTTATGTTTTGGGACATTACAAAAGTTTACATAAAAGTCACTTCATGCTTGAATCATATCTTTAGTGTTTTTCGCATTTCTGTTTCCTTTGTTGTACTTCTCTCCTACTTAATCTGCACCTGTGCAAACATAGACACACACCTGTGTAATGTTGCTGCAGGTGTGGGTTGACAGTGAATGTAGCAGGCATACTGCTGACAAGCAGATTTCCATATTTGACCTGCTGGAGTTGTTGGCAGGCAGAGATACTGAATGAAACTCAGCTGAAGCTCAGATGGTAACCTGCTTTCTACAGGTGCCTGTAGAAAGCTAATATTTGGCTAAAGTCACAGTAAAAATCTAACTAAATCCAAAAAAAACACATTTGGGTCCAATAAGGACAAATGCTATGTCTCCATTTTTAAATGAATAAAGTAATGATTTGTATAACAATTTGGCTCAAGTGCCCAGCTCCAAAAAACATACTTCATTAGCCGCCTCAAAATGACGGCTCCCGTACTGCGTAACTTTTTGTGTGAAGTGTACAGCATGATATTGCTAATGTTACCTCAGTCCTGGAGTAATAAGTATTACATTTTATTCACCAAATACATGAAAAGGCAGAATAAATCTGTGCCATTTTAAAGCCAAACACAGATAGTTAAACTATCCTTAGCTAGTTAACGATTAGCTAAAACTAAAGCTGAAACATTTCATCCCTGTATGACACTACTCAAGGTTATTCTAGCTGTAACTAAAATGCTCTTGTTAAAGTTGTCGTGCACAGAGTAGTCACAGCTCTGAAAAAATGTCAAGGCTGATAAGTGATACAAGGGAGCACAATTTTATTTTCAAATGCTTAATGTTAGCATTTATGTTACAATACTGACAAAATAACTACTGAATAAAAAATTACTACTAAATAACCACTGAAAATACTGTTCAAATGTCTTAATTGAAGTACTGCTACACTGGTATAAAACACAGTCAAACATGGCCCATATGTTTGACTTGTAATTAAAGTACAAATTTTGCAGCAAAAGACAGCAAGAGAAGACAGCACTGTCGGGAGACGGAAAAAAAAATGTGGACTGTGTAGATCTTTCAGATCTCTCAGACTGTGTTTTAGTCTGTTTGTGTTTTGATGCCAGCCAGTCGCTGCTGTGTTTTGCTGTTTCTCTCTAATCTCCTCCTCCCCTTCTTCTTCTCTCAGCTTGTTTTGATCCAGCGATCTCTATAGTTACATGGCTGAGTTCAAGTGTTTAGAGAAGCGAACGGATTGATTAAGAGGAAGTCATCCAGAATAAAGAGGGTTAGAGTTCGGGTTGAGGTCAGCTGGGTGGTGGTTTGAGCATCAGAGAAAGACTGCAGTGTGAGTTGGTTTTGGTCATTTTCCATTGGCCTCTCCCTCTCAGGGTCTCTGTTTGAGCTCTGAGGTGAAGGTGGGGTCATCTGAGTTCACAGAAGAATTCACAGTTTGGTCTATGTCGGTGCTTTCGGTACTTTCAATTAAGTTTGATATCACTGCATAGTTTCAGGGAATTCAAGGCTCTAAACATAATCTGAGCAATGATAGACAGAGACTTTGTGTCAGAAGTTCAGGAGTCAAGCTGTTTGATTTGAATTATCCTCAAAGGAATTCAGGGATTTCATGTTCCAAGTTTCATCTGCCCATATGTCTTATTCATCCAGTCCCACTCTCCTCTGCAAACTATGGTGGGCCTTCTTTAAATTTCTTATCACCTACTCAACATCTGCTAGAGTCACATTTCAGATTCTTTCTGACACGTCCTTTGGCATCTTTTTATAATTAGAAGTGCCATGTTCGTCAGAGGTGCTTCTCAGCTGTAGGGCCATTTGACCAGCTGGGTGCTGCAGAGCGAGGGAAAAGCATTTTGAAGGACATGACAGGGTGAACTGATACTGTACTGGGCATGTGATGTAACCCAATCGATGTTTGATCGTCTGACAGCTGACTGCGACATAGATGGCGGTAGTTAGTTACGCTCGGCTGGTGCCATTCACTTTCGCCTGCTGAGTGAAAGATCAATAAACAGTCATTCATCCAAACGTCCATATGACTGTTAAAAGGCCGAGCACCACTCAGGACACGTCTCGGATTTTCAGCTTGAGTTGACCCAGAGATCATCACAGCACCTGAGTTTGTTACTTTACAGAATATACATTCCACACTTTTTGTATGTAATGCCAAACTCACAAAGTCACACACATCTCATTATATAATTCTACAAGAATATAAGAAATAACAAACCCAATGAAATGCCATGTTTTTAATAAGAATCTGGAGCATTTTGTGCTGACTTTTGAAAGTTTTCAATACTCACAGGAGGAAAGTGGTTCCGTACTAATTCTGGGGTGTGAAAAATGTATAACTTTGCAGTGTTTTAGGAGACAGAAACTTATTTTGAATGTTAATTGGAAGGATAAAAATATGATGGAAAATAATTATTATTCTGGAATTTAAATCAAGTTGTAGTGTGTATGTAATAATTATTTATTCTCAGCCTTGTGATGTTTCCAGGTATGAAGCTGCTTCCCTGGATAAGGATGCTTTTTACAGCCTGTGATATGATTCAAAGAAATTTGTCATTCAGATGAAGGACACTGCATGTTTTCAGATTTTTTCAGAAAGGCCTTTTCTCTATATTTTACCAGAGTTCAATTTTTGATGCACCAGTTATTTCTAATTCAGGTTTCTGGTTCCCCGTTGCACTAGTTTTTTGGGGAGGAGGCTGGTGAGGGAATTGGGGAGCACACACTCTTTCCCTGGTACATCCTCTGCTTTAAAAGTTATTCCTGGAGCACAGTTTGTCTCAAGCAAAGAGCAAAGTGCAGCAGAAATGCACCAAGTAAAAAACAAAACAAAAAAAAAAACAGAGGCTCAGTACATATTTTTGCAGGCTCCAGCTGAAATGGGTGTATTTCATTAGCCTCAGACTACATGATGGATGCTCTTTCCTATTGTGATAGCACACGCTTGGACTTTGTACTGTGAAAGAGAAATGTGAGCTTGTAGGTTCTGGTTTGCATCACAGAACAACATGTGGTTACAGCCATGGCAATTTTGTACAAGGTCTGCAGGCAAAGCTGGGTTTTCTGTTTGTTATTATGTTTTATTGCGAGGACTGACATCTGCCCTCGGTTTCACCGTTTCTCTTCCTTCAGGTTTCCTGCCTCCGTCTCTCTGTCCGGTTATCTGTCTTCGTTCTTTCTTTTTCTCTGATTATCCAGCTCTCTTCCCTCCAGGTCTGTACCTCCAATCTTTCCCTCCGCCTTTCGTCTCTGCTGTCATGTAATCTAATAAGTGCTAACTGGCTGGTAATGAAGTTGTCATAGTAAAGGACGTCATGTCCATTCTCTGACTATATTATGTTTCCTGCTAATGCTCCAATTCATTTCCTGGAGAGGAGCCGGCAGAGAGGAGGAGTCGTTGATAATGTGATTTCTGTCATCACGCGCATTGATTTTGACTTGTATTTATGTCGTCTTAGTCAGTGTTTGAGGGTTATCAGCGCTGTGTTTGTGTTTGTGTTTGAGGGGGTGGATCTGGTTATGTGTCAGTCTCTGGATGTGCTTTAGTGCCTTGGCATATTTGATTACGCTGATCTGGGCATGGTTGGTTTTACATTATGTCTCCCTGTGCGCTCTTCCAGCCTCTTTATATTCTCTCTCCTCCCTTCTCAGGAGAGCCCTCTGGATGATGCTGCTGTCAAGCTTTCAGTAAGCTTGTACAGCTTGTGTTTGACTGCATCATTTTAGAAAAAGAAAAAGGTTTTGAGTAAACAAAAAAACAGTTGGAGGTTTACATCCATCAACTCCAGATCCAAATCAGAAATCAGTGAAACATCCACTGACTTTGTCTCCTCTCCTTGTTTCCCCAGGTGAAGGTCAACATCATCGGGGATGTGATCGAGCAGGGCTCCACCAACCTGAGGATCGACCCTGCAGGATTCAGCCCCCACGCTGCCATCTACTCCATGCGTCCAGACATACGCTGCATCATACATGTGCACACCCCTGCCACAGCTGCTGTAAGCTCACTTAAAACCAGAAAGTTTTCATGACCCACCCTGCACAGGGAGCAATGGTGCCATTTTGTCACTGAAATTGACTTTGACATCTCCACTGAAAGGAAATAATTATCTGTAAATAGACTCTGGGAGGTGTTTGTGATGTGTGCTCTTCAGTACAGGAATTCAATTATATTTCCTATGACCACAAAGAGGTGTCACAGAAGTGCAGTTTCAAAGTATTCTTCACATGTAAGGGAAATGTCAGCTGCAGACTCAGAGGAAAGAAACAGCTGAAATATAACTGCCAAAGCTTCTTATCTCCCATATGTCTTTGCTGCCCTCTTCTTACCTTCCTGGTGCTGTAGGTGTCATCCATGAAGTGCGGCATCCTGCCCATCTCCCAAGAGGCACTGATTCTTGGTGATATTGCCTACTACAACTACCAGGGCAGCCTGGATGACCAGGAGGAGCGCCGAGAGCTGCAGAAGGCCCTGGGGCCTACAGCGAAGGTAGGGAAACCATTTTAACCCGGCATTGAGCAAGATCTTCCAGCATATCATTCTTAAAGGAACAGTTCAACATTTTTATTTATTTTCTTATCAAGTGTTAGATGAGACGTTTTGCTACATTCCTCTCCTCTGCATGCTAAGTATGGAGCTACAGCCAGTAGCCAGTTAGCTTAGCTTAGCATAAAGACTGCAGACAGGGGGAAACAGTGGTCTGGTTCTGTCCTAAAGTAACATAATCTGTATATTAATACCATGTGATTTGTTTTATCTATACAGAGGCTGAAGTGTAAAAATAATGCATCATAGTTTTATAAGGCTACATGTATGTGCAGTAGGTTGTCAATCAAAGAGTATATTCCAAAATAATGAACTATTCCCTTAACTATACCTTCTTTGATCCAAGCACTCTACATTCACTCTGACAGCAGGCAAAGATACAGTATGAAAATAAGTGAATGTTTCAAAAAGCTTAGAACAACGAACAAAAGCTGAGAACAGTAGTTTTAAAAATAATCAAGGAATGGGTGTTTTTATGTCTTGTCCTTGCAGCCAAGAAAGAAAAATGATGCAATTATCAGGGTGCGGTGTATTTTTAAAATAGGAAACAGTAGCAAGACAGTCAAGCCACCACATCCCGTTGAAATGTCTGTTGTGTTTGGGTCACCTTCTGCACCTCTTCATTTTTGTCCCTGCGCGTGCTCCACCATGTGATTGTCTTGCGATTGGCTGCTTTTAAAATAATAATCAGCGATCAACAGAATGTAAATTGGCAAAAATTCAGGGAATTTAGGGGGAATTTCCACCGCCGGTCTGCTGCCCGGTCCTGCTGTCATCATCGAGCGACCTCACCCTTGTTGATACAAAGGATCAGAAATGTTTTGGTGGTTACTTATTGATTAAAAGGCTTGTTACAAAATTGTACAGCCACATTAAACTCAAGTTAGACAAATGAACCTTTCACAACTCTGATCTGACTGATCTGCTGTGTCTGATCACTACTTCTGTATGTGCGTTCCAGGTTTTGGTGCTGAGGAATCACGGTGTGGTTGCTCTTGGGGAGACCATCGAAGAGGCCTTTCACTACATCTACAATGCCCAGTATGCCTGCGAAATCCAGGTACACACACACACACACACACTCTCTAGCTAACTGTTGCTGTTTTGGGCACCCAGCACATTCCAGTGCTACTCAGTTTCCCTTGCACATGAATTAGACCAGCAGGACGGCAGCTTGCCCTCTAAATCTAATCTCTCCACATCCGCTTTCACATTTCCCCACTCTGACTTTTTTAACAACGCTCTACAAGTCGGAATGTCTTGCCATGTGGAAAATGTTGGCAAACACAGTCGTATAACCAGGCTATTAGGAGGCTGATGAAGGAAGTAAGAAGCTGATGTGTTGTTGTTGTTGTTGTTGTTGTGTTTATTGACATCGGTCCAAAGCAGTAGGGAGGTGTGTTGTTCTTCCATTTTTACTGAGTCAGTAAGAAAGCTAAAAAGTAGAAGTAAGCTTTACACTGGTTATTAATTCAGCATTAATTATTAGCTAATATTGACAGCTCACGTTCGTATACTGCAGGAAGGACTTTTACTGTTGTCTGGGGGTATGTAGAAAGATTGATTCAGCTACACCCAAATGTCACGGCTGCCATTACGACAAAACAGTCAGCTAAACGTACTGGATATACTGTAAATAGTTGAAATTGTTAGCTAAAAGTAATAAGTAGATAATAAATGTTTAAAATCAATTCAGATTTACAAATTCATATGCACCTAATAGGAGATGTTAATGAAGGGAATAACATTGACTACAGTGTTTGTATCATGTATACATAGATATATATCAAACATTTAAACATGATACATGTATTCACTTGTGTTGTGCAGTAGCAGAGCTATGAGAGATGTCATGAGCTATAAACATTTAACATTAGAGGTATGCATGAGATTTCTCTGTTTTGCTGTTGGATTCTTGTGTGTCTTTGTGTTCACTTGTAAATATGGTGGATTTTAGAGATGTTGTTGTGTCCCCCGCTGTAACAGGCACACCAAATCTCCTGATTGACTCTCCCCGGTCAAGCAAAAGAAAACATTAATCCATCTGGCAAAGCCCAGCTTAATTTCTATAAATAAATCCCCCGACCATGTTTGTTATATGCCATGTGCTGTATATTCCTTGGTGCTGTGTTAGCTTTAGATTGACCGGTATCTCATTTTGGCTTAGCATAATGACATCTTTGTTGTGCGTGAATAATGGTTCATTCCAACATGTTCTCATTTTAGGTGGATGATCTAATACCACAGATGCTTGGTGATAAAAAGGCCTTTCTATCTTTTTTGTGTTGCATAAGCCATCAGTCGTCAGTAGAGTCTCATATGTTTGTCCCTCTGTCCTTACTTTGTGGGTTTAGGTGAATGCCATCTCATGTGCTGGCAGCGTGGACAACCTGATTGTGCTGGACCAGGAGAAGTACAAATCTCGAGTGTTCAACCTGGCCACGGCAGCTGCTGTCAACATGGCCGGCCAGTACAAATGGAAGGTCGGGGAACTGGAGTTTGAGTCTCTGATGAGGATGCTGGATAACCTGGTGAGTCCACATCAGAGTGAGAAGATTTGTTCATTTGGCACAAATGCACTGACAGGAGAACATACACTGTACATCATAATGTCACAGGTTCAATAAATAATCAGACATTATATTAACACTTAACCTTTCGCTTTTCACTTCCTCTCTGTGTGTTATCTTTGTACAAATTAATCACACAAAGATAAGGGTACTCAAAAGATTCCTTTCCTTTCTCGAATCTTAGCACATTGTGGCCCATTGAGTTGTAGTTTTTCTACAGAACCAATCCTTTAAATGATAATGCGAGATATTTTCACGTCACTGATTGATAAAAACCAATAGTGACACAGTCTCTTGGCATTTCATAAAGGTGTTACATTTTCTGAAATCCTCTGCGGTCAGTTTTACATTTGTGTTTTCATCTCTGTGTTAAGAATGAATGATTGGGGTCTGGGTAGCTACCATGAGCAGTGGCAGCCACTGTGGATGAACACAGTCAGAAAAAAGTGCCCCCTACAGAAAGCTAAAACGTACTAACAGAAAATCCAAGCAAAACAACAGTACTGAGTGCTGTTAAACTGATAAATGGTATTTGTGAGGCACATTACAATAAACAGGTTTAGGGTGGAGACATTAGTTTTAAAAGACACAATTAGTAATTTGGGGATAAAGGAAGGGATAAAGCAGGAGGCAGGGAGTGATGATTAAAATTTGGTTTGAGCGACTGTGTCAGTTCTTGTACGCTGCTTTTAATGGCTGCCAAGTGTGGGAGATTTGGTGAATGTAGAAGTTTTTCTCCATTCGGTTTCTCTCACAGCTTCTCTTATGATCGGTTACCCTGCATCACTTATATTTCTGTCTCCCTTTCTCACCTCTATCACCCCACACTTGTCATCTTTCTCCCTGTTTCCCTCTCCTCCATCTCCTGCTCTCTCCCCTCTCCATGATTCATTGCCTCTCAGCCTGTCGGGACTCTGAACAGCTCACCCCAGAGGCTCCCTCCCTCCTTTCCAACCATCCCTCTCCTCCTTTGCACCTCATAAACACAGCATTTGTGACAGATAAGCTCTCGATTTCAGTACAAGGAAGAAAATAAAGTAGCTACACGCACTTTCTCCAGCCAGTGTAGATATGCAGCAATCTTTGGAGGAAAAGAGCAGGCCAGTCCAGCTGACTGTTTCCAGATAAAAAAGGGGTGATGACTTTGAGTTGAAAGGTCAACTTTGACCATGCAGCCGAGATGAAAAGGAAAAGGACAAAACAGAAAAGAGCGGAACTTTGCTGTCAAGCCGAGTGCGGAAAAATGTAACAGTCTGACCCGTGTGAGGAGGCGGTGACCAGAGAGGGAGGGGAGAAAAGGAAAGATGAGGATAAAGAGGAGAGAGGAAGGGGGAAAGAGAGGGTGGAGGGAGAGGGGCAAGAAAGAAAGGGTCAAACAGGAAATGACTCTCTGACTCTGTCCTCAGTGCTGCCAGAAACCCTGCGGTCACAGCACTGTTTCTGTCTTTCTTTTCCATTCACCAAATGTAAAACTGGCAGCCCAACCAGCATTACAGGAAAAGTCTGAGAATAAGTTCTCATTTCTGTATTGATTTAATTCAGTCTCTTAATTTGTAAAAAATGAAAAGCAAGTTCAAAATCATGTGAGCTGGGATGAGCTATGATCTAAGTTCATCTAATGATCCTCATTTGGTAAACAGGATGCTGCATCAGTGTGTGGATTTTTGGAATAGAACAGGGACTACATAAAAATACAACCTGAACAAGTGAATGAATTAATAGCTTCCTGTAAGGCCATGTTTGTGTTTCCTTGTCATACTCATCGTGAACCTAAACAGACAAATCATTTTAAAATCCAAAGAAAACAAACTGTAAGTGAAACCTCGTTTAGTGCTGCAGGGCTACAGGACAGGATGCATACACAGGCACCCCATTGTCCGGGGAGAAGCCTTGAGGCACAAGGCGGCGTGAGATCCCGCCACCCGTCACAGCATTCATGTTAGAGGGGCAGGCGGCAGGGAACCCACTTGGCTGCCCTTCAAGTTCTTGCAACAGCGACAGCAGAGGAGAAGACACGCTGTCCAACTGTTAACAGCTACACCAAGGTCAGCTGGGCGGAGGGAGGCGCTACAGCAACCCGGACAGCAACCACAGTGAGCAGAGTGTGTGTGGAGTGGTAAACATGAGGATTAAACATTCAGTTTTTACACATTTATAGATGCATCAAACTCAGCTTCATACTGTTAAAAGAATATAAAGGGCGTAACAATTCAGAGGTTTTAAAGCTGCGTGTGTATTTATTAATATAGTAAACCCTAAGCATGAAGCGACGACTGTTACACTTAAGGCCTGAAATATCTTGTGGTTCATATTCAGTACTGGTGCTGAGATGTGACAGCATCGCCCTGTGTTTTAAACTTGATACTGTTTCGCCATCTACTGGCTGAACAGAGGATTACAATGATTTAGTTGCACTGACCGGTGGTCAGTTGAGCAGTGACTTGGTGATAAGCAATGATCAAACTTTACCATGAGTACATTTAGTATTACACTTCACAGTGTTGGATGTCTCTCAGGAGACACATTTAAAAAGAAACGACCAAAATCAAAGCAACAGAAATATCCTGACTTCTCATCCCTTGTGATGCCTCCTGTCATTCTCATAATGCAACTCAGTAGCATCTTTTATTTCAGAGAGTCTCCTTGTTTGTAGAATATGTGCACTGAATGGATTAAGAATGGATATGTTACCTATAATATTCAGCACATAAACAGTGAAGCTACATCCTGTTTATAATAAATGATTATTAAGTCACAGTTGAGACTCATTTGGTGCGTGCCTGGTTGTAATAATCTTGTCTTTACAATTATTACAGCTGCTGTATAGTAGGGGTTACATACAATACAGTTTTAATTTTAAATATTGCTTGGTTGTTGTTGTTTCTCACCTTTTCACGTTTTCAGTGGATGAAGGCGGATGAGGCGGGAACCCGATCGATTGAAGACCCGATCAGTTTGTCCCTCTCAGCACCAGACCCCAGTGAGGTGCTGGAGAAGAGAAATAAGTGGAGTCTTACACTTTCCTCTCAGTCACCATGACATTTACATGAGAAACTGTAGACCCCAACAAAAATGGTGAATTGGTTTAACATTTAACAACACAACCAGAATCTAAAGGTGTGATGATTTGAGTCAGTGTGTTGGTTAAGTTTCAGCGATGGAAGTGTGGATGTTTAAGAATGGCATGTGAGCTCTTTTTTATGACCGTTGTCATAAATCCATCCAGTCACTTTGTGCTTCCTGATGACATCATTTGTGTTTTTCCCACCACAGTCCGAGAGCAGAACCGGTTCCGATGTGATGATGTCGTCAGGGCCACGCTCTGACACCACCATGAGCATCTGTTGACGCACCACAGCGGGTGAGAATGAGCTCTCGGTCATGTTCAGACTTAAGGGAAAAATTCTAATTCCTTTTGATTTTTCACTCCTTGTAACTAATTTCTTTCCATTTCTCCCATCTGTAAAGTAGTGAGGTCAGAGAAGAGAGAGTGTCTGATTGCCCTTCAACTAAGCGTAGCTATGCCACAAATTATCTTATGTCTACAATTAGTCATTCACATGAATAAGTAAATAAAGTAGGAAAATGTAATTGCAAGGTGGCACAGATTGAACCCATGGTTTACCTGCAACAGGTTGATAAAGAAGTTTGAAGAAAGCTAAATAAAATAGCTGGTTATTATAATGCAGATCTAATGCAGTTACCTCTAGAGTTAAATAATAAACATTCACACTTGCTTTTCCAGACTCTGAATTTCACAATACATAACAGAAACAACACTCAGGCTTCTTTCAGTGCTTGCTTGTGCTCAGAGCGTTTACATCATATTTGGGTTTCAGTGTGTATCAACATACGTGGTTATGCGGATACACAGTCTGCCTCATTGCTGCACTGAAATGTAGCGCATGGGGATTTCCTTAATCACTTGTTTATTGAGCAATACGGGTGTGTTTTCAATTATCCCAGCTGATTAGACATCTGCTCAGGTTGCAGCTTGGTAGGCTATTATAACTGGAAATGACCTGAGGTGGCTAAACTTCATGAAGTAAGAAAGGAATAAGGTGCAGGCAGGTGCAACCACAAAATAAATAGGGGGGAAGAAACCAAGGAGGTGTCAAACCGTGGTGCCTATAAACGACCACACACAGACATGAGAGGAGATCTGATCAAACAAGAGTGAAAACCCCCACCTGTGACAGGGTTCCTTGATTAATGAAACCTGGTGACCACTAGGGGAGGCAGGTGAGCACATAATGCAAAGACTAAAGGGACTCCAGTGTGCTTAAGAAGTTTAATTAGGAAGACAAATGATTTAAAAGAGAGAACCAAAAAGAACAAACCAAAAGATCAAAGTAAAAGCAAAAAAAACAAAAAATTGTTTTAATTTTTTATCAATTTAGACATTTGATGCTGATGGTTTGTGGTTGGTGTCTTGCCTTTAAGGATCTGGTGCAGATAAGGTTTGGTAAATATCCTGGTATTTTTCTAATTGTTCTGTTTGCGATGGTGTTTTTATTTCAGTCTCTTGTATTTTGTGGATTTATTTGACACCTTCTTGCCTGCTCAGAAGACAAAACACTGCATGTGTTCATTACAGTTGTGTGACACGAAGAATGACACTGAATTAAATCTATTAAGTGTCACTTAAGACAAATTTGCACCTCCTTTCTTTTGTTCCCATGTGTGACTCATTGAAGTGTGATGGTGTGTTGGACCATGACAGTCTTTAGGACATATTGTCACACATTCACACTAAGCAGACATGTTAAGAAAATGTGTTTTGTTTGCATGTGTGTGACTTCTTTTGTAGGTACGATGGTCCTCATACATAATGTTAATTGCATTCGTTTGTGTGTCACGCATTTGCTGTGTTTATTTTCTCCAGTCTGTTATAAAGATGTTAGGGGTTTGCAGCCTAATTGGATGAGAAACTCAGTGTAGAGTTGGTAATTAGATGAGTTCTGTGTGATGTGGTCAACATTCTTGTTTTATCTTTATATGAGCAGCCTCAGTTATGCTGTAATGAATGATTGTCCCTGTCAGATGCAGTGGGTGCGTGCACCTTCGAGAGTGTTGTGTGATTGTGTGTGCTTTGTTTTAGTTTGTGTGTGTTTAAGTCAGTCTGAGTGTGTGTCTGTGTGTATGTGTGTGCTTTGTTTTTTTTTGCATTTCAGTGAGTGTGTGCATGTGCCTCCTGACTGTTACTGTATGTGTGTGCATGCCTGTGTGTGCTCCTATGCTCACCCCTCTCCCTGTCTCCTCCCCAGCCATACGTGCCCACAGAGGAGGAGCAGATGGCTCCCCTGCCTCCCAACCCCTTCAGTGAGCTGTCAGAGAGGGACCTGGAGGACTACCGCAAGAACGTGGAGAGGAGGCAACTGGGCCTCAGTGGTACGACACACACACGCACACACAAATACACAAGCATGCAAACTCATACACACTAGTCCATCAGTGCATGAACGTTCAAAGGCGTGTGGACTTCCTGAACTCATTCATGTTCAACCTGCAAGTAGTGCAAGAGCCCAGTCATGCTGAGAGACATATGGACTGTGCACAGACACACACACAAACACACACACACACATTCTCTCTCTCAGTGACCTGTACTCAAAGCCAAAGACTTGTCCCTCAGCGTTAGCAGCAAACAATCCAACCAATCTGCTTGTTAATTTCATAACAAAATATTGACCAAGCTTACAAAGCAAATCTGATCAATAATCAATCCGTAAGGCAAATTTTGAAAGCACACATGGCAGCTATTATTTTGAGCCATCAAGAGGAATTATGCCACTAGATTTGAGTGAGTAGCAGATCTTTGCTGTCTTCAAAGACGTGCGCTTTCAGTTTTGGCAGTTTATACTGTATTAGATCACAACTGATGTATCAGCAGCAGGGCCAAGTTGAAGAGATAGTGTTTAGATTTATAGTTATTTCTAATCATTAATTTTTTAGTTTACTACTACTATGAACGTGACTGTTAATGTCATCTTTTAGATTAAAAGGCAGTACACTTCCTAGTGTGTGCCACAAGCTTTTTTTCTTGTTGAGTGAAAAGACTGTAGAAAAGACAGGACCCTAACAGCCAGATATCGGAAATGTCCTGCTGAAGCTCGTTAACGCTGTTAACAAGCGCCAGCTGACATTTTGAAGTGCTCAGAATCGACTACAACAACTGGAGCAGATTTCAAGCTGAGCTTAAACTAAATCAGGGTTTCTGAAAACTTGCTCTGCATTCACCAAACTGTGCCTCCTCCTCAAACCTTCACTTGCAGATTGATTACTGCACATCTTGAGTTTGTTGTGTTTTCTCTCTCAGCAGTTTTGTTGTTAAAAAATATCCATATAAACCAGGGTCTGTAGCATTGTCGCCTTAGCAGCAGTCGCTATGGACACTTCCATATTCTAACGCACTGGGTCTGGGGTATCACACACAGACACACACACACCTATGTACTTTTTAACATGAGGGTTTGTCCCTGCAGGCTCCACTGATGCCTTCAGTTACGTTAACCTTGTGTACACGCACACACACACACACACACACACACAGGATAGTCGATGCTAATCATATTAGCCCTCTGTCCCAATGTTTCAGAGTGGCAGGGGAAAAATCAATAGTGAACAGATAGTCAAGGGGGTTATCTGCCAGTCTTCGTTCTGCAGAGCTCCTGCCAAGTTGGACCAGATTAGTGTGTGTATGTGTCAGTGTGTGTGTTTGTGTGTGTGTGTACATCAGCATGCACATGTGTTCATGCATGTTTATGGAACTGTCCAAATGTTCTTATGTGCATATGAAACACGTTGCAAGCATTAATACGTGCGAGTGAGAGGCCAGTGTGACTAAGATGACAGACCGAACAGACAGCAGGTCTTCACACCCGCCACATGAGCGGAGCCAGTTGCTATGACACTGTTGCCCCCACAGCCCCATGAATCCCCGGTGACCAATCTGGATACAAGCTGGAGACCGTCTGGAATGGCCTGATACATGCCTGGGCTGCACACACACACTCACACACACACTTCTAGGGTTAGGGTTTTTTTTTTTTGCATGCAACTCCTTTTATGTGCATGCTGCACATATGGAACATATGAACACTTTCACTGCACAGACTAGGCTGTTATGTAACTGCGTTCTATATGTTTTACATGAAGGAGTCGTGAATGACTGCGACATCTCAGCCAACTGAACGTGTAACCCTGAATGTGCTAATGAATGTGTTAAAGTGATATAAGAATGTCATTCGATCACACCGCTCAGTGTTCAAAACTAATGAAGCTACTAATGCAGAGCTGGACTGTAACATTTACTACTGCACTTACATAAGTTGTTTTAAAAGCTGCTGTAAACTGTTTTTATCATGTAAGAGATAAGAAAAGCCAAGTGCTCAATGAGTTTTCAGCACATTAAGAGCCAGTAACCATAATGTGTGCACTTGGAGATTAAAAAAACAGATGACAGGAAGGGAATTAAAAAAAAACTTCTCTTAAGTAGAGAAAGGAGATCAAGGGCATTAAAACTATTTTTAGGCATGATTATGTTTGAAAATGCCACTCGGTTTTGACCTTATGAGGTCTACAACATCTTTGTGATATTGTTGATATCATCTCAACAATATTTTGAAGAGAACATTTTACAGGATCAGTATGTACAGTATCATGACATAGAAAATGTTTGTAAAATCTCATATAAACACCTGTACACTCTGTGTAATGAACAAAACTTGCTCATTATGTTCATTTTAAACCAGAAATTGCTTAGAAATGGCAATTTGGACAACAGACGTTGGTTAACAATATCCTAATGATACAATCCCACTATGTGTTAATAGTACCTAGTTCTAGCATATGATAAATTTCATCTCCTTCCACTGTGGAAAAGTGCCTAAAGATTTTTGCCTTGTCCCATCCTATTCATCAGTCTTTATCACGTATTTTAAAATCTATTATAAAAACTATTATACTAATAACTCTTCTTATTTTTAAATTTTGAAAGCACACATGGCAGCTATTATTTTGAGCCATCAAGAGGAATTATGCCACTAGATTTGAGTGAGAGTAGATCTTTAAGGTTCTAAAGACGTGGCGCTTGCTTTGCGTTTATACTGTATTGATCACAACTGATGTATCAGCAGCAGGGCCAAGTTGAAGAGATAGTGTTTAGATTTATAATATTTCTAATCAATTTTAGTTTACTACTATGAACGTGACTGTTAATGTCATCTTTTAGATTGCAGTGCACACTTCCTAGTGTGTGCCATGCTTTTTTTCTTGTTGAGTGAAAAGACTGTAGAAAAGACAGGACCCTAATAGCTGATATCGGAATGTCCTGTTGAAGCTCGTTAACGCTGTTAACAAGCGCCAGCTGACATTTTGAAGTGCTCAGAATCGACTACAACAACTGGAGCAGATTTCGTTGAGCTTAAACTAAATCAGGGTTTCTGAAAACTTGCTCTGCATTCACTCAAAACTGTGCCTCCTTCCTCAAACCTTCACTTGCAGATTGATTACTGTACATCTTGAGTTTGTTGTGTTTTCTCTTCAGCAGTTTTGTTGTTAAAAATATCTATATAAATCCAGGGTCTGTAGCATTGTTTTCCTTTAGCAGCAGTCGCTATGGACACTTCCATATTCTAACGCACTGGGTCTGGGGTATCACACACAGACACACACACACCTATGTACTTTTAACATGAGGGTTTGTCCTGCAGGGCTCCACTGATGCCTCAGCACAGCATCCTTAGCACACACACACACACACACACACAGGATAGTCGATGCTAATCATATTAGCCTCTGTCCCAATGTTTCTGGAGTGGCAGGAAAAATCAATAGTGAACAGGATAGCTCATGGGGTTATCTGCTGTCTTGCTCTGCAGAGCCCTGCGCTGTTGGACCAGATTAGTGTGTGTATGTGTCAGTGTGTGTGTTTGTGTGTGTGTGTACATCAGCATGCACATGTGTTCATGCATATGTTTATGGAACTGTCCAAATGTTCTTATGTGCATATGAAACACGTTGCAAGCATTAAGACGTGCGAGTGAGAGGCCAGTGTGACTAAGATGACAGACCGAACAGACAGCAGGTCTTCACACCCGCCACATGAGCGGAGCCAGTTGCTATGACACTGTTGCCCCCACAGCCCCATGAATCTTTCGGTGACCAATCTGATACAAGTGTTGAGACCGGCCTGAATACCTGATACATGCCTGGGCTGTACACACTACACACACACTCTAGGTTAGGTTTTTTTTGCATGTGCAACTCCTTTGCGTGCATGTTGCACATATGGAAATATATGAACACTTTCACTGCACAGGTTCAGGGCTGTTATGTAACCGCGCTCTATATGTTTTGGCAGAAGGAGTCGCGGAATGACCGCGACATCTCAGCCAACTGAACGTGTAACCCTGAATGTGCTAATGAATGTGTTAAAGTGATATAAGAATGTCATTCGATCACACCGCTCAGTGTTCAAAACTAATGAAGCTACTAATGCAGAGCTGGACTGTAACATTTACTACTGCACTTACATAAGTTGTTTTAAAAGCTGCTGTAAACTGTTTTTATCATGTAAGAGATAAGAAAAGCCAAGTGCTCACTGAGTTTTCAGCACATTAAGAGCCAGTAACCATAATGTGTGCACTTGGAGATTAAAAAAACAGATGACAGGAAGGGAATTAAAAAAAAACTTCTCTTAAGTAGAGAAAGGAGATCAAGGGCATTAAAACTATATTTTAGGCATGATTATGTTTGAAATGCCACTGGTTTTGACCTTAAGGAGGTTCACAACATCTTTGCAGGATATTGTTGATATCATCTCAACAATATTTTGAAGAGTAATATTTCAGGATCTGTATACAGTATCATGACATAGAAAATGTTTGTAAAATCACATATAAACACCTTGCATATTCTGTGTAATGAACAAAATTTGCTCATGTGTTCATTTTAAACCAGAAATTGCTTAGAAATGGCAATTTGGACAACAGACGTTGGTTAACAATATCCTAATGATACAATCCCCACTATGTGTTAATAGGTACCTATTCTAGCATAAGGATAACTCTCATCTCCTCTCCACTCACAGGAAAAGTGCCTAAAGATTTTTGCCTTGTCCCATCCTATTCATCAGTCTTTATCACGTATTTTAAAATCTATTATAAAAACTATTATACTAATAACTCTTCTTATTTTTAGCAGGTTGTATGTTAGCATGGATACACTGGCTGATCAGGGGATCAAACCTGCGGTCCTTGAGTAACTTTTCAGGGCATGTGTCGTGCCACTGGGATATTGCAGCTCGACAAAATGACGAGTGATGGCACTCAGAGGGCCTGATGATCAGCAGACAGGGATTTGGGAAATTTTATGGAAAAGCAGCTGTGCATGGCCTGATTCTAACATGTGTGTTACCACTAATCTCTCGTCCCCCACCCTCCTCACCCCTCTGACCCTTCATCCAAAATCCTTTCGTCCCCCCGTCCCCCCCACCTCCCACAACCTCTCATCCCACTCACCCCTGCTGTCGTCCCACTACTTCAATCCCCTACACCACCCCGCAATCCTCTCATCCTCCCCACCCTCCTCCCCCCCCCCCCCCCCCCACCCCCCCCTGCAGATGGCGATCACGAGCTAACCTCCGACGACGGCTCCACTCTCTCTCAGTCTCTGTCTCTCACCCAGTCCCCGCAAAGCACTCCAGCTAAAGAAGGTATCACTCATTCACAGAGAGAGAGAGAGAGAGAGAGAGAGAGACACTTTTCAGAGTGATCTTCACTGTCATGCTGTGTTTGTCTTTTCAGATCTGATGTGTCTGCATGAGTGTGTGTGTTTAACTAAATGAAATGAAGTGAACTAAACTCCTGATCTGTGCCATAAGTTTGTTCTGCACTAATGACTTTTCATGTGAAAACTCACCGTTTAAAACAGCGAAACTTCAACAGTGTCCTGTCCTCACTACAAAAACGCTACATCTTTACATACATACAGGCTGAACAGCAACAGACCTAATTTACGTCATTCTTTTCTAAATATACGTGTTTCGTTGTTGCTCATGGTTTTCCAGGTTCAACTTAAAAGGTACGGTTTGACATTTTGAGAAATTAGGTTATTTAGCTGTCTTGCAGAGGGTCAAACAAGAGGATCAATACCACTCTCATGTTTGTGTTTTAACTATGGAGCTACAGCCGGGAGGTGGTTAGCGTAGCTTAGCAAAAACACAGGAAGTAAAAATATGCCTACTAGCATCAATATAAATTGTACATTAGCATGTTGTATACTGTATGCTTACTCATGATAACAGCTTTCCTGTCTTTATGCTAAGCTAAGCTAAGCTAAGCTAAGCCAAAGCCAAAGCCCTCCTCCTTCCAGATCCACACTTTATGGACAGACATGAGATTGGTATCACTTTTTTCATCCAGCTCTCAGCAAGAAAACAAATTAATGTTCCTCCCAAAATGTCAAACTGTGAGAACACTTTTTTTTTTCTCAGTCGTAGGAGCATCCTCACACAGACCATTAAAAAGAATTGTCATAACAAGCTCACAATAACCAGATCTTTTGTCTCTCTCTTGTATTTGTTGTTAAACACATGTGCCAGGTTGGTAACATGAGTATACTACAATGTGACATGACATGATTTCTTGAAATTAAAGTGTTGCCTCTTGATCCCTTTGTCTAGTGCAGCGTCAAAGTCTTTTATCTAGGAACACAGAAATTCTTGTGTCTGACATTTGAAGCCAGTTGGTGTACCTCCAAGAAAGACAAAGATCATACCGGCCTCTTTACAAGTTGTAAATAATGGCACTATGGGATCGACTTCCTGTCAGCTTCCCAAAAACCACACAATGAGTAAAAATTAACCCACAACAGCGCTTTGGCTCAGGGGACCCATATTTTCTGACGCCACCGCTGTGAGGTCAGCCAGTCGTTGTGCTGAAATCAGGTCAATTGTTGTCGCCCTTTTTTGTGCTAAGATGAAAATACCCCGAAAAGTCACTGTGTTTGCGTTTTTAGTGTGGTAACACGAAGCTGCTGCCCTGCATTCCCTTCGCAGCCTTCATTTGCAACCCGGAGAAAGGGAATGTGACACTAGTCGGCCTGTTTCGTGAGGAGTCATTAAGGGAGTGGGTGTAGTCTGATGTTCAAAGCCCCCTTTTTTTTTTTTTTTTAAAGGTGAAAGGAGGACAGACTCTCTGGGCTATCAGGTCACTAGGGTTTTACGCAGGGATGTTACGAAATATGTAGAGCACGGGGACAACGTGTCTGTGTGAGCGGAAGTTCAAAATGCGGTTCACATGGAATTAGTGTGGCAGGGAGTGAGACATTCAATGAAAACACTTTTAAAGTTTAATACAGCCCAGTGCAATATTCCTGCAGTAAATATACTGTTAGTGAAGCGTTTTACAAACTTTTATAGTACTCTGAGTGTTTGATATGACATAAATGTAATATATGCTATGGATTTACTATATAAATATCAATAGCTTTTGGGCTATTTTATGTTTTTTTATTTTTTAACAGTGCTGTGTCCTACAGAATTAAGTGATGTGTCCCTCCTGTGTTTTCCTGCTCCCTGTCCTCACTTAACCTGTGTCTTACTTCTCCCTCCCTCCCTCAGAGAACCACACGGGCCTGATGAATGGCAAAGACGACCACGGCGACGCAGACGAGGAGCTGTCCAAGCGCGTCAGCCAGCTGACCACCAGCGTGGAGAGCGTGGAGATCACGGTGCGCCCCGGTGAGAAGATCGAGGAGGCCCTGTCCCCCGAGAGCTCGCCCTCCAAGTCCCCCAACACCAAGAAGAAGAAGAAGTTCCGCACCCCATCCTTCCTGAAGAAGAACAAAAAGAAAGAGAAGACGGAGGCCTGAGGTTTAAACAAGCAGCAGGGGGCGAGGCAGGCAGGAAGAGCGTCTGCGTAGAAGAAGAAAGAGGGGTGGCAGCCACCTTTTCTGTTTAATGTCTGTGTTTTTATTTTGTCTGTTTTCAGTGTCCTCTTATGTTTTTAATTTTATTTGAATTTTTTAACAAAAGTTTTATGTGCAAAAGGCAGACAAAAGGATTACAGAAAAAATTAATTGGTTTGTAACAAAAAAAAGACAAAAATGTTTGGGGAATTTGGGGTGGGTATGTGGGTCCATAAATTAAAACTGCAGCAGACGTAAGGTGGCTTAGGTGAGTGTTGGGTGTCTACACACCTGATCACCAATGCAGTACTCTAACAGGGCTCCTTGGAAGCCGTTAAGTGTCATATGAGGCCATTTAGATCCTGAATAACTGTCTCCTCCTGTGTTGTTTCCCCAGCTGAAAACAGAACTTGAAACCACATAGCGTATTTCTTGCTTCAATATCCAATTTTATGAAATGATTGGATGGCAACCTGAGTGTTGTAAAACTGCACAAGTCGAAGCTAAATCTTTTTTTTATTTTTTTCGTTAAGACTTCCCAGTCTTTTAAGGTTTTGTTTTTACATTTCTGGACACCTGACTCTGCATCAGGAACTGAGTGGCCACATGAAAATTTGAAGTCACACTGGAAAAGGGTTTGTGTTGATTTATTTACTGTGAGAGAAGTTTTCTCTCTGCCCTCGCTCTTTCTCTCACACTCTTCAAGCTTTTGTAGGCACAGGCTTCTGATACAAACCTTCTCTTCAGCTGATTGTGGTTGAACTGCAGATGAGTTAGGGGGTTACCAAACTGGGCTAGATAGTGAGGATGAGGGCTGGCGGTCTATCACAACATAAGTTGACATTATCTCAGAGCGCTGCCTACCCATTCGAAATATTTATGTAGCATTTTCACATCTTCTCCTCATCTCAGTGTTTTTGCCAAACTCAATGGAAAAACTGAAAAAAAAAATCTCAATCTCATTTTAGTAAAATGTCACTGTTTGTGTTTAGTTTGTCATCTCATGAAATTTGATCTTTTTTTATTGAACACAAATTTGGTATTAGTTGACTCTGTTTTGTACTCATTTCTAAGCTTTTACAGAGAATACAGATGTTACGCATGTTTTCTCTTTTTGCAAGAACTGAATTTATATGGCTGACTATGTTCTGTAGTGATGCCTGATTGCTCAAATTATATTCTAATAATCTAAGAGTACACAAATTTACTATGTAACACATGAAAACTGGATATGTTGGCTATAGATTTTTAACTATATATTTTTTATTTTGCTGCACTTTTCTTGTGGTATATAATACATTTTAGTTGCAGGTGGTTTCACCAGTGAAGGAGATTGTGAAGTATTTGGTAAAAGTTGTGCAAGTAGTAAGCGAGGCATGGTGTCGGAGAAAGGTCAGGACCCAGAAAGTGAGTCGTATGAAGACAGGGAGAAAAGTCTTTCATTGGTGTCACAGGTGAGAAATGATCTCTACTTCTCAACTGAATAGAATTTAAAAAAAAAAAACATTTCAAAAAACAGGAAGTGTAATGTTGAAATACTGCGCCAAACTATCTGCGGTCGCCAGCTGAAATGAGAATCATGGGTCATGGAGTGTGGAGCGGTGACGTCTTTGTTTGGTGTGTTTGTGTGTGTGTTTTTTAAAGCCATATTGTAATTTTTTTCCTCCATTTTTTTTTTTTTTTTTTTTTTTTTTTAAATAATGAGACAAGGGTTGCGATTCTCATCTGCCTGCTCGGGCATCAAGGACCCTAACAAGACTTCTGTTAAATCACCCCAGTGACTGCATCAACACCCCTCAGGCTCCCAAAAGGCTTTATTTTCAGTAGCTACGTTTACAGCAGCTACGCTTCCTTGCTTAATTTGCCATTTACGTCCTCCTGGAACTGGAACATTGTAAGGAGGTCATATGGACATTTTTATTTTTATTTGATCACTCTGCGAGCCCGGTCGTCTTCCCAGTTTCTGAAGCCCTCCCCTCATGTAATTTCTCTAGTAAACACGATCGTGTTGTAACTGTCAGATGACCCACAGTTGAACTCTGCAAAGCCAAAGTGTGATGGGTTGCCACATATCCTCCCCCCGCAGTTTAACCAGATGTACCAATATCCCAGCTAGCAATGTGAAGTATTGGATTTGGAGGGAGGGAGGGGGGGGGTTAGGGACACATCTTTAGCTGTGTTAAACGGTAGCTTTTTGGCTCTGGGCAAAGAGCTGAGGTCACACAACCAAGAGATGGAGAAGGGAGGTGTGAGTTTGGAAATGGAAGTGCATATGTGTGTGTAGTAGAGATGGGGCAGGGGGTAAGGACAACCTGACACTAACGCACCATGTTTTTATCACTCAGACTGTCTTTTTTTTTTTTTCTTTCATACCATCTCTCCTGGAAAGGTTTTTTTTCATCCTCCATTTGTATCGCAGTACACTTTCTTTTCTCTTTTAGTTTGCAGAGAGCACTAGGCTTTTTTTATTAACCATTTTATGAGCATACGTTGCTCCCAGATGAACTGAATGTGCATTGCATCCTTTTTATTTTCTCCTCTTCTGTTTCTGACTGTTTGCACCTTGCTTTACTAATGCCTCTCTATCCATCTTTTTTTTTCTGTTTAAAAAAAGAAAAAAAGAACGAGTTTTGCTTTGGCATGCCAGAATGAGCCAAGCTACTTTGTGACCTGTGAAAATCCTATATAAATGGTTATCTAATGGAGTTGCTTTTAGATGTATTGCTAATCAGTGTAAATTCACAAATAAAACTGTATTTTAAGAAACAGAAGCTCATTTTTCATGTTTGTGCATCACAATCCACATCATACTTCAAGACGTTTTTTTTTTAGTTCAACATAATCCATACACACTCATTTTACTTTATACCATTCTCATGACTTGAGCATTTAAACGACAAACTGTACATATTCAGAGGATAACGAGCTTAATGCTGCATTTTTCATACAGCTTCATACAGAAGGACCTATGCTTCAGTGTTTAATGAGCAGGAAAATACACAGTAACTGGTGCCTTTTTTTGTCTTTATTCATGATGTTAGAAAATGAGAATGAATGTGTGAATAGTTCAATCAGTAAGCTTTGGCACATTTATTATGGCAATGATGGTGTGAATGCGAATGAGAATGTGACTGATCGTAACAGGCGCAGGAAATGTGGAAGCACTTGACAGAAATGGTGTGAAGTGAGAGAGAGCGAGCACACTGACACTTCTGCCACAAAAGTTATGCATCGCTATGTTTGAGCAAAAATTGTACCTATGGCCATAATAAGGGGGCTTTTGGTCTCTGGAGAGAGACACAGATGAAAGGAGTTTTGATCAAAACGCTGCATATCTAGTCTGAAAATACACAGCACATTCCCACAGATTTACCCTTCAATATTTGGAAAAGAGGTATTTTGTTATTGACATACTATAAATACTGTATGTCATATTGTTTACCTGTGAACTCATGGTTAAATCAGTGGTTCTCAAACTTAGGCAAGGAACCTCTACAAAGGGATGTCAGATGATGATCGGTGTAGGAAATAAGAGAAGAACTAACTTGTTCTGTTTTTTGTTTTTTTTCCCTTTTTCTCTAACTGTTGATTCTTTCTTGTTAAATACAGTACTTTTTTACCTTATTCAAATCTAACAATCTGACATGGAAAATTACTCCATCCTATTACTTTATCTTAAAAGAGTACTCCACCGATTTAGCATTGCCCACTGGCTCACAGTGGATGGTTTTTAAAAAGCCAGAAATATTGTCTTTTTTTTATTCCACACATTCTTCTCCCTTGTCAAAACTTGGCACCTACATTACCCACAGTGCAACTAAGCTGCAGATACTTCAGTCAGAGAATTGAGTATATTATGTTAGTAGCAGCTGATGTAGCCTCAAGCCTCAAGCAGAGATGAGCTATGGGCTACAGAGATCTGGTAAGCTCACTTCTGCAACTCCACACCCCCAGAATTTTTTCATCCAACTGACCATCACCTGAGGACATTTATCAGATTTGACACAGCTTTTCCTGAAGCCACAAAAGGCTTTATACAACTTTAATGTGTGTGATGAGTGGAGTTCCCCTTGAAAGAGGGTGAGACCAAAAAAAGGCTGGGAACCACTGCTTTAAACAATGGTCATGTGTTCTAGTTTTTACTCTTTTTTTTTTTTTTTGGCATCAGTTTGTTGTGTCTACAGCTAGACACAACACTAGACACAGCTTGACACAACATGGCGTCTGTGTTGAACAGTGAGCATGGACTGTCCAATAGAGTATCCCGGCAACTGGGGGACTATGCGTACATAAGAGCAGCCAATGTGCCTTGACTGCATTTATATCCTCAGATGCAAAACAAAATATGCAAAACCTACATCTTGATAGTGTGTGCTAACTTCCCTGTAGGATGTCTCTCTCTCTGGTCTTTCAGTATCTGCCAGTTGACTGAATATTATCATTCTGTCATAGAACTAGCAGTTTTTATTCTTGTTTGCCCCCCTTCTTGCCCTTGTCCTCAAAAATTAAAATTTTATCTTTATGATGCTAGGTTGCTGCAGATATTATTGGTAAAGATGTCCACTGTCTACCACTTCTTATGATGTCTACTTTTAGATAAGATTACAAGTTCAAACAAACTGATAATGATGCCTTTTCTCACCTTGGCCTATTTGCTGAGTTGTGATCAGCAACACAAACTCCTCTGGGGAAAACAATACAAATCATCTGCTTTCAAAAAATGTGTTTTTTGGAATGGTTATACACCAAATACCTGAGCTTGATATTTTAATGAATGACTGAATAGTTATGAATTGTGTTAATATCATTTTAGTAAAAAGAAACTTGTGACATCCATGTGGTTAACACAAAAACAAAGTCATCGAATTCAGTTTGACTGGATCTTCATCTACACTGAGGCCCAATAAGACACACATCAGTGGGTTGTGCTGGTGAATGAAGAGAATGAGATGAGAGAAACTGGACTGGCCCCAATTTTGTTTTCTCCTCACTTCCCCTGTCTTTATCTAGAATCATTTAAGTTTTACACATTGCTAGATGTAGCTTCCATATATAGCATTTACAAGACTGTAATCCTGTCCTGGCGTCAGTGAATGTGATATCAATATAGAGCACTTTATTTGGCAACGTTCCTGATATAAACAATAAAAGGGTATGAGCGATTCTGTGACTCAGTGCATTTTGTGTTTGTCATGATGGTGGAGCGGTGAAAGCTCTTACTGGCTCCAGACAAAATTCAGTGTGATGTACATTTGTTAGTCTTATACTGTAGATGAAGTGAAGTGCTGACTCTAAGGTAATTTGATTTTTGTTGTTCATCCTTTAACTCTGGTATATGGAAAGACAAATAACATACAAGATATGAAACAATTGTTCCCCTCAGGGAAATAAGGTTGGGGATCAATAAAGTTTCATCTCTCATCATGTATTACTTTTCCCTTATAGCAGAAAAGAGGGATGCAAGATAAGTGGAAAATGTATATTCATTAGTACTATACTGGGGACTTATACTGTCAATTCTGTCAATTCAGCAAAACAAATGAAGGTAATCATTCAGTCTTTCATCAAAAACAGAATATTTACTGTACATATAGCTGATTGATTGAAGCTCTTCAAATTGACCACAGGCCAACACAGATACACACACTCATACATTATAGATACACACAAATCCGCCCTACTGCATCCTGGTCAGCACAATTAAGGAGGTGAAGGAGAATTTCTCTCCTCTCCTCTCCTCTCCAGACAGCGCCATGCTGCGAGTGTCAAAACAATGAACCTACTTGTGTCCAGATGGATGCTCTGCTAGGGGAGTGTGGAAACCATGATAGGCCCTTTTTTTTTCAGGGCAACCCCCACACCCCCCTGAACACACACATACACACTCACACAGAAGCACCCCTGCCCCACCCCAACACACCCGGCTAGACACCCCACAACTTTGTGCTTCACAGTTACTAGAGACCGCAGTGATGCCCAGATGCCTCTGGGATGAATTAGGGACTGATAAACAACATAAGGGGTCAGTTAGGTCTGAGCCCAAATGCGCACCCCATGGGACCACCCACACACAGTCATACAACAAGCTGGTGGTACATTTTGTTCATCTAAAATGCCTAGAGAGGAGTAAAGGCCGGACCTAAACATACAGACACGCCAATGAATTAAATGTCCTCAGTTTGTCATCAGCACAGAGATTGTTCTGCTGTGGTTCTTTAACATGCTTTGACATGAGCTGTTTAAGTGTGAACGCTTTTATCCAACATGCAGCACAATGACTTCATGTGTCTTTAGAAGGGTGGACTGACATTTTGGGATTAACTCTGACTACATTTAATTTTTGTACAGATTAAATAAACAAGATATAGCTCAGTCATTATGCTAAGTCAAGCTAACCAGCTGTTGGCTCTAGCTTCACATCTACCATATAAGGTATAAGAGTAGCATCTGTGTTGTCTTGAAGTTCTCCACAAGAAGGCAAATGACGAATGATGGTTATTCCTTTAAAGGCTTGATCCATACTACTACTACCCTACTCTATCCATTTAGCTACAAAAGCATGTGCTAAAGCAGTGTTAAATTAACAAAATATTAAGTAATCTATTACCTTAAATGACCGCTCTCTGCGAGAACACACTCACTGCAATACTAAAAGTCCCAGTGGCCTGTAATCATCAGAATTAATAAAGTCAAATTTTCACAGCAGAGATGGGTTAGCTGACTAATTAAAGCTCCAGTGAAAGCATCTTGTGATGAGGTAATAGATACTCGGCTGCATTACACTGTGATTATAATGGTGCTGTTATCAGCTTTGTTGGCTTGAGTACATAATGGTTCCCTCATAACACCATCCTCCATCACTGAGCAGGTGAAAAGTGCAAGTCAGAGTGTGTGTGTGTGTGTGTGCGTGTGTGTGTGTGTGCGTGCGTGTGTCTGTTGGGGTCGATTATTTTGTGGAGTCACTGTTATTGATCAGCTGCTCTATCAAATCCTTGAAGATGTATTATGTTCATTTTACGCTATGGGGCACTAAGGATCTCACTTATTGCCCCTTAATCTTTAATTCATTGAAGGCTGTAGGACAGAGATTATAGATGTTGTTTGGGAAACCAAGACAAGGAAATCTGCTGAGCGGCACTATCTCTGTGTTTTATCATTCCTCTCCCAATAGGTAACCCAGTGCCATTTATTAGCATTGACATTCAAGGGCAGGGGACACAATGGAGTCCTCAACAATGGCTCGCTGGTTAGAGACGCAAAGGCTGTCAGTGGTCTGAATACCTAAATTGGTTGGGAAAGTCAGATTTTGCATTCAAACTGAGCAATATGTTTAAAAAAAACAGAACTCTATTCATTTTGTATAGAACTGACTGATTTCTGTGTTACTTTCAACAAGTTTACTACAGCTGAACTTCTCACAAACATCAGTACATTTATAGATCAGTAGATGTCAGAATTCTGACTTTCTGATACAGCAGCACCTCCAAATGACATTTTGTATCAGCTAAACGTTATCAAATGTTTGCTAGTGTTAGCTGTTCCAATCAAATGTTAGCTAGCAGGAGGTTCCAGAACACAAAGAGGGTGCTGTTCCGGTGGGTCAGGGTTAGCTAGTGTCTGTGGTAAAATTAATTATTTGGTCAGAAGAGATGTGATGAGGATGTATTAGTTTTAGCTAACTAGCTATTAGTAATATCACAGTTCACAGTTGAGCAAAGTGTGTGAATGCCAGATTAGCTAGCAAGCTACCTAGCTTGATGAATAATCAAAAGCAGGCAGATTATGTTGTAGTTTATTTACTTATTTATTTATTTTTGACAATTTTTTCCCAGAATATTTTCAACTATTTGTATTAAAAGTCTGTTTGTTGTTCATAGGTTACACTGTGATTCACATGCAGTAAAAAAAAAATCACCTGGAAAATGTTTACTTCTCAGTGGGCAGTCTGGACACTACAGTGAGTCACTAGGGTGAGTCACTTGATCCTTAGATGGTTGATTTGGATATGGACAAATTAGGGAAAACAACAGGATAGAGGGAGGTGCTGCTTGTACAGATTAGACAAACAGATGCAGACAGATTACCAATTGCAACAACTACGATGGAAAATGCTACAGAGCATTAATAATTTCATTATATTGTCCAGTTAACCCACAAAAAAGAACTGTAGATAACCAACAGTGATGGACATGAAATGCCCTTAAACAAAGACCATGCAGGCGCTCCGACTGATTTCAGCTCTGGAATCAGATGGAAACCTCCTTTATACTCTCTTACAGATAAGAGATCCATGTGACAAATGCAGCAACTGCCGAGAGGAATTAGTGGCATAGATTGCCTTTGGCCACAGTATTATTTGTTCTCCTAGCTATTGACTCCCTGCTAAGGGTTATATATAGGCCACTCTGTCATACGCTCCTCCCATTGTACAATGAGACATGTATTCTTTTACTATTGGAAATCTAATCCCCCATTGGAGATCAATAGCATCCTATTTCCTCTTCACTTGTCAAGGATTCAATATAGCAGTAATATGGACAGGACTTCTGCTGGATTTATTTGATACCAAACCATATATGGGGGTATACCATTGGTTCTTACAATAGTTGTCAATTGGTAAATGTGTTAGTGTTTAGTATAGTGTTTGAATGCCACATGCTCTGAAGAACACAGCACAGCCTCAACTTAATCAACTTGCCCTGATCATCTGTTAATATTACTATAAACTGTTTTAGGGATCAATGTTGTTTAGATGATGGATGGATATGTTTGTGCATCCTCAGCAGAAAAAGGAAGAACTATGGCTACTCGCTGTGTTCTACAATCTCTTGTCAACAACATACATGCACACACAAACACTGCCCTTTAACCTCCTTATCAGCAGAAACCATGGATCCAGGAAGGAAGAGACAGAGAAGGACCTGAAGTGTGCTGATCTAAGCTGCGTTGGGCACAGTGTTACACTGTTTTGTCATGAAGTTTACGTTGACAAGATGAACTGGCAAGAATAGAGGCTAAACTGGGCCAGACCAATGGGTTATACTGAAGTGGGATAAAGTAGGCTAAATTGTTCAGGGTTTGATTGCCCTGGGGATGACTCTACTCAGTGAAATTGAACTGAGGAGGACTGGATTGGACAAGTAGACTGGACAGGAAAAGAACTGGATTGACCCGGACTTAGACTAGATACAGAATTTTCCAGACAAAGCTAGTCTAAATGAGTATGAGGTTGAAATGTACTTGACTGGAATTTAATAAACAGAATAATGTCGCTTAGCTCATTCAGTTAAATTTAGGGTATATCATTATATAACATTTCAAGTGCTCACCAAGACAAGACTAATATAGTGTAAGTCATCTAGACTAGGTAGAGACACAGCCTGGATGCAGGCGATATGCCAGATGCTGATGCCCTAGTTTCTTAATACTACCTCTTAAACTAGCAACTCTAAAAATCTAATCCTGGCAAGATGTAATCAAGAAAAGGAAAAATCAGATAAGGCAAGAGGGTAAATACTACATCTATGTTATATGGCAGGATTTTCAACTAGCCTACAGGGGTTTACTTTCAAGATTAATTGGATTTTATGCTCTGTTCCTGATCTTGTACTCTGAGCGGAGTGAAACACCCTTTCCCTGACCACTGTGGAATTTCCAGTATTCATCTGAGTCCTGTTGCATTAAACACTGAGCACATGTGTTGTGTGTGTGTTGTATGGTATATCACCATTGCCAAAATACCAGGTCAAAAGGCATCCTGAAAAGAGGGGGTGATGTACATGTTTACTGACAATGACTTAATAGAGACACTGGTATCATTTTCTTTTTCCTCGGGTCCTTCCTTTTTCGCTCCTTTCTTTCATCCGCCACACCCTACTAAAGAAAGGGTGTGGGGAGATGAAGAAGACAGCTATGACAGACGCCTTACTCCCTTACAATAAGGCATCTGCCGCAAAGGGGGGCTGAATAAGGTACAACTATATTTACTGGAGTTGTGTCTTTGGGCTGATCCTCCTTTGAAGCCAGCTATCATCTCATAATGGAACACTACCGGGAGGCTTAGATTTTATGATAATTGATTAATGAAGGTGAATGAAGGCAGATCCTTCTCTCCCTTATCAGTACAAGCCCATACTTATCTAGCCTGAAGCATTAAGAGAAGTGTCTTGAAGGAATGTTTTGACTTTTAGAAGTTGAATGAAATTTCAACCAAATGCAGAAAAGCCGCTCTTAACTTTGAATTTTATTTAATAAATTGAAAATGAGATCTATTTTTCAAGAGAAACCTGCAAACAGTCAACATACAATCAGCAGAACTAACACAACTAAGGCCCACTAATAAAAAGCATAAAACACTCAGATGATAAAGTTTTAAAAATCTCAAGGGGATAAGAAGGACTTGTAGTTTGGGGGTAGTTTGCACTTCATTCTGACGGGAAAGGTAGAGCACCTGAAACTTCCTAAGTACTATTTGGGACGTGAGGAGCACCTGGCAGAGGAAAATCTGAGAGATAATTCGTTTATCATGTCTGTAAGGAAGTCCATCTGGCCTTATGATGGAGAGAATAATTCTAAGTACCCACATTATTAACAAAGAATAAAATACTACAATGAATATGACTTAGCTGCTTTTTCTAAGTAATGACAAGGGCATGACAGTACAGAATATCTCTATCATTTAGTACAGGCTTTAACATTGACCATACAATAGCTTTACAAAAAGACAGACAGCCTTTAATTCACACAGGATTCCAAACTATACTTTTTAAGTAAAATGTTTAGTATGAATTTAAATAGCCTGCTGTCAGGCTGGGAATTTGTATGACTCAGCAAGAGTGGGATTGGGTACTAGTCGAAGTTTTAATTGGAGACAACCAGAGTCACCAGGAGGTGGAGAATACTATGTATTTAAAAAGTGAGTAGTAAGTGATAATTTGGAAAGCATCAAAGGAAGAAGAAGATGAGCTTCAGTACCCCTAAGCTGGAGGAGCTGGGTATATAAAGTCATGTCATCTGCAAAATGTTGAAATACTTAGTAGGAGGAATGATGTTACTTTTGTGTAATGTAAATAGTAGGACCAAAGGTAGACCCCTCTGTGGCACCCAGTTCTTGATGGTGAGAGGGCTGGAATGGGCACACAACAACAACATGTTATTAGACATATCATCTCCTCATAAGCTGAAGACATATCTATTATTGTCTCTACAAAGTTGCTATGGCAATTATGTTAGCAAAGTTACCTATGTATCCGGCCTGAAGCTGCCATAGAGCAAATGTAATAGTATACATTTTGTAACATTTGCTCTAGTTTTAGCTCTGTTTTTGGTCACCAATTTCTGAGAAAATTACTTGTGATTCAAATATTATTCAACTTTTCACCAGCCAGTTGCTAATCAGTCTGTCTGGCTCATGGTTCTGAGCAGGTAGTTGTCATCAGACCTTTTTCCGCTTGGAAACAGAAAGGCCTATGGGGCGGCTGGGAACGAGGCTGATGAGGGCACTGCAGAACTGGGCAGGTGATAATACCTGTGTCAGTATAGGATTTGATCATGAATATAAACATTGATTGGTGCTGCCCCAAACTTTGTGCCTTTAGTTAAACAGTATCACTATCAATGCTAGAAAATGGAAGTGTAGCGAGTCTCAAATATTACTGCCAAATGAGGAAAGCCAACAATACCAAAATTTCAAGCCATCCCATTGAGTGGATTTTCATGCTGAATTATTTGGACGGGTTAGAGGCTGTATTTCATTCAGTGATTTATTTGTCTTGTTAACCAAAGCTCAGAAAGGAGCTTTGTAAAAATAGGAAAGGAAAAATCTTTCCAAAGAGAAAAACTTATTAAGCTCATTCATGTTATTCATTACAGTGGTATTACTGAGCAGCAAAGACATACTGTGTGAGTCTCATAATGCTATTCATTTCCAGCACTTGAGATGTGTGTTATGTACACACAGACACCATATCGTCCCCCTGGGAGCTGCCAATCGTTTTGTCTGGCCTGGATCCCTCTTTTGTCTCTCTCCGTCATCTCTCTCTCCCCACTCCTGCCTTTTTATCCTCTCCCACCCCCATGGTCCCAAAACCTGATATTAAAAAAGGATTACCAAAAAACAACATGGGTAATTTCCTGCCGTCCTGAGAACTATCCCCCTGTTGTGAAGACTCCCAAAACTCTCTCTCCCTCCAGCTTTCCTCTCTATCTCTCTCTACCTTTCTATAGCTTGCCAGCAGAGATTTGGGAGGGCGACAACAGCAACAACAGTGGGGGGATGGTGAGGTGAGGAAGGGTTTGGGGTGGAGGGGGGCTTGGGGGGTGGCAGAAGTCTATTTCTTTCTGTCTGCCTCTCCTGCTCTCCCCATAGTCTGCCAGCAGAGATTTGGAGGGCAACAACAACAACAGTGGGGGATTTTGGAGGGAGGAGGGATGGAGAGGCATAAGTGTGACTCCCCAGTGACCATCTCTCTGCCGAGGCGAGAAAGGGAAAAAAGAAAAGAGGGAGAGGTGGATGGAGGGGATGAAGGGCACAGGGGAGGAAAGGTGTAGCAGACAGAGGAGAGAGAGAGAGACGTGGAGAAGAACTGGAGGACTACAGAGAGGGGGGAATATGGATCAGGGTAAACTTGCTGCTCAGCTTTATCTTCACGCTATCCAGGAATTTGAGCTCCTACTTGCAATGTGAGAGGCATCATGACAGAGCGGTATAGAAATAAAACAGATGGGTCAGAGGAGAGACAACACGATGAAAAATGGTTTGCATTTCCTGGAAAAATTGCACCTTCAAATGCATCAGTCAGAAGATATAGAGAGTCACCCAAAGAAAATATAGATAGAAATAACTTGAGTGGTTTACCAAAATGAGTTTTGAGGTTGTCACTTTTCAGATAGTGGATATCTCTTTTGGCAGCACAACTTAAAAAAATTATATTAATGCTTAGAATCAATTTTCCACGCTCACACGAAAGGTGTATATTACCTGACGGGAGCTGATGTGAGAGACTCCATGATGCAAGAAAATACAGACTACATCAATCATCGTTAACACAAATACATAGAATGCAACTATTTTTAGTTGTTGTAGACGAAGAAAATAAATATAAAACTTAGCAGAAGAAGAGGTTAAATCTATTGTAATATGGTTCTTATAAAAAAAGGTGGGGTGGGTAATCATTTGTCGCAAAATTTGTCCAATTTCATGCTGGCCTCAGGGAAATCATCTTCATTTGCTGATGAGACCAACAGCGCCTAAAAACGTTGTTTGATGATCATGCACAAGCTTTCAACCCACAGCGTAACAACCCCATGTCTGTTTGCCCTTCACTAGAGCTGAACAGTTTAGTCCCACATTAAACCCAGGTGCGGAAGAGGGTCAGTAGGTCGTCTGGCACACCTATCTACACCAGCGCCAAACAGCCAGGGCTTACCACGGGTTTCGGTGATTTCAATTATGTCTGTGTTGACTGACTTAAAGTTTTAGTCCAGGGCTGTTCAATAGCCCAAGTTGGTTTAATAACTATGCTGATCCTGTAGTAGCATTTTACCATTTTTGTCAGTTCTTTGTTGAGATTTTACCGACATAGCAGCAGGTGTATATTGCCTGTACCGAAGTTACTGTGTTACAATAATGCACTGCAGTGACTTAAATTTTCACCAGATTGTAGTTCTTCTGCTGTTTTATATTCATAAAGCTACAATCTATTCATAGATAAGACAGTTACAGTGATTTAACTACTACTGGTTACAGGGCAGTTGTCCTGCTTTAAAACATGACTTGTGGCCGGGGATGAGTGGAGTAGACAGTCAAAAGGGGAAGGGACGAGAGGAGTGGAAACGAGGAGAGAGAGAGAGAGAGAGAGAGAGGGGCGAGAGTGTTGTTCATCCTCTATCTGTCATGTTTTCTCTTCCCAAGCAGTCCAGGAACAGCACTGACCTCCATTCACCAGCTACTAACAAGGGCTCCACCTCACGCACTGTAACGCTTACACTGTGGGTCACGACACACACACTTTCTGGGTACAACTGCAACACAAAACCTTTTCACGCACGCCTTTCCCCTCATTACAATTACACACAGTGTTTTCATGCACACAGCTTTGACAACAATCTGTCCTTTATCCCTCTCACTCTACGATACACACTCACACCAATGCCCACATACTGCACAGTATATACTCAGAATTGCAAACTTTCTTCATCTGGGTGTGCATATTCATAAATGTTTAATATGTATGTACATGTCATCCTCCCGCCTCAGCAGGAATTGGACTATACTTGCTTCATTCACACACACACACACACACACACACACACACACACACACACACACACACACACAGAGTCCCTTTGCACACATAAGCTTTTAGACATCTTCTCAGAGAACACACGATGCACATGTGCGCACTTAAAGCTTTTCTCCTTTTTCTATACATGTCACACACACACTTGTACACACTCACACTTATGCAGATGCCCACAGGCACCCACTCACAATATATGCTACACAATTCATGCCCCTTGACTTGCAAACAATATTCTCCCACTTTTCACTCTTTATTATACACATTTAGACTGGCAAACAGTCCCCCCGCCCCCTCCTTTCTTCTTCCATTAGCACACACAGCTACTATACTTCTGTACAGTGTATGGACAGCTGCTACAGCTACATCCCATTCTGCCCATTATAATGCACACATTGTGGTCAAATCCCTTTGATCAGGAGTGGGCTGACAAGCGCCCACCAGCCTGGAGGTCCTCCAGATGTTTCATTGTAAGCCTTCAGCATCACAACATAGGCCCCCTTCTACAAGACAAGATATGGGTCATTGGGTCATGACTCAAGCTGTGGTATCATATAGGAATTATGAATGCATCTCCTCTCCTCTTCCCTGTCTACTACAGATAATCACCAGATTATCTCTCATCGAATGCTGGCCTTAATCAAACTCCGCTTAGGAGAAAGTAGACAATGTGATGTTGACATGTTTTGTGTATTTGGAAGACATGAGCTGGATCGGCTCACCGCCATCAGGGAGTTGAAACAGTTTGACCGCAGTTGTCCCAGCGACTAACCCGAGAACAAGCTATCTGAAGTAGGCTAAATTAATAAAAACAAGGCAGACAAGTACTGTGGTCAAGTTAAGGAGGATGATTGTGACATGAACATAAACACATGCAAACAAACTCCTCAAAAGATAGAAAAAGTATTGATAGGTGAGGAGAGACCTGATAATTTCAATAAAATCTCTTTGTCATTTTCCTCTCATTTTCTCCTTTAATGTTTTGTGTCTTTCTTTACTGTCTCTTTGTGTCTGTTTCTCGGATGGTGTTTGTTTTTGAATATGTTAGAAATTTTGAGTTCTATCCTAAATTGTTTGTATTTTTTCTGCTGGCTAGAGCCAGCAGTGTTGTTATTTAACTGAGCATAAAACCGGAGCCGAGGGTGAAACAGCTAGCTTGACTCAGTGTAAAGGTTAAAATAACCCTTCCAGCACCTCTAAAGTTCAGGAACCATCACATTATATCTCTTTGTTTAATCCACTGCAACAAATCCAAACTAAACACCATGAGTGGTTTAACAGGAGTTTTATGCTGTCCAGCACAGCACCTAAGCCAACAGCATTATATATATAGGAAGACAAACAAGGAATATATCAAACTATTTCTGAGTAACACACCCAATATAGACACTGGTTACTTTCTAGAGTTGCCTTCACACGAAAGGCTACAACTGGCGATTGTGTGAGTCACCACTGAAAAATACATAATGTTTGAAATAGGGGCCTGTAGCATGCAGGAGATAGCTTATGGCCTGAAGTCATTGGCACTGAATTCTGACAATGACCAGCTCTATTCACTCATCATCTCAAAGCAAACATTACACAGTGACTTTATACCAGGAGCTGGCAGGTAATGTCCATTTTATGCCCTGTTTTACTGGTTTGACAGTTGTGTTCACACACAGGTCCTCTAGTGAAAGCAGCTACTTCAACAATGTGACTTTAGTTGCATTGCAACTAATCTGCTACATAAATAAAAACTTCTTACAGACAAAGGAGGGGTAGGGGCTTACAGCACGTTTTATCATTCATCAGACTCTGCCTCTTCCAGTACAGTAAAATGAGTCTGTTTCTTCTTAAGCCACCCTGTTTTTATGGCTGTTGTGTTTTGTCCATCTCTCTCTTGCCCCTCTGTCCCTCCTGTGCTTTCTGCATTCCTCCCACCTTTGTAACTGTGCATGGACCCAGGAGGGAGCAGGTCAGGGCCAGTGGTGAGGGGTGGCTAGTGTTGAAGGGGTCTCAAGTTTTCTTGTTATGCTGGTGCCTCTGGCTCGCCATCTCTTTCAGTGGGTTCTGAAATGAACTTCCATGGAGGGCACGGCGCCTGTAGCAGGCTCGCTCACACCACCCCACCCCAAAGCTGGAGCAGGGCCAGCCATCTGGCGCCTTTGTCTAAGGAGGATAGCCACCCAAACTTCTTTTCTACACACCCCACACACACACGACACAACCACAAGAAGGAGAGTCTGCAAAAGAAGTGATGAAGTAAAGATTTTGTTCAAGGTGAGGAGATCCCAATTTTCTGTCTATCTGTCACCCCATCTTCATCTTGAGAAATAAAGAAGAATAAGAAGAATATTGAGACATCCATTTCTTCCTCCGCAGCTGCCCTAGTTCAGCTCTGCCCTCCTCTCACTCACTCAGTATAAAATATCAACTTTCCTTCTTTCTCCCCTCCTCAGTCTCTCCCATCTCACTGGCAGACAATGACCGCCAGTTTGCTCTGGAGTTGATTGACTCGCCAAATTGGTTCATAGCTCATTGTTTCTGCCTAGACTTATTGGGAAAAAGATCGAGACTTCTAAGATAATGTTTGAATTATTCAACAGAGCACAACTTCTCTTCAGTGGATTAAGATTTGTACATTTGAATATCAAACACATGCAAAAGGCAGACGAAAGAAGAAATGTTTCTGGTGATTGCAGGAGTTTAACCTTATAACTCATTTTAATGTCCAGTGAGAATCAGAATGGATGAAAGATCGAAAAGGTGATATCTGACATGTAATCAGCCATGGAAATGGGAAATTAAAGGCCCATTGCACTTTTTTAAAAAGCCTCCCTTGGGAGTAAATATCACAGAGCAGGGTTCATGACCAGAGGGTTGAATAATACACATAAAATCAAATATTCACAAGCTATAAGAGTACGTAGATGAATAGGAGAGCCCTCGCTTTTGATAAAGCACAGATGTTCAATAGGAGACATATTTAGACTGCAGCAAACCCATAACCGGGCTTGGTAAGGCTTAGGGTTCCTCTGTCTGTACACAGTATGAGTGTGTGCTTGTGTGTATAGCTTACGTATATCCGTTCCTCTCGAAAAAAGCAAAGCACACACGTGCACCCACATCTTAAAAATGTATACATGTGCTTGCCTGGCACCGGCAATCTCAACATGCCAGTAAAGTTCTCACTCACTCACTCACTCTCCCCCATCCAGCCCCATTGTCTATAGAGAACAGCTCAGTGAATGGAAGACCTAGTTTTGGCTGCAGAGGTTTGAGGACCCTCTCCACCACTCTTTCTCTTTGGCTCCCATTGTTTGGCTGGGCCTCTAGTGAGACAGCGGCCTAGACCTACTTATACAGAAACAGCATACTTCTAAGGTCACCCTATTTCCACTGTGGGTCAATGGGAGAACAGAGAATATCTTAGTCTTGAAGAACATTTTATAAGATTTTGCAAAAGTGGGTATTGAGCTGAGTTGAGCTAACTATACTGCTATTATAACAAATGTAAGGAACTTGTCATGGTAATGACAAAACAGCTATGCTCCAAATGTTTAACAGAACTTTATGTAGTTAATTTATTTTACAGCAGCACACTTGAGCAGGTGAAAAGCTACGTGAAGCATTACTTGTCAATACCCCGTAAACGTTCTTACGTAATATATCACACCTTCTGGCAACCGCTTTGGACACCAGTTTACTAGTACCATTAGCTTTTTATTTATTTATTAGCTTTATTTTTATTAGCTCACCATCAGTAGCTTTTACCGTAATTGCTAGATTTGCTAGACTAGTGATTTGAGTACATGAATGCTAATGATAATATTGAAGTGGCTTATTTTGACAGTTAGTCTTCCGGATTGTCTCGGTTTGGCCATTGAACCCTTTCCAATAGAATCTTACCTTGTACATCTTTACATATGGAAACCAATCTACTGTGAGTCAATGGCCAGCTCTAAGTCCAAAGCAATACTTAAAGCAGCATTTATTGAGTTTTGAAGGTAGAGCAAGCATTAAATATGCCATTGATCTACTGTGTATCTACTGTATATTGTCATGTATAGTTGTTCAGTGAGCTCTTAGCAACCAACTGTCAGCTATACATACACCACCTGTTTCAAGCGAAGTCCAATACTGGCCCTCTTTAGTTCTGCTTTGGTCTCCACCAACCCTGAGGGAAAATATCTGGTCTTTTGTCAGCTTAAATCCAAATCCCATGATTGCTGTAGCTACCTTAGACATAATTTTTCCTGGAGTCACAACCACCCACTGATGAGTGCTTCATAATTGGCACTAAAGACTTTTAATTGTTCATTAATTCAGAAAACAGGATGAGTCACCAGCAATGGAAGGGCCTGTATCTCTGCACAAGCGGTCCTTCAGTCTCTTGTGAGGATCTGCTGGACACAAAGCTTCAGAATTCACTTTGTGTGAAAAGAGGCAACTATTCTGGGACATTGGAGGCTCATGTCTTCAGTAGTTTCTATACAGTTGGGACTAGGTTTATGATTGTCTGCGATTACGTTAGGATTTGAATAAGGATCTGGGATTTCATATGCAGCTGATAGTTGAGGCTGAGGACTGTTAGGAGGGGAAGATCCTTATGAAGATAGCATCTAGGATGCATGCATGTGTGTGTGTGTGTGTGTAGTGGTGACACTTGATCTAATCTCCATGGTTACTAAGAGATAACAAAACAGCATGTTGTTATTCAACCCTAATTTCATTATTGAGCTTTTATCTACATGCAACCTCCTGTCTTTTCTATCCCATTTGCATTTTCCTCAGCTCTGCTAAATACTAGATTGAAATTGACATCACAGCAAACACTGTACATACATCTGATCATCACTTGTGTGACCCAGGCATCCTGTAATACCAAATTCGTGGCACAAAGGTCATTTATTTTGCTGACAGCAACATCAAAGTATTAGACTCATAAGGATTTAGCAGCTGGAGTCTTGTGTTTAGGTGGCAGGGATCTGTTTGTGCCAAAGGGCCAGCTTGCTATGTGTGTATGTGTTTGTGAACACGTATGTGTGTCCTTGTAGCATGTGAATGTGTCTGATAAGTATATCTCTGTGTGTATATATATATATATATGTATGTATGTGTATATATATATGCATTCCCCTAGATTGAAATGAGACCCCTCAGCCATTCAAGCACCCCTGCTTCCCTCCTACACTTTTCCTCCACACACACATACACACACACACACACATGTTCACACACATACCGGAACACACACATACTTGTACTTCGTGAGGACACTCATTGGCATAATGCATTCTACAATCCCTTACCTTAATCTTAGCCATCACAACTAAATGCCTAACATCAACCTTTAACATAACCTCAACCTAAAATTAAGTCTAACCTGAACTCTAAAGCCAAGTCCTAACTCCTTTAGCCCTTTAAAGTTGTGAGGGCTGGCCAAAATGTTCCTTTCCCTAAATGTCTTCTACTCCCAAGGTCTAAAACTCTGGTCCTCATAAAGATAGAAGTACAAGTAAACACACGCACACACAGACATCCCACAGAAAGGGCGCTAAATGGGGCGTGTAAGCTGTCAGGGTGATGAGTGCAGGGCGGGAGTATGGTTCCAGATGATGATGTTATAAGGAGGCCGCTGAGGTTCACACCTCCTCACTTTCATGATGATTCATTGGCTATTACGCTCCTCTGCTCCCTTCGAGCCTCATCAGAGGCGCAAGTGAGCTAAGGGATGTGGCTGTAAATGATAGTTAAGTGAGGAATTAATATTGTTTGCCTGAAAATGATAAACTGAAAATAATAAACATTGCTCCTAGATTAGTTTAGAGTGCTACAGTTATCATATAAAACACAGTGCTGAGGAATGTACTCTCTATCAGTGTAAGATTAGATGAAAACTATAGGCCAACAGGTTTATCAGATAAGATATAATAGATTGAATAAACAGGACTTCCTGACCATGGGCCTTCAGCAGATGACAGAAAACAAGGTAGATACTCTTTATTGCATGCCTCCAGGTGAAAGTTCATTTATGCTAATTGGATTAGACTGACACCTGGTCACATACACCCGGACTAGTCTTATCCACTTAACCTAAACACCTTTCACCTGGAGCCATACCAGCATATAGGAAGTGTTTGTGCATGTCTCTGGCATCTTGAGTGCTGTGCTTCCTTTTCTGCTCCTTTTTTTGTGCACCTCATAGAGTGACCTTGATGGAGATGGACAGATAAGCTTTTACAGAGATTGTACTAGTGTTCAGTATAATCACGGCCTCTAAACATCATGGTACACTTCAACACTGAACCAGCTTGCAGCATTCATGGACCGCCACAAACGGGAGTTATTACTTTGATCCTCACCAGCTCTTAAATAGCTCTTCATCAGGAGGTAGCTGGGGTAGCTGAGAGGGCAGGAGGTACTTGCATCTCTGTGGTGGTATTTCCTTTAAAGGATCTACACAACCACAAGGGTTATCACTTCATTATGGCTGATTGGACCCTAGTCAGGGTTAGCCTTTACTAATGCATCAACACAAGAATGATAATATGTGCTTGTCCCATCCAACAGGTCAAAAACTAGGGTGAGTGAGGGCGTATGACAATCAGCTTCAGTTTGTAGACTGCCCTAGCAGAGGTATGATCAGGCAAAATACGAAAACACTCTGTATGGGTTGATTATAAGTGTGTAGGGGCTTATAAAATTAAGAGGCCACCCCAGGCCTCAGTCATTATGTTAGCAGTGCATGTACTGTACATGAATCATTTTGTCCACCAGTGCAAAATATTCTTCCCTGTCCAAATAGGGGTTGGTTCAGTGACACTGGTGATACGGAGGGTTATTATGTGATTTTGTGTTGTGTCTATCCCTGCAGCCAAACTGTGAGCAATGTAATGAAGAAGCTCACCATTTCTAGTCCATGAATTTCTTTTCCTGCAGAGTTGACCAACCAAGTCTGTTAACAAACAGAGTTGAACATTTTATCATTATTTCAAACAAAAACAATAAACTTGCATGGGCCTCAGTTTCCTTCCTCTGTCCAGTTTGGACTTCTCAGGTGCATTTCTAACATTGAAGCTCCACTTGTGACCGCACTTGGTATATTACAATGTAAACCATAGGGGAAAGTCTAAATGTAAATATTTTTAGTTATCCCAAGAAGCGGTTGTAAGGTTAAAGTTATTATTTTGATTTCACAGATGCCCTGTCTGCCCAGAGTGATGAAATTTTTTGCTTGAGTTGAAACCAGATTTCAACCAATATTTCAAATCAGTGCCTCTACACTTATGCTTCTTCCCACTGTGCTAGATACTGCTGGCAAGGGCAGTGGCTGGAGTAGTTCATGAATCAAGTTGAATAGAACACTGAATTTCCCTCGGGCAAACAATTTATTAGCCCAGGCAGAAAGCAGGCATCTGTGAGACTTAAAAATATGGGCCATGTTGCTGGAAAGGTGATAAACAGTTCCCTATGGTTTAAGTAGCCACCTCTTGTTGTTTTGATTCAATCCATTTACACTTTGAAGTCTCTTGCACTACACCTGATCAGAAAAGAAGCACATCATTTCAGTAGCTCATTGGCTGAACCAGACACAATGCAGGAGCAGAAAGATGAGTATGTAAATGTTAGAAAAGCACTGGTTTCAGTTTCACGAGTAGTGTAAGAGTAAATAAGATTGAAATGCAAAGACGTTTGAGAGATATTTTATTTTATTTACTTGTCAGGCAAATGAAGCAGATCGGCTGAAATTCTTATTCTCCTGTTGTGTGCTACAAAAACAGCTGATAATTGCACATATTCAAAATAAATCACCTGTCACCTTTATTATGTAGTGTTTCAACCTAGTGATCATATCTGATCTACTTTCTCCCAACTGTTTATTAGTGGGCCTGTGGTGATATCATAAATCAACAGTAAACATTACTGTGACACTCATTTTAGTTTATGGTGGAAATTTTGAATTGTTAGCAAACTTTATACTTGGCGTATCATCCGTGGTGTTTGATTGAACTAATAAAAAACTGTTATTTAAGTTGAATGTGCATATCACAACTGAGAACCGCGGTAAATGCAGCCATGCTTAAGTTTAGCTCCTAATCCTGCAGGACCCCCCATCACAAACTCACATTGCCACCCAGACACTTCCCCCAACGCACTCCCTCCACCTTCCCAGGAAGCGCCGCGCTTTCTCCCATTTTGGGCCTAGTCTTATCTCTAATGGATTGCCACGTGGAAGTCACCCAATAATGAAAACAATGAACTGGAAGTAAGGACCCAAAGAAAAGCCATTGCCCTCTAGCAGGGCAGCATCCTGCTAAACTGCCTCCTAGCGGCCCCTCCCTCCTGCCACAAAAAAAAAAAATAGAGAAACCACAGAGGGAGACTGTGGGAGGAGGAGGAGATTTGGCAGGTGGCTTTTGTTTATGGTAAAGTGTGGGATGGAGAATTGGGAACTAAACTAACAGGAAATATAAAGGTAGGTAGTGAGGGAAGATTACACAGGGGATGTGTGGTTCAGTGATCTAATCAGACCAGTCATCTGCATGGTAAGGGCCATTTGATTATACATGAGAACATGAGAAGGATCAGTGTACAGTCCTTCCAAGAGACAGTTTCTGACACCAGGAAGACAAGACACTAAGAATCATCTATTTTACACATGTATTCAGACAGAAACAACCCCAAAATAAAATGTGTTTGCAGACCATGTTGGGAGATAAATACAAACAAAGAGGAGAATTATGGGATGCGTGTAAAAGGAATAGAGGAGTTCCTCTGGGTGGTGAAAATGGAGCAGGACAAGGAAGCCAGCGCGAAAACGACAGAGGAGATTTCGGCACCTCCCTCCTGTCTTCCACCCTCCACCCCTTGTTGCTTTTCCTCCTCTGGCTTTTCTTCGACCTCTATCCTTAGTCTCTTTGAATGCATACAACTGGGCTGCGTGCGCTGTGGCATCCTAGTCTGAGGCTACTTGTCTACAAGAAAGATAGAGCGGGAGTGTGCGCAATTGTGCCTGCATTTGTGTGTGTATGTTCATGTTGGGTACAAAAGCTATGTCAGGGTTTGTGTAAGAAGGCCAGTGTTTGTTGAGGATCATCTAATGCCCGCCTACGCTTTAATACTTTCATCTCAAGATGTGTATTTTTAACATACAAACCAATGACCAAGGTAACTGTGGTACACAGGTTAGACTTATGGTATCTCAGATTTGCTAAGTTGATAGACATTTTATATTCCAAATAAATCCACCTCAGAACAAAGAAATATGCCAAGCTTGCATAATTATTTTACTGCCCAATGCATTTTGAACTTTACTTTTACTACTAATCATTTTATTTATTTTTTGATATTACCGACTCCCATGAAAAATTCATCAATGAACTGATCCTTTACCAAGTACAGTGTGTGTACAGCCAAAACCTTTTATAACTTATTCCTCTGTGACATATTCCATTGTTGTCCAGAAACTAGAAACATCAAATATATTGCACCTGAAGCTGCAACATATTCTATATAAACATGGGCACTGTAGTTAATTTCAACCGTCCCATGTCCGCTTCCATAAACACTTGCTAGATCACAAAATGCATAGATTCACAGTTGAAAATAGTCCCCAACAAATGCACTACTAACTCCTGTTTGACTAATATTTCCTAAATACTGTCTGTTTTAGTGTTATCTGGGCCTTTTTAAAACAAATTAACGACATATTTGTGACCTGGAAATTTTCGCTCCAGTAGACCCACTTATGCTTTTTGTTGGTTTTTTGTCCTTTAAAAATGTAGCCAACTTATTGTTTGATATATCATGAAAATACTAAACTGGCTTTAGGGCCAGATCAGACCATCATTTAGGGAGCAGGACAGAATCTACTTATGGCATCGATGAGTCAATGCTCCCAGCTAAATTGAATCCACACCAATAATTATTGTGCCGAATCACACCACAGCTGCTGGTAGAGTCTCGCTTTGCAAAGTTTGACATGTACCCATTACCAAATGCACGCAAATTCATCTTGTGACCTTTAGGGAATGGAGAGAGAACTGGTGTGTCCAGAATGGGGCAATGTATGATTCTGGCTGTGTCACATCATCTAAGTTACTTAGCCTTGCTTAGAAGGGCTCTACCAAAGAGATGCAGTACAAAAGCCACTTGTGAGACAGGAGTGATGATGCAAATACATTCCTTGAATAAACTGTAAGCACATAACATCTAGTGACCTGGAGTTTGTTGTCACAACATCGAGTTTCCATTAATTCCGTTTTGTGAGAATGCGAACTGAGCGTCATTGTGCCAATTTCTGGTCTGATCAGGCTAAACAAGCAAGCGGGGTGAGGTCATGTCTCTTTCTTCCTATATCTGCGACTCCCTCTACACAACTTCCATTACTGCTCCCCTCCCATGCAGGTCATTAGTTCTTTGAACCTGCAGTCTCTCTCTCTTTCTCTCTCTCTGTCCCAGTCCCAAGCACACCCTCTCTCTCTCTAGTCTGCCTCTGCTCTCCTCTCTAATTTGCAGAGGAGACACACTGCCCCAAGGCCCCCCTCGCTAATTTGGCAGCATCCCACATCAGAGACATGGGGTAGGGGTGGGTGTCGTCAAGGGGGGGCTGTTTCAGAGTTTTAGAGGAGTGTGGTGCCACACCTCCAGTGGAGCTGCAGAGTCACAGAGACAGCAGTCTGGGGCCCCCGCGGATAAATGACAGGCTGGCACGGCACCTGAAGCAAACAATATTCTGACTGATGTGTTGTAGCTGGTGCCACTGACAGCAGAGAAAGGATGTGCTGGATGTCTGTGTGTGTTTCTCCCATTCTTCCCGTCCGCCTAACTTTCCCCTTTAACTGGGACAGAGCGTGCATGACTGTGTATTTGCGTGTGCTGATTTTGTGTGATCCCTCTAACTCTTAATAAGCACTAACGCATCTGACTCGTGTGTGTACGCTATTTTGTATGTCTCTGCATAAACCCCTCCGTGTATTTTTATGTATGTGTGCATCTCTCTCAGTCACTCTGTTTCGCCTCCCATTCCTTTTTGGGAAGTGTAAAGTATCATCTGCAATGCGCGTGTTTTATTGTGTTATCATTCATTTTTACTTTAGCTTGTTTCTGTGCCCATTTCCTTGCAGAGATTTTGATAGTTCCTCTTCTGTGTGTGTTCGAAATTTGCACCCATGTGCTTATGTGTATATCACTTATAACTTTTGGCACTTGTTTCAGTTCTGTTTATACCCGCGTTTGTTTGTTTCTCTAACGCCTGCAAATGTGTGTGTGTGTGTGTTTGCATGTATGATTGCATGCACACCGCTTTCCTTCTTTCCCACTGTGGCCATTGTCAACAGATGTCAATGCCTGGGAACAGAGGCAACAATGGTCACTAAGAGCAAAGGGCACCGCCTCAGAGGGGCGACACCAGTATGTCATCTAACAGAGCTCTGTTTCAAAACCGCTACTCACTCTAGCATGTTGTAAGGCAAAGGCAAGTATTTCTGTGTCTCCTCACCCCAGGACTCTGAAGTGCTTTTTTTTTTTTTTTTGGTATGGTGAAAACATGCACCTCGGGAGAGTGTTGAGACAGGAAGTGAGAACGAGACGAGAGGCAGTAGTAGTCGCATCAGCAGCACTGATTTGAGGAACAGGTGGGGCAGCTACAATGTGTTGTTTTGATACTGTATCACACAAAGGCCAGAATATCCTGGAATGGAGATAATAATTCAGGAAGCCTTCTCAGTGGCCAGCTTGGTTCCAAGCCAAACAAAAGAAAGTTTCCACCTGCAATCTTTGATAGGAAGACAGATTAGTATCTTGGCTAGAAAGCCCTGACAAAGCAGAACCACACAGCTGGGACCCTTGGGAAAAAGCGCCACTGAGCATAGCCTGCGTGTGTCAACATGAGGTCAGTTGAAGGCCCCACTGAAAACGCTTTGTCACCACCCTCCCACCCCCAGTCATTTTCCTTGAACAAGTATCTCTATCTGATGGACGTTTTGAATAGGCAGTAGTTGATGCAAGACATATACCCAGCAGCCACTGGTTTAAAAAGTGAGTTTTTGTAGCTGTATGTAACTGAAACAGTGGCAGCTATTTGTTGTGTAGCTAACAATTCAGCTGGATTTGGTAGATTTACGTGTGTGTGTGTGTATGTAAATGGAAAGAGCAACCATGACTGGTTCATATGTAAGCCAACAATTGGTAATTGATCTGTGGAGGGAAAAAAACAGCAGCAGGGGCCATGTATTCAGTGTTGGTGTGATCAGGTCGACCTCCTATGGAGAACAAATACCCACAGCCGGCGGAGGAGAGTGACATAGTTATGATGAGGGTCTCTGTCAGAGGCCTTGTTAACTACACCAGTCGACAGAGGCCAAAACAGTGGAGATACAGGTTGATTTAGGGTTGTACTAGCCCGCATTGGACACTCACATGCAATTGTTTATAATGTCCTTTAATATGCATCTTTTGATTTGACATGCGTATTTTGCATTTAGTACATGCTGCTGTTGCTTTGTTTTAACTGTAATTCCTTTAGTTATAAATAAAGTTCATACTACACATCTTATCCTGTGGAAATGGCTGCAGAGGTCAAAAGCAATATGAGAATGGGAAGCAGAAGGGTGTCGGTGTTTTGGAAAGCTAAACAGACAGGAACAAGGCTGTAAAAAGGTCAGCAGTATGAATAGCCACCTTCAAATCTCTGCGCCTGGGCTAGGACAAAGGTTTCACTTGAGGCCGGTGTTTATTGTAAAGCGATTCAATGATCAATTATCACTCCCAGCTTTCTTTAAAGCCTTTATCCTCTTCCTCCTCTCTTTACTGCACAGTCTCCACAGCCTTATCCTTCTGCCCGCCTTCCTCCCTTGAGTGCGGAGGTGCACACAGGATGCCTAATTACCATGAACACCAGCAGCTTGAAGTGGTCCTCCGAGAATGATAAATCGGTGACATTTACTAAAATGTCAGTGAGTTTTCGGAGGAAGCAATAACGGTGAGAGAGACCCATTATAGCTGAGCATTTTTATTAGTCAATGTGTCTCCCATCCCTACGCTAATGTCGAAGATTTGAATTTCATTTTGCTGGGGATCAATAAACTTCAATCCACAGGGACTGAATGACACTAGGAAAGATGTTGATTCAGGAACACGAAACGCTATGTAAAACAAAGTCTTATTTCTCCCAGGCAAAAATGCAAATATGTTTGTTCAAAATGTTCTAAAGTGTTTATATCCTCCTCTGTGTGCTTATGATAAATTGTGGGCAAACATTGTCATCATCAATACGTCACCTCTTAATCATTGTAAGCTGCAATATCCTCATGTCTACTGCTCTACATTTAAACTACAGAATCATTTTTACTAGTGCTGAAATGATCAGTCCATTATCAGTTCACCAATTTTAATACACTTTGTAATTTGTCAGGTGATAAGCCTAAGAGACAACAACCATCCTAGCAGCTCTTTGAGACTGTACCTAAGCACAAAAAAGCTTTCAGCATGCTAACATTTGAGGGTTTAATGTTTAGCACGTTCACCAGCCTAGTTGGAGTGGGCTAGAATGTTAACATTTGCTAATTAGGGTTAATTTACTGGGGCTATAAGTTCCCTCTGCCACTAAAAGTGGTGTCTTGCTGGGAGCAGGTAAAAAATCCCAAACATTCCCTGATTTGAGTTTCTCCAGTGTGAAGATACACTACCTTTCTCTATTTCATATCATTTTAAATTGAATACTTTTGGGTTTAAGACAACTGGTTGGACAAAAAAGCAATTTGAAGACATTACCTTTACAGAGTAAATGATAAACATTTCATAGACTAAATGATTAATATATTTTTTTTAATCTACTGATTCAACAATTCTGAAATTAGCTGTGGGCCAAATTTTTACTGATGGTCCAAGGGTATTACAGTTAATGGACATTCCTTGTTGCAGCCCACCATTTCATTTCCATTTAACAGACATTAGCATTTGTTTTGCCATTTAGTTGCTTTCCTCCCTTTTAACTTACAGAGGAGCCGATGGTTGTTGTGGTTTGTGCCTTAGGCTTGGAAAAATGAGCTTGTCTTATTGAAAATGTTTGACCTCTGTCCCTGTCTCTCCCCTGGAAGTCTGAGCTGGCTCTCTGTGGCTTTATGACTAAGCTTGCCTACTTGTTTTGACATGGGTGTTGCCTTTTAATTAAAAGAGCATGGGGCTGCCTTGGAATGATAGCGTGAAGAGGAATGATTTGACCTGTCTGTGTAGGGGGAGGCTACAATGTGTCTATAGGACATCCATACCCCTGAGCTGTAGCGTCTCTTAAGTCTTTACCTTCACACTGTGACCACAGTCACCTACTGGGACACATGACTCCCTCCTGATTTGCAGCATTCCCCTATTCTCCCTCCCTGCAGCACGTGACCTGACCGGTCCACCGATGGCTTGTGACCTGTTGGGCTTGTGACCCCCGCTGAATTTTCCTGAAGATGAAAATATTATGATCAGGCCTTAACAGCTTCTCATGCTATACTTTTCATCTCTGCAACCCAAAAAGCACAGCATACAAAACTGCACCCAATAACACAAAATGGGGGAAAAAATCCTTAAAAAGCCTAAAATCCTTAAGAGGATGTGGCTGAGTGCTTTTCAAAATCCACTTGTTTCGTCAATGTGCTGGCAGTGGCACCTTTCAAACTCCAAACACGTCCCCTCTCAAATGGGTTTCCTTCCTCTACAGCTACCCCTGACTGAGGGTGGAGAGGTGGAGCAGGGGCGGGAGGGACCTTCAGAGATTCCCCTGTGCGTTGGACTTGAAAGTTTCTGTCTCTGTGAACTTTACATCAAACGGTCATGGGCCGCTGTTGGCTCTTTGAAGTGGCAGAGGGGCGGGGGGTGGGTGGGGGTTCAGAGCTGAATGCAGGCCTCTGCCTCGACATGTTCCGGTTCAGAATGGACTCTATCGCAGTGTAAAAACAGCTCAGCTAAAGGTCTGCTGAGAATGGCACAAGATCAAGGCTAAGGACTTATCTCAGTTACCATTTCTGTCACATACACCAGGATCAATAGATACACTATAGTGTTCTGCTACACACAGTTATTGAAGTTCTTCTCTCTCGCCTCTCATCAAGGCTCAGATCAGTGTTTTTTAGAGGCTTACATTGTCACAAAAGCAAACAGACACTCAACTAGCAGAAGTACGACTGCTGCGACTTCAACAACTTGTACTGCCTCTTATATTAGCTACCAACGCTATAATACTAGCATTAATATTACTACTAGCACTAACACATTAATTGGCCACTTTCAGTAAAATGTCAGCACTTAAGTTCATTATTAGTGAAGTAGCATGCTTTATAAGGACTGACAACAGGAAATCTGTGGAGCTATTTGCAGTGAATACTCAATCAGTCAGTAATAAAGGATGTGGTGGCCTCATTACAATTTCTACTTTCCACTTCAAACTACATAGTTTGAATTTTGTCTTCTCATCCTTCTAACATCATAGACTCCACACCCTTTACTGATATTTCATTTTACTTTCATTTTCTATATAGTGTGTTACTTCATCACTCTCTGTAAAGAACACTATGTGGGATCCTAAACCATAATACAACTAATATACCAATGATCCAGCAAGCGCTCTTTGTAAGTAATGTGATTACATGTACTCGTTGCTACAGGTTAATGAATCTATGCACCGTTTTAATATTTTAAAGCACCTTTTAACCCTAGAACACTAACATTCACTTTTGTAACACCATCAGTAATATCGGGTATATTTTACCCTATATAATATACCTGGAAAAAAAAAACTCATCAAAATATATTAAAGTACAACAATACATGGCAAACTGAAGTACTTTTCTTTCATTTCCATCTATACAATGTCTCATAAAATGAAAAAAAGGTATCCTGGGGGGACCCTATAAAAAGGCTCCAAAATTAGTGAAAAATTGGGGAGTTGTTAACGAAAAATTCCTTTAAAAAATGGATAAATAATGGAGCTGGGAACTTGTTCTTTGGTCCAACTGTTACAGTCTCCCTGCATCACTGACAACTGTGATAACTGAGATAAACTACAACATTTTTGAGAGGGGGAAAATGACCAGCTGACTATAAAAAAAATGTTTTAACCATATGAATTCCCTTGGAAATTATCACTAAGTGATATTTATTCATACCCATAACTAAGGTTATCTGTTCCAAGTTATGTTGATATCACTGCAACTTCACCTGTAGCTAGCTAGATAACTTAGCTCTAGTACCAAAGAAGAAATCTGCATAGCTAATTATTGCCAACGTAAATGAACTTTAGCCACGTTTTACTCATTTGCTGGCATGCCAGAGTCACCAAGCCTGTGACGGGATGAAAGCTGTGCATGATATGGGGAAATAAATATGGCAGGCCTGAAAGTTGTCCACCCGAAAAATATTTTACTCTCAATCACTAACGTCAGGTGAAAATCACCTGAACATGTGCCTGTAGAAAAAACCAGGGATGGGAGCAGGAAAACACATCTACCTTTGATGACGTCAGTGAGCACCCTGAAGCTACCCAAAGACCCATGCAACTCAGACAGCAGCAACACATCAGTTGACTACTTTAAGAAATATATCAGTACAATAACAGTACTAATAGTAATACTATGATGCTGCTGTAACTGCTTGTACCATCTTTACTACTGAACTTTAACTTTTACTACCAGTACATTACTTTTTGTACTGATGTAATATATTTTATTTACTACTAAAGAAAAAGAACTCGAGGTTATGTGTAGCCTATGAAATTGTGTAATTATAATGTAATGTTGACATGGTGTTTTGCTTTATTCTGTGTAGATATATCAGTTTTCCAGGCGGGCACAAGGACCATGCGGACTCCTTAGACAGAGGGGGCCGGGCTCTCGGTTTCCCATGCACCACCATCTACTGACATTGGCCACTGCTCCACATTAAACACCCCGCATTCATAAAAAAAGAAAAAAAGAAAAGAGGAACCATCTGACAAGAGCAGCGTCCACTGGTAGCTGCCTCACTGTTTACTGCGCTCAGCACGTCCCCAGAGCAGAAGCCACACAAACTAAGAGGAAAAAATGGCCAAAAGTGAGAGGCAAAGAAGAAGTTTGAAGAGTGAGGAGTTCTTTTTTGATTCCGAGGCGTCTCTCTTGGATCAGCAAGATTTCGAGATGTCTAGTTGCCCTTTCAATGACGTCTTCAACTCCAAAGACTCCCACATGGAGCAGATCAACACTTTTCTGAAAAATGTACAAGTTTTGCTGGAGGCTGCTAGGTTTCTTGAGAGCGCCGAGAGGAAGGACGGAAGTGAGTTTATTTGTGCTGCGTTTGATCCTTTTCATTTGCCTTATAAATTTCAGGAAAACAAGACTTCATTGTCAACAGACTCAGACAACAAAGGGCTGAGTTCATTCAACTAAGCACCACTGCCTGCTATAAGCACAGCCTATGCCTGTGCACCAGCCTAATATGAGTCATTTACTCATCGCATTTACAGGAGAGTGTAAACGTAGATGCTTTCATTATTTTCCGGACTATTTGTATCTGCATTGTCTGCATGTTGAGGCAACGTGCATCGCTTTGCGTCTGCACAACTCTCAACCCAGGAATCTGTAATTTTCCCCTGCAGCGTAGATAAAGCAATATGACATAATGATTAGGTGTGTGGGTGTGCATGTTGGCCACCACTCCGATGTGATAAATCTGACCACATTGCAGCGCCCTCCAACTCAGTTTAGGATGATGTCATTGTGCCCCTGCAGACTCGATCGAGAAAAAAAACAGAAAACTACATTGATAAAGCGTTTAGGACACAACTGGATGGTGAATCGCATATTATTGTATATCGGACGTAGAAATGTTTGACTGTTACATTTTCTTATTAATCATGTCTAGCCTATATGGAATTAAAACAACTTAATGGTTGATTGCAGATGGCATGATCTCTCAAATTGCAACTAGACGCTGGCGTACATATACTCAAATGAGATATTATTCTAAAGAAATAAACAATATTAAAAACGCTTTTTAAAAATTAACTATTCATGATGTCCCCGTTTCTTTTTTTTTTTTTTTAACAAGTCATGCTTTAAAGGCACTGGAAAATAGGCTGTTTTTCCACCACTTCCGTTTGCGTATGTCCGTGCAAGACTCCTTTCGTGCAAAGAGTCGGGCATATGGGCTAATGCGTGCTGTAAAAGTCCTCTGAGTAAAAATATCATCTGTTATAATGTAACGTGGGAGTTTCGCAGCAGCGTATCGCAGCGGCTCCTCGTCAGCTCCCCTTGTTTGCTTCCTGCTATTTGTGGGCGTGCCGCACTGGTTTCCACATGGCGCAAAACTCCTCTGCAGTTGGTCAGGTGCGAGCTCAACCCTCGACGCCTGTCAAAGCCCTCCGCCAATCAGACGCCCGCTAGATAGCGACGTCACGTGTTGCTGGGCCTGGCTTCAGCCGGCAAGTACACCCCCGCGGTCCCGGTGAATCATGGGACTTGTAGGGTGACAGAGGAGAGTGACATGACTGGCTCTGAACAGAACTGATTACACACAATATTTTTCTTTAGGCCGTAACTAATTAGTAACAACCTAGATTAGTTTTTTTTTGTTGTTGTTCTGGCAAAACAAAAAATGTGAACAGTTCTCATACAATATCACTGGTGTGTGCTCTGAGAATAATGTTGAATATTTCAGTATTGTCATTCATTTCTTTTTTTCCTTCATTGTCATTTGTAGCAGCAACAACCCTGACTGAAAGTGGCATGAATAATCACATCATTCCGAAATAATTTTAATGATTTCAATTACCTTTGGTCTTGCCCTGTCCCATGAAATTAGCCACTAAACTGCCCCCCAGAGTTACAATTAAATCATTAAGTAATCACGGACAGTGTTTCAGTTGATAAATGAAAGTCAGTCTGAATAGTTTTTATATTCAGTCTATGGCTAAATCATGAAAATAATAAATATTGTGCATGGTTTGACAGTATTTTACAAATGCACCGAAAGACTCGGTTTCCCAGAATGCATCGCAGTTAGACCGGCCTCTCCCCCGCTAGGTCCCCGCCTCTCAGCTGTCCAGCTAGGTAAACAAACAGGAGAGGAGAGGAAACGAGCAGCGGCAGGCACTTTGCTGGCTCTGGGTTCCCTCGGGGAAGTTTTATATTGTTTATATCCGTTTTTGTAAAAATTTAATATCGTGTTTCCTAGAAACTTTTAATACTTTGATACACTGGTTTTGACATTTTCTAACAACGAAACCTGGCAAGGATTGGCTGTAGCTTGCTAGCTTGGAAACACTGGATTTTTTTCCCCTTCTGCTTTCGACAAAGGCTGCTGATGAGCCAACGAAGACACTGAACAAAATAACAATACGACCTTTTAAAAGTACCATTCAGTGTAGTATTAACCGATGCACTGTCTTCCCTGTATTTGAAAGCGACTGGCCGTTGCTGCTGTTTGCAGAGCTAACGTTAAACGCTGAAGGGAACATAGCTTAGGTTAACGGCAGCCAGCCTCAGGAGAGAATGACGGCTGTTCAGCTGATAAATATCCAACGGTTACTCGAAGCTGCGGAATATCTAGAGAGGAGAGAAAGAGGTAATTAAACATGCAAATGTGTGTAAAGCTGAAGAAAATAGTCATTGTCACTAAACAGCACTGACACCTGCTCTGTTGGCTGCTTGAAATAGGTAACGCTGTTGCTGTTTTACAAAAAAAAAAGAAGAAGCGTTGTCAGCAGTTTTCATCCGTGACCTGGAAATGATTACAAATGTTTTACCTGATTGTTCACGTAAGCCCAAAGGATCGTGGCACAGGTCGAGTATTAAGTGTCCAAACTCGGCCACGACTGACTGTTAACCACACATGTTCTTTCCACAGAGTGTGAACACGGATATGCATCGACATTTCCGTCAAATCAGAACACAAACTACCAGAGGCAGAGAAAATTCCGAAATAAGAAGTTCAGCAGTAACCACAATAGGTAAGAAACTGCTTTCTGTCATGCATGGTGGGATCCCTGGGAAATTGTGTGCTTTTATATTCATGCTATTCATATATTTGCTGTCAGTGATAGATGTCATCAGTTAAACTGTCTTTTTACGTGATGTGATGTACCGGGATGTGTAATGAGTGTGTTGCAGGCAGCATGTGATTACACACTCGCTGCCAACGCTTTATTGCAAGGTTTGGTAAACAAGCGAGTGAATACAGTTGCTGGCAGCATTTGAACGCTCCGGAAAACACACTCTCTCGTTTTAAAAAAGAAAGAAAAATACGGAAAGTTTGCTCTTTTAAAGTAAGATGTTTTTCAAACCTGTGGGGGCGTGTTTTTATCTGTTAGGTACACGTATGATTGTCCACACCGCTGTGTTGCCGGCTTTGGGGGGAGGGGGTAGCAGCAACGGCTCTGCTAGCTTTTCATCAGCTGATTGTCAAACGGACTGCAGTGGCTGAGGTTAGGGATCGTGGTGAAAGTGACAGCCTTAAAACGAAAATAGTCGTGCCTAATGTTGTGTAGTCTGCTCACCCCTGATTAAATAAATCCAAAACATATTGCTTTAATTAAAAGTAAGTTTTTTGTTTTTTGTTTTTGTTTGTGCTCGTGCTTATTTTTGTCGCATGTCACGTGTATTTTACACTGTGGGAGAGGGAGATAGTTTTGTCTTTTGCCCTAAAGGGGAAAAGCTGCTATTTATGGTCGGTGTTGTTTGCAGACATCCTAAGGTGAATACGTGCTTTTTTAAGGACTAATGATGTTAGAGTAATCAGTAATTTGCTGTTTCACTTTTATGTTCAGCTGTATGCAATGAAGAAAAGCATGGATGCACTTTTTGTATTTGTATGCATCAGTTCAAAGCTGTCAATGTGTGTTGTGAAACATATGTTTAATAATCTATTCTGTTGTGTTTCTTGATGTAACACTGTCTGATAATCACATCATTAGCTGCCACAAAGATTAAAGCCCTTGTCGAGCACAGTGCTTTCACTGATGACAGAAACTTGCACTTAGTAGTGGGAGAAGCAGACGAGAATCTCCCAAGTTAAGACCCATTGGCATTGTGTTTTCTCTCAGTGCTAGGCTGCTTACATTAATCTGTCCATTGACAGTCATACATCAAACGCAAGCCCCACTCTTTCTCTCTTTCTGAGCCTTTTAATATTAATGTAAGAGCGGGCCACAAACAGAAACTGCGCATTACTCATCATGGGCGCTGAGTGCTGCCTAGTTCTGCGTAGCAACAGTCATGATCACATATAGGTCCGAGGCCATATTCATAATGCTTCCTAAGATTTGGTCCTAATGGGGAAATTCTACAAGAAAGCATCAACTATTGATGTTTTAGAAGAATTTACTTGTTTGTGTAACATTAAATCATAGGAAAGCAATAAGCTTCCTGTAAGACAGCTCATATGTTGAACAACTTTTAGGAGAGGAGCACTCTTTAGGGATTTTCATTTGCAGGAGGAAAATAGCTGGAAGAAACAGAGAATGATGTTTGGTGTTGGTCTTACTCTCCACAGAGAAACGTTCACAACTCACTTAGTGAGGTAACACCATTTAGCGTCTAGCACCATTTCTCAACCTCATATTGTGATGCAATTTACTTCATTCCCACCTGAGTTTCACACTTTGCAAACCAGCAAAACAGTATTATTTGGATATCCCCAGGATTGTCAGGTCACATGTGTGCATCACTAGTGGTCTACTCTTATTCTGCAGTCCTATTCATGGTTTGCCAGCATAGGTGAGAAGTCTTGCTAATTAGTCCAAGCTGTGAGCCATTTTCACCACCTCGCAATGTCAGATTACAGTGTCCATAGAAATAAATGTTGATCATTGATCAACCAGAGAGGTCTGAACAAAACATCCACAGATGAAGATTTTATTATAATGAATCGCATCGCCCTGTACCTACACCTCTGTCATATTACTGTTTTTGTTCATTTCTTACTTACAATCGCTCCACAGTTAATGTTGATCTGAGCCATTAGAGATTAAGATAATATATTAATTCAATAATTACATTAACTTGACATTTTGTTTAAACATAGTTTGCTTTCTGGCACAAGCTTGCTCCCTCTTTAGCTACCTTCTCGGTAGCGTGTTGAGGCTTAAAGTGATGAGCTTATCTGACTCTCTCTCTGTCCTCTCTTGCCTACCGTTTATAGCAGGGTTGCCTTATCTCATTGACCCACTCTGTGCGTGTGCGTATACATGCACATACACACACAGACATTTGCATGCATGCCTACATAAGGAAACATGCTGCAGTTGTGTGTGGCCTTGAGCCAGTTTATAATCTGTATTGCATTGTTGCTGAGCTCCAGACGGGCAGATATCTGATTCAGGAGGCAGGGAGAGGGGTTTGTGATGATAAAAGCCTATGGGAAAGCAAGCGGACTTAGATTGATGTCTCTGAATATGAGTCCACACTAAGATGGACTGTGTGTGTGTGTGGTGTTTCTCTAGGGGGGCTTGGACCAGGGCTAAACCAAGGCCTATTTCATTTTCAGATTAATAGACAGTGTAAATGACATCAGCATTCCCTGAAGTGAATGTCCATTTCTACAGTTATATCTCTATTGGAAAAATAACTCATAACTCTCTTTTTCATTATCTGTTTTATCACCACCTTTTCAAAGTTGGATGTTTTTATCTACCATCATTTCTATTTCTGACACTCTCTCCTTTGGTTTTCTGCTGCCATTTAAAAAAAAAAGACATTTTTGCAAAATAAACTGCTTGTTATGGCCACAAATGAAATATTCTTAAAGAGAGATAATCAGCCAAAAACATTATTACACACCACCCTGAATCACATTGTGGTGAATCGCTCAGAGTTTTGGAAAGGTTACAAATTGGAATGTGGGTTACCAAGCAACACAAACTACATGCACAGTGACAGCTGATGACGCAAATGATGCACTCCAAAGTACTCATCTTCTGTTAACAAAACTATTGCTCTGACTCACAATCAGTTATAGAAATCAGTAGATCCTCTGCCATTAGAAAGTAATTATATGTATGTAAAAGCCTGCACTCATCACAGGACTGTGACTGTTCATTTTCCCAATAAAGGAATAATTTTAGACCTCCAAGTTCATTTTCGAGATGATGTTTTTGAGGGTAGTAGCTGAGCAGAAAAGGTCGAGCTGGTTTAGGTCTCTTAGTTGTGTGATTTTTTTATGTTTGTGGCTGGTGTGATGCAAAGCACAGCCATGCATGACAATTACAGGGTTGTAGAATATGTAAGTTGAAACATGTCAGGAGCATGTGTGTGAGCACTTAGGCTCTCGCAGGTTTTCAGGAAATGGCCCGTGTGAGCCCTGTGTTTTGCTGTGATAGCAGCTACTCAACCTGGCCATAGACCTTGTCATGTTAAATCAGATATACTGCCACAGTTGACTTAACATGCAGTCTTGCATACCTAACTACATGACCAGTAATGTATTCTAATGGGGACATATGGCGTTTTTATTGGTGTTAATAATTAAACTTGAAAAAATAATTTCCTCTGAGGCAGGGCCAATTTTTACAGACTGAACTGCAGCCTCATACAGTCTGTTGTCCCCCTGTTTTATCCCTCTCTGCCTCCTTCCTCTCTCGTTTTTATCTCCTGTTTTCTCCATATTTCCTTCTTCCATATCAACACGATGGCAGCTGAGCTTGGTATGTTGGTGCCAGATTTGCGAGGTGTACTGAGCAAGCTGATAACTCCACTATATAGAGAAATGCTGTGACTCAGGAGAAGCTGTGTCCACCCTCAGACCCTCCCCACCCCCAAAACCTGTGGCCCCTGGGGCGAGGTGGAGTGCAGTTTGTGTGGATGGGAACCAGGCCATTTAAGTTATCAGGAGGAGGGCTTGTCTCCCTTCAGTATGTTGCCACACAAAGACACTCTTAGGGACCAGCTGATTCACTTTACATTATTAACAGAGCACTGAACCCTGGGTGCTGCATGCAGAGAAAATGTGTGTGTATGTGTGTGCGTGCTCACACTTACCCAGCAGCACATGCACTCTCACACACACACGCATGCACAGTGTGAACTTTAGTGAGCTTAAGTGGCTGCAGTGTTGTACACACACACACACCCCAGAGTTGGCGCTGTACATTATTGAGGAAGAGGTATAATGCCACAGTGTACGCTCTCTACGTCACTGTTGTTTGCATGAAGGCTCCACTGCACTGGTTCTAGAGCTTCATCTCGTTTGGGGAATAATTAATAAATTCATAAATCAAATTGGACAAGCTAATTCACTGTGCCTCTCTCAGCCCCTGTTTGTTCACCCTATGTTATTATCTTGTGTTGTTCTATTTCCTCAGGGTGTATTGCTTCGCGGGGAATGAGCATCTGTACTTTGCTTAAGTGCAAAAAAAGTTCAAAGTACTGGCTCTTTTATTTGACACAACTTCTGTTTTCTGTCTTGCAGTGTCCACATAATGAACTGGAGAAGAAGGTGAGTTGGAAAATAAATTTTCACAACACTTCACCTTAAATGTGGCACACCCGTTTGACATGTGAACAAGTTCATTATGTCCTACTTTCATTTTGGCTCCCTAGAAGGTTTTTGCCCTTCTTCAACAGGTCCTTAAATACAAAAAGGGTGAGCGTCTGTTGTGTCTAGTTAAGGACATTCCTCCTCTTGTTTCTATCCATGCAGAGACACTCTTTGTAATTTTCAGAGTTATAACAGTTGGTTGCTCAGTGTTCTGAGTTAAGGGCAGGCAAGGGTGCATGCAGAGCTGAGCTAAAGTCAAAAGTTCAGTGCTTGTTTTGATACAAAGATGCTTTTTGATTGGTGTGTAGTAGTATGTTAGTTTTGTTATGCCTGAGCATAGTTCTATGTTGGGTTACATCTCGTATCGCCAAGATAGTGGTCTACAGGAAGAAATGTCAGGTATTCAGGGAGACCACAGCTGGCATGGTTTTCTGCATCTTCATCTGACGAAGAACACTGGTTCCTTTAGAAGCCTCTTATCAGATTGGAGTCCACCACCCATAGGCGCTTGTTGGTGTTTATGTTCTGTGACTTTGAGTTTCAAGAGTCAAGCTATAAGGGTTTTCTTCAACACCATAAATAAGAGAGCGGCTAGGACTTGGTCGAAAATAGAAAAAGCTCGCCCATTTCTTCATTATCTCTGAGGGTGTGGTACAATGAAAAGGATGTGGAGGCTGGATTCAGTGTAACTACATATCACCTCGCCTGTTTTTTTCGCTATATTCTCCTGGCAGCCTCCCTCCTAAAAGGATGGGAACATTGGGTTGAGAGGCGCCCAGTGAGTTAAATATAGACAAGAGTTGATAAAGTCACCTGTGCTCATGTGGATGTTAATATTATGTCAGCCGTCGGCTGACTAATTTCGCAGAGATTGAGACACCCGGGATGCTTTTTTTTTTTTTTTCCAGTGTTTCACCCACACAACACATTTTAAAAAAAGGTGCCGGAATGTTGTTTGTTCCTACAACATATGTGAAGGTTGTTTTCACCTCTACATTCTGCAGCAATTTTTGTAGTATGGCCTGTTTCTATGACCATTTATGGCTCAATCATCTCTGCCAATCAAGCAGGCTAGTAAGCAAGCCTGTAGATGGCAGAACAGAAGGAATCAGCCATTGTAGATGGTGGCATAGCACTGAATTATGTCACTGCAGAACAATAGACAATAAGATCATTTAATTAAGCAGGAATGAAACTCCCAGCATAATAAAACTGATGTAGCTAACGTAAAAAGAGACCACCCAGGTATTTTATCCATCCCATTCAACAGGAAACAGTTTCTATCCCCACAAGTGTGTACAATATCCTTTGAAATCCTGCATCCTTTGCCTCCTCCTTTTCCTGGCTCCACTGGCTGGTCCATGCAGACTCAGAGAACCCCTGCAGAACAGATCAGTTGGGAACAGGCCCTGCACCACACCGGCTACTGTACTCCCTCATCCAGATACTGACACCGACACCACACCACCTGCCTCTACCAGCTCACACAGTACCATGGTGTTGTTGCTTTTATGTTTAACAGCACAAAACTAATTGAATTTACGAAAAGAAAGAGGCTAAAATCTGAAATGGTAATCCATCTTTAGAAGCAATTAAAGTCAGAATCGCTTCATAATCCCCCTTTTGCCAGCAGCAACCCAATTCCTTGCCATGCCCCACTGTAAGCTATAAGTGTATCAGGCATAGTTGTTCACCCAAGTGTGTCAAGCTTATACTATGATTCTACAACAGCAGCAGCAGCAGCAGCTTGCTCCATCCTTTCAGCAGACTTCCAAGTTTTGTAAATTGAGGCAGCTCCTTTATGTCCAGCCTGACTGAGGCCTTTTTTTCCACCACTTTTATCACCCCTGTATATTCCGTTGCTGGCAAGACGATTTGTCTTGTATGGCCACCAGGTCTTGATAACCTCTGTGATGAGCAGATTTGTCGTGCAGTGGAGACCACAGGACACGGATAAAGGTAACTTAAAAGAGAGGGGAAAGCCCGTGATTCCAGATGCTCAAAAGTAAGGGACCAGATAACGTGGTGGCTTCTGCCACTTTGATCATATACTCCAACAGCCCTATTTCACATGTCACTACTAAATTACTCTGCTATAGTAGGGTTTAATAGTGAAAAGCTGGTATGCCCGCATGTTGCATTTCCACTGCTTTGATCTCACAGCCCTCTGCCCATTAGTCCTTATTCTTTTAAACATGTTGATATCAAATTCTCCAGCTCAGGTTAGTTGTTGGTTCATCCTTATGTGTTATGTGCAGGATGTGTTTTATGGTAAATGACTAAGGTGTTCCATGTCTCTGACATGAATATGCTGTTTTTTCCCCTTTTGGGTGATGATTGTTTATGGATAATCAATACAACAGACTTTTACTCGCTACAATAAATCCACAAGAATGGTCACTTGTCATTTACCTCCTCCCCCAACGCAACCTATCCATTTTAATATTGTTTACCTCGAGACTGGGCTTATAATGCACACAGCAAATAATTTTTCCCTAAGTGCTCAGACAGTGGAAGCAATATTAGCTTTCCTGCTTGATTCTTTATGAGGGGAGGTGAGTAAACACTATGTGTTAAACACCTTTCAGTGTGTGCCTGTGGAATATTAAAAAGGCTCACTGTTGCCACTTAGAGCCAGGAGTCTGTTGTCCTGGGTGGCATGTGGGTGAGCTCATAACGCTTGGCCCTTTTGGGACATATTTGCCCAGTGGTATGAAGTCGGTAAATGAAGATCATCACCCTCATTTGGGATCAATTTTGTTGGTGTATGTTCTGAATGTCTGTTTATTTTTACATAAGTGTGTGTCTTGTTGTATATGAGTTTACCAGGATTTACTGTATGCCCAGATTTCTTCAGCTTACCTTTTACTTAATCTAACTACATAACTGCTAACAGCTACAGGGCTAATGTTAGACAGAAGTTTTAGGAACATGCAATTATGTAAGACAGCAAACCATCACTGAATATCCTTACAATAGGTGTCACATTTTCCAAATGGTACATACTGTATTTCTGGTGGGATTGAAGCCCTTATGTTTCTATTCTTTTCTAACCATTGGGCTATAAACTCACGCCACTGTAGTTCCAGCCTGTTGAATGGAGCAGTCAAACACATCAAGCCTGGCCACATTTTCTCTGGCTGTGCTGATGCTCCTTGAAGAAATCTGTCAATTAGTCTTTCTGTTGTTCACCAGTGAGTGCAGCCTATTCTCAGGCTCTGTGCCGGTAATGTAAAATCCTGGGACCATTTGTTCTGACCAACGTGATTTGACGGTGTTTTTCTTACCAGAAAAGTGCTTAAGGGACTCTTGATCTTGGTCTGGTGAGCCCAGCTAGAGCACGACACGTGCTGGGGCATGTCGCCCCACCCCACTCCCCTCCTTGCCTCTGGCCACCCGGTGCCATTATTCCTCATTAGCCCAGCTTTTGTTGCCGCCAACGGTTATGTCAGAGGACGAGGAAGCAATTGACAGGCTGATGGGATGAGCAGAGGACAGGCTTCAGACACACCTGACTAAGGATGCCTGAGCAACACGCAAGCCCGATCCACACCACTGTGCCAGTGTGTGTGTACAGTAAGCGGCCCGCCTGTAATTAACACAGTGTGATATGAGCAGTATCAGGTGGGATATTCGCATCAGGCTGCCACAAACATTCGGATGGTGACAAATTGTGCTATGGCTTGAAGTATGCTCTCCACCAACCAGTGGGCAGGTTCCAAATATATGGAGGAGGTCATGTTCGTCAAAGTTTAGCTGGTTCGTTAGTAAATGTTTTGCTTAAGCCGTGCTCTTGGCACTGCTTAAGCGTTGCGCACAGGAGTGCGCTACATGCCCATCAGCCAAGACATCTGCAGTGCATAAGACAAGATATCATGCTTCTCAGCTGCGTGATGCGTTCTGGAGTTGAGGTGATGAGGATAAATTACCCTTTAATTGATTTAACTTCCACAATTGTACCCGCTCACTGCTGCTTGGGGTTTCTGACAGTAGAGTTTTTAAGATTGGCACTCAAAGTGCCAGTCACACACCTTTTCAAGAGAGGCACCTTCTCAACATCAAGAAGTTGAAAATTGGAACAGACTCAAGCAGTAGATCAAATAGACCAGGTTTTCTAACTTACTAATGAGCCACAACGTGAAAAAGTACCAGTAATATGAAACAAGGAGGACAAGTTAACTGTGAGGGATGAGAAAGTATGAATAGCATTTTGCAATGTTAGCATCTTGTTAACTTTTGAGCCCAGCACTTTCTTTTAGCTGCTTCTGAGTCAAGGCAGTATTTTTTATGAATTAGCATGTTATATGAGTCACCCCCACTTATTATTGTCCACAATCATCAAATACTAATATCAAGTGCTATAATGTGAGCCCGAAAGTAGCTACTGAAAAGTGCCTAGGAGAACAACAGACTTGTGCTACGCAGTGACACATATCCTGGGATTCCCACCAATACATGGTCAGATGGTTAAAGACAGGTAAACCAGAGGTCACTATTGTTTTGCTTCACATCCTCAGAATCCATTCCCACACAGATGTCACCAGGGATTGGATGTCACACTTGAAGGCTCACCCATCACTCACATCTCGCTCCTCGCCTCTTCTGGACCCTTGGCTCGCCTCGGTCTTACGCCTGTTGTGCCCTTATCCCGCAAAAGTGCATCCGCACAGCATTCTGCTGTTGAAGGGTGTAACCAAATTTCAATAAGTAGCTTGACAAGGACACAGGCTTAGTCAGTGCTTAAGCCTGGGCTGTCTGACCTGAGCTTGTTTTAATTCTGACTTGACTGAAATAGGAACATTTTCGGTGAAATCAATTTGTGTTCCAAATTAATCAACTTGGAAACAGGGACTGTATGTCGAAGCCACCAGCATTGTACAAAGTGTTCAGTTCCTCCCATTATCAATGTGTTGTTCAACCTGTGCCATTAACAACATTGTGTGTTGGCTATTGATAAGTCCACTTTGGGCCAAATGGCCGAGGTTATGCCACATATTGTTCCAGGAAGAATGCTCCTGTTTTCCTTCCTCCTCCTGAAGCACCTTGTCATGTTAGCAGCTGTTAACTTAATTCCACCCTAAGGAGAGAGGGAGAGATGTAGACAGAAAAGAAAATAGGATGGTTGAAGACACAAGATAGACCTAATTAGGCTAAATTGACTATGGCATCTATTTTTAGCCGTGACAGCTGGGGAAAAGGGGAAACACCAATGCTCTCTGACCAATCATAGAGGTTAGCCACCAATGACGCAGGAGATGAAGAGCAGCAGGAGAAATCCTGCCTCTTGCTCCTCCCACAACTGCTGCCTCTACATCCTACTATCATCAAAGCACACTGAATGTCATTATTTTGCACTCTGTTAAGAATCAAGTCTTCACCAGTGGAACAACCTAAAGCAAATAGGTTAAGGACAAGGACAGTGAAGTGTAACAAAATACATGAATAAGTTTAACTTATATGTCTGTGTTTTTTGAACACACAAATGTGTATTTATGCATCAAAGCATGCAGAATATTGATTGGCATGCATACCCCCACCCTCTATTGGATGTATTAAAACAACCACAGCTGTAAAGAGGATGTGGTCTGACAAGGCAACACACTTACATGGCCACACGCCCCCACCTACCCTGCCTCAGAGTCAACATCTGGCTGAATCTCCTGGCTTTACATAGGCCCATTTTAGGAGCCATGCCATACTGGGAGTTTTAATCCAAAGCTTCTGCCCTCACCCAAGGGGAGAGAATGAGGGTTGGGGCATCTGGTGACCCTGGGGTATCCCCAGTTTGTCAGCGAACAGTTATGCACCTCACCCATCCACGGTCAAAATAAAGCCAGGATGGCAGATGAATGATCTGTATGGAGTGTGTGTATTAAAAGGAATTTAGGTCATTTGCCAAAGACAAGGGCTTAATTTCATCACTTGTTTGACTTTAGGTGACTTAATTTTGCACAGTGCACTTAAACTCATGGCCCCCTCCTCCATCTGTCTCTGTCCCACTAACTCCATCCCTCCTCCCCCCACTGGCTCTGTCTCTGCAGCGCCGCCCCTTCGATAACTCCACCTCTTTTGTCTCTTGCTTTCTTTTTCTCTCTCTTCCAACCTTGTCAGTGGAGTGATTAAAAGGTGTGTGCACGCAGAACTAATCCATGTGTTAGCAGGTTTCAGTTCTAGAGTCTCTTGGCCCCACATACAGTGAGCGCAACCTCCCACTCTCCTCTACCCAGTGAACTTCTGCACGTGTGTGTGTGTGTACGTGAGCATGTGTTTATGTCTGCTGCTGCTTGAAGAGGCACCCCTGCACTGTTCTTCATCCTTTTCCTCTCAGACTCAAATTTATCTTAATCATCTCGTCTGCTCCTTTCCACTTCTTTATCCTGATTCGTCTTCATACCTCTTCGGCACTGTTGCTATGCGCCGTGACGGAGGCTGGTTGTGGCATGGAGCAGTTTCAGCGGGTTTAGCTGACAACAGCGCTTTGTCTGTCTAGTAATCAACTGTGCTTTACCACTTGCAGCCTTTGGGACGGTGGTGGGTTTCGTGAGTCCACACAGATTTTCTAGCCCCATTTACATTTTACTGTCTGCTCGGTGTGGGTTCAGCCTGAATCCATATGCTTTTTACGCCTGAGCTTCCAGCCAAACGAAGGATGCTCTCTCTCCCTTCCACGACCAACTTTTTTGGATTGAGTCAGAACTGCCTGAATGCTCAGAAATATCAAAGTCCCATTCCCACCACTCAACCCACATGCACCAAAGTGCTACCCCTATGCTTTTTTGTCTCATCAACTAGAATACAGGTCATCAAGAAGCATAGTTCTATGGAATCCAAGGTTTGTTAATAACTGTCTAATTCCTTGACGAAAGCAGTTAAGTGTGTGGGAGAGATGAGACCTCATTCCTCAGCCCTGTTTGTTTAAATTCTAATAATTGACTGTCAGTTTGACAATGTAAACCCACAGGGATGATTGAACTGGTTAGGAGACATACAGAAGGCAAGTGAGAGTATTTTTCTTTTTTCTCAAGAGTCTATAAGTGGTGCTGTTGGTGTTTAAGCATGTTTCTATCAGTAAAGCAGTTGTATTTTTCATGTTCATTTTCAGGAATAAAGAACTTGAGATTAACATAGCTTTTCTATCACAGCTGAAGCAGCCTGCATGAGCACTTACCTGCTGTCATCAAGTCAAAGCAGACAGAGCAGACTATTACTGCTTAGTTCACTTAGTCCTATGTCCTTTGTAGCTCTATATGTAGAGAGCATGGCTCTTTAACTTTCAGGGTTAGGGTTACCCACTGGTGCCAACCATGTAAAATACATGACATTTTAAGATGGCGCAACACTGCCGCACATGTCTTTTCAGTAGTTTATAGTATTTGGATAAACGTGTCACATTTGATCAGGAACTTGAAATGAACAGAAAATAATTTTAGCCGTTTCTGTCGCTAAACCCAGCGTAACTCCTGACAGACTGACTCCGGTTTGTGCCCGTGGCTAGTTTCTGGGCAGATTACACAGACAGAACACTCCCCTTCCTCCCCCACTCTCCATATCTCTCGCCCTCTCTATGTTGCTCTGACTCTCTCTGCATCTATCCCATCTGTCTGTGTTTCATAAAGGAGAAGAGGGAAGCATCAGTCTGTCAGAAAAAAAGAGTGCCTACAGTTGCTGTAGGGCAAAGATTGCTCTAATCTTGTGCGTGCGGGTGATCAAAACGTGATGGACTGACTGACTCGTCATCAGCGGACGAAATAGAACTTGCAACATACTAGCCTCATCGTAAAGCTCGTGTTTGTTTGTCATTGCCTCATAAACAGGATGTCATTTAGTGCATTAAACTCTCATATAGTTTTAAGAGCGGTGGCACGTCCTGTATTGTTCATTGGGTATTATTGACTTTATAACACAGCACACATCATGTGAATCCATGGCTGATGCTGAACCATCTTGTCAAATCATTAATCACCAACACAGTCTATAGGACGCCAAACCTTGAAGAATGATTTACCATCCAAATCCAGGCCTATTCCACATGTAAGCTCTTCTGTCTCCATCTGTATTTGCTGGCTTCTCTCAACCTGCCATTTATAGCTCAGATAACAAAGCCGTAGTTGACTAAGGCACATAAGGCAGGCTCGATTTTGCAGCCAGGCTGCAGGCTCTTTGGTGACTGGGTCCCAGCAGTCAACCTAGTGAGTGGTGGTTTCCTATTAAAAAACCTTCAGCCGGGGTGCCACTGTCTGTATGGGTAAACACAGGACTCAGCTACAGCCTGACAGCAGTCATGTGGAGAGGTGGAGGGATGAGGGAGAGAATGACCACCCCGCATTAAGCAGAGAATGAGAGAAAGACAGGAGGTAAAAAGAAGATAATCCTAGAAGGGGCGTCTTTAGCTGAAAACAACTCTGTTTCTTTGTGTTAATAAAGGAACCAATAAACAAGGTGGTGATAAACACAGAGGGTCATGTGTTTCCTGTAGTTGTAATGCATGAGCAGCACTGTATTTTTTTATTTTATTTTTTTCAGGTTTATTTACACTCACTGCTCACTGTGAGTCAAATGGAGCCAATCATTTTATTATATTCCATTGTCAGTGAAATGGATTTAGCTGAGTTTTTAAATGCATTCTGGGCCCACAGTGGTTTCTATAGTCAGCAAAGCATCATGGGGCGCAAATTCCTGCTGCCATGTGGGATGAGCTGCGTCTCTCCATGTATGGCCATATGTCGCCATCTGCAGAGCATGGATCATATGTACTAAGGCGTTCATGTTGTTTCTGTACATATGACCTGAGAAGGGGAGCCTGCATGGATTTAGCTTATACGTCCAGGATTGATGTAAGTGTTTTTAAAACTTTACGCTTGCTATTTTGTCCGTGAAATAATGGTTTGGAATTGTTGGTCGTAAAGCATGAAAACATCTGTTTATTTTCTGTGTTTGATTTTAATTGCCCTCCTCCACATAGTGAGTTAATTGCTGCTGAGCTTATGGGCCAATGGACGGGCTTAGTCTGCTCTTAAATGAGGTTTAATACAAAATACCTAATCACCCGAATTTTTGGTACTGTGAATCATGATCGGCGGGTTGCCTTAAATGAGAGCCTCGACACTGAGAAAGAGTAAGGCAGAAGAGGAAATAATAACCTGGCTCAAAAGGCAAGCTCTTATGTTTTTTTTCCCAGAGGCCCTGTGTAATGATGTTCAATTTCCTTTTGCATGTCAAGTTTAGAGACGGCCACTGAGACGGTCATTGGTGATGTGTAATTAGTGTAATAAGTGGGTGAAGGGTCAGATTTCCTCTCCCTCCGCACATATTAGAAGTAGGTGAGATTGAGAGGGTGTGTGTGTGTTAAATAACAGAGTGGGATTTGCCACAAAGAGAAAAGCAATGAATTGGTATCTGGGCTGGAAATCTGACCCTCATCTTTAAGAGAGCATTCAGTAATTACAAGCCAGACATCTTGGATGGCCTGAGAAGTTATCCATTACGGTATTTGCTGCTTGGAATCTAGGCAGCCATTTTTTCCACGCGTGAAGCCTGACTAATGGTGTTAACTCAGGACTCGAATGAAATAAGCAGAAACCCGGTTTGTTTTGTCAGTGCCAGTTTGCAGCTTTTGTTTGGTTTTCTGAAAAGAGGGGAAAAAATATATCTCTGCCCAGTCACTTTTCAGCCCAGGTCATTATTTTATTTTATTCAATAATAATAAAGAACGCGAGATGGAATATCATTTTCCTTTTTTTCACCTCCTATCAATACTCATCATCACAGAAATGCTAGGCCTGATTTGTACAAACACAAACAGAATTGTATACACAATTGTCAAGTATTGTAAATAAGTAAATTAACAGGACTCAGCCTGTACCTGACCAAGTATAGCCAAGGTGTATTTTTCACATTATTTAGCTTGGAAAAGAATACTGATTAACATCACTGCTCAATAAAAGACTTTAGGTGGTGCGTCTCCATTAAACAATTATAATATCATGTTGTTAGTGTCAGATAAGTCGAGAGACTCAAAACCAAATCATCTCAACACTAACCGCGACCATGGTCCTTATGTATATTTCTGTGTAACCATGTATGGTAACTATTAGACATGATTCAAAAACATGGGCTTGTTTTTGACAGTTGATGCACCAGTGCTTGCTTATAGATTGAAATGAGAGTCACTCCTGGAGGCTTGAAGGACCACAGCAACAGAGTTACCTGAAAGATCCTTGGCCTTAAAGTTTTGTTTCTCAAGTAGGGATACCAACTGAAAAACTGAATAAAGGATAAAACTGAAACAAGGTTCCTGTAGTCAAAATGTCTCTTCTTGTGCTTGGTAAAGTTCCCAAAAGCGAAAAGGCCCAGTACACAGTTAATCACCTTAAAGGCACCAGGACAGTCATACATTTTAACACAACTGAGGATGTGTTCAAATGAAATACAAAGCTGCTCTGTGTTCGCAACCAGCTGCATCAAATACTTTCACCATGCACACCCACACCGTCTCATCACCCCAGAGTCATTAAATATCGGATGGTTTCACGATGATTGCTCTGCAAGCTCATCTTGATTGATGTTGGAATTGAAAGCTGTTGTTTTTTGTTGAAGTCACCACAAAATTCTAAAGGGACACCTGCTTGACAGCAGCGACATCATGGGCATGCATGTATATATTGCAGTGTGGCTGACCAGCATCCAGTGCAAATGCACCCAAACAGTGCAAAAAAGTCAGTGTGTGTGTGTGTGTGCAAAGGACAGCATGCTGGGAGATTGCAGAGCTGTCCGCTGTACCGACCCAGACGAGACATGATGTAAACAGGCCCAAGAGTTGGGTGGGCAGCTCTCCATACCATAGAGTGTTTCAAAGTGGCTCAAAAAGGATGAATTGCTCAATCACTTTGGGAGGCAAGTTTGATGCATCAACAACAAGTGAGGCAGCTACAGGCAGGAGAGCAGTGCAGAATTATAGCACATTTCTTTTAATACAAATATTACCTATTACTAATCATGACTTTAATTAGTTAGACCACCCTCCTATATAGGCATTTTAACCTTACAAACAAGGTGAGCTTTTGTATTTAACTAATGGAATTGAAGCGAGGAAAATAACTGCAAGTTGTTGGAATTGGGAGAAATAGAATGTGCACACAGTTCACAGGGAGTCAAGAGAGGGGTGATGAGGAGGAAAGTGTGGGTGTAGTGACCTGGGGCTGGACTGGCTGCTCGTCACATGTCAGCCAAAAGGCAGGAGCGGCTCTGCTCATGTGCACTCCATCTGGGGCCCATCAGGAACACAAAGCCACAGGAACACACACACCTCCACAAATATATACATACAAGCATGAAAGAGACACACATGCATACAGAGACACACACACGCCAGTAGAGTGAAGTGCCTATTGTCTCAGGAGGAAAGGAGGGCTGGCTGTGTCAGTGGTGAGCCTGCAAGCTGTGCCTTTGGGATACAAATGATTACAGAAGTCTTAGTGATGTAATATGGACAAAATTAACATCATAAACAGGCTACATGTTGATTGTTTTCCTATTGATAGATGCTAAGAGGCACCAGAAAGAATCTCTTATATGCTTCACGAACTGCCTGCAGAGGCCTACAGTGCAGTAACTGTGATGAAGAACAGAGAGAGTGTTCTTGCTAATCTTCGCAGGAACCAAAGATATGACATGCAATATACAAACAGATTAAGATTTAGAACTGAAGTTAATGATTGCACAATTTTTCATGGTGGAACAATTACCACATTTAGCAGCAGTGAGCACTCGCACCCAAAGTTAATACATATTTTGTTTCCCTTAAAAAATGTGTCAAGGTCATTTCTCAACTAAGCTGCCATTTATTGAGCCGCCATTATATAGGAGATGCATGAACACGCTGGACATCTTCATAAATAGTTCAAAACACCCTGCCTGTAAAGCTTTATTATAAATGTGTTTCAAGCTGTTATGTTTGTTTCTGTGGAGTTCCAGGTAACTCCCATGAACTTGTGGGGATCAGCAGCAGCTTAGATGGTTTTTGAATAGCCAGTTACATATAAATGATTCATATTAAGTGCTCAAGTCCAGAAGCTCTCTGCCTACGGCCAAACAGAGTAAGGTTTCAAAAGCAGCTTAGTTTGCTAAGGTATACCCGAAGGCAGCAAAACAAACGAAATCTAAACATGCTATTATGTTCTCTTATATTCCCAGCAATCGCCTCCTGTTGAATACGCAGGAAAAAAAAACGAAGCTGTTTTTATTTGCCTGTGTTGTCTTGTTGTCAGCAAGGGATTTTGATATCCCTGCTGTGCGTGACAGTTTGGAGCACAGGTCCTGTAGTAACTGGCCACGTGTTATGTAATCCGCTGCAGATGGAGAGTTCTATTCAGGCAACCTACAGCCTGCCGTGCCATTCATTAATCACTGTAAATATAAATGACTGACAGGCCTTCACTACTGTTGACCATGCGAGAAATCTTAACTTACATCTCACCCTTGTCACTGATCTTTTTTCTCTTTCAACAGTTTTCCACCATGTCTAAGGTCGAAGTTTGTTATTTTTTTTACCAGCAGCTTCTCACTTGATGGGTTTCTTGAATTTAAATGATAGCAAAATGGAATATTTTAAGTTTTGGACTGTTGGTCGATTAAAACCTGGTGCTGTAGCACGCTGTCATGGACATTTTGCTGATCAGTGGCTCTATCATGAAAAATAATCTGCAATAATCGATATTGACAAATAGTTGCTCCTAATTTAATTTTTTTATATCACAGTTTTATACTGCACTGTGTGCTGACTGTTGACACTTAAATCCTTTTATATCTCAGTTTGACATTTTAAATACACTGAATGTTGTATTTTTATAGCCCATAGTTGACATACGCTCTGCAGAACCTTTGACTTCAACAGCCTCTGCCAGGAGAGAGTAGTTTGCTTTGATTAAAGCGATGCCACATCAGCTAACGGGCACCTCGCTGACTCTGCTTGGTATCCTGTGAAGGTTGCATCTTAACCAAGTTTACTTAACCAGTCCTCAGCCTTAGCAGTTGAGGAAGTTATGGGCTGCACAGTAAATCCATAGCTGTTTATGTAACTAGCACCAGTCTTTTCTAAGAACTCGAAAGAGGGGCGCTAAGGCTGGTCACTGTGTTACGTGCTGCAAGAGGGCGGAGGCAAGAGAGATTGTATAATAGCAGGTATTTATGGTCGCAAGCCACCTGTACTATATTGCTGCAAATGGCTCAAGCTCTTGGCCATTGGTTCACATGATAAACAAGCCTTTCAGGATTAGGTACCTGTCTAGTCATCATTAGCTTTAGGTCGCGACCTGTAACCTCTTGAGAGGTGGAGGCAGTGCTGCTAACATGATAAACTTGTCTCTCTGCTGCCTTTTATCTTAAGTTGCTTGCGGCCCAGGGAAATAATCAGCATTATTTGAAATACTTGGCTCGCTGAGGAATGAAAGTCTAGTTTGACTTTCCATCACAGATAGTCCAGTACAATGAATTACACAATAGTGCGCACTGTCTGTCACCTCGTGATGTGTTTTTGGGGCTTGTGCCTCTGTAGTTATCAGAGGTTCTAATGGAAGAGCACGTCATGCACCTTGTATAGGCTGCACACATGCAGGCACTTACATGTCTGTCTTATCAACAAGGCAGAGTAGAGGGGTGTTTGAATGCCAGCCAACAGTTTGGCAGTGGTGCTATAAGAGAGATCACACGGCATGGCAGAAGGTGAAAAGGGGACAGAAACAGGACTCAGTGCCACAAGAGGTGACAGCAGCATGGCAGATTACTTCCTCTTCCTCCCCTCATCATCATCATCACATGGGTGTGGAAATCTAGCCAGGTTTCACACTGACTCTTGCAAAAAGTGGTGGTTCAGCAGCCTGATGAAGTGACGCCTCACACGCACTCACCAGAAGTCTTGTAAATTAAGAACCATAATGTGGGATATTGCTTAGAAATGTGGTGGTACTGTGGAGCACCCCCAGTGTCAGCTGCATTCTCTACTTCCCTTTCATGTGTTCATCTTGTCAGTGGGGTCAGAGGGAAGGTAAAGGAAGAAGGACAGAGTGGTTGTGTGTAGGTTATCTGAGACCAGCTATTAGATGTTGTTTTAATCCAGATGAGGAGGAGAAGATCATGGTCTCATGTTTGGAGTTTGTTAACTCACCATTGTAACAGACAGACAGACACGCAGGCCCATACATGACCAGAGTGTCCTGCTCTGCCTCACAGCCTTTGTTCACCGTCAGTCCGCGCCCATGTGGAAAAAACGTTTCAGTGTTAGACTGAGGAAAAAGTAAGTGCAAACAGGATGTCCTTACAGTAAAAGCACAAGTTTTAAAACTGAAAGGGACATTCATGAGGCAGTGTGTTGTTCTTCCATGTAATGTGAAATTATATTTGTGTCAGCCCTTCAGCTGCAGCTGCACAGTAAATAATTTATTGGCATATCAGCAATGCTGAAACATTCCTTGCACATGGCCCAATTCATTTGAAAATTGCTGTATAGCAAACATGGTAAATTGCTTTAAAATACACTTAATGCCTTGGTTATACATAGCCAGATGATAATCTTAATTACAGTGTCAAACAAAATGGGCAGAATTGTAATCACTGAGACAAATATTCAGCCATGTTGTCCTCTCTGTCTCCCAGGTGGAGCTGCATGTATCCCCCCCAGGCAGCTGTGAAAGAGTATAGTGTGATGACTTGCCAGCTGATATCTGGTTGTGTGTGTGTGTGTGTCTGTGCCTGCCTGTGTGTCTGTGTGTGTGATCAAAACATGATGGTGTTAGGGCACAGATGAGACAAACACAGATAGCCTTCACAGATATAAAAAGGGGTCTGCCTCCGCCATGAATAGAAGTGACGTACTGACAGATGACCTGAGCCAGACTGGAGGTCATCATGCAAACTCCTAGACTGAAAATGTGTGTGTGTGTGTGTAAAATGTCCTAAAGTTTGTGTTCAGTTCGTAAGTCTTGTGTCTTCCAAACTTTTAGCATTACAGACTGAATCAGGGCATCTCCTCATTCACTCCCCAGACGTGCAGCACTCGTCTTGTTCATGTAGCTAAAGCACACACTCACGCCTACTGTACTGGCCTAATGGCTTGCTCCAGCCTTGTGTTCTTATCAGCACCATCCATGCATAGCTTAACCTCCCCTCCGCATACACAGACAGACAGACAGATAGACTCTAGCCAGCGCTCACATGTCTCCACCAGTCTTAAAGCAGCAGAGCACAGCAGAGAGCAGCCTAGCCCAGTGAAGTCTGTGCAGTGAATTCCTGATCTGGTCCCCCGGGCTTGTCTCCTCTGGGCTCCCACAGAGATAGTTCCTGAGCTCGGGTCGCTCCACTGAGTCCACTGCCTCTTAATGTCTCTCCGCCGTTCCCTTCAGGCTAGTTGAAAGGGCAGGTCTCGCTAATGGAGCGCTGATTGTGTTATAGCCACAATTATCTCTCTCTACCTCTCGACATGGGGCCATTAGCAGGATAGATAGTACGGGGGGCCTGTGTCCAGTCACAGACTAAAGGACTGTCATGATGATGGAGCGTACCAGCCGAGCGTGGTCCAGGAAATGCCGTTATACCTCTTTCCTCCCTGCCCCTCCCCTCACAGCTGAAACTTGTTGTTTGTAATAAAGGCAAGAAGGGTAACTAAAGCTGGGTGCGAGAAATACCAGCAGAGGATAATGTATCGTCTGGAGGCTTACACGAGACGTGAATCATATGTAACCTGCTGTGCTGCTGAACTATAAGCTGGGGGATTTACAATACATGAGCCGGGTGTGTAGCTGGTGGATTCTCAGAAAGAAATGCGAGTGTTTCTTAATGAGCCTACATCCCAAGGTGACAGAATCCTGCTCGCACTTGGTGAAGTGCAGATTATTTAAATAATAATAATGTAAAGGGAAGAGAAAAGTGAGTTTTATCACCAGTCGCTGGTTTAAACAGTGTTTTAGGGTGAGCTGTTCCTTTAAGAACCTTCTGGTCTTTCTGATCTAAAGTTGCAATGGACTTAGAAATTGGAGAAACTGGTTTGAAACTGCACTGGTTTAAGTCACCTCACAACTTGGACGAGTCTAGTCAGGAAAAGTGACTGGCTAACCTGGGTCTGCCTGAAAGACCAGGATGTAATCCATTTCACATTTTATTGTCCCTTCCCTATTGTCCACTGTGCTTTATCTAATCATTATGTTCCTCTTTCTGCTTCTGTCTTTCCTTTGCAGACGAGCTCACCTGCGACTGTGTCTGGAGCGGTTGAAGGCCCTCATACCCCTGGGACCTGACTGCAACCGCCACACCACCCTGGGCCTGCTCAACAAAGCCAAAGCACACATAAAGGTAAAGGAAAACCAGAGCTGCAGGATCCTCCCAGTTACCTTTTTTTTGACACAAATACAGGGTGAAGGAAGACAATGAAGGATTTAATAAACAAAACAGCAAGACCAGTGGTGGAATGACAGATACATGTGACCCCCAAGAATAAAAACACACACTCACATGACATGAAGTATTTTGCATCAAAACTGAGCAAAGAAAAAAACACATTGCTTAAATGTCAAGTAAAGGTAATAACATACTGATACAAATGCAAAACGATGCAGTGCCATGCATAAAAATAAATCCCTGCTTGGATTTTATTTGTTCTGACCTTTGCTGCCAAATCCAACTACCTACCGCTGGGATCACTGTTAATATGTAATTTATTTGTGCTGCCACAGAGACATTTTTATTGCAGCTTTGATTGACTAGCTATTTTCATCACAACACCACATTCACTGTGTGCTGAATGTATTTAAATGCAAGTCCATCCATAAATAAATCCATCCAAATGTTTTGACAAAATGTGTTGTAGATGTGTAAATATAACACATTATGCAAACAAGCTTGAGCCAAATTTTAACCAGAATTCAGCTGGTCACTGGTGATAATTTCCCTGCCTGATAATCAGTCTTGAGGAGCGTATAACACGTTAAGACATCCTGCTTCACGCCTTCCCATCCAGTTTAAAAACAGACGCGACCGCCTGAGATTGAGCAGTCTGCATGTGAAAAGTCTTGCATAGCGTGGTTTCACGTAACAGAGAGGGGAAGCACAAAGCCGATATTGTTGTTGTGACCCCCCCCACCACCCCCCCTTCATTACTACTACTACCACAACTCGGCACTTCTGCTGCTGTCGACTTGAGTCTCTCCATCACTTATTGATGGCCCATTGTTTTGGTCCGTCGCCGGGAGTCACGCTCGTCACTGTTGGCGACCGTGACATAAGGCTACAAGGTTAGAGCACAACACAGCTGTATCAGTCCCTGCCATGGCCCTCGCTTATATTGTAATGGCACAAGAAGTAAACAGAGGCAGCGAGTAAAGAAGTCTGACACGGTGTAAACAAGGCAGGTGAGGAAAATCATTTAGGAGTTTCAGGGCTGGCAGGAGAAGGATCCGAGGGGACCCAGCAAGTGTAGGGACTGAATGTTAAAACAAGTGCTGGAGAGTGTTTGTGTTCTAACAGCCTTTTGATATGAAAGGAATTTCTTAACAGTCTAGCAACATCTATCTCTGCAGTATCTCAGCATTCTTGCTAAGGTGTTATTCCAGCTCTCCTTCTTTCACTTGTATTTGCTCTATCTATATCGTCTCTGTCTCTGTCTGTCTCTCCCCCCACCCACCATTCTTTTGTCTCAACGCTGTTTTTGTCTGGCTTTCCTCCCAGCGTACATGCTTACATTTATCTTCAGCTTCTAGTTTCAACCTGGTACACATAATTAACCTTCTCTCTGTCTCCCCTGTTCTCTCACCCCCTGTCAGAAACTTGAAGAGGTGGACAGGAAGAGCCAGTACCAGCTGGAGTCTCTGGAGCGAGAGCAGAGGCACCTCCAGCGCCAGCTGGAGCTGCTGAGGGGAGGCAGCGGTGCTGCCACCCAGAGCAGCCCAGGAGAGGGGGAGAGGATACGCATGGACAGTGTGGGCTCCACCCTCTGCTCCGACCGCTCTGACTCTGACCAAGGTGAGTAAGGCCGCAGTATTTAAACTGGATTTTAATTTAGCGACTACAAGGCCCTCAAAACCCTCCAGCTGCTCTCGTGCAAATTTTACGACACTTGTACTGGTCAGAGTCCCTGTGGGACTGTATGTGAAGTGAGGTGTTGCTGAAAATAATCAGCACAGATTTCCAGGATAGAGGTTTAAAATGCATTTGTTGTATTACAAATGCTGCCCTACACATTTAATACTATATTGCTTAAAGGATAACTACATTGCTACTCTGCTTTTATTATCAAAACCAGCCATTAATTGACCTCACCAGTGTAGCCAAAGCCTGATATATCTTATTTTTAAAAAACCTCACTAATATATCAGTATGCCAGTATATATCTGTAGCACGTTCTAAAGATTTACATCTTCTGCAGACAGGTAGGGAATTGGAAAATACCAAGAGACGGACTAAAGCATTGTTGGTTTTAGTCTGTTAGTGGGATTCATCGACATAATGGGGCTCTAAATATTGCATCCCCAATATCTTGACACTATTGCATTTTAATGTCATTGTTTCTTAGCAGTCGCAGTTAAATTGTTTTTTCTCTCCCCTTTCTTCTCTGTTTCCATCTCTCCATTCTCATCTGCAGAGGAGATTGAGGTGGACGTGGAAAGCACGGAGTTCTCCCATGGAGAGCTGGACAGTGTGAGCACGGCCAGCACCAGCGACCTGGACGACCACAGCAGCCTGCAGAGCATGGCCAGCGACGAGGGCTACTCCTCCTGCAGTGTCAAACTTGCCTTCTCCTCCTAGAGCCCCACACCGCCACTACCGCCACCACCGCCACCACCTCCCCGCCAAAACCCACCCACCCACCTGCCCTCCCATCTGTTTATCCATCCAGCCATGCCTGCATACGTACACCCAGTCACCTCAGGCGACGGCCACGCTCCCAGCTAAAGGCGTTCCCGTCGCTCCTGCCTCTGAGCAGCGCCCCCCTCACCCCTCCGTGCTCCTAGCTTTTTAGTTGCCCCACCTCTCCCCTCCCAGCGCTGCTGAACCCACTGTTGGAGGAGCTCCAGTGAGAGCTCACCTCTGAACTTTGAGCCGCCCCGACCAACACCGACACCAGGGACCCAAACACAGTGACGTGAGACTGCCAATTGGTTTTGATCTTCTTTTAAAGGGAGATCAGTGACTTGGTTGATATGAAAAATTATACATGATCTTAATTTTTAAACCCACAATTTCAATGAATGATTGATTTAACTTCTTTTATTTCCTTGAACCGTCACATCTGAATTTTTTAAAGATACACAACCCCTACTTTGATGCAAAATGCACTTAAATTCATATAACATTGAAATAATTCAGAGTTTTTGTTCGGTTCTCTCTCCTGTGGGTGCGTGCGTGTGTGTGTGTTGAGCTGACCCTGTGTATCATATCTCAATGTTCTGGTGTTGGGCCTGGATAAACGGGAGCACATCTAATCTGGACATTAATGAACACTGTGGGTGAACTTTGCCATATCAACACAGCTTGGTTCCTGATAAACGTCCCTCCAGCCCTGAGTTCAATCCTTGTCTTATTGTTTTTCATTACCTCTGCTCGACACCGCAGAAGCTCGGACACTCGAATTGGTGCTATTGTGAAACAAACCAACGGGGAAGCAGATCAGATCTACCACCACTAAGCTTTTAAAGCAAACAGTGTGTCTGCCGTGATTGTTTCCAACCAAGCACGGAGGGAAACAACCACAAAAAAAAAAAAAAAAAATGGAGGAAAAAAAACATTCCTGTCGAATGTGGGTGCTCAGTGCATTTTCAAAGAGTGGAAATTGTAACTTTGTGTGCGTGTGTTTTGTTTTGGTTTCTTCCCCCTCAACAAGCAGCTACAACAAGCCATCATGCACTTGCCTACTTTAGAGCTGTCCATAGAAACGGCACAAACAAAGAAGAAAAAAAAAACACAAAAAAACAACAGCAACAAGGAAAAAGTCCAAACAACAACGACAACAAACTTTGGAATAGATGTCCATCCTCTTTCCAGCAGTAACAAGCAATAACTCTTGTAGTTGTTTTTGTCTCGTCAATTTGAACTCCTTTTGTTCTTTTTTTTCTCTTCTCCCTAAAGACACGTGTGTGACCGTCCAAAAAAGCAAATTTCTTGTTTGTTTGTTTTTTTTTTTGTACATACAAATAGCTTAATAAATTAAACTTTAAAACTGAGTTTTAAAAAAAAAGGTAGAGCTCATGGATAGAAATATTGCCTCTGTTGCTGTTTGACCTGTGTTTATTGTGCATTTTAAATTCAATTTTTTGGAAAGATTTTTTGTCCTCTTCAGAGCGGCAGTGGATGTGGCATGGACACTATTTTACTTTGTTCAGTTTCGCTGATGGAAACATTGGAAAGTTACTCATTCTGTTTCTGCCCTGAGAAGAAAAGTAAAAAATGACAGCTTCCTGAAAAAAAGAAGAAAAAAAAGCGACGCAGTAGAACTTCTGTTGGAGAATGCTGAGTTTGTGTGGCACTCTTTTTATTTATTAGAATTTTTTTCTCTCTCTTTTGTTTCCAATGTTCATAAATGGGGGATAAAGAAGCTGTGTATGGCATTCCACTGGTGGTCAGGTGATCTGTGGAGGAAATGTCCAAAGTGCGTGGGGAGATGAAAACGGGTTGTATGATGTCACTATTCGCCATCCCAACTCCACTGGTAGTAAGGACTGCACTTCAGCCACAGTTCTGTGTTTTTTTGTTTTTTTTTTCTTTTCCACTGTCATTTTCAGCTCCCATGAATCCTTTTGTGTGTAAAAGAAAGAAAAAAAACCACCACCCTTTTGAATATTTATTTCTCAATCCCTCAAAGAACACAAGCAATGGGGAAAAAAGAAATTAACTTATTTTGGTTCTGTCTAATTTTACTCCTCCTCTTGATGCTTATTCCTCATTCCTTATTTTAAGAATTGTATATTTTATGGGTTATTGTTATTATATATTTTTTTCTTTTGGGGGATGGGGTGGGGGGATAATAAGAAAATGTAGCCATTTTGTTTTTCGTTTTTTCTGATGTTTTATTCAATGGACACTTGAAATGTAATCGGCCCCTTAAGCTGCTCCTAGTGCTGAGCCTCGCCTGTTTAGAGTCACCAGCCTTGTCCAGAGCTGACCCCCCCCCCACCACCTCTTGTTTCTTCCCATACACCTCTTTCCCTTTGCCTGTGATGATGAATTCAGATCTAAAACAACTGGTGGGCTGAACCTCCATGCCCAGCCGGCAGATAGAAGCCTGTCCTGTTGTTTTTTGGATCTGAGCTGGGGGTGGGGTGGGGGGGCTTCCTCTGCACAAGGCTTATGGATAGCCAAGACTTGACTGGCAAATATTGAGCCAGCTACTACACAATAAAAGGGGTCTAAAACTCCACTTTCCTCTATTACGAGGATTGTAGTCTCTATTAGACTTGTGTTTTAGTTGACAAAATGTGTCTTACAATTACAAGGCCTCCGATTGAGGATTTAAAGAAAAAAATAATCAAAGAAGAACAAATCCTTTGGTTTCTCTGAAGGACATCATTAAGGTGTAGAGTTTGATATGTAAGCTCTCTGCGGAGCTCTGTTGAGGTTGTTGGACTTGGCACTGAATCAGAAAGTCACCACTTTTGGTGCTTGATTATTGAAAAAAAAAAAAAAATGCCAAAACCACCTCAGAACACCTCAGTGTCCTCTCTCTTTATCTCTCTCTCTCTCTGAGGGACAGTTTACATTTATTCTGCCCCCGTTTAAGTTATTAACCTTCATCATTCTCTTTGTTTCTGTTTTTTTCTTCATATGTTGGTTTTATGAACCTGCACTGCTGACAGGAAAAAAAAGGTCCCATGTTTGACAAATGATTTTCACTCCTCGTGCAGACCTGGATCAGACACTTGTGTTTTAACCTGCTTGGAGTACAAAATGTTTTTTACTACATTGGGACAACTCTGACAGTGTTGGGTCTGTTATTTATCACAAATGTGTGTGGAAAACTCTCTGGCACTCATTGTGTTGTCTCCTGGGGCAAAACTATTCTGATATTGTATTCCAAAAAAAAAAAACAGGATAAAACAAACTATAAGAACTGATTTGACTGAAGCCAAGTCTGTCCTCTCCTCATGTGAGTGTACAGTGTGTGTGTGTATATGTGTGTGCGTGCGTGTGTGCGTGTGTGCGCGCTCCTTGTTCTTACTAAGGCTGAGCTTTAGAAAGGCACCTGGTCCGTGACAAGTCTGCACTGATCTCAGTTTCCCACCTGCTAACTCAGTACATATCAGACTTCTGGAGAGTCTGTCGTGAAAGACAAGTCTATTCGGTGTGAGATAATAACTGGGAGTGAAGGCTCTGTCACATAAACTGCAGCTATAATTTTGCATTTAAAGTCAAAAGACCTGTTCAGTTCAGTGCAGACTGGTCTAGGATCAGCCCCAGGTTACTTGGGAGGTCTTATAAGGAGTTTCTGGCTATGCTGCAAATTCAAAACAATAGCATATCTTCATAAGCTGGTGATCACAAAGCTATATTTTTACCTCTGTGTTTAAGGTTAGGTGTAGACATGCAGTCCTGACTGTGGTTCATGGTTGGGGTTTCCAGGAGTGTTGAGTTCCAGTTTTGCAGCTTGGCCAGAAGTGTACCAGCCCGGCAAAGTGGTTAGTCGCAGTGTCTTTTTGTAAACCACTCTCCATTCTGGTGTCGGTCTCTCAGGAGGTTGACTTTGAGCAAACGGGTCCATGAAGTGGAGTTAGCCCAACCAAACGAGCAGTCCCACGTAAGGAGACATCCTGTTGTTCTGAACCTGTGGCCATCCTTTGTAAAACATGCACTCTGATGATGATGATGATGATGATGATTCTAGCCGTGTAAGTTGAAGATGCAATACTTACATACAATAAAAACACCAAGATTTTCAAACCTGAATGACTAAACTGGACTGTTTGTACCATGCAACATTTCAGTGCTGAATGTGCTGTAAAGCAATGACTCATGCTGATATATCCAAAAATAATTTCAAGGTCAGGTTTTTACACTATTCATCGTTTTTAGCTCTTATCCACATGATTCTCCGGACCAGAGTTACAAATAGCAGCATCTCAAACCAGCAAGTTCAAGTGAATTCACTCAATTCTACAAGAATATTTCAGTCAAAAATAACCCCAAGATGGGTCAGTGATTACATTACCTGTGTCATTTTGACACAGTTTGCCCAGCTCACAGCACTGAAAAACATTCATTCAATCATTTGACAACAGTTTATAATGAAACAAACCGCATCTGTTGAAGAACACTGTTAGAGATGTGGTTGAAAGTTCAGGAGGAAGATAGTAAACAGACACTGAAATTTGTTTGTCATTTAAAAGACTTTTCCACCTTGGGAAAGATAAAAATGATTGGTGAAATTTGGAATTCTCTTCAATTGTTTTATCTTGAAAAAGACTGCTGTATGTTTTATTTAACTTAATGAACTGTTGTTAAATAAAATATCTAGGAGGAGAAGTCTGGGAGAGTCGACAGTCCTCAAAAGGTTGTGAAAATGTCACATTTGTCAAAATAAGATGAACTTCATTAGCTGAGCTTTATTAAACCCACAGGAGGTAATTTGCAGAAAAATTGCGTATGATGTGCATTAGACTAACTCCAGCAGTCTACACATGCTGTAAATCTGTCAAAGATCACATGATGTCTGTGTGATCAAAGGAGAAATACACTTTTTTTTCTCTTTTAACACACCACATGAGCATCCACCACATGTAATACACCTCTCAAGTGGTCGCAGCTTGTGAAAAATGGTTGAGGTTCAACCACCCAAGTTGTACAAAACCACCATGTTACAATCCAGCGAGAAATGCTGGGATAAAGAACGTTTCTCTTTTGCTTTAACTACAGATAATCTGGGTTAGATTACAACTCCACTGCAACTGTCACTGACATTTCAACACTTACAAACATTAGCTTTGTCCATCTGTGTTGCAAATACAGTAATGTCTGAAAAGGAAGAAAAAAAACATGTCACATGTCAAACAAGGATGTGTTGAAATGGAGGTACTGTTTTTGGAGGGCGGTGTAAAAAATGAAAGGAGAAGTAGTAAAATACAGAGAAGGTAGTAAAATACAGTATTTATTGGCAGGTTCACACAACAACAAGAAGTGAATGCTGAAATACAGAACCAGTAACATTTCAATTAAACCCAGCATTGTTCTCAGTTGTTCACGGAAATTTTCTCTTTTTATATATATATATATATATATATATATATATATATATATATATATGGAGAGAGAGAGAGAGAGAGAGAGAGATATTTTAATAAAACTACATGGTTTTCATAGAGGTAATCATGTAATCTCATGTCTTTGATTGGATGATTTTACACAATCACACACACACACACACACACACACACAGAGAGGCAGTTTCCTTACCATACGTCCTTACATCTTTTATCTTCAGTGGGAAAATTATGATAAAGCCACACAGTTGACATTCAGTCTCACATGCTCCATGCAGGCTGGTTCATCAGTGTCGTGTTCAGTAAAATGCTGCCACCTAGAGGACAAAAACAGTCAGTCACCGGTTTCTGTTGTTCAACTCAAATTTCTGATCCTCGACTTTCATCACAAAAAAAAGATAAAGAACACAGTCCCTCTGTGTATTTTACTGTGTATGACTATTAATGGTACATGTTGATGAAGGACATGATATACTGTCAGCACATGAAGGTGATGATGGGAATAAAACCATATTTACATGTGATGTGATGTCTCATTATCATCATGATCAGACGGCTTCATTCTCTTCCTTTCCATCTTTTTAAAGAAAAAGAGGTGATAATTAGTGTGCTGATTTTCATGAGTAAAAACCACAGACCTCTCACAAACTCACCGCTGGAAAATAAACACCTCTCCAGGGTGACATCACTACCACACGACCATATCACTGTAATGCAACACAAAACAAACCACTAGGAGGCACAAGAGGCCTGGAAATGTTCAATACCTCACTGATTTTCGGCAGCCTCCACTGTCTGTCATGTTACCTCTATCTGCCTGTGTCTGTTATTATATCAGGACACTGACAGAAACCTGCTGAATACGTCTGTACACTGTGCTGTATTGAGCCACCATGTTAATGATTTTTTATTTCGCTCGCAGTCAGGATTTTTACTCAATCAGTCTTCACGTACATTTTTTAAAGAGACCAGCCTCTGTGGTGTGTTTTTATGCAGCTAGGTGTAATATCACAGATTACATGTTATCTTGCAGCACTAGCTGGTTATCTAAGCGTACAGAGAACATTCACAACAAAGGGTAATGTGGCTGCAACGTCCACACTATGAAAGAGCCTGAGATTGAATTTTAAAGATAAAGAAGCAGTCATCACTGGATAATGTGTCCATCATCAAAGAGGCTGTATTTTATGTGATTAAACCCAGCTAAGAGACAAAATTGCTCAATTTTAGATTTACATCTTGTATGTTACATCTCTGGCATTGTTCTTTTTGTTTGAGTTGGTCAGTTCAGATGAACAACAAAGTATCTAAAATGCTAAAATAAATTAGAACAGAGCTTTAATGTTTGCCGTGTGATGATACATGTAACTGAGAGTTTAACTCCTCTGCTCTGTCTTATGCAAAATGTGCCTCTCAAACAAAAATATACTTCTTCCATCTTACCATGTTTTGGCTTTTGGCTAAAATCTAAACTTGATGAAACACTGTTGTGAAGGCTGGTATGAAACAAAATTAAGATGCATGAAGAGCCTGCAGGACTGAGGAGTTTGTCTTGCACCACTAGGCTGCACAAAAGCACTGCGAATCCGATGGCTGCCGTGACGCCCACATCAGAGAGCCTGCGTGAGTGAAAGCTTGAAAAAAACAGCAAAGCTACAAATATTTATTTTTGATAAACATGACTGTGAGGACATAGAGTTTCTCTGAAAATCTGACATCAGAGGATGATTGAAAGACTCTTCTTGAACAGGAAATCTTCAGTCCATTCAGTCCATAATCAGTAGAGGTTATGCACAAGTTTGAGAGGATGTGTTGTCATTGTCACAGAAAATGAGTGTTTGAGGAATCCCAGTGAACCCCATCTGAATTTCATAATTTCAGAGGAAAACCCACACAAACCTTTCTGAGAACAGTCTGATCACTGCTGTCACAGTGATGTTTGTTTTCCCAGAAAGAAAGTGACACTGCTAATTAAAAACTTACATATAAGTATTCTGAGTAAAATATATATATATATATATATATGAAGCAACAACACAACTTGATGTTTTGTGTTTTCATGTTCTGGGACTGTTGGTAAATTAGAGCAATGTCAAAAGGTAGCTCACTTAAAAGCATACTTCTATGCTGACAATGAACAGCACTATATTGTAGAAAAGAACCTGGTTAAAGCTACAGGAAACTGAATTTCAGGAATTTTTAACTAATTGCGTATTAATTGTGTCAGTGATCTTGCCATCAGCTCCTAGAAATGTCATCAATAATTGCTGCTTCCCTGCTGTCTTTTCACTGAGCTGCAGTGGCAACGAGAGTTGTATGTTTCAGTTTTTTTCCACATGTTTTGTCATTGTATTAAATGTCTAGCTTTTCACAAAAGACCATCACAACTCCACTTCTATGTAGATGCTGTGTCGGATTTCTCCGGCTCCATCATCTGCTGGATGAGGGTGTTCCACTGGCACTTTGTTGTGGAAAGCAGCTGTCCAATCAGGGAGTGATTGCACCTGAGACTCCAGGTGAAAGCAATGAGCCAGTAGATAAACTAGACAGTGTAGAGAGGACCAAGAGAACTGTTGAACTGAGAACCACTTGGTTAGGAAGTGAGCTGGGATACAGTTTAAACAGTCTGCAAATGTGCATCTATTTTCATCAACTAAATACAAACACTGGATTGCCCAAGGTCTGTACCGTGCATTTGTAAGGCAAAAATAGAAGTGTGATTTTTGGATAGTGCGATTTTTATTTCCCAGTGAATAGCACTATCCATCAAGGTCACCTCTAGCTCCTTCAGTACGAGATGTCCTTGAGTTGTTGGAATAGCCTTAAAAGACAAACTTCTAAAAATACTGATGTAGCCAGGGATTGGTTTGTACTTTAATTAGAACACCCAGGTTCACTGACAGGTGAAGGTCCTAGGAGTCACACCTGGGGTCAGGTGTGTGCGGGAATCTCACAGAGTCGCTGCTCTTCATTGACAGGTGAATTGCAAACAGAGAAAGTCAGTTACACCTCCTAATTAAAATGTTTCTGGCATGCTTTTGGTTTTGTGCACTGAAATAAGAGAGAGTGACTGTTGGCTGGCTCCGCCGCTTGTGGGGAATGTCACAGGAGGAGCTCTGCTCCACTCTCACTCCCCTCATGACTCACACTCTGGACTTCATCTCCATATTGTAGTTGTTGTTTTTCAAACCCCCCTCCCCATCTCTACTTCCCTTGCAGAGAAGCAAAGCCATGCAACCAATGACAGCTCTGATAGTGCAGCAGTGGGAGTCCACGGGGGAATATGAGAGGTAAAATAAACGGGCACAGTGGGGCTGACTGTGTGGGGATACGCTAAGGGTGGGGGGGTGGGAGTGGTTTCCTCCGGTGATGCGGATGAGTCACCGTCCCCACGGCGACTGGGCCTTCTGACATCACAGCAGCCTTATCAGAGGAAAGCAATTCCCCACAAATGTCCTTCACTGCTGATGGATTGGGGGGTTTCTCAGCAAAAACAAATTATGCATCACGTCTCTCAGGAGACCAGCGGCATGTAGTCGAGACCTGAGGTGTGCTGTAATTCTGAAATGAGGAGGCAGGTGTGTGTGTGTGTGTGTGCGGCGGTGTGTCTGTGCGTATCAGTGTGACAGACAGTGAGGGTAATAGTTGTTGCAGGGAGAAGGACTGGTTTAGAGGCTGGTCAGCATCATGGCCTGACCAAGCTCCAGGGCACCCAATCATGACAAGCCCCCTCACTCTCTGTTCTCTCAGCTGTGGGGTTAGTCACGCAGTCATGATGAGGAGACCCAGCGGGCACGAAGGTCCCTCCCTCGCCTCACGTAGCCCAGCCTTTTCAGTCCTCAGCCAGGCCTTAAAGTTAGAAAGGCTAGAATGGATTTTTTTTTGTTTGTTTGTTTTGCACCTTGCCACCTGTGAGTCGCCCAGACAAATAGAAATGGTCAGGTTCTCGTTAGTCAGCTTGTTTGCAGTTACCTTCAAATGTAGCTAATCCAGCAGGGCGAAGAGCTTTGACCACGTGGAGAGAGGGTTTTTGAAAACATTTCCCCACAGTATCTAGAAAAACTGTAGAAGAGGCCATTTCGCCATTCTCTTCAGCTTGGGAGAAAATTTGCATTAATTTCTAGTTGCTGTGGGCTTTTCAACACTATACCCTGACAGCCAGAAACTCATTTAAGATCCATTTTCCCTCCTGGCCCTTAACACGACTGACACACATTTACACTAATATGTAGCAGACTGTAAACGTTATTATATTTTCTGCTGGTTTTTTTTTGTTTGGTTGGTTTTTTATCTAATCCACTGGAATAAATCACTTGGGTTGTGTTTTGTTCCTATGTCTTCATGCTGTGGACAAACAATCTTGTACAAGTACGAAATACTTCTTGAATAAATGTGATTTCCTGTAATTTCAGCATCCATTTTAAGTGGCATGTAGCAACTTGATAAAACAACAACTGGTCCCTGTGTCCCATTTAAACTCCCATAAATACATTTCCTGTTTGGCAAGTGGAGCTGCGAGGAGACAAATTGGACTGTTTGTGAGGCAAGCTGTGTCGCTCTTTGAAGGAGGCTGTAGAATACTGGATATACAAATCAAATGAATTGGGTATTTCTCTCGTCTCCTTCCAGAAATTTACCAGCATCTCAAGTTTGTGTACCCTCACTGAAGGAAGCAGTAGATGAGTATTTTTTACTTTATAATGGCTGAAGCACCAGACCCAGGAACATTAATCCTGCAAGTGATTTATTACCTTAACATGTTTTGATTCAGGATAAAATCTATATGTCTGTAATTATTTAAATGATTTCCCCTCATCTTCTCTGTTTTTTATGCGGAGTCAAACACAATGTTCTGGTATTTTGAAGTTGTATCTCTCTTCAGTGATTCATCAGGTAATTCAAAAACTGTCAAGTGACCTTTCAAGCACCATAGAAAACAAGTGACAGCTATTAGCATTATCGGTGACCCATCAGACCTCATTTAAACTACGATTGTGGCTGCTGGAGATAATTAGATCAGTCACCAATTTAATACCCCTGCAATGATGGCGCATCACTTTCTGACATCAGAATCTTTCTCTATCAACACAGAGACTTGTACAATAATGTTTGTATTCTCCTTATTCTCTCCCAAAAGTTTGTTAGAGCGGCCTTCACTGGAACTTCAATACTGAAGATATGAAGGCGCCTCCACATGCTCAACTGTGTGTGATCACACATTATTAACATGTTCCACAGCAATACATGGCGAGTGTGATTTTTTGGATAGTCGCGATTTTGTTTCCCGGAATAGCACTATCCATCAAAGTCCTATCTAGCTCTTGATCTGAGATCTCCTTGAGTTGTTGGAATAGCCTTAAAGACAAACTTCTAAAAGCCTTTAGTGTGTGGGATTGGTTTGTACTTTAATTAGAACACAGGTTTCACTGTTGGTGAAGGTCCTGAAGTCACCTGGGGTCAGGTGTGTGCAGAATCTCACAGTCGCTGCTCTTCTTCGTTGACGGGTGAATTGCAAACAGAGAAAGTCAGTTACCTCCCTAATTGAAATGTTTTCTGGCATCTTTGGTTTTGTGCACTGAAATAGAAGTGACATTGGCTGAGCTCCATGCAGCATGGGGAATGTCACAGGAGGGCTCTGCTCCTCTCACTCCCTATGACTCATACTCTGGACTCATCTCTCACCGCTATTGTAGTTGTTGTTTTCGACCCCCCTCCCATCTCTACTTCCTTGCAGGAGAGCAAAGCCATGCAGCCAATTGCAACTCTGATAGTGCAGCAGTGAGGTCAGAATATGAAATTAAAAGTAAACAGGGCAGTGGGCTGGCCTGTGGCAAGAGATACGCTAAGGTGGGAGAAGGTGGGAGTGAACTCCCCTCGGTGATCACCGGATGAGTCACCGATCCCCCGGCGACTGGGCCTTCTGACATCACAGCCTTATCAGAGGCAATTCCCGTGCTCCTTCCTGCTGCTGATGGATTGGGGGGGTTTCTGGCAAAAAACAAATTATGCATCCCGTCTCGGAGACCAGCGTAATCGAGACCTGAGGTGTGCTGTAATTCTGAAATGAGGAAGCGGGTATGTGTGTGTGTGTGTGTGCGGCGGGTGTGTGCATTGTCAGTGTGACCAGACAAATTGAGCGTGTTGTTGCCCGAGGAGAGAAGGACTGGTTTAGAGGCTGGTCAGCATCATATGGCCTGACCAAGCTCAGAACTTAGTCACTTGTCGGCCCCCTCCTCTCTGTTCTCTCAGCTGTGGGGTTAGTCACGCAGTCATGATGAGGAGACCCAGCGGGCACGAAGGTCCCTCCCTCGCCTCACGTAGCCCAGCCTTTTCAGTCCTCAGCCAGACGCAAAGTTGAAAAGGCTAGATGGATTTTTTTGTTTGTTTGTTTTGCACCTTGCCACCTGTGAGTCGCCCAGACAAATAGAAATGGTCAGGTTCTCGTTAGTCAGCTTGTTTGCCAGTTACCTTCAAGTAGCTAATCCAGCAGGACGAGAAGAGGCTTTGACACGTGGAGAGGGGTTTTTGAAAACATTTCCCCACAGTATCTCGGCAGCCAGAAGAGGCCATTTACGCCATTCTCTTCAGCTTGGGAGAAAATTTGCATTAATTTCTAGTTGCTGTGGGCTTTTCAACACTATACCCTGACAGCCAGAAACTCATTTTAAGATCCATTTTCCCTCCTGGCCCTTAGCACGACTGACGCACATTTACACTAATATGTAGCAGACTGTAGACGTTATTATATTTTTCTGCTGGTTTTTTTTTTTGTTTGGTTGGTTTTTTTTTTTATCTAATCCACTGGAATAAATCACTTGGGTTGTGTTTATTCCTATGTCTTGTGCTGCATGGACAAACAATCTTGTACAGAGAGTACGAAATATACTTCTTGAATAAATGTGATTTCTGTAATTTCAGCATCCATTTAAGTGGCATGTAGCAACTTGATAAAACAACAACTGGTCCCTGTGTCCCATTTAAACTCCCATAAATACATTTCCTGTTTAGCAGGTGGAGCTGCCCGAGGAGACAGGTGGACTGTTTGTGAGGCAAGCTGTTGTCGCTCTTTGAAGGAAGGCTGTAGAATATACTGGATATACAAATCAAATAGATGCAAATTATTTCTCCTCGTCTCCTTCAGGGAGATTTACCAGCATCTCAAGTTTATTGGCACCCTCACTGAAGAAACAGTAGATGAGTATTTTTTACTTTATAATGGCCACAGAAGCACCAGACCCAGGAACATTAATCCTGCAAGTGATTTATTACCTTAACATGTTTTGATTCAGGATAAAATCTATATGTCTGTAATTATTTAAATGATTTCCCCTCATCTTCTCTGTTTTTTGTGCGAGTCAAACACAATGTTCATGGTATTTTGAAGTTCATCTCTTCAGTGATTCATCAGGTAATTCAAAAACTGTCAGGCGGGCCTTTCAAGCACACATAGAAAAACAGAAGTGACAGCTGCTTCCGCATTATCAGTGAAAGCCCATCTGAACCTCATTTAAACTGCGATTGTGGCTGCTGGAGATAATTAGATCAGTCACCAATTTAATACCCCTGCAGAAATGATCGCGCATCACTTTCTGACATCAAGTCTTTCTCTATCAACACAGAGACTTGTACAATAATGTTTGTATTCTCCTTATTCTCTCCCAAAAGTTTATTAGAGAGCAGCCTTCACTAGACTTCAATACTGAAGACTGAAGACGCCTCACATGCTTTCAACTGTGTGATCACACATTATTAACATGTTTCCACCTCCCTCAAACACTGTGAAGATACTTTAATTATGTTAGCTGTGCTAGGTTCCTGGAAACAACAGTTTTTATTTAAAGAGCTGTTTCACAAAAGTAAAAATGGAGACGAGGTTGTTGGTAGTCGCTGTACTGCTCTGTGTATCATTTTGGTTTCAAAACTTTCAAACATGTAGGAATTTGATCGTCACTCTCTGTGCATTTTGCTAATTGACCAGATCTGGACTTTAGCTATCTGTTTGACAGATTAGAGTGGAGTCTGACAGGATCTATGGGTGGAGAGTGACGGTGATGACATGCACCCAAGGTCTCAAGACATACAAGACAATGACATAGTAGACCACTACACTGTAGTCAGGTACAGGGACACCTGTAAAGCTGCACACATGTGCTGCTTCTGACAGGAAATGTTTATATAACCTGGCTGGTGGCCTTGCATGTTGGGAGTTCGCTGTCGGAGTTCTTCTGAGTTGTCTCTGGATATGTACTGTAGAAGAAGCAATTCTGTTGGAAACACATTACCAGCTGGGGCAGATTGGGCAATTGCCCCAAAAGCTCAGGGAGTCAGTGGGCTCCGGGCTCACAGGTGTATTATTATACTTTATTATTACATAACCTGGACACCCAATCCTGGAGAGAGGCCAAATGAAGTAGTCCTCAAAATTAAACGGCACAATTCATTGTTTGTCCACGCCCTGTAGAATGAGCCATTCTCTGATCTGACATCCCTGTCAGCAGGAAGAACCTGTTAGTCTGTGCCTTCAAAAATTGTTACAAATCATAAACCTGCACATGGACAGACGGTTTGAAACAGAGAGCGCTCTCTGGGGTTAAAGTCTAATGTGTTGTTGAATGTAAAGTAGAGGACAGTCTAAGAGACTCTTAGACTGTCTCTGTACTAAGAGCCCACAGCTCATTTTCATTCGGTCTACTAGAAAATGAATCCACCCCTGGTTAGAGAAAAATGGCAAAAATCACCACTGATAAATGAAATGCCAGTCACCTCAGCTTCAGAACAGAAGCGTAGGTAACATGAGTGACACATCGTGTAGGAGGAACTTGTCAATGTGGGGGATGGGACACCACCGGATGCTTCTTATACACTTACAGTTTGGCCATTGTTGTTTTACAGGCCAGCCCTCATGTCAAAGCCAGCTGCTTCTTTGTGTGTGTGTGTGTGTGCACTTCTAATGCAAAGAAATGCAAATGAGCGTCAGCAGCATATCAAGGTCCCTCAGGTTGCAGCCGAAGACAATCAAGAGGTTCATATATGACTAACAACCAGTGCTCGCTACCTTCCGGTCTGCCTCTCAGCATGACAGATGGGCAGCCATGACGAATCTTGTCCCTGCGTGGTTAAGTAGGAAGGTCTTTGTCTGCCCCCCAAACTCCCCACCTCCCTCTCTTGTTTTGCTGAGCGCTGTCTCTTTAGATGTGATTGTTGCAAAATGGGAAGTAGCACTTTGCTGATGGAGTTGCACATCTTTTCCGCTGTCTTCCTCTACACAGACACACACACACACACACACACATACACTTATACATAGATAACAACCACTGACACATGTAGGTGACACACACTTCCATTGCGCTGACTCGGTCACGATGTTGATTGCCACACAGACAGGCTGCCCTTGTTGAACACTCAAGGTTAGCTGTGAGTATTTTTGTCATTACAGTGATGTAAGGGCTGACTATTTGTCCACTTCTCTTTATCTTTTATCATCTATCTCCTCCTTTCTTTTTTTTCTATCCTCTTTTCCCTCCATCTGTCTCTGTCTTTGGCATGATTCCCTCCTCTCCTCTGTTTCTCTTTCACATCTCTCTCTGTCTCTGTGTCATGCAGTGTGACTTGTCACAGTTCGTAGCCTCTGGAGAGGTGACGACTGCACAGCTTTTGGAAGAAGGCCGCAGGGATCTGTTCTCCTCGCTTCACTTATCCTTGAATGTGTCTTCTCTCCTCTCGTTGCCCCATCACTCTTCATACACTCCAATTGAATCTGTGACAGTGAAGCATTACCGTGAGCGTTGACAGACATAGAGCATTTTGAATGGGACAGCCAGGAAACTGTTTATTATATACATTGTATTTGGGTCAAACAAATCAAGAGGATTTAGGGTGAATCCTGGCATCTCATGCTTCAACAACCAGGCCATTAGTCTGGACGCCAGTGCTGAGAGGATACATACATATATATATATATATATATATATATATATATATATATATATATATATATATATATATATATATATATATATATATGCAGTTAAGATATAGACACTTATATGTAAACAATGGAATAAGGTGAATACATTGCACTCTAAAAAGTAAGTCGCGCTGACTTTAAAACTGCTCTAATCAATATTCTTATATAAAATATAGATTACTGGGAATGTTCACAGTGATGAACCACAATTATTAATTATCACCCAATTCTACAATTTTTCCCAGCTCAACAAAGCATTTTAACATGTTTGAGAAAAAGCATATTTAGTAGCTAAAGAGCTGGTGGAGACCAAAACAGAGCAAAACAGAGAGTGAATACTGGAATTACATTCACTAGGTGGCCAGATGCCTGACCTCAAATGACTGCTAACGTTGCTCTGACGACTGAGTGTGTACATATGGACCTGTTTGCTAACTTTGTTAGCCATATCCACTTTATATGGTGTTAATTTTTTGTTTAGAGCTTGTTGCTGACCATGAAGTTATGATAACATAGGTTAACTTTATAGGAAGATGCAGCTGCTGTTACATCGTGTTTGTACCCATCAGCATTTTGTGATTTGTATTTCTATTTTGTACAAGCTCAGCCACTGACATGCTTCACCATTGACGTGCCATGGATGTACTCATAGAGCTTCAGTGAAGTCATATCCACGTAACTTCTGTTTATGCACTTTAGGTGTTTATTTTTTCCTGTATTTTATTTATTTTGTAACTAATATTTACTTAACCAGAGAGTCTAATGAGATACATTTGTGTCCTCTTGGTCTCTGTCCTCATCTTCTTTCTATTTAACTCTCAATGTAGGGAAATCCTCTAACACACAGTTCACAGTCTCTATGATAACAGAAATCTAACCTCCGATCTCTGTGTCTTTCTTTCTCCATACACATATACGTTTAGCGTGTAGGAGTGGGATTGCTGAGGCAGAGGAAAGTTCTGTAGTTTGAAAGGGCACGGCAGGCAGAGAGGACTGAGCCAGTTGCAGCAGCTGCCCTGGAGATGTCTCAGATTATAATCATCCACACTCGTGTTGTTGACTCAGACTTTTAGGGCTTGGCAGGTGATGTGTGCAACCACAAGCCCATTTGGGGAGTGAATAGCACTCTGTCAAACTCATCATGTCACATCATCTCTATTTCCTCACAAAAGAACATAGAGGATATGCTGTGTATGTGTACATCGTTTGGTAAAGTGAAATTTCTATCATTTGGATAAAGTGACGTCAGTGAAATTACAAAGAAATACACCATATCGTGAGTCCTAGCTGCGAATACTTACCAAATTCTCCCTGTATAGAGGTTTTGAATGACCAAAGTTCATTCAAATCCCCAAAAAAAAAAAAAAAAAATGCCTTGCTGAACACGCAAATCTTTTTTCTAGGGCAGTGCGAATGCTGCTGCCTCACACCTGGTTATTCTGAGGCTGATTCACTGGTAGTGCACCTGGTTTGTTTTTATGAAAGCAGATTTATGAATGTAGCTCTGTGCTTGCAGTATAGGGAGTGAGTGCACCGCGGTCTGATTACAACAGCAAATATGTCAGCACTGAGACAGGAACACATCATGGAAAGTGTCAGCGGCACATCATCCGCAGGCATCTGACTCTGAGTGTGTGCTTCTACGTGTGAGGGGGTGAAAGATATTTGGAGGGCAATAGAAAGAGCCACATGAGACAGATAAAACAGTTGATGATTGAAAAAAAAGAAAAAAAGAATGAAGCTGTGAAAATGTGGTCGTGTAGTGGAAACAAAAGAGAAAGCGGGGGCTGATGAGTCACCAGTGTTGATGGTATGTATGACAAGACACAGCATCAGTCCAGTCATGTCTCCATCAGCCTGTCTCACTCCTCCCAGGACCACCAAATGACATAGGAACAAGCTCCAGGCTGTGTGACGTAGCAAAGGTGGGATCTGTCTGTCTGCATTCCACAGCAGAGCCAAGTAGTCAAAGGCAGGCCTTACATTGTGTCCATATAATGTACTGTATGTATCTGCTGCATTGCTCTGAATTATTCGGCGATCATTATAACTAAAATATACTGGCTTCAGATTGTTAAAGTGGCATTAACACCTGTGAGAATATTCAAATCAATGGACATATCATTTAATGTGACAATTTCTGTTTTTTCACAATTTAATATTAGGATATACATGGACTTGATAACTAAGAATATGTTTGTGCACTACAGTTACCAATATTTTCAGCCAGAATGTTTAAATGGTTTTAATCACTGGTCTTCTATCAGCAGGTTCAGGCTTGATTAGCATGATTAGCGTAACGCTTTCTATACTGCACCACTGTGTCATGACCCATCCCCGTAGTAACTCTGGTTTTTGGTTTTACTTTGGAAATTATTATTTCTTTTGGGTTTTCTGTAACTTTTAGTTCTTGTGTCATTTTGGAAATTCACCTTCCCTTTGTGTTTCTTGGGTTTTTGTCTTCCTGTTTCGTTCTCCTATTGTGTGTCTCTGGTGCTTTTTCTTTTCCCATCTTTATTTCCCTTTCTTTTTCCCACCTGATTTCTGGCCCACCTGTATCTGATTGGTAATCACCTCCAGGATGTATATAAGTCCTGCCTTTCCCCTTTGAGTTTGCCTGAGTGTTGAGCGTGGTTAACTGCCCTTACTTACCGGTCCTTACTCCTGCCCACCTTACCTCAGCCGTGTCAAGCTGCCTGGTAAATTCCTAAACCCCAAGTCCCCAGTTTCTGTCAACTGTGATAAGTCACCAAGCCCAAGCTGAGACAATCTTGATGATAAACCTGACTGACATCATCTCTACAGCAAAACAGATTTTATACAACAGATTGACAGACTGAGTAGTCTTCTCCATTGTAAGTAAATTCATCTTAATGTGTAAATTTGATGGAAATCCCCTTTGATCAACAGAATGTGTTTGGATTTCTGATACAGTTGTAATATTATTATATATAAACACCTGTTGTTTGATCCAGCTGTGAGCTGTTATTTATGTTTTAGCTGAGTGTGTTTAATATGCTGTTATTTAGACTGAAGTGGGAAATGTAAGACATGATTTATATGGAAATTTGAGGCATTTCCCCACTGAAGAGTGGGGAAATGCCATTTTTAGTCAATGATCTTGTGAGGATCTGAATTGCATGCATGGGAATCTCTTTCACTTTAAAGATACTGGCATTGAAACTTAAGACAGTAAAAGGATGAGTTCACCAAATCATATTTCTCATCTACATCTTGCTTTACACTGAGGATAGAGGAGGCTCCAGGAGGCACTTGAAAAGTTTTCACCCTCTGTTGTCTCCCACAGCCCATTAGTGAAGGTGTCTGCCTTTATCAGCTTGATCGCAGCTCTAACCCCTCAATTAACATATCTGCACAGTAGATGACTGGTATGATGATAGAGATGACGCTCACACGAGGATAATGACTAACTCTTCTTCTTCTGCACCCATAATCCATGAGGATTGGCTATACTATTGGAGCACGCATACTGATAATTGCTACGTCAACACCAGCAGCAGCACCCCCACCCCCCTCTTTTTCCCTCCTCTTACAGTAGAGGAGGCAAAACTGTGAGTGGAATTCAAATTCAGCATGTAGTCTCTGCGCTGCAGGTACAGAGCGCACAAAGTAAGAGTGGGTGGGTGAGTGCATGGATATGTTGTGTTCGTAGGTACAATATCAGTGTGTTAGTGTGTATATAATGACTCGTGTGTGGCTATTTTCTAAAGCTGGAGCTCATGTTGCGGTTTATTTTTGTGCCCACACTGTCAAAAAGGAGGACGAGTACATGGGAAAGGGCGCTTGTTTTGTGGTGTTCTTTGTGTGTGTGTGCAAGCCTGTGTGGGTTTATGTTGTGTGAGAGAACATCGCGATATTCCTTTGTTATTTCACAGTTGCCCCAAGCATCCCAAGTAACCTCCCTCCACACAATAACAACAACAACAACATGGCGTTGTTAATTAGTCCAATTAGATGTGAGATTCAGACAGTGTAAGATCTGGTATCATTGACACCGCGAAGCGCCATTCACACCTTATCATATCACACACAACCACTAATGAGAATTCTCCAAGGCGACGGCGTTCATGATGATGCAGGAGTCAGGTTTTTGCTCGCTCTATCTGCCTCTGATCTGCTCTCCGTCCGCCTTGATCCATGTGGTGGTTTGTGGCTCCCAGACTGTGGTCAACAGGAAATGAGGAGGGGTGAATCACACTGGGAACACTGCATTGTCATCACCACATGTCTTAATGAAGTCTTTATGACAAGACTTGATGTGTTTTCTATGAAGTCTCCACTACTTCATATAAAACACCATGAGTGGAAGAGTGACTTCTCATTGACAGACTCCTTCTTGTCTCTTGTTTTTTATAGTTGCCTGCTGGAGCACTCTCAGATCTGAAATTGAACTGTCTTGACTTTAATGGAGCAAACTATTGTCATTATCATTAAGCAGTAAATAATTTTACATTGGTGTGCTGACATTTATGTTGCAATATGTCATGATTCTGTAAATATTCGGTAATTACGTTAGCTTCTCACACTCCTTTAAATGAGATTTTAAAGTTTGTTGTTCTCAGAGGTGAGCTGTGTCTGTTCACGGAAATGAAACCAAATTCACTTGCTCGCTCATGTGAATTAGACTTGATATTTTATACAGTCAGTGTTGATTTGCCCCGATAGGTAATGCCGTGCCAGCTTATGGAACAAATTCCACTAACTATGCCTGGGTGTACTTCCTGCACCAATCATTCATATAAAACCTAGAGAAATGGTGAAATGTTTTACCTAAAATATAACACTTAAGCTCACGGATGCATGTTTTCCATCAATATACACCCACCCTGGGTGAATTTGGTATCTGTTTGCATTCTCACAGTGAGCCTGTATGCATTGCCACTAAAAATCATTTCTTAAGTTCGAAATAAACAGTAAGAGGGATCTGTCTGTACATTTGTCTGTCTAAACAACTACATGACCTCTATGTATATACCACAGAATTATGCTACAATTTGACTAGTATAATCCTGGAATATCGACATGTGACCACACATATAACATAAGTGTCAGATTGAAGTGCAGCTATAGCAAACACTAGATAAACATACACAAACACATTTAGGCTACCACAGATATTGAGCAGCTCTGTGTGAAACAATTATCTTATCTTTACATGAAATGAAGCAGTTATTTATACTAAGTTAAATTCACTTGTTACTTTTCAATTTCTAGCCACTACCTAAAATCTGTCTTTGAAAAGAAGTACTTTTAGACACACTTAGAGCTTTTCAGAGCTCCAAATTATCCAAATTCAACCATTTTGATGATGGACAGAGGTGAATGCATTAGTGTAACATTTTTGCAGGATATTGAATGATCTGTTTCGCTGCAATGAATGGCTGATTTGTATTGGACACATCTGCTTATCCTGACACATGACTCCATTCATTGTACAATATAACATGATGAAACTGACGAAACCAAAGCTATGTATTGTTCAATATATTTCAAATCAAACTGAAACAAAATGTTAAGAAAATGAATACAGCAGCTGTACTAAAGCACAACTGCCAGGTTTCACAAGACTTCATAAACACCCTTTGGTTCTTGCACACCAAGTCACAGTAGAGAGAGATGTCAGACCAGACAAGCCACCAGGAGTCAGTGACTATCTGTTTCTCCCCAGGCAGCCAATCAGAAGATACTCTGGCAGCCACCAGGCCATCTCAGCAGGATCGAGCTTGACTTTGGAGGCAGCTTTTGTGAGAAGAGAGGAAGCAGTGAAGTGGAGTTAGTGGTGCAGTGGATGATGCTCAGAGGCAGGTTGTGATTTTGGCGGGTCAGCTGAGTGGGTCACATCCTGTTACATCATGCCAAATTTGGGGTGTTGGGTCACCCTGCCATCTTAGTCTCCAGCAGCCTGCCTCCCTCATCTGCTGTTCTGAAAAGAACTGGGGAAAAGGCTAGAGATTTGTGTTTTGTGTGTGTGTGTGTGTGTGTGTGTGTGTGTGTGTGTGTGTGTGTGTGTGTGTATTCGTCTTTCTGTGGTTGTGTGGACATTGTTCAAAACCATCATTGTGAGGACACTCGGCATTGGACACTGGACTTTCAGACTGGTCCTCATAACTTCAAAGGTCTGCTTGAGGGTTAGGACTTGGGTTTAGGGTTAAGGTTAGAATTAGGTTTAGGTTAGGGTAAGGGGCTGGAGAGTACATTATGTCAGTGAGTGTCCTCACAACTGCATAAAGACCTACGTCTGTGTGTGTATGTGTGTGCACGTGAACGTGAGTGTTTTGACGAAAGAGTATGAGTCATCATTTGATTATATATTAAAGCTGCTTCTTTGTGTGCTGGTTCTCTCTTTTCTTGTGCTTCCTTTGCTCTGTGTTTGTGCCCGCAGACTTATCTATCTATCTATCTATCTATCTATCTATCTATCTATCTATCCATCTATCTCTCTGTCTCTCTGAATGTGTGTCAGTGCCTACAGGCTTCACAGAGTCTCTTTTTCTCCTTTTTGGGTCCATCTGTCTAGCTTTTTCTTAGCATGTGTGTGCATTTATGCCCATAGGCATCTGCCTCTCTCTCTCTATATATATATATGTGTGTGTGTGTGTCTGCCTGCAGGCCTGTGTGTGTCTTCAGTGTTGCAAATGTGAGCACAACCCATTCTGATATGTTTCATGTCACCAGACGCTTAAACACAGTGACTTAGAATGACATAAACTGTGAATTTAGATTTTTACAAGGTCTGTTTTGTTCTGTTAAAATACTGATTATTACACTCTAAAATTGTGAATTATTATTATCAAAAAATGTATTGTGTGGCGTGAAGACAGTGACATATACATAACCTGTATGAAAATTGATCTCTTCACACACACAGACACGGACACACATAATCATGCTGCATGACGTCGATATTCAGCTGTGACATGTTTTGAGGCGACCAGTTGCAGACAAAATGCCTCTAGGATGAAATTACGAGATAGAGTGTTGATGGCTTACAGGACTTGCCATTACACTTACACTGTGACGCAGGGAGGCAGGTGTCCCACAATGATGTCACTGATGACTTTGCATCAAGCAGAGTGAGGCAGACAAAGGAGGAGGTTGTGCTGTCTGATGCTGGATGGTGTTGAATGGCTGTGAGGCTGCAGCTGCTAGTGGTTTCAGCCAAAGTTTGACATCTTTGAAGTGTTTACTCCAAAGAGAAATAACTCTTACTGTCAGGGAAATACAGTATGTACTGCCGCAGAGATATTTTTCTTTATGTGGATACTTTTTGATACTTATAGATCGATAGATACTTTCACTATTTTTGAGTTTTTTCCTTCTTTTTTTCCTTCACACATATCACTGGGTTGATGGGATTTACACGTGTCACATATTCTTGTGTTTCCCGTCTTCCCTGATGTTTTGACACAGCATCTTTTCTGTGTTTTGTTTAGAGCACATTCCTGTGGCATTATTTTGCCAGCAATTTACTATGTTGCGTAATTGCACAACCAGGCAACCCGTGTGTTATTGTTTTTTGTGTGCATGTGTTACGCATCTTGTGTAATAAATAAATGCCATGCAATTTACATAACAGCAACACTTAAGCAAGCCATATATCGGCTGCAGTCACCACTAAACACTGCATGATGTGTTCTTCTCAGTTTATAGTAAGGCCTCAGATTTACATGTGTCGGTTCAAATGGGCATTAAAGGTGTAATCGTTAAGATTTCATTCTTGTTTGATTTGTTGATAACAGCAAGTGCACTTTATTACTACAGTTAACACACCCTGAGCAACTAGTTTGTCAGACATAAAACAGAAGAGCAACTGATGCATCCGTTTACAGTGCAGCCAAACAAACTCAGCTTATTTTGATAAAGAAGTTCTGATTAGTTATAAATCTGAAAAATTTAGAACTGATCCACTGCTAATTTTTGATGAACAATCATTGACAAATACACTGCATTTACTGTGGCTGCTTCACTGTAATAGCCACCCTGTGTTTCACCTGATGAATGCTTTTAATGTGAAACAGCAGTAAGAAATGTAGGTTGTGTTAACAGCAACTTAATACAACTCTGTTATGGTGTAATGGCAGTGAACAGCAAACAGTGAGGCTGATATCAATGAGATAAAATTGCACTGGATTACATGCATGAATCACTTGTGCGTAGGTAGGCAATCTGAATCCAGACTGGCAATGGCGGATTCCAGCACCAACAATAAAAACTACTATTTAGAGAGATAATTACTACATTGGCTATTACTAAAAAAATATAGATCGTAAATATTATTAAAAATTGGATTTCATTAATATCTTAAGGATTGTAGCCTTCAACACATAAACACTGAAACAGCTTATACTCTTAAAACTTGCTTGACTAGAAGAAGAGACCAGTTCAAAAAAGGTACACATTTCTTCCAAAAGAATTTTCAAAAAAAGAAAAAAAAAATCAAAGCAAGAACAAAAGAATACAGTATATTGGTTTCACAGTTTGTAAATTATCATAACTGGAGAGGCCACTGAGGCTCCTCCTGAACTGAGCGGTCCCTGTTGTGATGTGCGTCATCCAAGAACCTATTGAAGCCTCGTGCAGTTTGTGTATTGACACAGAGGCAGGAATCACACCCACATGTGCGTAGATATACACACAGAAACACACACACACACACCCTCCCACTCTCATCCCTCTCTCAGCCCCATTTCACACATATTTTCATGCATATGCGCACACGGGCCGACTCTCCCTCTCACTTAAACACAAATACAGTATGTACATGCAGGCCAGTCTTAACTGCAGGTAGAGCACAGAGTATGTGTGGTGGTATATGATTCAGCCATTAGCGCTAAAGAGTGCGGAGTATGTGTGTGAACACCACCAACCTAGCACTGCTTTACATGATGATACACCTCCATACACACTGAAATCTCAAAATAACACCCCGCCCTTTATCTCCCTTGTGTGAGGTTGCAAAGCACTGGTGGTGATGATTGTGGCCTAAACCAAGCCACAGAGAGGCTGAGATAACAAAACCATCTCCCCAGCTGGAGACAACTGCATCTGGGTCTGAGTCATCGAAAGGCCTGAGGGAGAGGGCTGCTGCCTCTGGGTGTCAGGGCAGGTAGTCAGTGTTACCAAAGGCGGCACTGAACAGGAATGGCATCGGAATCTGAGGGTGTGTATCTTACACACAATGACTAGCTGCTTTGGTTGGATGTTATTGTTTGAGCAGTCATGATTATGACCTATTACATACATCACAACATCTGTGGAAAAGGTGTTTGTTTAACTCTCATGGAGTTTCGGTTTTCCTGACCTGGAGAGGAGAGGGAAGTTTATGTAAGAGGTTTTGGGAAAAAAAAGAAAGGTTATAATCTTATAATCTTTTAGAATATTTTGGGGTATTTTGGCCTTAAATTGATGGTGTATGGTCAAGAGGCGGACAGAAGATATGGGGAGAGACAGAGAGAGATGACAAGCAACAAAGGTCGTGGTATGTGTTTTAGGCCACCATGACATCCCCAGGTGCTTTTAGTATATTTGCTTGGGTAACAAATGACCTTGTTGCATTTATTCAAAGAGATTTTTGCAGGAAATCATCTCAAGTCTGGACAAGATTCTGGGGATCTTGTTTGAACACAATTTTCCATTTCAATATATGGCATTCATGGAAAATTTACCTTGTGAACATGATATTACTTGTAATACAGTAACATTCAAATGTACTAGCTATAAGAAATAAGTGATAAAGGCAGTAAAAGAAGAGAAAATTACATTCACCATTTTATATAGTGGCATAATTTACACTAGGTTGCTGACAGATTGATTAACTAGAAAGAATGTTGCACCTGTTTACAGCAGCTATAGGTGAGAGAGCCACAGGGCTAACACTGCAAAATAATATTCACACTCCTGTAACCATCTAATGAGACTTAAATGTTGACACTGGGTCCCGTGATCTTTCGCGGAACAGCTTGTGCATACTCAGCAGGGTATCATGTGACAAACAACAAATGGAATTTACCAAAAAACAAAAACATACGTGACTCACAGGGAAGGAAGGTGCACGCACAAGTCAGTGGGTGTGACCAGATGAATGTTTGATGGACGCACACCTCTTTGTTGGTTTGTATGCAAACACCAGGCGTGTCCAACAGGAGTTTTTTGATTATTGCTCCTCCTTATGTCGGCAAACTTGACTCAATACACGTGTCACATCACTTATCCACCCTGGCTGTGACAGAGATGTTTACTCAGACTGATCTGAGAAACATCTTGTGACTGAAATGTCAACAACAAAGTATTCAGGTGTGAATCTGTTCTTTTAATTTGCATCTAACTTTAATAAACGTTATAGAATATTTAAAATATCAGTGTGTTTACAGTATTAAATAGCATAACTATGACAATTTGAGACTGAAAGACAACGATAAATAAATTATAATGATGAAAAGGTCATTAGAACAGTCATGGGGAAGTGGAAATTTGTAGGAGTCCTGTTAATGGTGCAGAGCTGTCACGGCTGAGTCACAGATCTCAGCCTCGCCTCTGAGCTGCACTCCCTGACTTGTTAGCGAAGGTGTCATCGTTCCTGCCTGCAGGGTATGAAAGTAAATGCCTCATGTGAAACTAAACTAAACAATAACTTCCCAGTCTTTCACTAACAAAGGATGTTTGCCAACCACACTTTCTGGAATACGCTTACTCGCTGAGCTTTATCTAAAGGCAACAAAATCCATGTACCATCACCTCTGAAGCTGACTTATTAATACTTTATATCTCTTATATTTTTGTTTAACCAAAGTGTAAAAACAAGTTCATTGCTATACCGAGGCTTATGTCAGGAAGTCACATATTCCTCAGTTCTACCCGAAAAAAGCCTGAGAAGATGTTCCCCAGCTCTGTATTTGCTTAATATGACACTGACTGTTGTGGGAACTCTGATAAATGGGTGTAAGGGGGGTTAGGAAATGGATCAAATTTGTCTCAAAGATAAAAGGAGGGTTAATGTGTGTTAGAGTATTGGATCTGGGAACATAGGATGCTGGAAAAGGAGGACCTTGGGAATATAGTTACACCCATATGCCAGGCTATTACTTTGGTAGTAGTACTAAGCTAAACTGGCTGTAGCCTTACAATTAACAGACAGATATGAAAGGGGTATCGGTTTTCTCATCTAACTTTGAGCAAAAAATAAAAATAAAAATAAAAAAAGCCAGTAAGTGTATTTCCTAAAATGTGAAATTACTGCTTTAAGGTTAGGGTGAGTTTGTGGTCATGGTTAAGTTAGAAAAACATGGCTCATGAAAACCTCAGTCACAGAGTGAAGTGTCTTTATGTTACTTGAATCTGCCAGACTTGAAGATTGGGCTGGAAACTCTTCTCTGCAACAGCAAACCCAACCCGAAAAAGTGGGAGAAAATAGATGGAGGAAAAGGGACTTGAAGGTGATTTCCACTGGGTGTTTCACTCTCTAACCGGTGTTTCCTTGAACGTAACCTCTGTACAGCTCACTTTCTTGAGCAGGGAACACATGTTTTATATTTTAAGATACCAAGCGATTTCAAGCTAAAGCGACAATCTAATCACACCTGTTAGTTGCCACAGTGTAACCACTTCCTTTGTTATTGTTGGCCACTGTGCTGTTCAGTTTGCACTCATGTTCCAACTGCAATTACAAACCCAGAATAAACAGTTCATATGTCAAGGTGGATTACACTATGTGATAGAGCCTCAGCTTCTCTTGAATGCACCCTTGTCCATAGGCACCTGGCCCCACCCCTTGCCCCCTGCCCTTTCACCTGGAAGTACCTGGCACTAAACCACACACATAAGGGCCACATGCTCAAACATTCAAAAGAACAGTGGGGAGAGAAGGCACTGGAGGTGTGTTGCATTGTTTTTGCTATGTATTATTCCTGGATTTCATGTAATGGACATATTTATTCTCTCATACTCCAAGTGAATCAGCTTTTGAGTTGGGTGTCCACTAAGCAAAAACAAAAAGGTATTTTGGGTTACATTTCTTCATAATTTGAATGTATATAATCAGTTTACATAACAATATTATTGTGTTGTTTACTTTCTTGGCCACTGCTGTTTTGCCTGAGTTCTGTCTTTAATTGGGTCTCTTGGTTTAATTCCTTTGATTATGGGTTTCTCTCTGATTGTTTTTTAAGCTGTCGCCTGGGTTTTATTCCCGTGTTGTGTTTTATTGAATGCACAGTTTTCTTTTACCGTTTATATCTAGGTTTTAACTTAATTTGGTTCTTATTAATTGCTCCGCCTATTTTAACCATGTTTGTTCTTTTATTCTAGGACATGGCTGATAGCCCTCAAGATGTGCCTGTTGAGTGGGTGGCTTCCCCATTTCCCTCTACACGATGATGGTAATTGCACATTCGCCCTTGTTAAGTTTGCTGTGATTGTTGTGTGTGTGTTTTGGGGGTAGTTGTCCACAACTATAGACAGAATTTGGCCTCCCTTCTCCTGGTACTGTTTAAGCATTGGTGTCCTCAAAACCTTCATTACTCCTCTTAGTTAAAACCATTAAAACTGATTTTATGCTGTTCTATGCTATTAAGTATCGCTTCCTCACCCTTGGTAACAACTAGGACCTGTTCCCTGTAAAACTGGAGCTCCACTGGAGCATCAGCCAGCCATAAACCTCTCATTCTGATCAGCACTTCTCCCCAGGTGGGATCCCATTTGCTACTTTGTATCAGCCTCGTCATCATCATCCTCACTGACATTAAGCCCCGTTACCATCATCATCCTTTAAGATCACACCTAGTTTAACAGCCAGGGTTGCTGCGTGCACACACAGTGCACCGTCCTCCCGCCCGGCAGCTCTGCATGACGTGAGTTGAGCTCTTGGCTCGGGGCTGCGGCCTGCTGGGAGGAAGCAGAAGCCAGAGGAGTGGAGGAACAGATTGGGCAAGATTACTCACTGTTGTCTGTATCTGAGGCCTGTTTGTGCAGGATGTTGGTGGGTAAACACGGGGAATCAGGGTGCCTACAGTGCTAGGACCAGATGCCCCCCCACCCTGTCTGTTTCCTTCCCCCCAGGATCCAGACAGTTTGACAGGGAATGTTCACCAAGTGATAAAAGAATGGAGGCAGTAACAGAAAGAAATACAATTGAGCAACACTACAGGAACTGAAAAGGAAACTTGCTGAATGTGTACAAGTTCGGTGACAATATACACTGTTTGGACATCACAGTGTTTACAGTAATTAAACTCAACTGTAGAACAGGTCAAATTTCCTTAAAGATAATAGCTTTAATATAAAGGCAACTAAAGCCTGGTCCTCTCCCGCCTTAATTCTCTATGCTCTTGGAGATGTTGTAAAATATTTAACCTTTATTATCAGGATAGACAGATCTTCATGCTCTTCAAGACTGACATAAAAATTCAAAACACATTATTCTTGGCACATAGGAATCAAACCAATTTCAAAACTTACTTGCCAGGATAAGAAAATCAATACCTCTCATGTCTTTACTGGAGCCAATTAGCTTATCTTAGCTTAGCATAAAGACTGGAAGCAAAGGGAAATTAAATTAAACAACATATAAAATGTTCATTTTTGAGGTTTTACCTTAAGTACTGTTTTAGCTTTTTGCCATAACTGCACTCAAACACAGCCTGTGACCTGGGTATGAATTTAACAGGGTGATGAATTACTTGTGCATTAAAAGCACACACCCAGGAGATAACATTTCATGATACCCACACAGTTGTTGATGATTTAACCATGGAAATATTCCGCAAAATTACAATGATTATTTCCTAGCTCACACCATGTGATATTTATGCAAAGCCGCACCACTCATTCAGAAACCTGTGACTCTCCCCACCCATAGAATTTGCATATTAAAATGACTTTAACAGACTACTTTGACTAAGCAAGCTTGCAGTGGGAAGTGACATTTCTTCAAATGAAAACGGGATCTGCCTGAGGAAACTACAGTCCTTCCTAATCATACATGTTTGTGTCTTACTTCAAGAGAACTGCTACGAATGTGGGTGTTACTGACACAGAGGAAAACAGGCTGACACACATGCCGGGGCACATAAGGCAACAAGCTGACATAATACATGCAGTAATATACAAAGGCTTTCTTGCATATTTCCTAATCACACGTGTTTCTTTGACACACACCCTGATCTTTCTCTCTCTCTCTCACACACACACACACACACACACACACAGTCAGATGTATGTGAACTCATTTACAGGGCCAGGTTTTCTCGCCACAGCATTCCCCTTTACAAACACCATTTGTGCTGACAGGCCCTGAGCTTGACATGATGACTCAAATACACCCTGTGGTGGTGAGATACATGTGCTGATTGCTGTTTCGTTACCACTGACCACATCTACTCAAACACATGCACTGTATCCTCTGTATCTCTAGTTGTCTGACTGACTTTATTTCCTGAGAAAAACACTTGATTTACCTTTGACTCGAGGGATTTCCCTTTTAAACAGTTGGTATGTGAAAAAAAGGTGCATCAAATTTCAAGCCTTGCAAGATAAAAAGAGTTTAGATTTTAGCCCTGAAGTATCGGAGAGGCTGGAAAGTATAGGAAATTGGACAGTCATGGTTGGCCTCCCAGCACAGGCTTGGAAAAAGTAAATAGGAGGGATGACTATGTGGCATTCATACTGCTTTTTTAACAGCAACATTTTGCCACTGAGCCAGACAATGTCACAGTGAAGCAGATCAAGCTAAAAGGAGATGGCTATTTGCACTGGGTGTCTCCAAAAGTAAAAGGTCAAATCCGTACCCTGGATAAATAAAGGTTACTATAACATTTTAGTTATCTGTGCAACTGGCTGTGTATCTGCACAGTTCACCAACCAGCCTCAAGCCTCCTAACAAAAACGGGTCCATTTCCTGTTGTAGAGGAAGTACACGGCTGGTTCTATGTCACTTGCCAGAACAGGGACAGGAAGAACACGCTGGCCAACAGGAAACTGTTCCCTTCAGCATGCCAAACATTGTCCACAGCAATGTTTGGATGACCTTTCTAATCAGGGTTGTTGGTGCTGAATCCACAGTTTTGTTTTACACATGTAAGTCCAGCACTTGTTGATCCTGTAAATCCACAATGAGTACAGCGTATGGGGGCAGGGACTCATGTTGAAACAAGCCTTCATCGCAGTTAGTATTTTTTTCATTATTATCAGACAAACATGGCTTATTTTTAGGATGTGTGAAAAGATTTATAGGATTTCTGGAGAATTTAACCCACACAAGATGCATGCTGAGAAGTATGCTGTGTATGCCATGTGAAAACAACTTAACATTGCAGATGTACTGGTATCTGTTGTGACGTTTTTAACTTTGATCGAAAGTTTCCATTTAATAACATATTCCGACAAATTCAGAGCTTCTTTTTACACCCCAGTTGACATTTAATAAGGCTTATCATCCTGCACTGGACCTTGTTATTTTGTTCCTCTTTAAACAATAGACATTACATCTTTTTTTTATTCTGGGGAATTCACTGTAAAAACAAAAACTACCACCTCGTTGTAAAGGGGAAGTACAGTAAACCACAGTACAGTTTAAGTACAGAAACTGAAAAATGCACAGTGCATCATCATGGTGTCTTCCATTACAGTTATTAAACTAATATACCACAATAAAGGCATTAAAAACATGCACACTTAGTAGTCATTCAACCTCTTTTCTGCCATAAAGTCTACCTTTACAACATTTATAATGTTTAATTTTTTTGTGACATCGTTGCAGATGTGTAAATTCAATACTTTTAGTTATTACTAAGGACATAGTTAGGGGTGAAATTATTAGAAACACCTCTCAATGTAATGCAACCCAGTACAACACTAACTACAGCCCATAACTGAACTCAGTAAACATTATAAGCGTCATAAAAGTAGACTTTATGGAACAATTGCATGACACTGTACAGGTGTACCTAATAAAAAAGTGAACACTGACTGTATTTGCTCAGCTCTATAAATCAGTTATAGTTTACATGTATGGCAGTGTTTAAGTTATTGTCAAAGTATTGATATTGGAGCTTACATTGGGTTTATTTCATTTATTCAGAAAATTTCTGAGAGCAACACAAACAAAAAAGAGAAGAAAACCACAGACGGGCCACGCACTTGAGCCTTTCACACATTGAAAGGCCTTATGCAAATTGTTCACAGCACCACAGCATGAACACATATTTTCATTTGCTGTTTTTTTCTCAGGAAGTCCATGTAGGGCAGACAGTTTGAGTCTCAGTTTACAACAAAGTTTCTCATCTCAGGTTTAATTTTAGTCCACAATCATAACAGTGGTCTTGGTTACAGATGTTTAAAACAGACCGAAAGAGCTTCACATTAAAAAGGAACCACATTAACCCTCCCCATCTCATATATTTGCACGCTGTCACAGAGTCACCACATTCTCACACAGCCCCTCCCATCAACACTGAAATCACACCAAAAACACAGCAATCAGCTCAGTGGAGTCTCAACGTGACTTCAGACAGTCATCACCACTGAGGTCAGCAGCATCATTACCACACTGACTATGGCAACTGCTAATAAGAGTGTGAATGCGGGCGGGCGGCCGCATGGTGGTGACTCATCGGGTGATGCCTGACCCCCACAGTCAGAGAAAATGGACACTAGCTAAAGGAAAACTTGGTGTTTGTGTGTGTGTGTGTGGGAGAGAGAGAGGGTTGTTGGCGTTGGTGCAGTCACAGCAGACAGAGATAGCCAATTAACTTCTGCGCTTTGACGTCAGGTGGAATTGGCAAGCTCCAACAAGGAGGAGCGCACAGCAGGTGAAGTTGATTTTGGAGAGTGACGGTGTAGAGGGAGGCGAGAGGGGTCGGGAATCAAGAGCGAATGCTATTTGAGTTGACATTTATCAGGTTTGCCGTCGGAGCGATGGGTGAAACAAAGTGCAAGTTGGGAGGATGAGTCAAGAGGCAAGGTAACTGCCACCAAATGGGATAAAATAAGCTTTTAAGGCATCATCTGTCACTGAGCAAGAGCGTTGGTGCGGTGGGGGTGATCACTCCTCTTCCTCTGACTCAGTCAATTTGCTCATAAAGGTCTTTCAACCATGCTACTGTAGCTTGTGTATGGGGAAGCTCTTCTTCTAATCACCTCCTTCACATATTAGTCAATCTGAAAGACATAAGTGTCTTAAGGTGTGTGTGTGGGTATTTGTAAATGGGTATGACTGTGTGCCTCAACCTTGTCTCCTACAAAATGCATTCATATGCAACTACACTGCGTTAGCGGATTGTATTCAGTGGCAGCATTCAACACCAAAACAGGAAGTAGTGTGATGTTTAGATATTGCATTGAACAGACAGTTGGTGTTGGTGGGTTTTCCATGATGACCGTATGACCCAAAACAATTAATATGATTCATATCCATCCCCACAATATTTCAGATTTGGTTAAATTTAAGCATTTGGGATGACCATTTCCAAAATGTGGGAAGGTTAAAGCATGGACAAGTTTATGAGGGACAGTATGTAAATCTTAAAAGTATCTTTAGCCACAAAAGGGAAGGTGGGCAGAAAAGGTTTTGCAAACTGCTGGGGTTAGGAAAATATTGAGGTCATGGTTAAAACAAAAGGTCATGGTTGGTAGGAGATGGGATACGGTCTGCTAAGTCAAAGTCACATTAACATATATAACATAGGTCATTGAAGGCATTTGAACAAATGACCAATTTCACATTTGTTTCAGTTTCACATTTGCCTACATCCTGTCCTATACTACTAGCCTTAATTTAGGATATTGTACAAATAACCAGAACAAATCCTGATTGTGAATGTTTTGCAGACGTGTTCATACAATATGAACATTCTCTGATACATAATGAAAAACATAAGAAATCAAAACAAGGCTCACCTTCTTGACAGTGGAAATCAATTAAAAGGGCAAATGACAATATGTGACTGTGACAATATAAACAACAAATGGACAATAGACAATGTCAACATATACAGTAGGCAAAAGTGTCCATGTGTGCACTTAATCATTTGTGGCCGCTGACAAAATACCTGGATAGAAGTGACTAATGTCTCATTTGAGTGAGCTTGCTGCCACTACTTGCAGACAGAGTTATATTGTATTTGTATTATGTGATTTGAATACAAAAAACAATGATATGTATTGTGTATTCTGATTAAAGATAGCTGTGCAGTTGTGGATTACATCCAACAATTTACTTGTGGGAAACTTGCGTGTGTGACAAACTGTGAAACTTGACAGCTGCTCAAATAGTGACAGGTTGTATGTTATCTTTGAACACTTGGTGCAAAATAAAGTTTCTATTTATATTCAAAGCTGACATGCTGAGAAGCTGTCCTGCTTTTTGCTCCCAGATATTGTAAACTAATCTGAAGAATGCATTGCTGCATTTGCTTTTTGACTGCGTTCCATTAGAGATACAGTGATGCAAAAATCTATACTGTGGATTATTATTATTTTGGTGTCAGGACTTTTTCTGAAGCACTAGCCTTGTGTTCACAAAGCAGTGTGAGATACAGCTGACCACCTCTTTGCTTCCTGCCCCCAGATCCTCCCTATAGGAATTCCACTCAGAGGGGAAATGCCTTGCTACCATCCAGCCCTGCCCGGCTCCTCTCTGTGGGGAGACGTCTGCTTGCCTTGTCCCCTCTCATCAGTGCCAGAGGTACTTCATGATAACAGGCTTTACCTCCGTCGCTGATTGAATTCAGGTAGAAGGGCTCATTTCCAGGGCATTGATCTCTTCCTTAATGAACAGACACCGCGGAGCCTTTTGTATCAAGACTCCTAGCTTTACATTAATAGTGGTGAAATTCAAGCAAACAAAGAACAGAGATAACCTGGCTCTGAGTATATCTGCTTCCACTTATATCTAGGGAGGGATCGTAGCAAGATGCTCCATCAGTAGCAGCGGTAGATTAAATGGCCATTAGCGTACGTCAGAGGCTTGACTTTCAGGAGACAGGAAATTACCTTCTGATCTTTTCTTTTACCTTTTTACCAGGCAAATTGATTTTTTACAACATGAAAACAAACACAAGATGATGATTTTCCTGCTGCCCGAGTGGCTGGCAGAGCAGAAAAACAAATTATCCCAAGCAACAATTTTCCAGCAATTGTGACTCGTCACCACTGTGTTGATGCTGCAGTTGCCATTTAGATGCTATTCTCCGGCCCAACTGACAATATACTGTATGACTCAGAATGAGATGCTTAAGTGTGTTTCTCATTTAGACCTTCATGTGATGTCTCTATGTGTGTCACAGGGAGACAAGATGAGGAAAAAGGAGGAAAATAGATCAATGACAGGGAGGAACTAACGTGACTGGATATTACTGAGAAAAGGTAGCAGTGTTCTCAGTAATAATTAAATGCTCTTACACTACATTAGTAATTACCTTGGCATCTTCCATGTTGTTTTGTAATAGAAAATCTATTTTCCAGTCTATTATCTTTGCATCAACTTGCCTTATCTTTTTCTACTTCCATTAGTGAAATGAGAAACAGAAAGAACATTTCAGGCTTGATAAGTGGAGAGATGCGTAGTGATAGCAGGGAAGGGGTATGATTTTTGGAGGAAACAGTTTTGTAAAAGTAGCATTTCTGCTCTTTTAAAATCTTTGTTTCCTGTTTTTAAAGTTGCTGCAAAATTGTGACTCCAATCAAAGTCTGTCCCAGTCAAAGCCCCGCTTTTTAATTCTGCAAGAGTCTGGACAGAGAATTGAAAGGTACCTCACAAAGAGCATGGGTTTTGATAGTGGTATTGTGTGGTAAGATGGACTTTTCCTTTCATGTCTGAACTCTTTGTGCTGCTGGTCTCTTCAGTCCGCCTCAATGTCAAAGAGAACTGTGTGCCCGCTGTCCCTCTGTAGAGATGGAAATGACAGTGAGAGGGTATTCCCTAAAGATATTTCTATCTGATCCTCTACTGGTTTGTATTTGTGTGTCTGTGTGTGCGGGGGTGTCCTATCCATACACTGTGATGGACCTTTGTTGCTCATTTCTCTCTGACTGACTCAGGAATGAGGATTATTTTTCACCAGGCTGACTCACCCACAGCATTTTGATCATCATCTCAATAACTGTCATAAGAAAAGGTCATTCTTTCTCACATTCACACCATGTTTCTGTGTTTCTGCTCGGAAACACGGTGAAAGTTTAGCTGTAACGTCCTCATTAACAGAGAACAGATGTGTGAGTTTGGAAGCAACATTATTCCACGATAGCGTTTTAAAAGTCAGTGTCTATCGTGGCACCTTCTACTTACTACTATATGGCACAAAATCACATATCTGCCTTATAGGGCTCAGCGGCCTATACAGCATATACCTGTGTTCCTGGACCCAACATCATTATATGACACACACTCACACACCAACGTTTGTATTCATTTGTCAGTGTAATGGTTAACCCAAGAGAACTATCTTTGTTGTGGACAGAGGAGATTACCTATTGATTAGTGAGAACAGATAAATTGTGGTGGATCAGTGGATTGACTCGTCAGCTGTGTCTTAAATGTGGATGGAGACCATCTGTATCCTACATATTCTAAGTGTGGTCACACTGTAACAACGACAAAATTCAGTGTGAAACTGCCAGTGTGCACTAATGTCAGTTTGAGTGTGTTGTTGGTGGACAACCCAAATAAACGCATGCATGAACATTAAATATTAGTTAAATCAATAACAAGGTTGTGTTGGTGGATTGAGCCGCAGCAAAAAATAGAATTAGCATGAAGGTACTAGCAGAGTAATTATGAGCAGTGTCAGGTCATAATGACCTGGCATTAAGCCTTCATAAACATTGGCGGATGTCACTAGTCAGCTAGCAGCCAAGCAGCTAATAAATGAACTAGTGATTGTGAAGCATGAATGAAGCAGCTGGTGCCAATAAACTGAGGCAAGTATGACTGTAGCCCAGTGCTCTGCCTGAACACCATGTCCCATTACTTTACTTTCTTGAACACTAACTGCTAATATGGTGCACTTATTATTAGAAGAGAATGAATAATATCAGACATCAAACTGTTGATGGAGCACACACACACACGCGCGCATACACACACACAGTCCCTCTCTCCTTCAGCTCCAACATCTCTGACCCACATATCTGCCCTCTTCTGCCCCTGCGGGATTCTGGAGGATTAATGTCGGATTCTCATTGATGGCAGCACAGCAGCTTAATGTCAGTCTGCCTCTTCACTCACAAACACATCCTCACACAACCCGTCCACCCCACAAACACACAAAAGCGCACACATGCTCATTGACCCCCATGCTCCACTGTTCTCTTCTCACCTAGCTTAATCAAATCAATCAGTCATTACTGGGGACTTTTTACATGATTACAGATGGCAATGTACCAGTCAGTGCATTTGAGGTGTGTTTATGTAATGATGCTTCAAAAACCAAAAATATACTCCCTGGTGGTGTAAAATAACCTTCATATATAAATATAATTAATCTATTTGCTGGGACTATTTGCATGTTGGTCAATACATGTGACTCAGCAGTTTCTTCTACCACAAGCCAGGACCTCTTGATTTCAAACTCACTTTCTGGAACGTACTGGAATAAAAAGATCTTTCCTCCCACTGACATTTAAAGACACTCCCAACGCTGTGTGTGCTGTGTTTTTACTCAACATATTGTGTCACTGACATTAGCAGGTACAAACCTCTCACCACAGTTTTGTTGCACTAGCCCAACACTTGCAGTATCTGTTGGAGCACTCACCATTGGCTCAGTGTCAAGGTTGCGAGAGATCAGCTCAGATGTGGTTTGGACACTGTCCACTGCCCACATAGCACGCTCCTCATCTGTGACTTAGTCATTCATTACTGGAATGTGCATCATTTCAGATTATTCCATGCTGGCATGGCTCTTGGGGTTATATGTAGCAAAGGTCAGTATGTTCCTTTGTCAATTAGAGCCACATTAACTGACATAACATGAATTTATTTATTTTTTTTACCACTGTGGGGCCTTTGGGGAACCACTGCATTGTCACCTTATAGTTAAACATGTTAGCAAACAGTTGCCTATTTATGCATCCAGCAGACATGAGCAATATTATCATGTAGCTATAATATTTTGTCTCCTTTTAACTCTGGTTTGCTCTGCACTAACTCCTGAGAAAAATATATGTATTTTTAGCAGCTAAATGCTCCACTGTGTTCACCAGCTAGTCACTAACTGTGTCTGTGGGGCAGTTAGTCTACAGTCGGTTTAACTGACTTTTTGTTGTTGAAAACAGCTGCCTGCTGCAAATAGAGACAAAGCTGAACCACAGCAGTTAAGTTGTGGACCATTAAATAATAAATAAACAAGAAGTTTAAATAAGAAATGATAAATAATAAACGTAGTAGCCCTGAGGGGAACTGCAGAGTTGGACGATAGTTCTCTGTATATTTACCACTATGAGCAACCCCTTTCACATTACACATAGTTATTTGATCAAATGTCAGTATAAAAACACTGGTTAGTGTAGCTTTAAGATACGTGCAGCACACAAGTGAATGGCCTTATAAGAAACATTTCATGAAAGCAGCCAAACAGGTCAATCACCCTTAATGATATTTTTTCCATTTGATGATCTGAGCATCTGATGATCTGTGAACTAAGATTGTTCACATTAGGAACATGCATGTCACCTGCCAATATACTAATGTACAGTACTCTTTTGTACATCAGTCCCAATACCTTCATTTCCCTTGCAATATTCTAATTTTCCTTTGCCTTTTTTAACAATGACCCCAAAATTTGGGCACAGACAAACTCGCCCCAAAACAAGAAAGTGATAGGTTCAAACCTGCCAGCCTTCTGGGATGTCTCTGCGTGGAGTTTGCATGTTCTTTTCGAGCCTGAATGGTTTCCTCCCACGGTCCTAAGACATGCAGGTTAGGTTAATTGGTGACTGTAAATTGCCTGAAGGTGTGAATATGAGCGTGACTGATTGTCTGTTGTTCTGTGTCAGCCCTGTGATTGACTAGTGACCTGCCCAATACCCAGTACCCCACTGTACCCCGCCTCTCAGCCAATATGAGCTGGGATCGGTTCCAGCCCCCGCCATGACATTCATGGATAAGCAGTTATAGCTAATGGATGAATAGGATGGATGGATAAGACAGATCATATTAGGTTGCATGCCAACTACCAGTATTTTCCCACAACATGTATACTGTGCACTCTGCATCAGTCCCAGTACATTCATTTCACTTGATGTATTCTCAGTTACCATTGCCTTTTTTCATCAGTTCACCAAGATGATTTGGCTTCTTCAGACTTCTGTCAGTAAACCAACTTGCTTATAAAATTCTTAGATCTAAATGCGATCTAGCGGATCTATTTTATTGTTTATACATGCTAACTCACATTAGCCACCTTTATAGCAGGGCTTGCAATGGTGATAGAGTATATGACCATATTCAGTGGAATTTAATTTCCAGTGTATCTGTAATGTACAGTATGTCAGCTGTAATGGATGAATGGTAGTGGGCAGAATGACAAATAAATAAATGATAATGTCTTCCCAAGTATTAGAGACCATTAGTCATAGGAGAACATGGACCGATGATGTATTAATTTGGAGAACTTGTTGAAATGAATACATGAACACAGATCAGGATGTCCTTTCCCTTTACTTTTGGCTTGTCAGTGAAATTACACGTCAATGACAACACGTCCTGTTTGTCACCCTCCCGTCCGACCTGATCAGGACTTACAATCTTGTCTTGTGTAGGATGCGGCCACTTGATCACAGTCGTTTATTGCCCCTTACGTGTCTACTGTCCTCTTCTACCCTCCTTACGCCACTCCAACCTCCCATCCCACCCACAGACGGCCTTATCAAGAAGCAGCATTTCCTCCTAATCAAAGCGGTGGGTTGTCCAGATAAAATTAGTCCCTCATTCTATCTGATAGCTCTGTGGGAAGGAAGGAAGGGGTGAGGGGGGGAGCGGGGGAGGAATGCCTCCAGCAATAAGGGATGTGTAACCTTTGTGTTCTCTCGAACATCCAAACTCTTCTCCCTGAGTCAGTTGGTTGAGGTGGAAGCCTGGGGAGTTACAGCCAATGTAAGAAGAAGAAAAACACAAGAAATTTAGAGTCAAACCTCCCACACTTTTCCTTCTCTCTGTCACTGATTGGGGGAAGTTAGATAGAGACAGACAACGTATGAGTCACCGGCCCAGCCCCTACCCCAGCTTCTCTGAGAGATTGTTAAAGAATGATGTAGAAAGAGGAAATGTCAAAACCCAGCTGACCGCCTGCATAAACTCATGACCACCTTCAGTGAACTGAGTCACCTCAGTTTAAACACAATCATTGTGATTACAAGCCAATGATGTGTCATAAACATGCAGTATATATGAGTGTGTATGCAGTGGCATGGTCCACCTTGATGATGAAATTACACAGTTCTTGCCCACCCACTGATTATCTGTCATTGCATATCATGCAATATGGAGTCTAGTCAGAGGCTTTCATTTAAATGTGGTTTCTCAGTTTGAGTGTGGTTTGTCCTTTCCATTCACAAAAATGCTGTGTGAACGGTTTATTTAATGATTTCTTTGGCCTCACATGCAGTAGGTTGCGTCAGCTTTCTATGGCTGACACAAAGTTTTGTATTGATACTACTGATTATTTTACCATTATGCTTTTTAATGCCAAAAAAATACAGTACTGAGCATTTTGTTTCAGATTTTAATTGTTGTGATGGTGCTATTTTTGTCATATGTATATGCATAACGCTTGTGTGTAGGTCTTGCTGTGTATACCCAGAAAGAAATGAGAGGGAGTCCAGAGGTTGTCCATAATCCTTTTGAAACAACTGTAAAACTTAAATCTTAAATCTTGCATTCCATTTTGTTGTTTGATGATGTTTGTCTTTAATTTTTCCTATTCAACTGGCATTCTGGGAAATTAATCAAATCACCAACTGATGTATGTATGATGTATGCATTGATAGAAAGTACACATAACTACCTGAATGATTTGATCTCAATCACAAACAAAGGCTATACACCAGTGAAGTGTAATTTCCCTTTAAGTAATGGTGGTGCAGAGAAGCAGCTGCCACCAACAGGGCAATGGTGTTGCTTGTGTTACCAAGCTATCATCTCTGTGTGTCCAGAATCACTACAACCCTCGCTGCAAATGTTTTCCTCCATTTCTCCAACACACTGGCACCTGCCCACAATGATAACAGTTTGTGTGTGTGTGTGTGTGTGTGTGTGTGTGTGTGTGTGTGTGTGTATGCGTGCGTACTAATGTTGTATATGTTGTGTGTGTGTGTGTACATACAATATGCCTGTACCTACTTCCTATGACGTGGGCACTCCCCAGTCGCCACCCGCTCCCAGCGCTCCTATCTATTACATCTTTCCATCCCTGCCTCGGTCTTTCCATCCACTGAGTGGGAGAGCGTCTATGTCTGTGTGTATGTGTTTACGTGCAGGTGTGTATGTGTGTGTGCGTGTGTGTTGTGTGTGATTAAAGCATAGCAGTGCAATCTGTAAGGTCCCAGTGAGTTTAATTCCAGCTGAGTGGATTTGGCTTTGTGCCTCCCACACAGGTGATGAGAGGGGAGGATGGAGAGAAGGGGAAACAGGCTGGACAACAGGGGATGAGAGAAGAGGATGGAAGTAAAACACAGAGAAGGGGAGGTTGGTACAGACAGATAGACAGACAGGGGGAGGGAGGGGTGAGTGCAGGAGTGACTCTTAAGTTCCGGTCTTTAATGAAAAAAAAAATCCCTTATCTCAGAGCATCTGCGCGGGGGAGGGTTTCTGAAATGGCTTCCCATGAAGGTCACATACTATTTGTTTCCATGATGAGCCACAGTCCTGTTGCCAAATCTATTGTGTTTTGATTGTGAAGTAAAACCCTATTGTAAGGTACAACCCCAGCTGGTTTGCAGCCACTAACTTGTAATTTCCCAGAGGAATAAAGTCAGCATTTGCATGTCTGGACACACAAGATGGTGTTGCATATACAAAGTGTTGATTCGTTGTGTTATAATATCTGTATTCTTCTCTACATCATGTCTTATTCTTTACTGAGCAATGACTCAGTGTACCCACTCGGATGATTTTTCAATCATTTATTGAAGAATTCCTGGACTGTTCAGATGGTGAGTCATATTAAAGTCTGAAATACAAACACCTCAGTCATTTTTACTGTAAACCATCAGGACCCTGTGGTACTGATGTGACATTTAATGTACTGTACTTGCTGAGTCGAGTTTCATTCATAGTGAACACCACAACATGCTTTGTCATTTCAGGTGATCACATGCAAAATGATTCAGAATTTAAACTTGACTACGCAACTGAATGTATGACATTGTTTCATTGTATTTTTACTTTAAGATCCCTCTTCATCTGAGGCTTCAGTCTTAAACTACAGGCCTCACTGTTTGCACACTTTCACCTTTAAAACACACACACAGCTGCAGATACAAATACTCAATTGTCTGCAGGAATGTTTTCGAGCTTGCAAGAGATCGTACTTCCTTGAACAACAAAGGCCGGTTTGCCAGGATATGGGGAAGTCCTCAGTAAACGCTGGAGGCTGTTTTGCCTGTAAATCAGTTATATTTTCCCTGAGCTTTTGTTAGCTGACAATGCCTACAAAGACATAGAAGAAGGAAATAAGGCACCCAAACACTGACTGGCATTCTCTCTGAAAACTTTACAAAGCTTCTTGAAATTAGCTCTCTGGTGTTGTGGCTTTGTGAAAGTCCCACGAGTCGATCTGTCTATCTGAAACTTTTCCAACCTCTTTCCTTTATAAATAGTTTTATATTTATTTCATATTTCACATCTGTGTATCCTCTAATTTTATACATGAGTAAGGGTGAACTCTGACAAGTCTGCCCAGCCACTGTGACTGGAATGACTTCTCCACAAAGGCCATGATATTAAAAGCTTTCATGTCCAGTCCTCCTGCGTTCATACACCCTGGATTATTTTTTTTCTCCATTCATAGAAGCTTGACGTACATTACCATACAGTGCATGTTGATAATCCATCGGCTGACTCATCGCCAAAGGCTTAAAGTGATATTTATTGCCTCCTCAGAGTAACATTAACACCCTCAGAGAGGCAGACACCAGCTACATTCTCAGCGCTGCTCCTGTGTTTATTTATCTTCTGGCTTCCTTCTTCCTTCTATGACCCACTGTGCCCAGCGGAAGTGAAGATGGATAAAAATATAGTAACATATATGTATATTTATAGACGCTAAAATGAGTTAGAGAGCAAAGCCGGAGAGGAAGGCATGGCTTTGCAGAGGCATTGTTATATGTGATGCTGAGGATGTGTTAGAATAATGCAAAGCAGGCAGGCAGGAGGGTGAGTGTTTCCAAATGCTCTCAGCTTATGTCTAAACTCACAACTTGATTAATTACTGAGGCCATGAAGCTGCATTGCAGTTGCATTTCTGCACATTTAACACATCTCGTTGAAACGGGAAGAGACCAAGTGAGCCATTTAGCAAAGAACAGAGAGATATGAAATATACAGATCAGTTTTCTTTTGTTCTGGAAGTAAAGAATCTTCTCACAAACCTTTCCCATAAAACAAAACCACTAATAATACACAGTATCTGAAGGGCTGTGGAAGGGTTGACTGATACCTATGATGGCTTCTGTCTTTAAAGATAAGGCTCCCGTTACTCAATATTTTTCTTATCCACAAATCCCATGAAAAAACAAAAACCAGCAGTGTATTAGACCTTCTGTCAGTACTTTCTGACTTCATCCTGTCTGTGGCACTCAGCCTTAAGTCTGTTTTGTAAATGTTAAAAGACAGGTCCCAAATATATAGTTTTGTTAAAAGAAAAAAAAAGACAAAACACACAAAGGCTAAGGATTTGTTAGGGACTATTTTCAGCTGTGGATGAATACACATGTAGTGCTCTCGTGAATGTTAATCACATCAGAATAGGACTGACTGTAGATAAACTGCATGCCCATTTGTTGACTAGACCGCAACAACAAGGTCAGCCTGACTGACCAATTGAATGATGAAGTCATGCCATTGGTTGGTCGGCCAAGTGTTGGAGTTTCCCCACTGGCCTTTACTCTTTCAAAATAAGTTGGTGTGAACAGTTTCTGTTATGTCAGCAGGGGGGCGTTCAAGGTGGTTTTGGCAACTTAGCATCTTTGTTGCTAGATTTTCTGACTTTTAAGGCAACTTTAGCAACATTTTTCAAAAAGGCACCTAGCATGAAATCTAGTGACTTTTTAGGCAAACCTTAAAGAGAGTTGGCAGTATTACCAGGAAAGGACATGGTCGGGCTTTCCCTCCACAGGCACACCTCTCTTTGTCGTATTCAAATGACCGCAGAACAGCGCAACAGTGGCGCTGTATGGCACAGAGGACTATGTTACATAAGGCTTTGTATAAACAGAGAATACTTGTTAGTAGTGTCCATTCGTTGTTGTTTCTGGACTTTTCATTCGATTTGTAGACAAAAACAAAATGTAGAATACCACCAGCCATATCCTTTAACTTTCCTGACCGTTTGTAATGTCTTGAAACAAAAACTGCTCATCACTGACATTTCAAGACACTTTCAGTTTCCATAACCCTGCTCTCAACTACAACAGAGCACAGTGCTGCCAATAAACTATCAGCATTGCAACACATATTTAGTGCTTGTTTACAATCCAAAACGGGAAATGACTACACTATTTTATGTGGTGATGTATTTCACCACGGTTTCTGTTAGATCTCTGCTGTAAATAACTTATTCATTTCTGGGTGAATAGCAGGACACATATTCATGATACGCTGTTTTTGATGGGAAACAGTAAAGTGAGCTGCTCTTGAGATATTCCTGGTCTGTCATTTAGCTTTCACAGATCTGCATGCATATTTGTGTTATTTTAAGAGATGTGATAGATGTGGGCTCCTCTATAAAACTCCTCTTCAATAACCAGGTCATGCTGTGACTCATAGCACAGTACAAAACGTAATTCTGCTTCTACTTGGAGTGACAATATCCTGAGAACCGGAAACACTGTCTGTTTTGTGGAGTGTCTCGAGACAAAATGACAACATGGGTAAAAAAAAAAGTGATTGGGGGGGGTTGTTTTTCTTTATATTTAACACGTCATAGAGCAGCAGGGAAATGCCTGGAGCTCCACAGTGAATTCCCACAGCACTCTTACCTCTACAGTATCAACAGGCCAAGCCAAATTTGTTACCACCAGAGGCCTCGACTATTTTTACACAATTGAAATTTCACCCAAAGACCAGAGAGAGACTTTTCCTTGGAAAAATAACTGGAAGCAGGACAAGGATAGAATATGTTCTGTTTAATCTGCCTAAAGCACTCTTTCTCTCTTTCTTCTTGTCTTGCCTAAGAGTTTGGCTTGCCTCGAAGAGTCATGACATGACACTGAACAGTGGGAGGAAATGGGGGGTTGGGGGATGAGTCAAGCCTTTGAAGCATTTGTGTGTGTGTGAGTGTGTTCAGCATGTGTCATCTGGGCCATCATATCATGACTTGAACTCAGGAATACCACACATTCCTTCCTCATATTGAATTTGGCAACCACAGGTTGACTGGTGCATTTGATGTGATATGATTGGAGTGTGTAGTCACTCACAATGCTGACATTTGCTGTTGCTGTCTCCAATCGCACAGTGCATAAACAAGAGCCAGCATGTGACAACCTGCCATCAGCACTCCCTGATTCTCTATGATAGTATTATTAAGAAACACATCATGGTTAGTAATGTATTTTTACTAACAACACTTTTGACACTCTGGCACTTTTTAAAGTTATGACTGTTAATATTTACTTTTAATGTTATGTATCTTTAGATGTGAAAGATTTTTAACATGAACTAAATATATAGATCTATAGAGATTGTTTAGCCCTCTGAAACAAATTTGTGATTTTGGGCCAAAGATATCAAATGATTGTCAGTACATTCATACTATACTTTATATCACTTGACACTCTGGATGTATAAACCCACCACTGTCCAGTAACATTCCCATTACTCCATCTTTCAAGCTTTCCCATATTATTTTGGCTAAAAAAAACTTCCATTAAAATGAACTGAGTTAGTTTAGAAAAAGTATGTATTTTGAAAATAGTAAATGTACTTTTTCCACCACTACATTTATCTGACAGTTTACATATGATAAGCTTAGAAAAATACAACACATAGCTACACTGGTTTATGCCCACTTTTTTGGATTGTGGCACATAACAAAAAAAATCTAGTTGGATCCCTTCTGTCTGTGTTGTGTGCAGTTATACCAAAAAGTCATTTCCCCTCTAAACATCTCAGATGGTTTCAAATGATCCAATATTTCACAAAAAGACTAATGAATAAGATGGAAGAATACAAGTTCTTATGCTTTGATTGCTACTTTTACACTTACTACCCACATTTTAGTGAAAATGCTTTCTTACTTACTTTGTACTTTGTACTTACTTAAGTATGATTTTGACTGCAGTACTTTTACTTACTTACCATGCTGTATATCTATGCATTAGTTTATTGGTATTTTGACTTAAGTAAGGATCTGGATACTGCAACATTCCACACACCATAGTAAAACCACCACACAAATAAAACAAACACAAAAGATAAAAGAAAAACAAAATGTTCCATAAAGTGCCTAATGTTTACAATGAAAGGTGTAATTACAGAAATATGGTATATTAAAATACAGAAAATACCACTATTACTGACAAAGAAAACCAAGTGCTGATAACAAAATGTACCTTAAAGTGCTAATGGTTCACAATTTACACATTGCCTCTTAACATTTCCTCAAAGAGATAAGGTGCTGGGGGAGAATAAGCTCTTTTAATAATAATAATCTCTAATGATATCCAGAATGTTTGGTGAGAGAGTTTAGGTTGGAGTCTATTGTGGACTGTTATCTGCCAACAACAATACTTGGGATGTGTATCCAAAATGCACAGACCATTCCTTATCATTAGTATGATCCTTATAATAATGTCCCATTTATATCAGTAATGGCCATACATACTCTCATAGCACTACTCATATTAATGCTCATTAAAAGAACACTGTGCAAACACATGCAAATCTCATATCACATTTGATTTATTAGTTTATTGTGAAGATTTTCTTTTTAATTTTGTGGGAGACATTAGCTGAGTGACGTTATTCCAACAAAATTCCTGCATAATATTAATTATAAATCTATGCTGAAACTCCTTCTTTGGGTCATTTTTGGTAACCGAGTGGAATTCCAGCCTGCTGTACTCAGTTTTTAGCTGAGGCAAAATGAGTAATGTGAGCTTTATTGGGAAACAGCATCATCATCTGGAGGCACCGTCAGCAAACCAGGAAGCACCTGTGCAGCTGAGTGGGGAGCAGTGGGGAGCAGTGGTGAGCGGGGGGGTTGTACATGTCCCAGCGAAGGCAGTCTATTGTGTTTGAGGGCTTTTTATAAGTTACATGGAAAAAAAGGGACATTCTGGACAGGAAGTGACTTGACGCACTCGCATACCGTACTGATGCAGTCTGGGCAGCAGTTATTTTCTGGTGTAAATACAAAGTCTTTGTTATAGGAGCTGCGTGCAGCATAAAAACAGACTCATAAAGATGGCTGCAGTATGAAATATTCTGTCAACAAATAATGTAAACAAGAAACATGCAGCGAGTGAGGCAGCCTCTTATTTTATTATATACATCATGATAAAATAATCCTCATAAACAATTTAACACCCTCAACAAAAACTGGTGCTATAACATGCAGTCAAGGGGGAACTACAATTACCTTTGGGCATTTTACAAACAACTGGACAGGGAAGTTCAACAGCAGGAAACATTTCAACTCTGAAAATAGCACACAATAACAGTAAAATCCATGGCTCGGAATCAGACAGATTGATCTCTCACCAGTTTGGATCAGTGTTCAAACAATGAAACAAAAACAGCAAGAAATCAATCATAGCTGAGGCAGAAAAACTGATTTTTCCACTGGAAGGATCCAGTGGTTGGATTTCAGGCCTGCATTAATTTCATGAAGGTATTTGAAAGGCTGGTCAGGATCCAGCTGCTCGGCAAGGTCGAGGGTCTTCTTGACCCCCCTGCATTTTCCCCACAGCACAAAGAAAGGGGTAGATGATAAAAATTCATGCCATACTTTTATATATTGATTTTTCTTCTGCTTTGATTAAAGTTAAGCCCACATTTTAGCTGATGAACTGCTACAGAGTTTAAGGATGCTCCATCTAAACAGCATTTGTCCTCCACAGGCTCCCCACAGGGTTGTGTCCTGTCCCAACTACTGTTTCATTCTTCACACCAACAACTGAGGAAGCCAGTATGAGGACAGGCACATTCTTAAATTCACAGTTGAAACAGCAGTTGACAGTCTGCTTTGAGAGAATGAGTCACCACATGGACCTGTGGTCAGTGATTTTGCACAATGATTTTATCATCTCCTTCTTAGGCGTAACATTTCCAAAACCAAAGATACGGTCAGTGACTTCAGAAAAACATCACTTTCGCCTTCTCAGACTTCAAGAACAGGGTGTAGAAATTGTAGACAGCTGCAGGTACCACGGCGCTGACATCGATATGAAACTGAGCTTTGACGTGAGCACTGACGCAACATGCAAGAGAGGACAAACAAAGGCTGTATATTTAATGTTGACAGACACCGGATGGTGTTATTTTACAGACTTGTTATATAATCAGTCTTTACCTGCTCAATGATTTTGTTGAAAATGTACAAAACAGGAATCAATTTGGAAACACTGTCATGACAGTGAGACAGCCATAAGCAGCAGCCTCCTCTGTCAGAGAGTACAATAGAAAAATAAAGCTAAAAGCTAAATATATCTTAAGACCGTCCTGTCGTTAATGAATTCGACTTTCTTGCTAAAAATTGGGTGCAACAGGTTCTAGTTTTCATTTATTACATGTGCAGTGAGTGCTCTCAATCACAGTACAATGTAAACTGCCACTTGAATCCTTACAGCTTAGCACCTCATTTTTCTCATCTTTATTCTCTATGTTGCTGTTTTCCTTGCTCTTGACAAGCATCCTTACTGTTGAATTGCATGTGCAGTGCTGGCACTTATATTGTCTTTTCTTGTATTGTGTTTTCATTTTGTTACGGTTGTATACATTTGTGATTGTATGCTGCTTTGATGCAAAAACAATTTCCTCTTAAAGGACAATAAAAATCTGAACTGAGCTGAACTGAACAATAGACCAGGAAACAGTGCAACCATACGATTTGAAGTTCTGTCTTTGTGAATCTTTGACAGACGTTGATGGAGTATTTCACAGGAAATTGCTAAACAACTTACATGGAATTGGGCAAAATCAGGTTAATGGAAAGCAGTTACTAAACCAAACAAAAACTGATATGCAAATTTTCACCATAATAAAACTCTCAGAAATCCAGTGACATCTAGACTTTTCTTGTGTGTTTTTCTTAGTGGATGTTCTCAAACCTTCCATCCAGCCTGCTGTTACTGTTTTACCCTTAGGGATTAATAATATTCACCTCACGCTGAGTTAATGAGAACAGCAGGTGGACACAGCTGGCCATGACGCTGTGACTCATAATGTAAGATCTATTAGCCATCATGGACCAATTTAGTGAACATAGTGGCAACTGAGACCACTGGTAACTCACACTCAACAGTGTTTTCTCCCCTGCAGGGTTGCAGTTAACTATTTTTATATATCAGTTGTTCTACTGATTATTGGTGATGAATGTGTAGAGAACATCAGCAAATAAAAAACAATTTCCCAAAGCCCATAGAGAAATCGTAAAATGGATAATTTGGTGTCACTAGCCAAAGGAAAGCACAAGTAAGTAAGTTTAACTGGCTACAGTGCAATGCAGAATACATTAGCTACGTTGTGCCCCTATATATATATATGTATATATATATATATATATATATATATCCTGTTAATATGTTTTCCTGGATCAGCATCAGAGAATGTTTGAGAATGTTTGTGCCTCAGCTTCAAGCCCTGTACTGGTAAAAAAAATATCTGTTTCTTTCCATTTTTTCCTCAGACTGACTGTGTGAGCTAGCGTTTAGCATAGTATAGGCAAGCGTAGGTGAGGAGGAGCATTTTCTAGTTATAGTCAGCTTGATAATAATGAATTACAATAGTCCAGCCTGGAAGTAACAAATGCATGGACTAGTTTTTCAGCATCCTTTTGAGACAGAGTCAGAATATTACGCAGGTGAAAGAAGGCTGTCCGAGAAGTTTGTTTTATGTGTGAGCTAAAGGACATATCCTGGTCAACTCCAAGATTCTTCACAGTGGAGCTGGAGGCCATGGCAATACCATCTGGCAAGTACAATAACTTCAGTTTTGTTAGAGTTCAATAGTAGAAAGTTGCTGGTCATCCAAGTATTTATGTCGCTAAGGCAAGCCTGAAGTTTAGCTAGCTGATTGTTTCCATTAGGCTTCATTGACAAATGCAGTTGTGTATCATGTATGAAGAGAATTGGTCCAAGCACTGACCCTTGTGGAACTCCATGACTAACTTTTGTGTACACTGAGTAATTAACACATACAAACTGAAGCCTATTAGATAGACAGGACTTAAACCAGTTTAGTGCAGTTCCTTTAATGCCAATAAAATGCTCCAGTCTCTATAAAAGGATGTAGTGGTCAGTCGTATTAAAGGCAGCACTAAGATCAGACAAGACAAGTGCAGAGACAAGTCTGTTGTCTGTTGCAATTAGGAGGTTAGTAGTAACTTTCACAACTTTCTCTGTGCTATGATTCAATCTAAATCCTGAGTGAAAATCCTCAAATAATCTATTGTCCTGTAGAAAGTTGCATAACTGTTTTGCAACTGTTTTCTCCAGGATCTTAGAAAGAAAGGGGAGGTTGGATGTAGGTCTATACTTAGCTAATATATCTGGATCAAGAGTAGGCTTTTTAAAAAAAGGTTTGATTACAGCTACTTTATAAGATTGTGGCACATAGCCTGTTAGTGGGTCAAATCAAGACGTTAGTGAGGAGGATATGTTCTTCTGCTTTCCAGCGGTTCTATTATACTCTTGTGTCTTGTGTATTTTATCGTGTTTTAATCAGCTTTGGAGGACATCCAACCAATGGGAGCACTGCAGTTCCCATGGTTTTACAGCCTAATCAATTAAACCTTTGCACTACTGATGCATTGACATCACCATACAGGTGACACACTTTGTGAAAATGCTGCATCAGACACAACCCCAGTTGACACAATAGTCCTAATAGCCGATCAGCTGACTACAGGGTTCTGTGCAAGGGGGATTGTGGCTGGCTTAAACACTGCCTTCCTGCTTCCTTAATATATTAGCTATACCACAGAGCTACTGATACACTGAAGCAATCCTGTTAGAGTGATGCATATAGGCTCAGACCACTGATGTGAGAGGGAAGGAGGAGAGCCCAGAAGATAGGCAAAGGCAGAAAGAGAAAGAGGGAGAGAGGGGTGATATACAGAGGAAACTGAAAGAAAAGGTTTGAGTGAGAAGCCACTCGAATGTATGTCTTGTTTGTCTGGCTTGTCTGGGTCCACTGTTGTTATCTACAGCTGACACTAACAAACCCCATGATCAAATGAGGGCTCGGAAACGGATGGTGGGCCTCCCCGCTCATCAGCCATGATGTCACAAGCCCAGATTAGACTGGACCATATGGCACGCTGCCTGCTGTCCCTCTAATCCTCAGCCACCATCCAGGCATCTCCCCACCCAACCCCATCCCATCCCATTCTATCTGTCTGTCTGTCTGTCTGTCTAACTGTCTATTTGTCTATCTGCATGCCAGCCTGCCATGTACCACTCATCCATCTATCCATTCAACTGCCTCTTTTTTGTCCAGCCAATCACAGACTGGCCACGAGCCGGGCACAACGCCACTTTCTCCACTGCTGAATACCAGTGCCATGACCGAGAGGGCTATCTATTGTTTTGTTTGTTATTGTTTTGTGTGTGTGTGTATGTGTGTGTATGTGTGTGTGTGTGTGTGGTTTTGTCCGGGTGTCTGTCCATCTGTGTCTGTGACAGGCGCTGTCACTGCGTCTGTCTCGCTGTCTGTCCATTTGTCACATTTTTGTTGTTCAGCATCGCTCTGTTTCTCTCTCTCTCTCTCTCTCTCTCTCTCTCTCTGTTTTGCTCTCGTCGTTACCATTCCCACTCATTCATGCAGCAGACACAACATGATGTAACACATATTTGCTGGATTAATTTGACGCCATCATTTCCTCCTGTTTACGCTGTTTATTTATTAAGTGCAGTTTGGCCCTCCAATCTTGAACTTCGGTCACACTCCGGGTGGGAAACTCTGCCCAAAACACAAGATCGATTTAAATCCATACAGTATGTAATGGATCAGAGATTGAGATTAACAGTTTTTCCCCCACTATTTCTTTGACAAAAAATATTATTCTCTACAGACTGATTAGAACAGTTTGTTTTCAATGTGCTTTTTGGTTGAGAGTCTATGAAATGACTAACAACTGTTGTATATACTACAGCTGGGCATGGCTGTGCTCTTGCTCTCTTTGAATATGACATGCTGTGAATTCAAAATGGTTTCGGTTGGATTATGGGAAACAGTCAGTGGTTACATATTGAAATCCAAACACAAACACATGCAAACACAGTCCTGAGCTGTGTGTTAGGATTGATTGCCCGTCATGTGAGTGCAGGGAGTGTGACGTTTAAACCTGTTAATTCATTTGGGGGGATTAGGCTTACATGCCGAGGGATATAAGGCAGGTTCACTGGGCTATACATGGGACTGAGCGGAAGTTAGAAGTTGCTTTTGTCAGCTCCCTGTCATCCAGTGACTGAGTTCCTCTTGAAATTCCCCCACATTACCGAGTGGTACATGGAATACTATTCATAAGTGGCAAAAGAAAAAAAAAATCACCTTGGTTTTGGGGATTTACAGCACAGTGGGTGTGGCACTCATGGTTATGTTTGACGTGATGTTATATGGCATTTTTCATTTCCTATCCTATCACTGTAAATGTTATTTCTTTGAAGACCTGCAGTGTGTAATGGGGACTATATGTGTTATTTATTTCCTATAAGTGTGATATTTTTCTGTAACATTCCCCATAAGTGTGTGTGTTTATGTGTGCTTGTTTGTGTGTCAGAGTACAGTATGTTTGTATGTGTGGTACACAATAATGAGTTTATAGTGTGTGACCAAACCCACCTTTTCATTTTGGCCTGAAATGATTAGCTGAGTTACAGAAAATGAATCAGCATCTATAACTGATTAATCATTAAAGTCATTTCTTAGGCAAAAAATGCTGAATATTCCCCAGTTTCCAGCCTCTTAGTTATGAAGATTCTCTGAAAACTGATTACCTTTGGATGTTGGACTGTTGAAGATGTCAACATGGGTTAGATAGACACATAGATTGTGTTGGACAGTTTTCGCATCTTCTAACATTTTGCAGGCCAAACAAATAATAAATTAATCAAGTGAATAATCAGCAGATTAATCTATAATGACAATAATTGTTAGTTGCAGCCCTGTTTTATGTAGGCTATTATATGGTATCACTATGATATTCCTGTAATTCCTCCTGTTTGGATTTACAGTAAGGTGCGTGTCATTCATCACATAGCCAAGTATCTATATTATTGTATTCTTTTCCTGTAAAGTCTTGTCATTCTGGCCTTGATGTTTTTCATGTTTTGTAGAGCATCCTAACAAAACACAGCGTCCTTTTTTAGTCAGTGGGATTTACAGTGGTAATTCTTCTAAAAAAACAAACAAAAAAAACACCTTCTGGTTTTATGTCCTTTAAATGGTCGCTGAATGTGAAGTGTAACCTGAAAATGAAAGGACAGGTGTGGGTGCCGGTAGAGGACACGCTGTGAGTAATAGCTGAATCAAACACACAGCAGTAGTAGGGTTTTTATTCACCAGGACCGGGGGAGGAGTCACAGGCCAGTCATAGTTGTGGGCGGGTTTTTTTTTTGCTGCGATCACACCTCGCCGGTGTCCATATATGGTTCGTGACGTCACGCGCCGGAGGTCCCATTCACATAAAACTGATCAGCCGGAATCCCCTTGGAGGAAATGTAGGCACAGACGCGCGCGGGGCTCCTCTCTCGCCCGTATTCACCGTTCAGGAGCAATCCAGCTGAATTCTTTAGGCAATAACAACAACTCCAAGGCGTCAAAATGAAAGTCTCCAGCATAGACTGTCGGCGTCTGAGGAAAATCATCAGGAAGGAGTGTGGGAGCTGCCTTATTGTGGATTGCCGACCTTATTTCTCATTCACGAACTCCAACATCAAAGGCTCTGTCAATGTCAATCTCAACTCAGTGGTGGTCCGGAGGTCTCGAGGAGGGCCGGTGCCCCTTCAGTTTGTCATCCCGGACGAGAGAGCCCTGTTTCGGCTTCGGGAGGGGAGCATATCGGCTATCGTAGCTCTGGATGACCGGACGTCCCACTGGCAAAAACTGAAAAAGGACAGTGTAGCACAAATAGTAATAAACACCCTCTCACATCTTGCGAGCGGGGCAAACATCTGTTTCCTGAAAGGTGAGAGTTTTTGGAAATTAAACTGTTTTAATCCAGAAAGGGGAAAACAGAGATAGTCCATTAGTTTGATTATTTGTTTTACTATCCTGGCTTTAAAGACAAAGCCACCACGACGGGTTAAAGCTTCACTTGTTCACCTCTTTGGTCAAACTTTTTTTAGGAATGCCTTTTTATTTAAATGATAGAAATCTTACTCTGGAATCAAACTTCACTTGGTTTGTCTCATAAGTGCTGTTGTCTCATAGGCTTAAATCAATTATTATTAGTGGAATATTATGTAAATATGTTCAGATATTAATTTTAATATTCATAGCCTGAAGGTTCTAACATAGGCTATATAGTAGATGGTTTGTTTGTAAAGAAATCCCAGAGGTATCGCCCTCATGTTTTCTTTATTTCTTTATTTTGGAGGAAAAAAAATCCAAATCCAAATAACACACATACTGTTATATAAAGCCATGTCACTATCCTTGTCACCTGCGTTGAGAGCAGTCTATATTTTTCTCTCACTTCTTGGAGACATAAATGTCCTGTGTGCGTCAACGGAGCGGATGAGTCAGTGCGGGAGAAACGCATGCAGGCAAATTGGTGGTGCAATATCGTTGATTGATTAAAAAAAAAAAAAAAAAAAAGAGGAAGAAGACGAAAAGAAAAGAAAGAGAAAATAGAATCCCCTCTGAACCATTTCTTTTAGCAAAATAAACCCCTCGAGGTTGTGATAATGTGTTGAAACCCATCCATTTCCGTCTGTCACCTCTGCGTCCTCAGGATGTTGGCCTAAAAGGATTACCGGTTCCTCAGCTGTAATTAATTACGCGCTTATAATCAGGTTATAAAGGTTATAATCCGGTGCTAAGACTGTTTCATAAACGCTGCCATTTCACAAGATGTGTATGTCTGTGTCAGGGGGTGCGTGTGGTATTATTGTAAGCTTATTTAGTTTAGAAGTGTGTGCTTATGCTCATGGTTTTTCCCCTTTTTTTTGCTTCAGGAGGATACGAGAACTTCCACTCTCAATACCCTGAACTTTGCACTGAGGTGAAAACCATCGACCAGAGCGGAACTGAAACCGAGAAAAGAGTCAACACCCACAGCGAGAAGCTTTCTCACCACAAACCAGATTACGATCAGGTATGGAAACACCCTTTACAATCGTGTACCTCCCACACTTTCTCTCACACAGCCACAGGGCACGCATCCACTATCTGTTTTTATTTTTAACCTTATCCAAAAAAAAAAAAAAGAAGAAGAAGAAGAAGAAAAAAATAACACACCGAAGCCCTGCTGACATCAGAGAGACTTATATTTGGCATCAAAACATTTTTCTCAACATACATATGATATTCTCTGACCTTCACTGCTCCCCAGTCATCACATATTTGGCTCAAAAGGGGAGAGACCACTCACTGATGCCCGGCTGACATCAGGACGCCCCATTGAGAAAAACATTCTTTCATCTCTGACCTTTCGTCTATTATAACCTCCACTGCCCAAACAGAGAGCATGCGGCTGCCTCATCTCAGAGACCGCTCTATTGTGTCTGTAGATGACATATTGTGGGTTATTTCACTTCACGGTTCACATAATCCCTCCAGCTGCAGTTGCTTAGATGTTGTGGCTTGGTCCATTTTCCCAGAGATGCATTAAGGTTGGGTTAAATTAGATGCTTTTACTTGGGGTTGGTGTTATGTCTTGTTAGGAAGCACAGTGTTGTAGATTCTAGTCCTTATCATTATCTGACGCCTCTGTCCCCCTCTTCTCTCGCTCTCAGGGTAAACCTGTGGAGATCCTGCCTTTCCTCTACCTCGGTAGTGCCTACCACGCCTCCAGACAGGACTATCTCAGTGACCTTCACATCACGGCCTTGCTCAACGTGTCACGCAGGGACCTGCAGCCGGCCAAGGGCCACTACGACTACAAGTGGATCCCGGTGGAGGACAGCCACATGGCCGACATCAGCTCCCACTTCCAGGAGGCCATAGAGTTTATTGGTGAGTTGAAGGGAATGAACGTTGCGTCTGTCTCTCCTTCTCTTGGGGATACCTCTTTAACTATTTTCTGGTTCACAGGGTTTGCATATAAAGGTTTGTGTCAGGAAGGTATGTTTCTGGTTTGTTAACTTATAAAGTAGCAGATTCACTCGGCTTAATTCTCAAAATAGTTCACTTGCTCAAAACAGCTAATGAGGGAAATAAATACACCACCACCAAGATGGAGTCCTTTCCTAGAATAACATCAGCTTCGCCATCTGTATATTTATAGTGCAACATCACCTCAAGGAGTCTAAAAAATACAAGACCTGAGTTAGACAGACACCTTTACATAGGTGTTTTTATTTTTGAAACGCGTCCTCAAATAAGCCCCCTTTATCTCTGCCTCTCACCTGCTGCCATTCACAAATAGAGGACTATAAGAAACCCAGCCGTAATCAGTTTAACTTGATCGCCTGCCTTCAACCACCCCACCCCCACCAACACATCCAGCAAGCTTTCATTCAGGATTTGCTCACTTCCCCCTTCCCCTTCCGACCTCCCGCCCGTCTTAACTTGAAAAAGACGCTCCCATGCCGTCATCGCCTCCCAGGCCTAATCTCTGTGGCTTACTCTGCCCGGGTGTGGTCAGTCAGTGTGACAACTGGGTGAGCTGTCCGTGTTTAGTAATGCTGGGGTGGAGGAGGTTCGGGGGCTGACTGACACACACAAATACAGACATACACACAGTTGTTTATGATGGTTGGGTGAAGGATAAAAGCTATCTGACTGACACACAAATAGAGAGCGCAGTTGTTGGTTATTTACAGGTGGGAATCATTGATTTACCTGAGGGCAGCAGGACAGCGTTACTGAGGAAGAGAGAGTGTGTGGGAGAGGAGAGAGGTGCTGGATAATAGCAGCAGCAGCAGCAGCAGCAGCAGCAAAAGATGTACACAATGTGCTGATGGCTATTTATAGCCAGGCATAACCAAGGACAAAGCTCACCCACTAGCAGCTTGGCTGACCGGTATTGGGTGGGTGCTATTGTTGGTATTGTGCATTGTTTGGGGATGCAGCCTACATTTAAGGTGTCTTTGAGTAAGTGTGCCTATTACATAAGGCAGCAAATTGTTCCAAGGGGCAGGTTTAGCCTACATTCAGGGAGGGCCTCCAAAATTCATCAACTGTGCCAAAGTGATTAGAAAAGTGCTGCACACAAATCCTCATTGAGCTGGTCCCAAAACAAAAATCAATCACCGATCAGCAACCCTTCTGACCTCGTGACAGATGTACAGTCGGGGCGGAGATAATAAATATTATTGACCTCCTGGATGAAAACAGCTGCTGGAGCATGTCATGACATCTCCAGCCAATGAGGGCGCATCACCCCGAGGTCGTTAAAACACCCACTGCTGCTGTCACTCCTTTTTTTCCCTCTTGTTGCATCCTCCACTCCAGATGGGAAGTTCGTGATTCATTCATGTCGTTTTTCGAGGATGAGAGATGTCAGAAATCATCGCTGTTCCCCCTGCAGTGGCTCTCAGAACCAGGCAGAAGTGGCCCTCAATGTTTCTATTTAATTGTGAGAGAGCGGGACATGTGTAGGTGTCTGCAGTGGCTTTGAGGAATGAGTGTCTGTAGGTAGATCAAACTTACTCACAATGAGACAGACAGAAAACGAGTGAGCGATAGTTTTAAGAATTAACAAAATTTTGAAATGTGTCGTGAGCAACACTTATACGGATAACAGAGAGTAGATTTTTGTGTGGGCATTAGAACATACAGATAAGTTTGTAGGAGTGGTGCAGCTCTAAATCAGAAAACACAGCTCCGCGCTACAGTGAACTCTGCAGCAGCAGCACCCAGCGCCCCCACAGCAGCGTAGGAGAAAGAAAGTCTCATGTACAGCTGCGCTCTGTGACTCAGACAAGCCTCACCAGTGTATGTGTGAAAAACGAAAACTGGTATAGGATGTGTGTACATTTCTGTGTTGTACCACTGAGGTTTCCTGAAAGCGTTGACTTTCCTGTTTGTCTAGATATCCTGGTGCCATTTGTGTGTGTGAGAAAGAAACTAGATTGGACATGCAGAAAAGCGTTCACATTAATTAGTGAGTGGGAGTGAGAAGTAGGCAATAATAGTACAGTTAAAATGTGATTTTTCATTTGTTAACGTTCACTGTTGATTCATTGTAACCTCTCTACCACGTAACTTGACTTTAAAAATATCAATTACACACACATACATAAACAAAACAAAAAATAAAACCTGATACAACATCATAGCTCATATTTCAAAATGGAAAAACTGTTTTTTGATAATTAATTTGATGTTAGCTTAATTCTGTGCAACTCTTTTGCTGATGATCACAGAAAGACTGAAAAGCCATACCCCCATCTCAATCCAGATTATTAACGTCAGCTTGTCCCCTTCTCCTTCCAGATCACGTGAAGCAATCAGGGGGAAAGGTCCTGGTCCACTGCGAAGCAGGCATCTCACGCTCACCTACTATCTGCATGGCGTACATCATGAGGACGCAGCAGCTGCGGCTCGACGCAGCCTTCGACATCATCAAGCAGCGCCGGGCAGTCATTTCACCCAACTTCAGTTTCATGGGTCAGCTGCTGCAGTTTGAGTCAGAGGTCCTGTCCATGGCTCCGGCTCACGCTGCCACACCTGAACCGGCCACACCCTGCGTTCCGGAGTCTGCCTCCTTTTTTGCCAATGACTTCGCCACCACCTTCAACACCAAAAACTTTGAGCCATCCGTGATCACCCTCCCTACCTCTTACCTGCAGTCTCCGGTCCACCACCAGTTCAAACTGAGCCCAATAACTGCACTGCCTTAAAATGAACTGTGACTGCTTGTAGTCTTACTTGAAAAAAAAAAAAAAAAGCTCTCTCTGTGCCTGGTGTTGAAACCAGCAGAGCAGATAGACTGGAGATCAGCAACATAAGAGTCAAGGTAATAGTGTTGTGTTCATGGAACTTGAGGCCTATGAAATGAATGGGCTGCAGGAGGCATAGATGCTGTTTTCCCGTCTTCTGAACTGCAGAGATGTAACAACACAGCACAGTGGTAAACTGCAATATACATGCCTTAGGTTGATATTGTGATTCATTTGCCTATTCACAAATAAAGAAAGGCATTTAAAACCTAATTTATTTGAAAATGACAGTCCGTCTGATTTTTTCCAATAATGTGGATGTTAATATGTGTTTAATAAATGTTTTCACCACAACAATAAAGTTGTTGTCATGTCATCATTGTTGCATTTTTGGTGGATCTGTAACTGAGAAATTAAATGGAATTGAAAGTGAGCTTCCACACAATTTACGGCACACTGATTCCTGTAAGCTGTAAGACAAGGAAAAATCAACACTACTTTCAAAACCTTTTTATTTTCAGTTTTACATTCTGTCAGGACAGGCCTAAAAACAACAAGAGACAACAGTGACACCTGCAGTGACTTTGAGTTGGCCTTTATGAGCAGATTTAGATTAGAAGCTGCTTGTACTCATAGTCAAAGTCAGACTGCATGTGCCCAGGTTCTTGGTCGTTAGTTTCTGAGTGAAACCTATGCAAACTATAGCATGAAAACCTGTATGTTGCATTACATATTGGAAATCCAAACCACAGGTTATAAAACACCAAATGAAAAGAGAATAACATTGTGTTTTCGACAGATATGGTGAACGATATTAATTGGTAATTATCAATTAACAACAGCTTTCGTCGACTGACAAGTTCAGTCTCGACTTGACTTCAGTTCATAGATGTATTGCTTCAGTTAGCACTCCTAGTATTTTCTGTCTTTGGCGCCTAGACGGCAGACAGCTAGGCTGTACCAACTGTACAAATAGGGGGGTTATCAATAACAATCATTACAAGCGTGTTGTTTACGTAGAAACTAGCGGCGGCCAAAAAATTCTAAATACTATATTAATAAGAACAGTATTTCCCATTGTCAAATGTCGCCTAAATTATATTACTACCACAAATTATTTAGTATTTATTCATCATTACAACCCTGTTTTCAGATAATGGTATGATCCACTTTATCCCGCCCCCGCCGCCATTTTCCATGTTATTCTCTTTTGCCACACAGTGTCACCAATTTTGAATGCAAGAGTTTGTAATATTTTGTTGAGTTTTGGGTTATTAAATTCCCGGCTTCTCCAGTTTAGCGGAGAGGGGAGTTTAAGTCCAAATTCAGCCGAGGAGACGCCCCGCATAGACAGCCATGTACATCAAACAGGTAAGCTAACGACACCGGACGTGTGCGTATTGCCGACTGTCAGTGGCCTAACGTTTATTATCCTATCTTAACGTTATTCCACTGAATGATTGTGCTCAGGATGACGAGGTTTTGGATATAGTCTAACAGTAAAGGGATTGCAGAGCTAAGCAAACTCACACCAAAAACAGATAAAAGTGAAATAGCTATTTTGCTAATGCTAGCTAGCGCTACCCCGATTAATCTCGAATTGCCCGTCCCACTTCTGAAGATGCTAAGCTAACGCTAAAGGGCTAACGTTATGTTAGCAGATATCTCGCCTCTCCGTTAATGTTGCACTAGACCATATTATATTCTCTCATCGTGTGTATATAGGAGCTTTGGTGGCATTGTGGCCATCGAACTCGTGGTTAATCTTGTTAACAAGCATGCACACCGGTTAACGTCCTGAATGAAAACTAGCCCATACAGCGGTCGTCAGTCAAGGCCCTGATGGAGACCGTACCCCGCTCATAATACATCTGTTGCTAAGGTTAGCACACAAGTTACACATGTAGAATATATCGGAGGGTAGAGAAGTAGGTAGAGGTAGTGATATTGCTGCATTCAGGGACAGTTGGGCTTGCTACTGAGGTCCTTTGACTCGGTTTTGTTTAGCTTCAGTATGTTAACGCTATCTAACAGAAGCATGTCACAAACTTAGTGCTCATGGTGGTTTCTGGGTCCTTGTGCAGGTCATCATCCAGGGGTTCCGAAGTTACAGGGACCAAACTGTGGTTGACCCGTTTAGTCCAAAGCACAATGTTATCGGTGAGTATGCGCTCACTTCCACATACTGTATTTTTTAAATATGTGTATGTGGGGGTCTTCTTTGAGTGAGTCGCCAGACCACAATTGGTTGCTTGTCTCATGTGAATGGCTGTGACCATGTCCTCAGTTTGTATGTTTTCCTCTTGCAGTCGGAAGGAATGGGTCAGGAAAAAGTAACTTTTTCTACGGTATGTGAGTCTCAATTTACTCAACAGCAGGCAAACATTGTTACGTTTTATGTATTTCTTGTTTGTTGTCTAAAACTGTGGCTCATCTCTGTTTTCATAGCCATTCAGTTTGTGCTCAGTGATGAGTTCAGCCACCTGCGACCTGAACAGCGCCTGGCCCTGCTCCATGTAAGTGCCATCTAAATAGTAAGCACACTGCAGATGGTGGTTGCATAGACGTTCCTTGTAAGACATGCTTATTTTAACAAAAGCTTGTGTAACTTCCTAATAACTGGTAGATTATAAAGTCGTAATAGGATTATCTGTGTAAATGTTAAAATATAGAGTTTGAAAATGTGGCAAACATATTTTAACATGTGAAGCTATTAATATAAACATGTCATTATTGTGTTTTCTTCTCCTTTCACCGTAGGAAGGAACTGGTCCTCGTGTCATTTCAGCTTTTGTGGAGATTATATTTGACAACTCTGACAACCGGCTGCCGGTAGGAATGGCAGACATTTCATATTGATCCTGTTACTGTCACATTGGTTGATTCTTTCCAACTTGATACTTTTCAGACCTTTCAGTAAGCTTCTCAAATGACATCCCATCTTCTCTGTGTATGTGTCATAAATGCTTGTTTGTTTTGATTGCTGAAGCCATTACAAGCTGAAGTTAGAGGTGTATGGGTATATTTGGCAGCCATCTGGATTGGCCAGTATAAGCGTAAATGAGCATTCAATTGGATTCCCAATTAAAGTTTTTGTTGTTGATAGTGGAATTAGCACTTTTATGTACAGCGTTTGTGCCAATTAACCACAGAGTAAAAAAGTATTTATCTACCAAATTAGTCAAAGGAAAATTTTGTTTTTAAGATGGGCAACCTAGCCGCTTTTACACCTGTGTTTGTACCAGTACTTACAAATGGACAACAATACAATCAATACATGTGGCAAAGTACCAAATACTGACATCTCCCGCCACAATATATGAAGTTGTTCAGTTCATATTGAACCACCTCCCATTGAACCATTGATTGTAGGTACACCTCTTGTAATACATACTGCAGTACTCACTGTGCTTATTATTTTGGCGATAAAGACAGGGTGTTAGAACCATGCTAGAAATCCAAAGCTTGTTTTCAACCTGGAATGAAACTGTAATCATGCAGCCTGGTAATACTGTGACACCATTAGCCAATTCTGTTGCTGTGTGTGATCCTTCTCTTGACCAGTGATAAATATTTCTTCCTTCAGATTGACAAAGAAGAAGTCTCCCTTCGCCGCGTCATTGGCGCCAAGAAGGACCAGTACTTCTTAGACAAGAAGATGGTGACGTAAGTATTACTGTGAAGTGACTGTCTGTGTCCCTGTAATCACAGGAAATGACAACTCTGTGATTCCATGCAATCACTTGTTTGATTGCGTCTGTTATTGTTGCAGTAAGAATGATGTCATGAACCTTCTGGAGAGTGCTGGCTTCTCCCGCAGTAACCCTTACTACATCGTCAAGCAGGGAAAGGTGAGAAAGGAGTGGGTGGCAAACTCACACAACACACAAAACTGTGTTTTTCAGTGCCGTGTAATACAGTACAGTATGCAAGCAGGGCTATATAAAAAATGTCTTAGCTTGCCATGTGAAAATAATAGCCTGCAGTATTGGCAGACTGAAAGTTTGTTGTTCATTTGTAAAATCAAAATTTCACACGTGATGTTTATTTTTTCTGGCAGGAAAATCTTAGCGGTGCACCAAACAGCAGGGTATTTGTCCTTATGCACTATTTCTGTGTTTCCTTCAGATTAACCAAATGGCCACAGCACCTGACTCCCAGCGCCTGAAACTGCTGCGAGAGGTGGCAGGGACACGGGTGTATGATGAGCGCAAGGAGGAGAGTATTTCTCTCATGAAGGAGACAGGTAACAGCTTCTTCTCTTCTGTTACTATTTCTTAGACAATAGTGATTTATTTATTTATTTTTTTACTTCTCCCCCAAACAGTTTGTTTTCATGCTCTCATTTGTGTTTGGGGTATTTGGTCACCAAAGTATTAGCTTCAGACACGCTAAGCACACTGCAAACTGTCCATATATTGACAAAAAAGTGGTGTTTTAAAAGTTGGAAATATGACAGCATTCCTTATATTATTATTTAATGAATATGTGCATGATGATGACCAACATACAGTTCCTGTAGCAGTTAACGGCATTCACCAAACAGTTATCACTGGTGTGTCTAGTGCCAGTTCCAGAAAATTAAGTTTGCACTTAGTAGTGGTGGGTGTGTTTCCCAGAGGGGAAACGAGAGAAGATCAATGAGCTGCTGAAGTACATTGAGGAGCGTCTGCACACCCTGGAGGATGAGAAGGAGGAGCTGGCTCAGTACCAGAAGTGGGACAAGATGAGAAGAGCACTGGAGTACACCATCTACAACCAGGAGCTGAACGAAACCCGTGCCAAACTAGACGAGGTAATGAATCAAGGAAAAAATAAAGATATACACAGAGCGTGATAGACTTTGTGATTGCCATCTGCTTTGCTGCTAAGATAGGAAGTCACCATTAGCTGTCATTCAGAATGTTACAGTATAACATAGAATGCTGTTTGACTGGATATTGATTTGGCTGTTGTTAGTCCTCTTCACCAACATTTTTGATGTCAAATGTCGAGCAATCATTTGGACATTAATTGGTAGAATGAATAAACTGCATTGATTTATCCATGTATTTATCTATTTATGAATGAATTAAGAATCAACTAGTCATTGTGGCCTCTGCACTGAAAATTTTGGTTTGTGCTGTCATGTGCAGTTTACAGTTTAGTATTTTGTGTGTTTTTTTTTTTCCAGTTGTCCAGCAAGAGAGAGACCTGTGGAGACAAATCCAGGCAGCTGCGTGATGCTCAGCAAGATGCCAGAGACAAAGTAGAGGTAAAGAATTCCACTGCAGAAGAATTATATCCATATCTGGGAATAAGGATGGGTGAAAATAAACATTGTCATAATCATCACAGCGTTATCCAGCTTGTGGGGCGGTTGTTAAATACATACTTAGATAGGAATACTGGATTAGAGGACTAGGGCATGCCTCCCCTGCCAGCAAAGCTACCATTGGCAGATTGCATAATTTTAGAACATTATCATTACTTTATCATACTGTGATTTATTTTTGTTAAAATTAGACTTGTTCATCATAGTAACAAAGTTCATAGTCTCTGTCAGTATTGTTGGGATGTGATTTTGTGGAGAGACAAGAAATGATAACACAGAATTTTCAGTCACCCCTGTCAGCTAAAAACCGCAGACATGAATAACATGCAAAAAATATATATTTTGAATATTAGTTTTATGTCTAATGTCGTCATGGTCTTTGTTAGTTTGTAGTGAGCAGAATATCTCAGTCCTCACTTTTAAGGAATGTGCATAAAACGGAGAATAAATGAATGAATGTGGACTTATTTTTAGAGGGCCAGTGTATCCAGCTCTCCTGACAGTCAGTGTGAGTGTCAGTCACACTTCTTTGAATTAAATCTCACAGCGTGTTTCTTTATATTGGCTCCTTTTTTTGTAGGAGACGGAGCGTGTAGTGCGGGAGCTGAAATCCAAGATCTCTGCTATGAAGGAGGAGAGAGAGCAGCTGTCGGCAGAGCGCCAGGAGCAGATCAAGCAGAGGACCAAGCTTGAGTTGAAGGCCAAGGACCTGCAGGATGAGCTGGCAGGCAACAGCGAACAGAGGGTACGGAAGCCTCCCATCTGCGTCACTCTGCACACGTGATGCTGCACCAACAACACTCTCCATCCCCCTTCCCCTGCATCATCACTGTATGTTGAGAGGGATGGTGTATTCACAGTTGCTTCACTTGTCTAGTAATTTTGCTGGAATAGTGACCTGTTGTGGCCTTTGCAAATCTGTTGATTTAATCTATAGATTTTCTTTTCAATTAATCAATTAATTATGCAGACTTTAAAATGTATTAAAAGTGGGATTACCAGAGCCCAAAGTGATATTTTAAAATAGTTTATTTACTCTGACTAACAGTAAAAACTTTCTGTAGTATTCAGTTTACAATAATATAAATCAGAAAATGGCAAGAAAATCCTGACTGTTTTTGAAAACTATAACTAGCAGATCTTTATTTTTACTAATATCACAAAATTATCACTGATTAATTCTCTGTTGATTATCTTCTTCTGAAACGTATTATCAAATCAAAAAGTAGTGATCCAAACAGTTAACTGTTTTAGTCTCATTTCCCTCAAGGCAAAACAAGAAGTTTGTCCAAATGTATAGAATTGACAGTTGCAGTGCTAAATCTTTCAACAGAACATTTGCTGGTCCAATACTGGGATGAGTTGAGAATCAAAACAGAGGAAGCACCAGCCTGCGTATCAGACTCGTTGCCATCAGCTCCACTATACATCATTCCTGGCACAAAGTTTTGTGTACAGAGCTGGCACAGATCACTCTCCGTATGGCCTCATGTTCAGTGTGTGTTTGTGTGCACGTGTGAGTCTGAAGATGATAATCATACATATCGGCTTTATTGGCTCAGTCTGTGTGTGAACCATGATGGGTCCCAGGCACCATGCTGGCTGGTGGTTGGATTAAGCCCACCTGGCTATGGCTGGCATGGCATCAGCCAAAAGTTGTTGGAGCAAAATGAAAAGCATGGATAGCAGAACTGCGTCACTAGCTGCTGATGCTCCCAGTTTTATCAGGTTGAGGAGGCTTTGACACACAGAGAAGTAGAGGTTTTCATACCTGTGGGAGGAACTACTTATATTCTACACTGTGCACACACTACACCATAAAATACACTTTAATATAGAATATGTGGTCAGCTTTTGTTCAATAAAAGTGAGGAGTACTACATTTTTGGAATATGACAGCTGAGAATTGGATTTAACTCTTTCCATTGATTTTATCATGAGATTATTTGTAGAAATGAAAACACAGATTGTGCAGAAATCATTTGAAATTGGAGCAGGAAAAGGTGCATTAGGAATTAATGTGGGAGTATGGCTGAGGTGATAAGGAGGACTTACATCTTAGACATTTTGTTTTGTTTAAATGTCTTAAGCCTGTGCCCTTCTCCTTCCACTGTCAACAGTTTATTCATTAAATTTTCTTTGCTTTTCTTCCCTTTCTCACCTCTGAAGTTATCCATTTTGAAGATTTGTTTTAAGATATCATGTTCTTGCTCTTCCAGAAACGCCTGCTTAAGGAGCGTCAGAAGCTGCTGGAGAAAATCGAGGAGAAGCAAAAAGAGCTGCAGGAGACAGAGCCCAAATTCAACATGGTGAAGGAAAAAGAGGAGCGGGGTATCTCAAGGTAAGGGATGACTCATTCTCAGCTACGGTCCCTTGGGCAGCTGGTAACCAGACATAACTCTGTGAGTCAGTCATCACATTTTATTGAGAGGGAGAGATCAAGAGGTTGATGCACATGAGATATTTGTAGCTTTTCCTACAAAGCAGTCTAGTGCAGGTGTGCTACAAACAGTCCTCAATTGCAGGAGGGTGACCGTAAGATAACTTTGTATTCGGTTCTATCGTAAAATTCCTTTGGAAGACCTAAATAAATCAGACCCGTACTTACTTTCAAAATTCTGCTGCTTATGTGTAACTCTGTCTGTGGTCTCATCTCCTTCCAGACTGGCCCAAGCTACTCAGGAGAGGACTGACCTGTATGCCAAGCAGGGCCGTGGTAGTCAGTTCACCTCCAAGGAGGAGAGGGACAAGTGGATTAAGAAGGAGCTGAAGTCTCTGGACCAGGCCATCAACGATAAAAAGAGGCAGATCGCAGCCATCCACAAAGACCTGGAGGACACAGAGACAAATAAGGAGAAGAACCTCGAGCAGTACAATGTGAGACAACTCAAACTGTTCAAATACTTTTCTGGTTTTTCATGAAGAAGATTTGTAGTTTAGTGGGATGTTTGGTTTTCAGACCCATTTTCAGGATCAGTTTTGGAGGGAGTTATCATTTAAGGTGGTAATGGTATTTTTTGTAGTTGTGGTGTAAATTACTGTGGACTGCAGTTACTGCTGGATTTATGAGAACACGTCTGCTACCATTATTGCTACTGGGAAGAAATGCTATTCTATTCACTTCATCCTTAAAATTACTTCAGGTTGCTGTTGTGGTTTTTAATCTTGTGTCTATAGCCTGAGGATTGATAGTAAAATCTGATATTGCGTTATTTTAAATGGACTTCTGTGATGTGTTATTTTTTTTCATGGTTTCTGTAGTTTTAATCTAACCTCCTGACCCACTTTCAAATTTTCTCTTCAGAAACTCGATCAGGATCTAAATGAGGTCAAGACTCGTGTTGAGGAGCTGGACAAAAAATATTATGAAGTGAAGAACAGGAAAGATGAGCTGCAGAGCGAAAGAAAGTAAGAGCCTCGTCTTTCCCTCTAGCCTTCTCTTTGACCTCACGTCTTTGACTCAGTTTAATTGAAAGTTCATCCCCAGCTTGTGCTCCTGCTTTTTATTTTTATTGTTTACTTACATTAAGTGTAGTGGCACATGATTTAGATGAATCTTTAGATGAGTCATGCCTGTATGTTGCATTAAGCTAAAAGGTTGAATTATTCAGCCTTCACTTTAAGTCAATATGCTGCTTCCGGTTCGCAGAGTATTGTCTGCTGTGAATGTCACCGGGCCTACTCTGTCCTCTTAAACAATGAGGTTTATTTATATAACACAGAGGATGATGCCTTGGGTCACTGCTGCCAGACAGTTCTTGCTTGTAAAAGGTCTTCTCGGGTGGATGAATTGTGTAGTGGGTTAATAGTGAAAATATAGTCAAGGCAGATGCTTCCCTTCTTCTTGAAACACAGCAAATGGAGCATTTCCAGTCCCTATCTATTAATTGAAAAGAAAAAAACACTCAGGTTAAAATACATGTTATTAGTTTCAAGTAGAAAAAGTGTGCATGGTCCTTTTTTAGAACTGAATTCCATTCAGTTGAATAACAGACAATTGTTGTATCTAAATAAAAACAAAATTCATGAACATGTTTGCCTGACACTGAATCCTTCATACACCCTCTAGTTCACTATGATTCATTGTTTTAGTCTAGTGGGTGAAAAAGCAGCATAATGACAGCTTTTATTAGAAGGAGCACAACATGCAGATGGCACAGCTGCAAGCTTGGTGGTGTATGATCTAAAAATATGAACAAATTAATAATTAACCTAATGGAAACAAGAGGGAGACTGTTTTGGCAGTTTCATTGTTTTAATTATTTAAATTTGATTATTCAACAAGACTTAAACGATAGGTTCCCAATTTTTAAAGTGTGTCTTCTACTAATACTCACATACTCATATGTACATTGAGACTGTTTTTGCTTGTTGTAATCATTTGTCATGTGGCTACTGGGCATTGAAAGATCCCCTCCTAATGCACTTAATGTAAGTAATGTTTACAGCAGGCAACTGTCTCAATGCACATATTGGCACCAGACTGTAGGAGGACAACCACAGTCTGGTGCACAAACCTTTTAGAGAATTTCCGCTGAGTTTGACAGTCTAAAATTTTGTCAAAATAATTTAAATGGTGTGAAAATCAAATGAATACTTTTGCATATCAGTGTTTTGCCCTGTGTATTATGCTGGAGATAAGGATGCACACACAAACACACACACGTGTTATGATGAATCTGCAGAAATTTGATAGAGAATAGAAAAGTTACATCTCTAGTTATAGTATAATTCTTCTCAATTAAAAAAAGAATTGCTTCCCAAATTAAAAAAGAGTTCTCTCTTTATAAGATTTCTGTTTTGTGTTTTGTTTACATAAAAACGATTCCTAAAGAATACAGTCATTTCATCAGTGTCTTAGTTTTTAGTGTGTTTTTCCTTACTACCTGACTCCTGTTCTGTGAGTATCATGGCTACAGTGGGGCTTTGGTGTTTCTGGTGACATAAGTGTAACAGTGTGTGACTGTCTGTGTCTGTCCAGCTACCTGTGGCGTGAGGAGAACGCAGAGCAGCAGGCCCTGGCAGCCAAACGAGAGGACCTGGAGAAGAAACAGCAGCTCCTTCGAGCGGCCACCGGCAAGGTTTGTGTCTCTGTGCATGACTGCGTAATTACTGTCTTGCATAACTCAGCTACAGGATACCTAATGCTTCCGTCTGGACACAAGTGAAAGGTGTGTGTGTGTGACTGTGAGTGTGTGAGCACAGAAAAGGAAATTACTTTTTACAGGATTGAAATGAATGACAATTGGTACAACAATAATCATTTTACTTGCAAGCACACATACAGATCCTTCCTCCTGTTTTCTGACAATGACACTTGTAAGCCAAAGGTAGAGCTGCCATGCTACACGACCACTAAACCTTCACACATGCGCTTAGGCGCTGCAGTACTGTGATAGAGGAAATGGGCAAGTGAGGATAAATCAAACTCCAAGTGAAAAGTTCCTCACTCTCCGAATGAGCCCACCTAAATACTGCGAAGGACTCACTTTGTGACTCAGCCAGTTGTCAGGATAGGTGTATCAAATGGAATCATTCATCTGCCTCGCTACTGGCACCTTATCATAGCCAGCTAAATTTACATATGACTCACTCCTCTCTGCCTCATCCAGTAGCTGCCAGTCGTTTCTTCTGGGCAGATCAATCAAATATCACTTCTGAATAATGTCTGCTGACATGAAAGGAAGCTGTTTGTGGCTTCATGGACAAATGTCCTGCATTTATTTTTCTTTCATTGGTCTTGGGTTACTCATCCTGTTACTTAGCCTTTGATGGATATGAGCTACCTTTTTAATATGGAGGCAGCACGTAGACTCACGGCTCATGGCTGCTTTTGTGATTTAAAAAAAAATTGAGTTATGCAAACATTATAACAAGGACTTGGTATGTTTTAATGTATGTTATGCCTGCATAGTGTGAGTATTTCAGTGAAGCTACGTTTTGTTGGATTAAAAAAACATTAATATACGTATTTTATATGTTATTATTCCTCCTCTTTCTCTTGTGGTCCTTCAGGCCATTCTGAATGGCATTGACAGTATCAACAAAGTCCTTGAGCATTTCCGTCGGAAAGGTATCAACCAGCATGTCATCAATGGTTACCACGGCATCGTCATGAATAACTTTGAATGTGAACCTGCTTTTTATACCTGTGTGGAGGTGACTGCTGGTACCAGGTGAGAACTGCTTTATTACATTTTCACTCCTAGCTTCTGGTGTTGTTTTCAGTAAAAATATCACTGCCCGACATGTGTAATAGGTATGAAAAGCTTTGCAACAAAACACATGTAGCCTGATTTTACAACAGCAGTGGATCCACTCCTGTGGATATGAGGAGTAGGGTGTTGCTTAGTGTTGCATTGGCAGCCAAAAGGCTGATTAAAATATTCAGCGCTTGAAATTTGATATAGTGTTAAGTTGTTCTCTCTCTGCCATATACCAGTATACCATATGCCTTGGGGATTGTAATTATTTCATCTGTGTCAGATTTGATTTTACTAGCAGGAAAAAAAAATCATAGCTCAATGCTCTTTATTGGAGCAGATGTTTTAATATTTTGTGCATTTCACTATATACAGATAATTGTCAGTTGTATATAATGATAAAGCCTTAGTTTGTAGTTAAAGTGACAGTGTGGCAAACCCATCCATTTATATGTCTTTATTCTTCTCTTTTTTTCCTTGTTGTTTCTCTTTGTCCGTCTACCTGCATCCATATTTCCCAGATTGTTCTACCACATTGTGGAGACTGATGAAGTCAGTACCAAAATATTGATGGAGTTCAACAAAATGAACCTGCCCGGAGAAGTCACATTCCTGCCCTTGAGCAAGCTGGATGTCAGGGACACCGCCTATCCAGAGACCAACGTAAGGGACATGCATGAATTGCATCTGGTGCTGTGTGGGTTGTGAATTTAGGCCCAGATGGCAAATGGGATCAATTAACTCTGGAGATATTGATGTAAAATAAACTATTCATGTATTTCAAAACATACTTTATTTTGCTACCATGATGTGTAACAACCATGCACTAATTGTTAATCATTTGTGCCACAATCAGCTTCCTCAGTTTTCCCAGTCACACCAAACGTACTCTACTGTTAACCATACTACAGGCAGTTTTTGTTCAGTGATGCTGCATCTAGTATTTACCCCTCTGTTCATACCAGTGTGTTTTTGTCTCTGTAGGACGCCATCCCCATGATCAGCAAACTGCGCTACAGCCCCAACTTTGACAAGGCCTTCAAGCATGTCTTTGGGAAGACCCTGATTTGTCGCAGCATGGAGGTTTCCACCCAGCTGGCCAGAGCTTTCACCATGGACTGCATAACTCTGGAGGGTAAGCCAGTGATGTTACAGTATACATCACTGCCACAAGAACATAAAAGGAAGGTGGCAGTTCTCATGCACACAAAAAACAGACTAAAAGTGAGTCATGTTTCAAAATGTAAATATGTACAAAAAGATATTTACATTTGAGTTGTCAGTTCTTTATTTTACATTGACCTGCATCAGCAGTATTTGTGGTATCTTACGTATGCATCTCTTCTCAGAAAAAGCACTAAGTAGTAATACTTGAATTTGTTGTGTAATGTTCAGTTCTATTGTGTAAAACCTCTTTTCCAGAGGGCCTGTGCAAATGCAAGTTGTGAAAAATGTATTGGCCGTGTAATTGTTTGAACTGTTCACCCTGTCTGAATCATACTCCTTTGTAGATGGCAAGAGGCTTGGCAGCATCTTCTGATCACACACTAAAGCAGGATCTTTGACTTGCCTGATGGTTGTACTGAGTAGCCTTTGTACATATCTCTTTAATACAGTACATTGTGTTGTGACCTCCTAGGTGACCAGGTGAGTCATCGTGGGGCGCTGACAGGAGGCTACTACGACACCAGAAAGTCTCGCCTGGAGCTGCAGAAAGACATGAGGAAGGCTGAGGAGGAGTTGGGTGAACTGGAAGCTAAGCTCAATGAGAACCTGCGCAGGAACATTGAACATATCCTTTTTACTAAAACTTAAAATGGGTTTCTTCATCAAGATAATGTTACATTATTGGTCCCCTTAGGCAAATGTTGGTTCTATGTGCTCTCCATTAGGAAGTTGGGGCACGAAACTTTCATTGTGAGATTTGTGTCAAAGTTTTAAAAGATGGTGTTATGACCAGTTGTGCTGCAGATATCTTTGCACTGCTGACAATGACATATCTGGACATTCTCCTGTGGATCAGAAAAGTTTTATGTGATTTAAAAGTGAGTCATACAGTTTCTTTTAAAGCTTCACCATCACATCTGTCTTTCACTTCATCAGAAAGACATTTTTCCCCATTGAGATATATTGCTGATAGCAAAATGGGTAGTAGGAGTAAATGACATTAGAGGAAATATTTCTGTATTTGGAAACAAATTATTCTGATTTGTTGCAGCTATACAGACTTCCTCTCCTTTGAAATATTGTTATGATAATTTTATAAACATTGCATGCAGTTGGTTAGAAACTTGTTTCTCATCCTCTTCTAACAGTTACAGGAAAATGATTCACTTTTCAGGATAGAATCGCCTATTTCTGTGAAATGTTAAATTATGTGTTACTTTTAACTAACTAGTTCTTACAAATTAGATTTCCTGTTAACATATTCCTTCTTTTCTTTAAATGGCATATTTACATATATTTTAAGGACAACAAGCAGTACAAGGCAAGCATGAGCTTTCTGATGTCTGGAGTAAACCAAAATAATGTAGTCATGCTTAGGCAATATTTTGTTACCAAGTGTGTTTGAAACCAAAAATATCAGTCTGAAAAAGCCAATTTTCACACCCTCATCTTCTGTTGAAATATTTTATTCACATGCCACCATAGGAACATTTCCACTATCTAGGAACTCCAGAACAAAGTTATTAGACCCATGAGTGCTGCCCCCATCAATTACAGGTTGATGTCATTCAGCTGAGCCTGTATATTTAATGTGGATTAAATCCATCTGGGTTATAGCCAGCAGGAGGCTGACTCGAGAGGGTCTGAGCAGGTCAAGAAAGATTAGTGTTTGTTAGGTCGTATCGGCCAGAGCTATGACTCACTGCTGGACAGCCCATGAGGGCAAAGCAGGCGGATCAGAGAGGATTTGTGTTTGCACATACGGCATGATTATGGATATAGTCACTTCCGCCCAGGTATGATTATCTGTGTGTTTGCACACCTGTGTGATTGTGTGTAGTTTCTCACTCACAACCAGTAAAGTGTATGCAGGTCAGTGTGCACCTGGCGATTACATATATGTGTAGGCAGGGGAAACGGATGACTGAGCTGATGACATGGCCCTCGTCCTTCACTCCCGCAGTGGTGAGTCAGCGAACAGATCAATTATTTAAAAGCCTCTTGTTGTTCATTCTCCACCTCTGCCCTGTCAATAAGCATGAGATTATGCTGATGCACCTCACCTATCCCTTCTGTTTTAAGTTGCCATCATTCATTTTGGTGCTGGTGGCAAAATGCAGTGACTTTGATCATAAGTACAACAACCCATGACATGATTATGTGAAATTCCCCTGATTTTGATTTTATTTGTAAGCATTGAAGTGGTCACTGAGATTAATGCAGGATTCTCTTTAAAAAAAAAAAAAAAGTGTAGGTAGTGGCCTCATGTCAGCTGATTGCATTCAAGAAAATTATCAGATGGTCTTAAACCATCTGTTTTCTCTATCTTCCCTGGGAGGACAGGCAGGCCAGTCCTCTGACTTCCAGTAGCCCTTTTAAACGATTGATTGGCCTCAGTGTTTTATTGAGTCCTGTTAAACCTCAAAGGACCAGAGGTGTGTTGCAGTCCTGGAAGATCAATAAGCCTGTCTGTTAAATTAGCTTAACAATGAATATGTGCAGCCTTCCTTAATCCTCTGCCTGGAAGTCAATGATGACACAGTCTTCCTGTGGAAGCCCAGTCACCCTATTGAAACACTCTGGGTAGTACTAGAAAGCCTACAGACTGTCTTTTGTTTTATGTTAGTCTGTGTACATTTCTTTTTTTGCCCTACTCTATTCTGAGGGGAATTACAGTAATTGCAAAATTGCAGTTGCAATTTCAGCAGTGCAAATCTTGCGTAAGGTAAATACAGTGTGCACTCACTGCTTGGCAGAGGTAATATGGTCAGCTGTACCCTGTAGACACTGGACACATCAAGATTGGAAAACTGTGAGAAGAATGAGAAGATTAAGTTTAACTAGTCAACTCAACTTGAAAATTGTATTTGCTGAACAGCTGCTGAGAGATTGAAATGTTTATCCAGCCCTGGCATTGTATTTCCTTAATGGTTGCCTCCACGCATCAACAATGAGATCGACCAACTGATGAACCAGATGCAGCAGATTGAAACCCAACAGAGGAAGTTCAAGGCATCCAGAGACAGTATTCTGTCAGAGATGAAGATGCTGAAGGAGAAGAGGCAGCAGTCAGAGAAGACATTCATGCCCAAGGTGATTACATACTGACATTGTCATATTTTGAACTTGTTTACAAGCCCAGGAGTCATGGTTGTTAAGACCTGACTTGACTGAAAATTCCTTGTTTTGCATGATGTAAGATTCAGGTTCAGCCTGTTCCCAGTTTATGGTCGACCTGTGCAATCCACTGATGTCTTTTCTACGTCTGCTTCTTCTTCAGCAACGCAGTCTCCAAAGTCTGGAGGCCAGTCTCCATGCCATGGAGTCCACCAGGGAGTCACTGAAGGCCGAACTTGGTACAGATCTGCTCTCTCAACTCAGCCTGGAGGACCAGAGGCGTGTTGATGACCTCAATGATGAGATCCGTCAGCTCCAGCAGGTCAGAAGAACGACTGCCGAGACACAGGATCTGTGTCACAGTTTGAAATAATGGACAGTTACAGGGAGTTCTGTTGCCATTACGGATTTCTGTTAAAATGGGAAAAAGAAAGAAAATGTTTTGTTTCAAGGTGATCCAGTGTAGTGGATAATGCACAGTGAAGTTGGCACCATTAATTTAAAACCAACAACAAAAAGGCTACCTGTGTGCTGCTTGCACAGTTTAAATGTTTGTATTACTCCTCTATTTATTTTTGAACAAGATTATCCACCATGTTAAAAACATTTTCAGGCATTGCAGTATTTTCCAAGAAACATTCATCATATTAATTTTTTAAGTTTTCCACACTTGCCACACTAGTTTCGAAACTGACATCATCAATATTTGTCATGAATGTTGATATCACATTATTTTTATTGCTTTATTGATAAATTAAAAGCATTGATAACTAATACTGACAATCAAAATGAAAAATCAGTTGCGTGGAGCAACAATAAACAACCATGTTTGATTTTTGTTCAGCCATAATGTTGTGCATGGATTGAAGGAATGAACCTGGCCTTTCTGGTTGTTCCCCCAATACAGTGGCTCAAAAACCTTTTAGAATTGCACTGAAAGGCTGAAATAGTACATGCCTACACATCCTTTTATGTGCCTATATGTACATCAGAGAATACACCTGTTACCCAAATTTTGTTGTTTTTCTGTTTCCCCTCCCTCTCCGCCTCCTGCTTGTGTATTCAAATGACCTGATTGAGGTGAGAGTAGCAGGCAGCAGCTGTGTGTGGGATGTTCCTGTGTTCCAGCATTGCTCCCTTTTTCTCTTTAGCTGCCAGCTGCTCTTAGTTCTCACCTCAATGAACTCTCAGCCATTCCCGCTATTGTTGTGCAACAACTCCGCTCCCACAACATGGAGCTTTTCATGTATGGTTCTGCCATGTTGTGATTGTCAGAATTATCGCCTGAGACACTTAGCCCTTGTATTTGTGATTTTTGTTAAAATGCAATTTTCCTGAAATAGGTGAATGCACGCACAGGGTGCTATTATTGCCCATATGGATAGTGTCCTCATGTGCGGCTCAGAGATAACCTCGGATATTAATCAGAGACTACACAGTTTTGTACTGGTGTGTAACCTTGGTTTAGTTCTAGTTTTAAGTGGATGATGTTGTTTGTCACATAAGGTCAGTCCAAGTAAGATGCCAAGGCAGATATTGGCTAAAAGTCAGCTTTTAGATAAGTGTGTAAAACATTCCTCACATTTCAAGTAGCCTCTGATTCGCATCATTCTGTGCAGGGAGATTTCTTTCTTCGATACAGAGAAAAGAAAACAAGAAAACTGTTAGAGCTTTTAGATGTAAGTTGCTAGTTTCTGCTACTGGCTTGTTTGCAAAACCTAACAGAATTTAACTTTGTTTTATGCGTTGATCCTTTGCCAACCACGGGACAACAGACGTTGTTGAATGAGAGGATCAAGCTGGAGGGCATCATGACCAGGTGAAACATATCTCAGCGAGAACTTCACGGGCGTCTTGACCAAGTGGAACAGGTACACTATTCCTTGAACCTCCCTAGAATCATGTCGCCATGTCGTAGTATGGCTCTGCATGCTGAATAATAATGTATTATAAGATTTATGTAAACTGCTTTTTTGCATCTTAAAGTAGTAAATTATACATCATTATTTTATAACAGCAAGTTCAAAGTTTTTTATTTGCATCTGTTAGATAGTTAGTTAATGTATTATGTTGAAATTATGGTCTTTGTAAGTGAAGAGTCTTGGATTCAGTAGCTTTCATACAAGTCAGAAGAGGGGTATTGGTTGTGACCCTTTTGATGTGGCCTAATTTGCATTGACCACAGGAGCCTAAATGAGCTCGAGAGACGAGGCACAATTATACAGCCACAACATCAGGCACAGACGGCATCAATAAGCGTGTCAAAGACCTTGGCTCGATCAGAAGGTGCGCCCAGTGTACTCAAGATGCAACTTGGGAGGTAGTACCCTGAAGTTGAACTGTTCAAATTCACTCATGCCGAAGCAGTTGGACCTCATTTACCCTCAGGACCCATACACATTTACACTTGTTGGTGGTAGTTCCCAGTGGTACTTCTATTACCTTACTTAAATGTGAATATGTTTTCTTAATTGTTTAGGAGATAAAGTTGGATTATTAGAAATCAACTAACAGCTGAAACAGAGGTGTGTTGACGCAAACATATTTGGAATGTTTATTTATTGCTGAGCTGCTTTCCGGTGTGGTTTGTTTAGCAGGTAAATGCAGCTTGAATTTGGGTGAGCACAATGACATTACCAAAACCCTGCCCATTTAACAAACTGTCCAGGTTCGTTTTCATTTTCAGGGTCTGGTTAAGCAACATTATGTAACTATTTTACCCTTAAAACAACATCTTTGAGAATGATTTTGATGGTATACTGAGTTGTAAGCGGGGATACTTGTGCCTGGTGTCATTCCCACTTTATACCCCGAATACCTGTTCTTGTACTATATAATAATACTGTTCAAGCAATTGATAGGTTTTGTTTCTGTACATAAGCTGCTTAAAGCGCTTGGACTGGGAGCAGAATTGATTACCACTTGTGGCTACAATTAGAACATCTTTTGAGCAAGGTCTTTGTGTTCCAATTATTTTAGTTGCTTTTCAGCTCACAGATCGGTTGCATTGGCCCTCGCAGCATACTTTAGAATCATCTGTGACAAGATTTCTGATTTCGTTGAGATCATCACATAAACACACATTTTACACCTATTACTAAAGGCCAGAACAAAATAGACCTGCTTCCTGAATGAGAGACAGACAAAATGATAGCATAATTAATTTTAGCAGCCTTTTAATTTAGAGACGTTGCAAATATTGTCATATTGTTGGAAGGTATCTTTTCAAGCAACCAACAAAAGCTTATTGTTTTAGTCTGGTATCTACAATCTTTACAAATGCTTATTATCTACTGTCTAAATTGAGAAACTGCAGAACACGAAATCCTGAGTTGATATTGCCAACAGATGGTGAAATTGCTGTGTTTGACTCACAGTTGTATAATATATGTTCTTCAGAGACAGCCTGGTCCTGCAGTTGTATAAGTGTTCTGCTGGTGCTGTGGGTCAGATGAGGTTGATAGAATGCAGTTGTCAGAAAGTACTTGTTCTGAATAAATTAAATTTCATGGATTCATATAATCAGTGTCGCTATTAACTAATTGAGGCATATTCACAGCTGGCCTTATTCTTAAGTTGGAATTGTTAATTTATTTCTTTGTTCTAGACTCTTTGCCTGTCTTTTTTTTAAATTTATAACTCAGAACAATCTGATTTTCCTTGATCTCTCTCTTTTTTTTAACAAAATAGCTCCCACATTAGCAACAGGTTGTTGATGTGGGATTAAACAAATTATTGAAAAACTTTTTAAGGTGGTGTGTGTTTTTGCAGACTTTCCAGAAGTTAATTTATTAACTTTTTAAAACTAGAATCCTATTTTTTAAAAATCCATTTTTCTGAACCAGGGATTTGGCCACTATGCACTAAAGCCTCATTTGAATTGAAACCCACATCACTTCAACTTTACTTCGCCTTTATAAGCCTTTTCCAATGTCTTTCCCAGATCTGGATTCTCTGATTGACAAGACAGGGGAAAGCGAGAATCAAGGACCACATAAGAGCATGGAGGCGGCTGGAAAACGGTGAGAGGAGCAGAATGGCGCCATCAACCACGACACCAGGGCTGGAGAAATGACCAACAGGCAGACATGCTGCTCAAGAAGAAAGAGGAGTGCATGAAGAAGATCAGAGAGCTCTGACTCACTGCCTCAAGAAGACCTTTGAAGTACCAGACCCTCACCTCAAGCAGGTACAAACACAAAGACAGGGCTTAATGATGATACATACTGGCTTCATTTCAACACCAGCGCTCGTTCAAAGGTGCAGTGTTACAGTGTTGGTGTCGAATGTGGTTTATGCATCACAATGGATATTGTCTTTAAATGACTAGTTATTTCCCTGAACAAGTCAGAATATGATGTATTAAAAGCATGCGTTTTGATATTCCTCTTTTTTTTCTTATCTTTAGGCCACTCCAGGGCAGCCGAACTCAGCTATAAACACAACTGACGTTATCACCGACTTAAGCAGAATCTGGTGAATGTGCAAACAACCAGTTGCTTCTGAACATTAATACCGGGCACCAGAGCAACATTAGCATTCGTTTTGAGTCATGTTTCTGTCCTGGCTGATAAGTTTTAGGTCCAGTATTCACTTTTTCTTTTGCTCTGGTTTTGCTGTCCACCAGTCTCCTGAGAGGAATGTATGACTCTCTTCAGTTGCTAAATGCTCCAGTATGTTTACTTCCAGAAGTCTATTTTTTTCTGTCTGTTCAGTACTGGGCCAGAGTGAGTATACGTTGTGTTTATCAGGCTTTTCTGAAACAACAGTCTGCTTTTAAAAGCTGAGTGGACTTGCAAGTAAACCTTGTCTACATTGTGCGTCATTTGAGCAATTGTATATTTAAAACAATTGAGTGCACCTTTGGGCCCTTTTTAAAGAGTGTTGAGTGCTATGAAGAAAATTTAACTAGTGCCTAGTGTTTGAGAGCCAGTTCTGTTTCCACTTTGCAGTCCTTAAACTGTAGTCCCTCTTAATCCTCATTACCTTAGCAGCATGACCTCAGATAAACTGTTTGACTTCACGGCTGACACCAAAGACAAAAAGCAGCAGCACCAGCAATACTTCGTTAACGCCAAGTAGTGAAGATCAAATTCTCTGTGCATCCTATCATACTACCCGGGTCACACGTATGAGTGCGCACACATACACAGATAGACCGAGGTCTCTTAAGGAATAAGGCCCAAGGCCATCACATCCCACCCACTCACCAGTGACTCAGACAGTAGTTAGTGCTCCATGTCTTTTTTTCAGCAAGCTGCCTCTGGGAGCACAGACTGTGAGTTGAGTGGACTTGGCTGCATCTTTCATAAGTGTCTGTGTGTGTACATTGTGTGCATGTGTGTCTGTGTATGTGTCTCATCTCCCCTCCTTGACAATGCCGAAAATACCCTCACACTTTCTCATAAACACTCCACATAGTTAATCTTTCTTCACGGGACGCTGCTTGGGGGCAAGATGGTGCCATTGATTGCAGAAGTGGATGATAGGACCAAGTAATAAGGGCTCTTGTTCATGTTCCCTTGGTCATTAGTGATTCAGATGGATGAATTTATAGTTTGAGTTTGGAGAATGCGTGTCACTTTTGAGCCAGACTAAGCTTGTTGTTAATTAATCAGGTCATGTCATCTTCAGATATGAATAGAAACTGGCAAAGCATTTTTAAATACATGTTCTGAAATGTATAATGGATCTGAATGTTCTATATCCTTTTTAAAGTCAACAAGTCGTGTTCATTTGCACAGGATACAGCCAAGTTTTTAGCAGTACAAAACTTGTGTCTGTCAAAATGATACTAAGTTTGTAGCCAGAATTTTGGTTAAACACATCAGTGAGAGAAAAATCTCTGAAAATGATCTCGAAAGCTTGAAAGGGCAGCAACTAACATTTATTTTAATGATGATTTAATCTGGTTATTTACTGATACATTGATTACTTATCTTGTCTGCCAATGTCACAGAATAGTGAAAAATGTCCATCACAGTTTTCCAGAGCTGAAAGTGTCTTGAAAAGTCTTCTTTCTTTGACCAGCAGACAAAAACTCCAAGATATTCAACTAACATTGATATAAAATAAAGAAAGGCAGCAGCAATACTTGTGGTCAATTGTCGATAAATCATCCGTTGATCAACCAGTTGTTTCAGCTCTAATAATTTGAGCAACATTTGCTGGAAAATGGGGGCTGTCCCCGTATCAGTTAATTATTTTTGCTATGTATATTTTATCAGTTTTTTGTTTTTATAAACATTTAACATGATTACTGACATCTTTTTTTCCTTCATTACACCTTATCTAGAAATTCAGCAAATGTATCACTCACTCCCCTGCACATGTGGTGTTAGTTTACCGCCACACACACACACTACTCCTGCACATCTTTGTTCATCATGTGGGATGTGAGAACGTTAGATTTCCACACTGTCAGAGAAAGTAAACGTTGGTGTCTTGGTCATAGCTCAGTTACCAAATCCTACAGCACTGCAGAGTGTCTCTGTCAGCTGAGGGTAAATTTTCCCAATCTCCCCTGCCTTGTGCTGTCCAGTGTTGTGCTGCCCTCTACTTCCATCACAGTTAGTTTTGTGGTTTGGCCATTTTAAGACAAGATTCAGTTTGTCAAGTTTACAGACTGCCACACTGTTGCTCCTGCAGCGTTTTGTGTACTATGAGGCAGTTAAAAAAACATGCAGTGAGTTGACTCAGAGTCTTCTTGATTGATGTATTGACTCATTGACTTTTAGGGGACAGCCCTACAATGCAGTTGTAACAACAGCATAAATGCAATTCAATTCAAGGATTTAAATGCCTCTCCATGTGTTAACAATGATAATGATACAGCATATTTTAAAACCTCATTGCCAGGAAAAATAGAAGGGAACAGATGTAGAGCAGCCTGTAAAAAAAATACCAAACAGTTTTATTAATATGGATAAGATTGGAATAAATTAATAATAAATCATCATTAATATACTAAAAAGCCTCATTACAGACAAGGGTCATGAAAACGAGCATGTTCAATTCTAAAGATAAAGACAGACTGAAAGCCTGACTTCACCCAGATCTAACAATGATTTAATTCTTTTTCCCCCTCCAACAGTTGTTCCGAAAACTGGAGCAATGCAACACAGAGCTGAAGAAGTACAGTCATGTCAACAAAAAAGCTCTGGACCAGTTTGTTAACTTCTCTGAGCAGAAGGAAAAACTAATCAAGCGTCAGGATGAGCTGGACCGTGGCTACAAATCCATCATGGAGCTCATGAACGTCTTGGAGCTGCGCAAATATGAGGCCATCCAGCTCACTTTCAAACAGGTATGTGGCATGACAGGCTCTGTTCAGAGTGTCCAGATGGATCCATCACTTAGTCCATGCTGGGGTCTGTGATACCAGTGAGCTAGTTGGTACTGGAGACTCACTGCTTAACAAGATAAGCCTGGTTTTGCAGGATGTAGGTAAGATAGCTTGTCAGTAGTTGTAGCTCCAGTATCTTGGGGCCACAGTGGTTTGTTTGTCGGTTACTGGTACCAGAGTTGAAGGTGCCTTATTGAACATTTCATGTTCATCACAGTGGTGTGTATGGCCTAGCTTGAGAACCTTAAAATATGACCCCCGGAGTTACACTGGGAACTATTAGACCAGTGTAAAAGAGAAGTAATGTTCTTAGTGATCCAGATGTTGCAGAAACATAACCATCTGTATTTGAGCCACATTTTTTCCTCACCACATCACATTTTCTCTCTCTCAGGTGTCTAAGAACTTCAGCGAGGTTTTCCAGAAGCTGGTGCCAGGAGGCAAAGCTACACTGGTGATGAAGAAGGGTGATGCTGAAGGCAGCCAGTCCCAGGATGAGGGTGAGGGCGGTGCAGACAGTGAAAGGGGCTCTGGCTCACAGAGCAGCGTTCCTTCAGTTGACCAGTTCACTGGAGTCGGCATCAGGGTAAGAATCTTTTTTTAGTTTGTCATTTTATCCGTTTTGACTGAGTATACATGCCCTGTACAACAGATGATCACTGTCAGTTTTAATAGAAAATATGGTTTTATTATTATATATTTTAAAATCAGAGTCAAAGGTGTTGAAATCACAGTCTCACCTTGATTGATTTTTTTTAAAATGCATTTTTATATATGTTTATACTATAAGACAGTCTAATGCTGTACAATAAGAATGTCTAATGTAAATTTAAAAAGTACTTGATCAAAAACTTTCTGGAGCATTTCTAGTATTTCTGTTATTCACATTATGTAATTCAGATCTATGGCATTAGAATAATCTCATGCTTCTTATTTTTTTCTTTTCTTCACCAATGGCTGAAAAACAGTTATTTTGAGGCACCATGTACCCCTAGTGTATGACAGTTTCCTTGAGTTTTTGTCTGGAAATTATTTCTGGAGTATTGGCAACATTTACTTGGATAGCTGATCCATCCCCACAAAGCAGAACCAAGGTGAAGTTGGTGTTGTAATGAGCAATACACGATTCTCTTCACTCTAAATTTATCTTCAGCATTATCCAAGCTTTCATAACGGCACAGAGGCATTTTGGTCATCTGTTGGATCATCTGTTTTCCCAAAACAGAGAATCGAATAAAATGAAGCCATTTTACCAAAAATAATGTATAGCTTCTCTCTGTTTCTGCTGCAGGTTTAATTTGACAGTCTAATCTTTGTCCTCGTGTCCTGTGTAGGTGTCCTTCACAGGGAAGCAGGGGGAGATGAGGGAGATGCAGCAGCTGTCTGGAGGTCAGAAATCTCTGGTGGCTCTGGCTCTGATATTTGCCATCCAGAAGTGCGACCCTGCTCCTTTCTACCTGTTTGATGAGATCGACCAGGCCCTCGACGCCCAGCACAGAAAGGCTGTCTCAGGTAAAGTGCATAAATATATGTAAAGAGGCAATAAGAGAAACATTAATGATGATTTGAAATTCATGGCTACAGTTTGGTGTGGACTTACATTGGTTAAAACATTTTTAAGAATTTAAAAATGAATGAATGAATGTAACAGAAAATTGTGGTTTCTATTTTTTGTGAGAAATTATGACTCATCTTTAAATGTTTCTTTGTGTCCATTTCAGACATGATCGTCGAGCTGGCGGGCCACGCCCAATTCATCACCACCACTTTCAGGCCTGAGCTGCTTGAATCTGCTGACAAATTCTACGGTGTGAAATTCAGAAACAAGGTGAGTTTTCTGCCAAAGTTCAAGTTTCATCTCACCTGATGAGATTATGGTACGCCATGGTAACAAGAGGATGGGATTCAACAAGCAATATAATAATGATCTCAATAGTGCATGTGCAACAGAAAATATTACCAATTGAGCCTGAAATTATTTTTTTTAAAACCTCAAGAAACATAAGACACGAGACACTTTATTTGTCATTGTAGGCACACAACAAAATTATGTTTGGTAAGACCAGCAGCAATAGGAAAGAGGGGTGGGAGAGGCTGATTAGGGAGGCTCCAGCTCTGGGGGAGAAACTGTTTCCCTCTCCACTTTGATGACTCTATATCTTTGTCCCAATGGCAAGAAGACAAACAGACTTAGACGCTGGGAGGTTGGGTCCTGATCTTGCCAGCCGTCTTGTGTAGAGGGATACTCTCTATGTTGCTTCTGTAAAGTTTACTAAGAGCTGCGGGAGAAGTTTGGTCTGTTTCAGTTTTCTTAGGATAACAGGGACTTCGTATGTAACAGAATTTTTGCCCACCCCCAGCTCTGTTGTCATTGTTATGTTATTAAAGAAACAAGCATCTTCAGAGTGAGGTCACTGTTTTCTGTGAATGCCCACAATTCTCAGCCCAAGTTGTGGCTGTTACTGACTCTGCTTTCAGTCCACTCTTTTCTGTTGACATTTCCCCCCATAGAGCTGCCTCAGTGAAAAGAAAAATATTTCCCCTTGGAGGTTTCATCACACGAATGATTACTGCTTAGTCAGAGCGGCTAAAATGGAGGTATTGATTGGTCATTAACTGTGTGTGTATGTGTGTGTTTTAGGTGAGTCACATTGATGTGATCACAGCAGAGCAGGCCAAAGACTTTGTGGAGGATGACACCACCCATGGTTAATAGTCTTCAGCTCTTCATCATCCCCTCCTCCTCCTCCCCCACCTCTACAGTGCACTGCGTAGTTCGAAGCCTTCCACAACAGGACAGAAATATCTCACTCAATCCACCGGCATTGTTCAGTCCTTCTGTTCAAGAAGTTCTCTTAAGGTGGGGATTTAATTGGATATGTTGTGCAGATAACACTGAGAAACCCCCACCTCAATTTCTGAATATTTACTGTTTCTGTTTTACATCATTTCTTTATGATTAAACCACAGTTTTGAGAGAATGTGGTTTTGGTGAAAATCTGCAATCAGGAGACATTTGTTTTGTCACATTTCCCTGTGTTGCAGTGCCTCTGTGTGGATTTGGCAAATAACAGAAGTGCAGTTCTTTGACACGGAAACAAAATCCCTTATTTTGTCTGAAGAGGTCCTGAGGAGAGCACTTGTTACCTTTTGTGTTGCTATGATGACTTTTTCTAACAATAGTTTTGAGCTGAGATTTGGTAATTTGCCATTTGAAATGAGAAGTGCCAGAGACGCTCTTAAAGGTAGCAAACCTTCAGGACCTTTTCAGAAGACAACACATCTTGTGTATAGTACAAACTTTTGATATAACTTAGATAAGATTGTTAATCTGAAACCTTAAAGCCCAGTGGAAATGGCCAGGTCTTAAGATGATATGGGTTATATGTTTGCTCTGAGGTTTGTAATGTATACTCTTTGTACTCCTGAAACAATGCTAACATGTATCTGTCATTATCAGCCACATGGCTTAAAATGTTTAAAGGTTGTGGTTCCTTTTAATGGTTGTTACTGTACTGTGTAATTTCCTGTTTTTAGGTCATTTAAATATATGAAAAGTTTAATTCCATAACACCAGATATCCATTTTGAGAATCAACACAGCCTCGTGACTTGATGTTTTCAAAACAGAAGTGATTCAGTGGTTGACTCTTTCTATTTGGGTCCTGAAATGACTCATTACTTCAGTAGTAAGCCAAGTTGTAATTAAGTTTCTCAGTGGATATATTGTTTGGGATTAAACTCCTCATATGTTGTACCTAGTTTCAAATCTGCTTTTTAAATGTTTTTGTTCCTTTTTATGTAATTAGAAAACTTACAAAAATAATAAAAGATTTAAAAATAAACTGTATGACATGGTCAGAGTTACATGTTGATCATGCTGTTTTTCAGGACCACTAGGTGGTGCTGTGCCACTGATACCTGACATCTCACATGGTTAAAGCTGTAGTTACACAGAGAGAAGGTTTGAAGTAAGGTGGAAGGTTGAGGAAATATAAATGTATTATTCAAGAGAAAAACGTGAATTTATCCAAATTATTTGGATTTCATCCAAATTAATCTTACTTGTAATTAGGGAAGATTTATGCAATTTATGAATTTGGAAACCTCTTAAGGTTTAGACTAGTAAATATTAGTATTTCATGTACTTACCAAAAAATGTAAAATGTTATCATGTTTTCTCATTGATTGTCCATGATTGTATTCTATCATTGTTTATTGTAATTTCTGTATAAGTTTTTGTTTTATATTATGTGCATGCCTGTATCTCATCCTTCAATTTCACCACCAAATTAACCTAATGAGATCAATTATGATTCATCTTGAATTATCTAGGGAAGGAAACTCCATCCTCAGCAGCTTTAGATTCAGCGTCAGGGCACAGTAGACACGAGGTCAGCAACTGTCTGGCATCAAGGTCAGAATCTGGCGCACATTACACAGCCATTACACCTGTGTTATATTTTGTTTTTGATATCAATGATCCTGTTGAATTACAGTGTGCCAGGGGAGATCCCACATGGCACACATGGCGTGGCTGTCATTCTGGTGTAGCGTCACCTTGCGCTGGTGGCTTATCTGGAAGGTTGTGACCTCCTGAGATGAATTTGTAGATCCCCTTTGTAATACCGCAGACCTCCGGAGCATCTTGGTCCACGGCGCTCGCCAGGACTCCTCGCATTGGTGCCGTACGTCACAAGTTTTTAACCTTTGAAAGCAGAGTACCCACAACTGGGTTTTTCGTGAGCATTGTGCCGCACTCCGTGACACTGGTTCTGTTGTTAGACGTGATCTAACTCTGGCCTGGAGTTTGTGTGGGAGATGACTTGTGAAAGTGAAACATAAGTAAATCAATTTGACATTTTACTTCAGACTCCTCGGCTCCACTGTATTTCAGGCACCAGTGCTTCACATCACACTCTCTCTGCTGTACTGCTTTCCTCCAGCTTCTCCCACAACCAATTCACACTTCTGTAGTGAAAATAGAAATAACATCATCTGATTTCCTAGCTGTTATTCCTCTGCCATTTCCTCCACCATCTGCAATATACTGATATTTAAGGAACATTTATTTACATTTTTACACTCATGAGTGTGAGAGACAGTAATTTACACGTTTATAATCCACTGTTTTATTCCTGTTCGTTTGTCAGAAGTCACTCACAGCGGCAGTCGTTCTCGGGTATCGGATGAGAGCTTCACTTGACTGAAATACAGTATGGCAAACAGCCTTTATTCATCCACCCTTTCCCTGAGATTGAAGAGAGAAGGGAAGGTCTGAGGAGGAGAGGGACAAGTTTATTTGTAGAGCACCTTTCAACAACAAGGAGCTTTACTTTACATGAGATAAACCGGGAGTGGAAGTTGATACTGTAATTGATCCTTGAACAAAACAAATCTAGGCCAGTCTATTGTCATCACATGGTGTGAATGACCAGATAATTATCTTGGTGCAATCCAAGACTCTTTGCAGCTGAAAAATAGGTTTCAGATGTAAGATATAGATGTAAAGTTATATATTTATGTTATATTTTGTTCTAGAAACTCACCGTTATACAAATAATATTTAGTAATTCACTTTTTTATTAATTAGAGTGAATGTATGTATGTATTCTGTAACTAGCCACATTTTAATGTTATACAACCTAGCAAAACCAGAAAAAAACTATTGGTACATAAAACATGACTTCAAGGGGGAGACGATCTATAAGTGCAGTATATATGTAGCTATACAGTACATCATGTGTTGTATCACTCATATAATCTGCAATTTCTATTTTTCTGATTTCATCATGTTAACTGCGCTGCCCTCAAAGTCAGTTAGAAAAACAGGTGCCAGCATGTCACTCAGTGAGCCTGGTGCGATACTGACAGCACACCTCATCCCTCTGTGCCCGGGGCCTGCCAGCCGAGAGCAGATCCGTTGCTCTGCCTGCCAGATATTAACAACCCTGCACGCTATCTGTCGCCAAGTCAGCTAACAGATGATGAGGCTCAAGAAGACCTACGCTTCATATCGCTGCCTATCTGGTCCATCATATTCCCAAACTCATCTCTTAAAGATTTCAATTTCCTTCCAACCATCTATATCAAACTTAGTCCTCCTCTCCTCTCCTCTCCTCTCCTCTCCTCTCCTCTCCTCTCCTCTCCTCTCCTCTCCTCTCCCTCCTGCTTCCTTTCACACCTGGCATCCCCTCTTTCTGTCTTCCACTCTCAGACAATAAACACCATATCTTTTCCACCGTCTGCTCGCCTGCCCCTCTGCCCTCTGGTATTGGAATGTGGAGTACAGTAATGGACAGATAATACCAGTTCCCATTATCAAGCTCCTTATCATAAAAACAGACATAAAGCTGTCCAGGTTTTTACAGTCAACAAGTTAATTTGTTGTCTAGCAGGTGCTTATCAACTCCAGTGGAGAGAAGCAGGAGGAGAAGGAAGAGGAGGAGGAGGAGGAGGAGTAGGAAGGCTTGTAAACAGATTGGCTGTGTCCTTGCATTTCATGGTGGTCCATCTGTCATGCAGGCCTGACAGGCTGACTGGCTATCTGTCTCTACTGCTCCAAAGTCATCTCCATATCTGTCTGGCTTATCTGCTTGTCAGCTGATCAGTCTGTCTGTCATCTGTCCGCTTGTCTCACTGCCTGTCACAGACATGTGATTCTGGTTTGTGCTAAAGTTTCGATATAAACATGTTACTGTCCGAAAAGCCTGAGCTGGAGCCTGGTGGTGGTGGTGAGGGATGAATTGCAGGCTGCCAAGCAAAGAACCACTGATGACAGATGTGGTTTTATAAGCATTTTGTGCTCTGGGAGAAAATAATGTCATTCATTAGGTTGAATCTCACAGAGCACAGCCAAAGACCAACAGTTTTTCTGGGCTTGCAGTGGTGGTGTGTGCATGTTCAGAAGGTGGGGGTGACATTAGTTTTAGTTTTGTTTATTCCCCCAGTTCACAAGCAAGGAGTCCTTGCATTTATTATGGAAGCCCTGGGGGCAAACAAGGGTAAAGATAATTATTCAAAAAAATGTTTTGACCACTTCATGTTTGCTTGCTCCCACTCATTAGTAACTCGTGAGTTAAGACACATCCAAAGAGTAGTCTGAATTTTTGAGACCTTGGAGCTTTAATCCATCTCCCATGTAGTCTCATATCAAAAAGCATTAGATGGAAGGATCTCCAGATAATATACAGGGTCTAATATCTCCAGACGATATTGGAGACATACAGTGTAACCTAACACTACTTTTGGAGTTGGATTATTAAATGCTGCTACTTTGAATATGTGTATAGATTGATGTTCTTCTGAGTCAGAATGTGGAAACTATATGGATGCTATAGAGAAGAAGTACAATATACACGCTGATATCTGTTTGGTGCTGAAACTGCAGAAACGTTGTTTTACCTGACTTGTTATCAGGGTGAATACTGCCGGTCGGCAACTCATTTTCCCGAATATTCCGACAGCACGTGAATGCACCATGCATTATCAACCGCTGCTAAGAAACCCAAATTCCCGCAAACGCAGTTTACTTCCGCCGTGAGCTCGCAACTTAATGTCAGCATAATTTAGTGTTTTTATCCACAAGAAACCTAATTTAACTTTCCAGGTCTCATTTTTAAATAACTATGCCATTAGTTAAACTTTGTCTTAAACTCACACTTTGTTCTGCTCTCTTAAAAGATTCAAGAACATTTTTATCGACGACTTTACAGCTCTGTGTTGGTGTTAGTAATTTACATAGAGTGTCTACGGTTATTTAGCAAGCTCGATACCTTTGTTCTTGTAAGTCTCGTCGGCTGCTGTAAGATAGCTTGTAACGCCAACTAGCTACAGTATACTCTGTAGACAAGTTCAGCAGGTTAGCTAATTAACAAAGGCAAAATTTTAAATCCCAAACTTCAGTTAACATGATAACTCTTACTCAGTTTATTTATTTTATTAATTTATTGCTGCATATTTGTGTAGTTAGTTTAACTGCTTAAACTCCATGCAAATGGTAATTGTTATTGTATGAGATTAGAGGATGTCAAATAACAGGACAGTGGTTCCCAACCCTCACAACACAGATTATTTGGCCAGTTACAGTCTGAAATCCGTCACTTAGCTCACAGCAGGAAGAGCACAGGTGTTCCTGATAACATTAACGATCTCTGTCCTGTTGAGGTGTCATGTAATCACTCCATTTATTATTTACAGCCGTGTGGGTTTTTTCTTACTATGACAAATTAGGTGAAAAGGCCTATTACTTTTGCAGCTAGGTTGGTAATATGAGCAAAAGGCAAAAAACTTTGGGAGCTGGAAAGTTTCTTGGGAGGAGGTAGGATAAAATTAAAATTAAGATAAAATACTGTTGTGTGTATTGTAATATCAAAACATTTCAGTCATGTTGTGGTCGACCTAATACAGGTGGCTTTTGTGGCAGGTGTGTGAGAGGAGTTTAACAGAGCAAGCTGGTGCTCACTGTAGAGTTTGAAGATAGAGCAGGTCAGGTGTTATTTTTTTGTATAAATTTAACACATCCTTTCGTCTATATTTCTAACCTAGTTAGCCTAGTTAGGGTGGTGAATTAGCTATTATCCAGAGTGGCCACAACTGTCTTGGTAAATTACTTCATAACTTTCCAAGATTCAGTTGGCGAAGATAGTTAGCTGGTTAGCCACATTAGCCATATAGGCCTGTAATAGTTTAGGTAAAGTATTTAACTAGACTTTTGACCTTCCAAGTCTATACTATTTTCTCAGCATTTTGTCATAATCACCATGAAGCTGAACTTCAATTGTGTAGAAATATACATGAAAGAAAATGGATAAAAATACAGAGTAAGATTTTAATTAAAACATAATGTTAGTTTTGTGTCCAGAGATCTTCTCAGAGTAATGTTTATTTAGCTGACACCAATCTGCTGACAGGCAGACAGACATTAACCCCCGTTGGCCTGCTGTTGAGCTGCTGGAGCCCTGCAAGAGGCCCTGGCTCAGACTCCGTGGAACCAAAGGTCACCAGCCAATCTGGCCCCTGGTTTCACTGCATGACTCAAGCCTCTGGCCTGAGCTAGAGTGTGATATGCTTGAGACTGATCGGTGTTGTTTTAACAGCGTATCCTGTGATTTGCATGACTTTTCAACCTTCTGTAATTTAACTTGAATTGCTGTAAAATTAGCAGCAAATTTTTAACATAAAAATTGGAAAGAACTGTGTGTTAATCTTGGAATGGCATGCGAGGCTCTAGTTTGCGCCTGTTAAGTCATGACTTAATAGATCTATGGCTTAAGTTATGGCTCGTTACATTTTTGAGATTCTTCATTCATCTCTAAAAATGCAAATTGAACTGGACATATGTTGATTCATTAGAAAAAATACGTAATAATACGCTAAATAGTAGAAACACCTCTCTGTATAATGCAGAGCAGTTTAACAGCACCACAAACTACATCCTCCACAATGATCATACAGTTGAATCAATACCTCTCTGAACATTACAAACTGAACATTATATATTATGATTTTATTATTATATATTGCTAGGTGGACTTAATAAACTGGCAACTGAGAGTATAGAATTTGATAATCAAATAATTGATAATCAAAAACATGTAACTAAGCAACTGAATGCAGCCTTCACCACAGCTACTTTTTAAACTTTAATTTTAAAGTAGTTATTTCAATTATGAGTAATAAAGAAACCAAGTTATAGTGCTTCTACTAAATAATTTCCTGATACTCTGTTCTCCCCCTGACAGGAACTGAGTAAGCTGTCTGTTTTCACTTTTGCCTATCAAGGGATTATTTCAGCAATTATGAGGTAAGTGTGAAGAATTTGTATTTACCTGTATCACTTAGGCTACCAATTTAATTACAAGAAATGGTAGAATTTTTACAAGACTTGCCACTTGTCAATTAATGTGGGTGCTGTTCAAGTCTATAAAACGTGAATGTGTTAACAAACTCTGTCCTAATCTCAGCTGTTAAAAGCTTCTTGGGGTGAAATCCATTTGCACAGGATCTAATGCAGTTTCCACTGCTGGTGTTAGTGTTGTTCAGGTCTATAAAACGTTAAGTGTTTACAAACTGGCTTCTACTTTTGGCTGTTTAAAAGAGGTCTTTTTCTGTCTGTCCTCCATAAAGCCAGTAATGTGTTTGGACTATAGCGATCCAGCACGCTGCGGCGCAGCCGTGTGTCACTGTGTAATTTTAGTTCAACAATAAAAAAATGCAACTGCTGTCCTGTCATGAACAATGGCATTTACAGGCTGTTGTTGTCGGTGATTGCTGGTGCCTCATTCCTTTTTTAAGCTCGTTTTATGAGGTCATGTGTTCTCTGGATCCTGGGCCAAATGCTGATGGCTGGTCATAACTTCTCTGAAGTCTGGGTTAGCCACAAGGGCATCGATGTCATTTTTCAGAGTCTCTTTTGCAGTGATTTTAGATGAACATTTTTGAATGTTGATTTGTGTCTTCCTAGCAGTGTGTATGTGCTTGGGTTGGACAGATCTATAAATTGATCGGTCAGCCCACTGAAAAAACAAGAGAAGTAAAACTACTTTTTCAGGCCCCAAGCTTCAGTACTTAAAAACCTGTGATGAAATCTGCATTACACTTAGTTTAATAAGACAGCAAGGAACCTAGTAACATTTTTTAGCATGGGAATAGTGGCAAGTTTTGGTTTGTGTGACTGTGTAAATGCTCTGTCAGAAACATTTCCATCTGGCATAGTATACAGTTCTTTAATCAGTTGAACATTTTCCTCCTTTTGACATAAAACACAACTGTATGGTTGTGTATGTGACTGGTGCTGCTAGCTGGTGTTCCTGTTTTAAGTGCGCACATGAGAGGCCTGCTGAAATAGATACCTTCTTCTCATGCAACGGGTATAATCACATTTGACCTTCAGTGTGTATGTGTGCGCGTGTAAGTGTGTCACATGTGTTTGTGAATGAATTTGGGAGCTTTGGCTTGTCACATACTGTAGCCCGCTCAGCTCTCAACATATAGGTCTCACTATAATGAGGCTAAAGGTAGAAAATTAGAACAGTTTTAATTAACAGACTAAGCCTGCTTAATGGCTTCACACATGTCAGCTTAAATCCTCTGCAAAATAAACATTCCCCTCTTCATGGGAATGTTCAGCTCCAGAGAGGCATTCTCAGCTGCACTGGGAGCATTTTCTGGAAAAACGATCGCTTGGAAAGGGAGCTGCTTCTTACTTAGCACAGTCTTATTTCGGCATTTGGCAAATGGTATGGATTGTTATGGTTGTCTTTGTTTCACTGAATTATTGTGTCACAAAATCTAATGGTGATATTGATACGGAGAAGTTGTGGTGCCATTACATTTTTCATTCAACAAGATTAGCATAGAACACAAACCATCTCCCTGTTCCCTTTATCCCTGTAAAACTAGAGACACTCTAAATACCTCTTAATTTCCTAGTAATGACCGCATGCATGGTAAGATATACTGCACTGCTTTCAGATCCACACATAACAATTTGGACACACATACTGTCGGCTTAAGCACAGACACACAGACACACACACACACGCACGCCCGCACACACAAGTACAAACATCTGGCCTCACATCTTTAAAGTCTCTCAGAAGTCTGGCATGATTATTTGCCAAAACGCATCAAAAATTATACCTTCACACACAATATTCCAGACCGTTACATTCAATCATATTTCAGAAAATACAGCCGACTTCTCCTGTCATATAAAATTCTAGCTAGTAGGGCTGTACATTCCTGTTTTTAGTATGTATCACCAGTGTTCGAGAATTTGGATGTTTAGTAGCAAACACAGATAATCTGTAGCAGTGACATGGAAATCTTTTAAAATTAGATGTCTTCAAAAGATTAATTCCCATAACATATAGAGTCCATAATTTTTTCAATTATTATATTGAGTAATGAATTTATTCATTTATGAATAAAGTAGAGGAGTAGTGAAGGACAACCACTTGTTTGCTCCTCTAGTTTCAGGTCCAGATCCATTAGCAGCAGAGAGCTGTGTCTGTAAAATCTGTCTTTCTCTGAGTGATGAGAAGTCGTGACTTGGACTCACTCACTTTGTCATTAGTTAGTTCCAAGTAAAGCCTCTTGTTGTCACTCTTAATCATCAAAAATGACTTTTCATCGCTCGGCTTTTCAGCCACAGCTGGCCACACTGAAAATGACAGATCACTTCTCAGCATGTTCTCAGTTCACACGACTGTGCTAATGTTAGCTGCTGAGGCGACGTTAGTGAATTGTGGGAAATGTGGTTTGATGGCACACTTTTAGAGCGGTGAGGAGGCTTTACCAGTATTCTGACTGACTACAACTACCATATATATTAGGACCAAACAGCATTTTTGCATAGACAGCACACAGAGCAACACAGGCTCTCAGACTCACTCAGATGCATGATCATCAAGTTTTTTCACAAGGGTGTCACTGTGATTATATTTTAAGGTTGGATTAGGAGCAGTAATATGGGTCTGATGTGGACATGTAGGTGTTACTTTTCAAAAGTGTTTTTCCATTCCTTAAATTGTTGCAGCTGCAGTGTCATGGCTCATATGATAAGTTCTGCCACAGCATCCTATGTATCCATGTGTGGATACATGTCAGACCAACAGAAATTTTACTTGTAGATTGGTGCGTTCTTCTGAATAAGTTAAAGAGAAGTGTTACACTGTATGTATAATAAACATCCTCCTCCCAGAACATTTGTGCAGGGTAACTATTGTGTTGTGGACGTGGAGTTTGATGGTCTTAAAAGATTGCAAGAGATTCACTGGACAAACAGTTTAATTGTAATTCACCTCTGTTACTGCCATGCTTAACACTGAGTCATTCAGGCATGCACCATTATAGAAACCACTTCATGCTACAGTGGTATCTGCTTTCTCCCAGGGCCAAAAATAAGTGGGGGGATTGTTATGTAGACTTGTCACATGAATATATGCACGCGCTTGCTCACACACAATGCGTAGCGAGAGTTTCCTGGTGGTTGTCAGCAAGGAATCTGACAGATATTCTTTTGAATTTTGCCATTCATCATTGAAGCAGGCAGTGTGAATATGGAGAGAATGCCTTTTCTCATGGCTATCTAAGAAAATACCCTCTATTTTACCATTATAATTTAGGTCCTTGTTCACTGCTGGGAAGCAGCATGTTGTGAGATTTGGGCAGTGCAGAATAATGTACAGGAGTAGTAAAGGACAACCACTTGTTTGCACCCCTAGCTAAGCAAATTTCTGCCTTGCCTTATTTTTTTCAAATTTGACTGCTGTTTGTGACCTCCTGAAACTGGATAGTCTGCTTATCTGCCCCAAACAGCCAGTGTATGAACAGATGTTAACTGTAAGCTAGCTTGCAACATGCTCACCAACCATGTATTGATTGTGTGTGTGTGTGTGTGTGTGTGTGTGTGACAGCTCAGTCTCTGACTAATCTCAGAGCTCACCAGCAACTCCACTTGTGTTTTATTCACATTTCAACATTTTGTAAAATTCATTCACTGATTATACACATGATTAAACACATTTCAAAGTTAAAGCAAAGTAGCCAAATGTCTTATTTTACAAACAGCTGAATGTATATAATCTATTTCTCCTTGCTATTATTTATCTACCTTAGAATGTGTTTTAATCTTAAGTCAAAGCAAGGGTTTGGGTTCTCAGCCACAACTTTAGACCCCTGCCAATGACAATTTCCAATCCAACTAAATAAGTAATGAAAAATCCAACAGGACAAGGCTTGAAGCTTGAGCATGTGTCTTCCTTTTGAGGTGTGGTGTACCCTTCAAAGACTGCTGATGTGCTCTCACTCAGTACTATTCTTCCCCTAGTGGTGATTTATTACCAAACACACCCTACCTTTTGGCTCACAGATGTGAAATCCCAGACTGCCAGACCATTACAAAATGTGAATAATCTGACACTGTGCTCCAGGGATTGGAGACTGGACTCCTCCAGCGATTCAGCAGCTAAATTGATCTCGACACCTACTGAGTGACTGATGGCATTCCCAGAGCCCCAGTGCATCCCTTCATTGGCCAGACTATGTGAGGGTGCATGTGTCTGTGCGTGTGTGTTTGTGTGTGTCTGTAGAGGTGATAATCAGCAGTGGCTGGAGGGACTTTCTTGTCCCTGTTGTTGTGCCGTGTGGAGCTGTCCCGGACTGGGTCTCCCAGTTGGTCCCTTTCAACTCACCCCCCTCGTGCAGTCCCCTGAGCCCACCTCCTCTGTTATTCCCTCTTAAACTTCCCTCAGTCAACCTCCTGTTTCCCTTTTGAAGAGGCTCTGCTTTGATTTTTTGAAACTGGAGAGAAGAGGGCAAGTGAAGCAAAGTCTTGGAGGTGTATGTAGCGCAGTTTATAGGGAAAGAGAGTTGAAGAGGCTAAAGGAGCTTTGCTGCCTTTGCTGCTGTCGATCAGGAGTAGCTTTGTGGAAGAACCCCTGCTGAAGTGCTCAGCAGCCGGTCTCTTTGTGCCTGCTGGCCCTTCTGTCATCTGTCCATGCAGTGAGGGGAGAGAAAACCAGAGCAGGCTGTAGAGAAAGTTGCCACATCAGGATTTGCTGTCTTTGGATTCCGGTAGTTATTTTTGAGGGGGGGTGTTTTTGGAGGTTAGGGGTGTTAAGGCTGCAGGTGGTGCTAGGGAGTTTGTTTTGCCATGCAGCAATCTTGGGATCGGACAAGTAGCATTGAGAGTGTCAAGAAAGGCCATACAAAAATGCTGGGAAAAGGACAAAGTGGAGGATATCCACCTGAGACAACGGGTGAACTCTTGCAGAGGTAAGAGGAAATTACCACCACAAAATCAGAAAGTATATGCAGCACAGGCACATGTCTGGTGGTCACATGGTTGCGTGAAAAATTCATTTGTTCCATGGGGATTTGGGTGATGCCATTCACAAATACACTGTAATTTCCGAAAGTAGCCACGTTAGTGGGAAGTATTTCTCGAGGATGAATTATATCTGTGCTGGAATGTATACCCGCATGAAATCTCCTGCAGTGTGTCTGGTCTGAATTTGTTGTCCGTCTCGCTAAGCACTGGTGTATTTAATGCAGCACCGTGAAGTTGTCTATACGGGAACATTTTGAATCATACTTTTTCCACTTCACTTCATTAACCTGTCATTTCTGTTATCTAAAATTCTGCAGTCTCATAATTTTGAAATAACAATTTATTTTAAAAAAGTAGAAGTAAAATTAAATAAGGGGCAAGGACTATATACGCGATACTAAACTAATAAATACTATATATATATATATAATTTTTTATTTTTTTTTCAGTATACATAAAAGTGCTAAATTTATGTTGGACATACCATATCTTGTTTATAAAACCTATAGATTTTCTTGCCTTTTTTATGTTCATTTGACATAGTGTCTCCACGGCTAAAATGCATCTGGGGAAGTCATCTTAGTCAGGCCCCTTGCTGTGAAAACATGTCAAGGCCCTATATTCAGTTCATCAGTTTCATATATAGCTGTATCTCAGCACTGGGTGCACAACTGCATTGTGTTTTACCATATTCAGTGTATTCCACAGATGTTTTGTAAGAGTTGAGTTTTTTTTTTTAATTACACTTCTTGTCCACATTAGCAAACAGTGCTGGGAACAAGCATGTCATTTGTCTTAAAGGTTGAATATCAACTTTTTAGCACTTAAAAGAGTGTAGTCCTGTGCACCCGTACTGTGTGTTACTACAGTTACTGTACTGTTATAGTATGTATATACTGCAATTAGTTTACAGTTACAATCTAACTAATTCATTGGCTTTACATTGCCAGTACTGAAGATTTTCAATATAGTTAGTCAAGTCAGTTTTCTAATAGAGCTCAGTATCACAAGTCACGCATTTTCTTCAAGGGCTTTACAATCTGTGCAGCACACAACACTGTCTAGCTTTAGACCCTGTTTGTTTTCAAGATTTTTAATTACTTGATAGGTATTGGAAAATTCCAAAATTAATAGATTACCAATGCAGCTGGGCTTCATGCAAGTGAGTGAATTTCTATTCTATTGTGTAATATATTTCAGTCGTTTCTGTAGTCCAGTATTATCTGGCTCACATTAACAGTGGTTTAAGGCTCAACCTGAGCGTTTTAAGTCTACTGAAAAATATGAGAGAAACTTAGGTAAGAGGTAGATTTAATAATCATCATGATAATAAGATAAACTCTGTTATAAAAATATAGTGATAATAATATATATCACATACATTTTCAGTGAATAACTTAAAAATCAGAAAAGTCAGATTTTGTATCTGTAATCACAGTTGCCGTTTCAACACCTGTCAGGGTCTTTTCAGTTATACTGCTACAGGATAATGTTTGGTCTTAAGTTCTTCTGTTCTGCTCTTAAGTGATATCAAATCTGTTCTTTGATGTAATTCCCTGAATAGGCAATGAAAAATTAAAACAGGAGTGTCATTTTTTTTTCTGTATGTGTGTAATACGGAAAGGAAGTGATTTGCAGTAAAGTTGAAATCCATAGTACAGCACAGAATATGAGATGTATAAATTGTTAAATTGTTAAGTGTTAGATAAGAGGAATACGTTGCATCAGGACATCTGTCAGTGTATCAGATGTCTCCTACACGGTCAGATAGACAATAAGTCAATAGTCAATAAGAGTTTTCAAAATCTTTTTTATAGACCACTTTACTCAGATTAACATGTCGATAATCTAAGGGTACATACAACTTAGTGACCTGCAAGCACAGCTCTTACCACAGTCCTAAAGGATAAAGCTAAAATTATCTACAAAGACTTTTTATGTATCTTTGTTACAATGAGTTTGGTGCATTGGCCTTTACAATCACATGTCCCTGTATGCACTTTGCTGACTTGCTGTGGCTGTTAATTACATGAGCCACTGTGTAAAACTGTGCAAAAATAAACAATGACAGTTGTAAGGTAAAGGCTAGACAAACAAACAATCAAACAAAGAGCCAAAAAAAAAAAAAAAAAAGAACAGATATGTGTCATTACAAGTCAATCCACTGGTCCTATAAATGTAGCTCCTTGTCAGAGACATGCAGCGTGATGAACAATGATAGGACTGAAAAGTCCAGGTGGCTAGAGTTAGATTGTTTGGTGGTGATGAGTACTCTGTGATGGATTGTACTTCAACAGATTTGTGATCAAAGAGATTAGTTAAGCATGGTCAACATGTTTTGTCTCATCGTTTTCACATTAGCATTCATTCCTTCTCGCTTTTTCCTATTTCACTTTCCTCATCTTACTGCTCTTTCCCACCTGCTGGCTCTATATCACTCTGGCAACATGTCACTGAAGGGAAAGTTGTCTAAACAAATTTCACCTTGTAGCGCAGTCCCTGCTGTCACCAGTATACTGACACGTGAAAATGTCACAGGAGCAGTAAATCCCACTGAGTTGTACTTTTCTGTCATTTAGTCTGCTTTATTTGAGGTCGCACTTTATGTGCTTGCAGGTTTGATTTTTTTTTTCTTGAACTGTGGTGCTGGCAAAGCAGTAGCTACATTTCATGACTTTACCCGAAGGTACCAAATGTTGTTATATTGCCCTTCTGACACTTGACGTAATAAAAGGCGCCTTTTGCTGTAAAGCAGTAAAGAATAAATCCTTCAGATGTTATATTGCCTTTTCTTTTCATGGCAACTGCTCATCTTAGGCCAATTTCAGCAGTATCGGAGTAATGAGGTAGTGACTGAGTTACTGTTATGTTACAAAAAAGACAGAAAGAAACAGATTTTTAAAAATTTCAACCCCATATTAATCTGTCCATCTGCCTATCTATCTCTGTCTGACTATTTGGTTCAAGCTTTCAGAATATTACAACAAATCTTAACTTAAGGTTACGTACCCTGACAGGTGAGGTGAGAGTTTCAGTCCTATCCTACCAAAGGTCATTAGCAAGGGCTAATCTGGCGGGCTTTCCCACACCTCATGTGGCTCTGTCCAAATGCTTGTCTGGACTTAGATGTGACGATTGATTAGTGAGTTGGCTTTACAGCTCTGTGACAGTGGGGGACCCCTTTGAAATTTGTTTGGACAAGTCTGAGCAAAATAAACGCCATGAGTATTTTATTTTGTTATTCCAGAGATGGACATGTTTTTTTCTCCCCCCACAACTCAACAGGGTTTATCCAAACATGACAGGTGGTTGTATGAAAAGCAAAGGCAGCGTGTAAACAACACTCAGTGTGTCTGTTGCCTCCTACAAAATGTTTTTTGAAACACCATTAGGATGATGTTGTGGTATTAACATTAATTCCTTACTGCCCCAGAGAATAGATGTTATCTCTTCTTCAGCACCAGTTCTCAACAGCACAGCTAACTACAAGTGGCAGTAGATTCTAGTTGTAGGTGAGAAGATTTGTCTCCCCTTTGCTTACATTTATTGTGTCACCCCCTGTAGTCTCACGACCACGTCCCTCCCCCACAACCACCTTAAGCATGTGTTCATTGCTGTGTTGACACGTGGCAGCAACTGTGGCTTATCTTGATGTTAAATGGCTGACAGTTGCATGGCACCAGGCCTCTGAGATTTCATAGTTGCCATGGCCATGTTGGCGTCCACTTTTGTGGTGACATAAGTCAAGTCTAGGTGCATCCTGTAATCACATTATTAAAACAGCATCATCACAGTGTGGTGCAGAGAGGAAAAGAATGACTAACCACCTCTAACTTAGTTACACAGTAAACTTGACTTATTTGCACAGATGTATTTCTAGTGGCAGGTACATAAACCTCTCTGTGTATAATTTGAAGTGACAAAGTATAACAGCAAGTATTTACTTGCAACACCTGCACCTCTTTCTCAACATGATATTTATTTGGGATTGTTGCACTTCTAATTTTGGTTACATCTAGCTCTTGTTCCATTTGAGTTTGGATGCACTTAGTGTGAGTTTCTCAAATGAATGTAATGCAATATGATCTGAGCAAGCACTCCATCTTGGAAATATAAGTTAACCTATGTTGCCATTTTGATTTCTTGCTGCCAAACTTTTATTTGCAAAAAATGTGTACATGTATGGTGTTATAATTGGGTATGGATAGAATATTTTTCTCTACTGGAGCTACACTTTTTGACTTATGATTACAAGCTACAATGTTTTTGTTTACTTGATTCAGCACATGTCATTCCACACCATAGTTGATTCCATTGTCAAAACTATTAAATGCATATTCTTAAACCAGTTGAGCTTATAGTCTTTAAAATATGTTCATAAAAACACCACGATGCCCAGGATTTGTGCAGTCAGAGAAAATACAGGAGAAGAAGGTATATTTTTATATAGAAACATTGGATACTGCAGCTGTAGGTGGTGCAGTTGCTGCTGTGCTCTTCTGTTTCGATTGGTTGGTTGGTTTCGGTTGATCTGCTGTATTATTGCATACATCAAAAAAGGCCAGGTTTGTATTTGTCATTTGGCTTCAGAAATTGTGCAACCCTAAGATGTCAGATTTTATCTGTAAACATCACCAAATATCTACCGGTCCTGTAGATTTTTGTCTGCGGTTCTCATCCTGCAGCATAGAGTATTATGTCAGGGTTTACAGGCGCTGAGTTGGTAGACTTAGCAGGGCTAACTATCTGGAACAAAGGGAGTGGACAGAGTTAAAGAGGCTTAAATGTCTTTATACACTGTATCAACATTAAAAGATAGCAATGATAAAAGAGCGTTGTCAAATATTTCCATCTGTATATATTTACCAATGAGATTTGCACATAACTTGGACAGGCTTGAGGGGGATACACCAGTTAATCCTAAAATCATCACAGTTTCAGGGTTTAGTTCTGGGGCTGCTATAAATGAAGCTGTAATGTGAGTCAAGTGGTGTGATGGCCTTCTGATATGACACAGAAGAAAATGTCAGCTTGTATTACTAAATAAAATGACAAGCTATAATATAATTTGTATGGCCCCAGTGTCATCAGTAATCATGTTTTATCAGCTACACATCACCATGTACCTTTCACACTTTTGCTTTTGAAGCTGTATTGACTATAATTCTATAGCACTGCCCTCTGCTCTGTGACTGACTACCACAAAACCAATAAAGATTAGCAGGATTATTAAGCGAGACAGTTACTCTTACAGTTTATGTTACAGTTTTGTCACTGCAAGGCTCCAAATAACCAATAACTTAAATATCTGTCCATCATGAGTTTTACTTTATTGAAATCATGATTGACTGTAAATTGTTTCGACTGAGAAAATATACAGCTACAGAGTTAACTTAATGACATTTTGACTCCCTGGAACATTAAGCAGCACTACAGAAGACCATCCAGCCCTGCATCACTGTCTTTCCAGTCCTTAATTCTTAAATATACGAGCTGGCAGAGTTTAAAGGTCTCTGTGTAAACACAATCTAAATTTAAAGACTTGTTCATATGAAGCTAATGAAGTGCTCTGCCCCTCTGGAAATATAAGGTGCAGGCTGCCAGATTCATATTAAAAGGAAACAAACATCTAAGTGTGAAATATTAGATTGCATAAAAGATCTTGAATTCTCTGTGTGTGTGCATAGTGACTTTGCTTATGTTTATGTGTGTGTTTTCATGTGTTTCTTTGGGTATTGAATGTGTGTTTGTAAAGTGCATATATAAGAATTCTATACATTTTACACTTGAATGTTATTGAGTCCAAATTTACATGATGACAGCCTTAATCATCAATAATAAATACATTTTAAAAAACTAAAAACCCCCCCCCCCCCCCCCCCCCCAAAAAAAAAAACAACACAAAAAATCATTTTTTTTGGGAGAAAGAAGAGGAAATTACATCCACGTAATCTTTTATCTATCAATTATCAGAGACATGATCACATATTTTATAAAAAAAAGTTTTAGAAAAACTTAATATACAGTACAATTAACCTTCTATAATATTAGTTTTTTGTTAAGGTAATCACCTTAGTACTTAGGCCAGCAGCCTAAGATGAAATCTTAACAGTGGCAGACGGAAAGATGGTTTTGCACGCATCCAAACCATATGGTGCAGGTATTCCTGACACTGCATGCAGAATTTCACGCATTGTCGGATTAGCAGACCAGATGTCATTCATTCCGACAGGATGACTAATGGACAAGGACCTCCTGTGGCTGCTGTATCCTGGATACATTGGATTTTTGTCAAATTCTGGTTTCAAACCAGACTATTTAGACAAAACAAAATAAAATAAAATACAAAGTTTTTCAACAATGAAAACTTTAATTATGGTTTACACGTGTGATGTTATTGTGATTATAATGTAACATGTCATATTTTTTTTCAAAACATTCCCTCCCATGATCATATAAATACTTACCATCCACCACTAGACCATTTTACTAATTATTAGAACCAAGCTACGCAGAACTAAGCTTCACATTTGGTCAAGATAGATGACTGCTGTTGAGTTAAAAGGCAGGGATACCTGTTTGTGGCATTCTGCAGCATCAGTGGCAGTGTTCATATGGTTAGAATGTAACAATATTACTTCTTGGATGACTAAAGTTATGTTACTGAAATCAAAGTTGGATCCAAGGATTATACGTGATGCTCTGTTCACGTAGTCTAGATCAGTTATCTCATTCTTCACCAGGATGCTCCTTTTTTTGCTTCTTGTTTATGTGTAAAGGGGATAATATTTTAAATATGTAAATCCTGTTTCTCTGTGCTCAAACTGGAAAGGGCTGAACTGTCAGTGAGACTTTTAATTAATGTTCACATATTTAAGGAAAGTGAAGGGCTTTTTGACAGTAAAGTATTTGGAGGTGGTTGTTGGATAACTATTTAGCACATGTTTTCTCAGAAATGTCCTTGAGTTTTTGTTGTTGTTGATCAGGTACTGTAGATAATAGGTAGTGTAGGTAGGCTTGGGTATGTGGGGGGCACTTTGCCTGAATTCAGCATAATTAATCCCCTCATTTTGCTCCATGAGTCATAAGTGAGTCAGACACTGTTTTAAGATCTTGTGATTACTGCTGCTGCTGCTGCTGCTGAGCTATTTTCTTCTGACAAGGCTAACATGAGTAGGAGGCCTCTGCTCCTTTTAGTCAATTAACTTGGGATTTGTTCAAGAGGCAGAATTAAAGGCTGCTGAAAATTTGCATTCCGCATACAAAGTTGTTTTTTTGACACTTGAGACAGTGCACAAAAGTTCATACTGACATTTCTGTAACTTTCCAAAACTGACTCACAGTAAAAGGGGTCCACGTGGACATGTGCAGATTACAAAATTTGTGTCACCTCATTTCTTGCAAACTCTATAATTATATGAAAAGTATGATTTAGACTTAAGTGGGCAACTTATTTACAGTCAAAAGGAACTTTTGCTGCAGCAGGCACCTTAACTCTTATAGAGACCAAATGAACTAACTAACTTTTTTTTTTTTTTTTTTTAGGATATTAATTGTTACATTGATAAAATATGGTATAGTTAGTTAGTGTCAACCTGGAGGATATGGCCGTTGATGATTGGGTAGGTTCAACCTGTAAGTAAGATGCTATTTGAAACATGAAAATTGGATAGACTGTAATTAATAATAGGTCAGTATTGTTTTGCTATGTTTTCCAGTTTTCCTAATTAACATAAATAAACCTTTGTTGCAGTATCACCCTGCCATAGAGCTACTGTGCGTCAACCATCAGCACAAGGTCACACATCACACGCAGAGTTCAGCGAACTGCCACAGCTATGAATTTGGAGAATGTACTGAATGCATGTTGCCCTACAGGTTTAACAGTAGGAGAGTAGGGGTGTCTAAGTGACACATAAACCCACCTCCTGTTTTAAGTTCCACACGGCCACTCTGTTCTGCTCTGTTAGTCCGGCACCAACAGCTGAGGCCAGGGGAGATTGTAGCACGTGTGCTCACCCCAAAGGCATCTTGCTTTCATCCACATGGTGAGAGGGCCAGAACACAGGAAATCAAATTTACTGTACCTCCGTCGCAGACAGGTGCAGCACACACGCGCACAGCAGAATCAGAAATGATAGTGTAGAAACTGATTTGTCTACCTTCCAAAGAGCAATTTGTTTCCATCAATTTCAGTCCTATATGAATGTCAACTTTTGACAGATATTCCACCACATTAAGTAATTCATGGCGATTACTGTTGTTACCTTAGCACACATTCCTCCTGCTGAAAGCTGGGCACAAGCTTTACAGAAAAGAAGCATGCCGTTTTTTCTGCAGTCCACAGCGTGACTATCCCCCACCCCCAAATTGTGTTTATATGTACTCTGTGGATATGGCACCATTGTCTAATGCTTGACAGTGTTTATTTTAAACGTTCATTTTATGTATACTTAATACATTTAAGCAGCCGTTCAGTAGCCTCATGTGGCCCTAAGAATCACAAATGCGCATACATGTATGTTATTTTAGTTGAGCAGCTCAAGCAGACATTAGATGTGACTAGTTTTGGGATTTGTCTGTGTCTGTATGCATCAGTGTTTATATCTGTTAGTGTTGTGCATGCCTGTGTACTTGTGTTTGCTGTGTCTGTGTGTATGTACTACTGTATGTGTCTGGGTGCTTGTGGTTATGGAGGCAACACACTGTAAACTAATCTGGTATTACTGACAATGAATTTATTTTGCATGGTGATAATCACTGTTAATACAATCCCTTCTTGTCTTGCAGAGGGCAGAGCCCACTTGAGAATGTATGACAGGAATGGAGGCAGGCAGACTGAAAAATATATACAAGGGGCAGATACAGTCCGTTATATTATATATATATATATATATATATATATATAACTTTGTACTTTGAAATTAGTTGGTTACATAAATCAAAAGAGCTAGACTGTTAGTGATTATTGAATTAGGGCTTGAATTCTATCACTGTCAGGGTGAGGATGAGCAAGTGGCCCCCATCCCATCAGCAGGGGTCTGGCTATGTATAGGTCTCTAATAGCAGAGATGCCAGGCCCAGCCTTAGCCCCGAAAGAGAGAGGCTGCTCAGGAGGGAACACCAGGCAAGCAGAAGGGAGGTGGGGGGGTGGGGGGGTGGGGGGGTGGGGGGGGGTGATAATTACCAGCGTACAATTATTAATAATCACCAGATAAATGATCTGTGAGAGCAATGTGATTCATCTACCCTGACGTCAATAGGTAGAGTGACAGTGCCTGATTCTTTTCACTAACTGTTTTAGACCAGAGAGATGTTTATGTGTTTGTCTGGGCACTAAGCTTTTAATTATACGCCCATAGGGGGTAAAGTCAGCTGGTCAAGGCTTTAGCTGTATTACATGGTTAATATGATGTTAAGTCTACTCATAACTTTGTCAGGTGTTAAGATGTTGGGTACATGTTTGATACAGTGACAGTGTGATATACTGTGTGCCAATAACCCCCCCCCCAACACACACACACACTGAATTAGTATTGATACACACCTAATGGTGCTGTTTGAGAATACACTCAAGTCATGAGTGGCTCTACTTGGATATACAGACTCCATACTGACGGTTAGCAGTTTGTTTCGCACATCATCTCTGTCACTATTTATGACTCTCCTTAATTTGTTTTTGTCTATTTGTGGTAAGCCGGCTTTTATGTCAAGAGAATATGTAGCTCAAGGGTGAGGGTGATAAAAACATTGGTATTTGACCGCAGCAGTATGGCCTGGCCACAAGGCTAACAGTTTTATCCACAGCAATTTGGCAACTTCTTAAGAAATATTTTTGCAATTTTATTAAGGTCACCGGGCCATATTTTCATTAGAGCAGTTCTATGCATGAGTAGATCAACTATGAACTCCCTGTAAAAACATAAAGTGAGCATTGTAATGACATGTTATCTAAGCCAGTTTGATCCAGTTCAATGTCATCCAGCCAAATTTGTTATGCACACATCTTTGTTAATATAATAACTTATGGGCTTCCACCTTGAGAAGTTCATGGCTAGTTTACTTTGGAAGTAGCATTTGTTGAAAATTCAAGCATCTGCTCACCTCTGGTTGACTGCTCCTCAAGCTAAATTTACCATCAGCACCCATGATGACTTGCACAGTTGGCGATAGCTTTGGCATATTTCCTGAGAATGTACCTTTGGGCTTTTTGAAAATGCAGTGTAAAGAATGTGAAGACTGCAGCACAGTAGAGTGTGGCATTTTTTTCATTTTGGTATTTTTTTGAGAATAGCTCAAAGTAGGTATGTGACTGGGCAGTGTAGCTAGCTAGCAGATGAACATACTCACATACTGACACAGACACGCGCACACACACCAATACACATACACATACTTTTTCCCTCAAGTACTACTGTTACTATTATCAAAAAAGTATTTTTTTAAATTGTATAAGGATCTCTTCAAAAAATTGAGTAAGACATATTCTTTATTTAACATTATATCATGCCTGGTGATGCTAGTTCTTGTGTGATTACTCAGTTTAAGTTTTTACATGTTTCTTGTGTGTGCACAGTGTTTGAACATCAAATTGACTTGTTTGTTGTTTAAGTGGTAGTAAAGCAACATGTGTAGCTTCTAAAACTAGCTTTAACATGTATCGTGTTGCTTGTCTTACAGATCCAGATTTATGGGTCTGGGGTCAGCGGCATCCCACAAAGACATAGATGTTCATTTCCATCAAAGGAAGGCTATTGCCACCATTAGTCTTACTCTGTGTTTTCACCAAATGATTACACTACATGTATGAACCTCTCGTGTCATAGAGGAAGGCTAATCAGCACTTTTCACACTTCTATACACATTGACCGTATGTGGCGATGGGTGGCAGCTTAAAGAAGCTTCAGTGATTTGTGGCGGTATTAAGATACAGTTAGACATGTCATGTGCTTGGCTCATGTTGCTTTTTGACCCATTCCTATTTGTTTTCTCCCTTGCAAGGCGAAGGGGAAAGCAGGGCTGAGGCAGTAGTTAGCAGAAGCAGTCTGGCATATTTAGAACATATGCGTTCTGGGGGGCACCAGGTGGGAAGTGTATAAATTATCAGACATGCCATATCCCCAGCCCTCCCCACCTTTATTTACCAGCAGGTGTATTTGGAATAACTTTCAGCCAGATTTGGAGCTTAATAAATAACTTGACAACTCAGCAAATGTAATTGTAGATACAATGTTAATGGGTCACAATGTCTAATATCCACTGTGGAGTATTGGATCTTAATTTGCATGACCGTCCTCTGCCAACAGAGGAAGCAGGTGAACAGGACCGCTGACATTATGTAGAGTTGTTGACAGTCGAGAAGAAGTCGCCTTGCGTCCTGTGTCAAGATGAGTGAATGTTCTTGCTACTGTGTGCCATAGTAGATAAATAAAGAGATGTCAGGGTTTTTTGTTTGTTTTTTAATAGATATAGTTTCTACATTACATACAGTCCAGTCGGAAAGTATTAGGACACTGATAAGGTGTTATTTTTTGGAACTACAGAAGAACATTGAATTTGAAATGAAACAATGATGTTTGAGATGAAAGTATTGACTTTCAGCTTTAAGGATATCTATAGGTGAGCAGTGCAGGATTTATGCCTTTATTTGATAGAACAGTGGAGAGAGACAGGAAATGGGGAGAGGAGTAGGAGAGTGACATGCAGCAAAGGCTCAGAGCACTAAGGCCCATGTGGTACGCGCCTTAACCATACGGCTATCAGGTTGCCCCTTATTTTCGTTTGTTTTGACCTAAATTCTTTGGCTATGCTGAAAACTGGAAATAAGTGTAGATTTAGTTAGTTCTATAGATAAACTGTAATGTTGTCTACGGTGTCTGTCAGTTGCTGTGGTGAGAGGGAGTTTTAAGTAGAAATTTATGTCTCCAGGGTCCTGTAAGGACTAAAACCTGTGCAATAAGTTTACAGAAACACTGCAGCTACAGTTACATATTAACCTAACTACATTTCCCTTAAGCTATTTCACACTTTAGATTTTGCACCAGTGGGGTCCCACAGAACTTTGGAACAGATTTACATTCAGGGATTAGATTTAAATGGGCCGAGTAGGATGGCAATAGGAAGAGAGACTCTCAAGAGACCACAGTGCCACCAGTGAAAACCACTCAGTCTGTCACCAAGCCCACTTAGTATTATCTTTCTTGTAATCAAAAACCATGGCATATTGCCAAACTCTCTACACCATAATAGTAAATGATTTAATGGAAGTCATTTATGAATATGTTTTCTGAACTCAAAAACTGAGGTGATTCCCTGTGCATCCGTGTAACAGTAGCTTAGCATCTTTACATGTGTGTTGAATGTTTCATTTAATGTTTTTACATTATAAAAAGATTCTGGGTTATTGGAAGAAACTGACATAAGGCTAAAGGAAATTGGAGAATGTGTTTACATACTGTGAGTTAACATGGTTATAACATGGTGCATTAAAAGTAATGTTCTGTAAATTGCCTATAGCGATATGACAAAATTTGTATTTTTCTCTTTTTGGTTGGTGCATTAGAGTCCAGCAACTCAGTAAGTGGACAGACACTGTAGTACTAGTGTTTTTCTACTGCCTTTGGATTTTACAGACAACTTGCTGTTCTCTCCTGGTTGTTCTCATTTGTGGACATTTTCTTATTTAGATATAGACATGTCCAAGAAATCAGGTGTCTCTAGCTGAAATCTTTTAATCCCTTAAAATAATGAAGGACACTAACTTTATCTTCAGGTGAAGAGGAAATGATGAAACTGCAGAAAGGTACAGTGCTAGTATGCAGTCATACAATCACAGTTTTATCTGTTAGCCTGATTGCTCAAGAGCACCTAAGAGGGCGTAATGACAACGGAGCCTTCTCTCACTTTACCACCCAGATATATACTGCCAATCTGGGGATTTCAGACACAGACTTGTTTCTCTAACCTTCAAGCCACATCATCAAGAATATTTATTTATTGTATCATAAACATATCAAACAATAATTCTATAAATGCAGTTTCAGATAAACTTTCAGAGTAGACATTGCACAACTGCACTTGATCTTGGTTAAGTTAAAAAATAGATAAAGTAAGAGAAGCCCCAGACCTGCAGAAGTCAACCAGTAACAATTCACATGGATGCAGATTGATAAATCTACCTTTAGTTTACAGTCTGATCTGTGACGAAGCTCAACTTCCTCTCACCTTTAAGTGCCATTGTGTGTACCAAAGTGTGGAGCATAATTTGAAATATTTTGGGTGTAGTGGTGAGTCACGTAAAGGTTTGTGGGTCTGGAGTGAGTCACCACACTGTCTGTCAGCACAAAGCTTACATAACACTAAAACAGTTACTTTGAGAACTAGGTCAGGCATCATCATTGTGTTGATGTAACAACAAGTTTGAAGCTCAAAGTAAAAGCGATTTTTTTTTCTTCTATGGTGGGGGTAGTGGTTATTATTAAAATGGTTTGCACTCTTTGACTTAAATAGCAATGTCATAATTGTTTTTCAGTTCATCAGTCATGTAGGTTAATAACTGAAAGCCAAAGAATCCTCTTCATTTTATTATTACGCTTGATTCATTGCTGTTACATAACTCACTCTATCTCTTTCAGTATGTTACACTTGGTTCTTTTTCCACAATTATCACCCTTTTCTCTTATTTTCTCTTCCCACATACATGCACATCTACATTTGTTTTGCTTCTCTCTTGGTTTGAGCTTTTGGTGGAGGATGTTGTCAAAACTGATTCCAATCTATCTAACTCTGGGTAGGCATGATGGGCTTGTCATTGGTTTACCCTCTCTGGTGTTAATACTAGACAAGAGATCAAGGTAAACAAACAAGTGCACTGGTTTTTACTGAAAAACTGTAATGTATTGAGACCAAATTGACTTTTTCTAGTTAACAATAATGATATATTAGATAAAAATTTTTTCAGGTATTAGAGTACAAAACATGCTTTGTGTTAACACAGACATGGACAGTTTGTACATGTTAGTGAGATAACAACTCTATATCATTAGGTAACTTTGTATTTCCAACATTATCTCATGGTGCTGGCTCCAAGGTAGAGACAACATTACATCACTCTCTATTCCTGGCTTCTGCAATCAGCCTCTCTATTACTGCTATCATCAAGTGTCAGGGATGAATGAAGAGGTCTGTCTGTGTGTGTGTGTGTGTGTGTGTGTGTGTGTGTGTGTGTGTGTCTTGGGGGGGGAGCGGCTGAAGAGAGGAAGACAGTGGAAAGGCAGAGGGGGTGAAACAGAAAAAGCTTTAAACAGCAAAAGAGACAGTGAGAGAGGGGTATAGGTGCACACAAAAACAAAGAGGAGAGAGTAGAGCAGTGCTGTCATGCCTGGCAGTTTGAGAAACAGACTAGAAATCAGGCATGGTAATGGCCACCTAAAATACTTGCTTTGATGAGGGTGGGTTATTGTTTGTCAGCACAAGGTCAAAACCCATTCCTGTCGATTAACCTCCCAGCTAATCAACTGCACTTTAGGGAGGTGGGAGGGCACAGGTGGTGGCTTCTGACTTCCCCATAGAGACAACCATTATTAAATAATTGGCTATAATTGCACTGCTCACATGAATCTGTTCCCTCCATTCCATTTTTCACGAACTGTTTTAGCCAAAGAGCATATGGTGCACATGAAATAAATAAAACTGCATTCATGTTTTTGTGTGTGGGTCTGGAACAACTCAGACACAGCTGTCAGTGACTCATAAATGCGAAGATAGCAGGGCAGTAACCTTCCTGCCTCCCCGCTGTGTGTGGATTTGCTAGTTTCCTTTGCAGACAGCAAACTGTAGATAAAACTTTGCTAGCTAAGATTGTCGGCTAATGCCTTATATCTCAGCCTCTGGTTGCTTGAAGCTGTTATGAAACATATTTTCTCTCTTACTTATGCAGTGTAGAATTTTTTGGTTATATGTACATGAAAGACTTTCTATTGACAGTTTTTACTGGAAATACTTTCAACTGAAGAAAACAGTCCTGTAAAAACTGTTGACAGCCAGGTCTGTGGATTATTGTCATTATCGTGTGGCAACACTCGATTAGATAAGGCTCAATTTCTTAATCAGTAAATAAACAGATTTATTTTAGAGTATTCATATGTGTGTGTGTGTGTGTGTGAGAGAGAGAGAGAACAGCATGGCTTACTGATGAACAACGTGTTTTACTGTATGTTATGTGTAAATACTCTATGTATGTACTATGTAACAATTTTTTAAAAATTGTCTCTGTTTGAAGAAGTAGCTTATGATAGTGCCTGTTATAAAAGTGCAATTTCGTTAACAGGCAGTAAAAGTTCCTCCTTTATAATTCACTCACTTCTTTATGAGTACTTTCTGAACAAAACAGGCAAATCCCACCATGTCATTTTTCTTCAGATCTGACATGCATACCCCTCCTCTCTCTAGTTTCAGACGCTGTGTGGTATTTAATGTATATTTGTATATCTGTGGCTGTAAAATGGTGAAATAAAAAATAAATAGCCTTATTTTATCACTTCTGTTTTATGAGTGTGTACTATTTCAATGACCAGGCTCCACAGAGAAATCCCTTGATGGTCATTACTCCCGGGCATAGCCAACCCATTCTGTCCACCGGCTTTGAGGGGGATTTCTCACTTACACTGGGGTTGTGCTGGGCGACTTTCTCTTTTTGCTTTTTTTTTCTCCTTTTGTTCATTTGTCATTTTGAGGATTCTGCAGAGCAGCTGTTGGAAAAGTTGCTGAGTTCACTTACTCTCATTGTTTGGGCTAATTTGTACTAATGGCTATTTGAGCAGCCTGTGATGCCAGCAGCTTCCTGGGATGAGACATGTTGAGGCATATGGCTGCAGTGCCCTCCCTGTCACTGTCGGACCTGTATTGTGTCCACCATGTGTGTGTGTGTGTGTGTGTGTGTGTGTGTGTGTGACTGATTGGCTGTTTTCCCCTAATGTTTCACCCATCTGTTGTCCTCACTTTAAACAAGAAGCTAACATGCTAGCATGATACTGTATTTCAGCATTTGAAGACACTTGATAAGACTATATTAATCCATTTTCATTGTTAATAAAAGTTCTTGACACATTTTTGGTGGAATCCATCTTGTCAGTATTGAAAATTTAGCAGAAACAAACATCGGACATGTTAACTTTAGCCATCTATTATTTAGTCTATAATCCTCATAACCCCTGTTCTCTGTTAGTGTTATAACAGTGAGTTTCAACATGAATATTGAACTCATTTATAGGACTAAATAATATGCCATGCTATTCATTCATTCATTCATTCATTCATTCATTATCTATACTGCTATATAATAATAGAATATGCCATACTATGATTAATCATAGTAATACATACAACATAGAAAACAGCAGAGCAAGTCTACTATGTCTGTAAAAAAAAGTAGATGTTCCGTGCTGATAACTGTTTTGTTGAACCTGAGGTCCCATGCAAATTGAACACAGTGTACTCAAACATATATATAAACTGGTTCAAATTTTTCATGTTACAAAATTATTAAATTCCAATTTTCTTTTTTTCCCCGCATGCCTTGCGTATGTCTTTTACATATACATAATACAGGCCGGACATCATTTTGTAGTGGGGGAAGTTCCCCTGAAATTGTAGACCTAGTGTGAATATGGCTTTTGTTTCTGTGCTTCATACTGTATTAATTGCTTGGCAAAAATGAAAAGATGTTTGTTATAGTATTACTATGCCTGACTTTTTAAAAGCATCAGATACAGTGTTGTTTTTAAAAAAAAAAGTTTTTTCCCGCTACCTTTTTTCTTTCTCTTCTACTTTTTCTCTGTCTGATTTAGGCACTTTTAAGTAGGGAATCCTGTGCATGCTTGCCTTGGTTCACTATCACTTTCAATCACATGCTTGGCGTAAAAAGAGAAATGCTGAGTCTGTGCCACCCTGGAAGTCATATCATAGGTCTTAAACTATGGCGCAGGCACATGGACATACATATGATGGGGATAGCACTATTATCTGGTGTATATTACACTGAGTGAACAGGGATTTTATTTGTGATCTTTTGTTTCCTGAACAGTCTCTTGAACTGCAGGGCTTCGCTTGGCAATCGTGGTCAACCACCTGTCGCAGTGTTGCTGGCCTTGGACTGTTTACTCCCAGTATGTTTTTTGGATCACAAATGCTATATTTTAATTTTCGTTGAAAAAATATCAGTTTTTGCTTATTCCCCAGAAGTACGTAATATTATAAAAATAGGGCAGGAAACCTCAATGCTAGCCTGAGCGCTGCTCGAGGGCAGTGAAGCAATTTTTTAAAATGGGTGGTGAGGAGGGAGCTCTACTACCATTGGTTAGGAGGTCAGTGAGTGGGACAGCCCAGCCAGGCTTGATTGGTATTTGTGAGCATGACAGCAGTGACAGATGGTAAAATGCAATGCTTGCTTTGCACAGAGATGGATGAGAGAGGGAGTGAGGTAAGAAGGAGGAGAGAGAGAGGGTGATATGAAGGGAAGGAAGGAAGGAGAGAGGGACCGAAGGAGGGGTTGTGGGAATCATTGCTACGTCACCTTGTGCACCAATATAGCTCCGATGTTGCTGACCGCTGTCGGGGAAGACTCCAGTTAGGTGTTCCTCACTGCGCCCTGCAGCTACTCATGAATACATTGTAAAGTTGTGGAAATTTTAATTATCTGTTTTATGTGATAATATTCAGAACTGCAGAATTTCATAAAGAAAAATGATAGACTTTCAATGTGTCACCTGACAGCTCAGCAGCAGCCAATGAAAAAGAAATTTACTGTCTACACCCAGGCAGTAGCTATAAATAACTATTTCAGAGCAGCAGGAAAAATGGCTGGTCGGGCTGAGTCGTCAAAGCCAACACAATCCTAACCCACTCCTCATATTACTTCACCTCTGAGTCTTGTGATGCTTCCTCTGCTTGAATTCCTACCTCACAAATATTTCTCTAATCCAACTTAAACTAAATCAACTTTCTAAGGGAAAAAAAGTGCTATTTTTAAAACTGATTTAGGGCTCACTATTTCCTGTAATTCTCCCTCTAACGTAGCTCCCTCTCCCTCAGTTTTTTTACTCAAGAGGATTAAGAGACAAGGACCTTTTTTTTGTCAAACTTGGGTGGCTACTGTGACAAGAGCTATAGCCACTGTAAGTTTAGACTGTCCCTGCAGTCTGTGCGGTCGCCATCCTTCTTTTTGCCGGCAGCAACTATGACATGCCAGATGGATCTCTGATGTCATTCTGTCCAAAGTCCAAGCAAGCTGTTCGGAGATTCAGTCACCTGGCCCCCAGCTCTCAGCACCCAGTTTGACACTCAGTGTCAGTGGATCCCAGGTAACTGGGGGGCTTTTCTTAGCTCTTGTCAGCACTCTCACATCAAAACTGACCACAGAACATCTGATAAGAAAAGAGCGGCAAGTGTTGATAATCTGTCAGAAAAACGGTAGTGTTGGAATTCATGGTTTACATTTGAAAGTTTTGCTAGTTTACTTAAGAAAAGTGCCCTATGAGCACATTTTTAGTCCAGGAAAGAAACCTATAAATTGAGTGTTTCAAGTGTTCTGAAACATTTTTCTTGAGTGTTACTTCTTTTCATCTTTAGAACTTTGACATCAAGGTTACGATGATATTTTATTTCTTAGCAATTACCTCAAACAGGTGTCACTCTCAAGTCCTCAACTGGGCACTATGTCAGCAAAGCTCAAGACTAATTGCAGTTTTCCTGCTAGGGGACGTATTTGTAGGAATGCTCTTTAAGTTCCACAGTTGGGAGGCAGCTGTCAAGTCAAAAGGTTTCTTTTGACCTGTATGCTTCTCTGCAACCCCAATATCCCATGTTACACCATCCCTATAGTTGAAACAGGATCACCTACAGCTACCATATGTATGTGGGAGCAAAGTGGGAAAGTGTTTCTCCAGCGTAAGCCTCCTAGGGCTTAGTTGCATGTCTCTGGGCCTAAGTGTGTGTGACTCACTCAGTGACTGAATGTCAGGCATGTGAACTTCCAGGTTTATTTGACAGTGAATTGCCAAGGCTGAGTATATGCGATTCTAGTTACCACACAAACTTTTGTTTACCTTTTGATATTACTTCATAAAACCTCAGTGACTGATCCCCAGCATAAATCTGACCATTTTACAAGCTCCATCAGAGAAACATGGGATGAATCCAAGTGATGCCTTACTGTGGACCGACTAGTGTTATGGGGGTCATGAGGGGCCCGACCTTGTGTCTCTGTACTCAGGATACCTCACCCATTGCTGGGCCGCCATAAATCAGGAACCACCCCCCCTTGCAACTGAGCCAAATGTGGAGCAAGGCAAGCTGACCCTGCATCCTCACCCATTCCTCAGCCCATACAACCATCTCTCATGGCATGATGGCGGCTATGTGTTGATTTTGCAGGCCTCGGCTACGTGTCTGATTTGTTGAAAAGTTAAATTAAGGCTCTGGAATGTCAATAACAGTTTATGCCATATTGGGAAGAGTAAGGGTCGCATGGTCCCCTTTTGATTAGTGTCTTGAGTTACATTTTCTGATGTCTATGCATATCCGTCCATGTATTTCTGTGTATGAATGAAAGTGTCCACATTTGTTTATCTGTATTTGTTTGGTTTTAGTCAATTCTGTATAGGGGATTGGAAAAAGTATTTCTCAAGCTCTTCATCCTATTCCAAACATTACTAACTAAAGTGACAATACATTACATATTACAGTGTGAGTCACTGTATCTAAATCACTCTCTGCAAATGAAAACATCGTGACTCCCATTCTAACAGACTGGAAGAAGACCCACTGATTAAAATGAGTACAGTGCCCTCCTATGGCAGGCTGATACATCCCTGTCAGACCTCCTGGGGCCTGTTATGGCAATACATGGCACCACCTAGTGGGCCATGGAAAAAGTGTTTCAACAGACACCTATGGGGTGTGTGTGTGTGTGTGTGTGTGTGTGTGTGTGTGTGTGTGTGTGTTTTATCAAAAATTCTGTCCTACCTACAATAAGTGCAGTTTCTACAACTACAGAAAAAGAAATTAACAAGGAGTTGAAAGGTTTTAGATTTTCAGTTATGTTTCTGTATCTAAGGTTTCTGGCTGTCAAAGCTGTAGTTTTGTGACAAAAATTCGGACAAGCACCCACCGTCACTTACAGTGTTTGCATTGCAGCTGCTCACCAAACACGGGGTGTGTGTGTGTGTGTGTGTGTGCGCGCGCGCGCGTGTGTGTGTGTGTGTGTGTGTGAGAGAGAGAGAGAGAGAGAGACAATACAGTGTTATTGTTGTATTGCAGTCTTAGTCTTACAGTAACAGATTATTCATTGCATTTAGAAAGACAAGATATCTTCTTGGTCTTAGTATCAGAAATGCACTTGTAGAATATATATATATATATATATATATATATATATATATATATATATATATATATATATATATATATAATTACATATTAATTATAATTATACATTGGTCATAGAAGATTATTCAGTTGAGTTGTTTTAGTATTAGAATAATAGTAGTAATAATAATAATGAGAAGAGGAAGAACAACAACAACAATAATGATAAATTCAGGTGATATCCCTCTTGATCATCATATAATTTGTATAGAACTGGCACAGGATAAAAAGTGACTTCTCTCTGTCTGGTTGTGATGCTAACAGATGGAGTGACTGTAAAACTGTCAGTGTGACGCCTCCCTTGGAGTTGAATGCTTGTGTGATTAGGTAAAGCACTCATTTGCAGCTGCTAAAAATCTACAGATAGATCTGTATAGAAGAAGGCAGAAAAGAAAGAGTAGATTAAATTATAGATTTACCTGTATTCTGCTGTAAGATTATTTCATCACAGGTTATTGTTTAACAGTATATACTTGTAAGGTAAGAGAAATGAATTACACATTTATGCAATCATATGACATTATTATATTTGATCTTATATAAAAGGAAATCATTTTAATGTAAAAGAAAGAATATTTAATTTGCTTGATTTATTCACACAATGCACTGGTACAAAGAAACAAAATGATTTTTTTAAGTGTGCACAGTGTGTTTCAAGCTAACTGTGCTCCCTCATATTATAAATCATTTCTAAATTGCACTAAATCAATGCTCTTTTTGTTTGAGCATTTCTATCTTTCTAGTTTATCAAACAGTAAAAATAAACTTAATAACTTAGATAAAATAGCTTCTTGATACTTAAAAAAGTTGACTTGAAATTTTAGAAGCACAGCAATGTCTGATATGCTCATATTAACTTATGAGGAGATCTCAATCATCTCAATTAAAACATTGTTAAATAGATTTACACTGACATCACATCAACTTTATATTGTGGTTGTTTAAGCCTACAGGGAGGAATGACAGTCATAGAGGTACTCTTCTGCTTTTGGCAGTGTAGTTGGTGAAATCAGAGCATCTCATAAGAACAAAAGAGGCCATTTGTAGACTATAAACACTTTCACAGGGCTGTAAAATCCATTGCTTGAAGCCGTTATCACTAGTTTGCTTTGACTGAGACGATGCGGACAGTAATAATAATAATAAACTTTATTTGTATAGCATCTTTTATACAAGTAAAGCAGCCCAAAATGCTTCACAATGGAGAAAATGACATGCTTCACATAAAAATAAACATTAGGCTCTATGTCTGTCCATCACCAGACACACTGAAAATGAGAATCTCTGTGAGGAAAGAGTCCATTATAACCATTTTGTCTCACAGACTAAATGGGCTGCATCTGTTTGGTGTATTTACTTTTTACGAATATGTGTTGTAGACTGTTTGATAGGAGTGACAGAATCTATCATTTAATAACTTACATGTGTAAATACAAAAGATGGATTGGTGTGGGTCAGTAGTAATCAGACATTTAGTTGTTTTCTACTACTTTGAACCAGACTGCTGACTCTGCATTAAGTTGTACTGGGACCAGCAGCTTCAGGACTGCACGGCATTAACTGATGGCCTTTTTCCCTATGTGTTGGTCTACCCCCGTCCTCACACACACACACACACACAGGCTGACCACTTGTGACTTCTCATCACATGTGTCTCTTCTGCCTGTCCGGTTAACACAGGGAAGCAGCGTCACTCACATAGGGAAAAGACCACTGGCAGTGATGTTATGCTAGCGTACATGTGCTAGCATTAGTCGTCATGTCAGAGGGTAGGGACGTCTGCCAGTCTCAGCTGCTGGCCAGAGGTCAGACTATGGAGGAGCAGTGCAGAGTGTAGTGTCAGAGGTGCAACTTGGACCTCCGCTGCCTGTCTTTTCAAGGTCTGTGTGTTTCTTCCAATACCATCAGGTGTGCTTTTCATTGTCAGCTTATAGTAGTGTAGTTAATGTGGTAAGTCTTGTCAGCTGTACTGTGTTAAGGCTGTGCATGGAGGCAGGATTTATAGATGTCTGTGGAGCTGCATTGTGTTTGGACGCTGTGAAATATTTAGTTGGATGTTTGACTGGACTCAGTAGAGGGCTGTTCTGTAGCTGGACTTGAATCCTTCCTCTAATTTGTTACTTCCTCCGATGAGGCTCTGAGGACTGGCTGGACCCATGTGGCGTTTTGTTATGACTATGGAGCTGTCTTTGATCTCTGTGAAAGTGAGGACAATGGGGCTTAGATCTAAACTTTAAAGACAGAGCTGTCCTGAAAAAATATTTGATGCACTTCGGTAAAACTTCGGTATTTCCATAACTTATATTGTGTTGTTTGACCACCAGGTATACATTTGTAGAAATGTGTACAGACAGTTGCTGAGCTTTCAGATTGTTTGAAAGGTTTTTCAGTGTAAATGTATGTTAACCTTTAAAGTTAAAAATTTGTGGTGTGTCCTAAACACTTTTAAATGTGTTTTTTTAATACATGGTAGGAAACAGTTATCCATCAATTTCAGTTGATGTTTCTGTCAGCTGTTTATGACCGGCATTTAAACTGTATTCAGTGCCAGGAAGATAATTACATATTTTGTTTGTTTTTTGTTAAGTGGAATTTTAAGAAAAATAAAACTGACAAGTTGTTTTTTAATGTAAAGATACTTTACTTTTTATGCTTTATTTAATCAATGAATGACATTTAGTTTTATTAATAAGTTTTATTTTTCAAGTAGTCTGTGTTATTTACAATATACAGTATGATCACCATGCTCTGGAAAGCCATAATTTAAAGTTAGGTTAGAAATTAAGAGTGTTTTTTAATAGATAATAAATAATCTGCTGACATCATGATGCTGTGATATGTTTGTAGGATACTTTGTTGAGCAGGAAAAGAAGGCGTTTGTTCGGCATTGTCCCTGTAGGAAACTTTTTCTTCAGGCTTTGCGCCTGACAGCAGGCTTGGTGCTGGATGAGAAAGCCGTGCCTCAGGAGCAGAAAGGAGTTGAGAGTATTTAAAATTATTAGAGACATTTCTCTATGTTATTTCCTCTACAGACTCAGAAAATATTCAGCGTGTTTTTACATTGATCAGTAGACCTACAGTAGAGTGCCAGCCGAAGCCAACTCTGTCATGTGCTTGTTGTGTTTATAATCCACCATGACCACCATCCATCTTTTAGTAGATAGTCTGTAAAATCTGATCAAAGTATGAAAAGAATTAACAATAGAAGTCAGGTGGCTGAGTCAGAAGCAGAAAGCAGGGATCAAGCACAAATAATAAAATTTCACTCATCTCAGAATCTGCTCGGCCTACCCTTCACCGTAGTAAATCCACTGATCAACAGTTGTCTGCTACACAATATCCAAAATATGTACATTCTTGTTTTAAAGTAAATCAGCCATCACTTTAGTTCAACACATAACTGAACTTGACTCATAGTTGTTTTTTTCAGGCTTATGAGCTGATTGTGTTAACTTTAACCCATTCCTTACGCTCCAGATACCTTTATCCTTTTCAATCGTGAAACAAAACAGAGATATGTTGACATATGTAAATTTGCAAATTTGTTTACATGCATGAGTTTTTCAGTGACCACATGAGGCTATTCTTAAGACTGACCTAATACTCTCTGTCTGTCTAGAAGCCCTGCCATGACATGACTTTGAGGGTGAGAAGCTTTTTTTGGCTGTCAAAGGAACAAGTCACAAAGAGTGGGGCGATAGTAACACATGACAGACAAACTGCCATTATACTTGAAAAATAAAAATGAAAAAGATACATAAGGGTCAGAGCATCACAGCCAAACAAGCGCTTGTTATATTCTAATCTTGTACATCATGTTATTAAATATTTGTTACAGTTTTGTCTTTGGGATGCAACATATCGCTCTCTGGTGAATTGGGTATTCAGTATTTTCTGCCAAGAGTTTATAAAGACATTCATGTTTTTTGCGTGCCCCCATAAGAAGAAAAGAAGAATTTCTGCTTATGTGATTTTAATTATGTGTCTATAAGCAAGTTAAAATAAATTTGTTTCCTTCCTCAAAAACTGAGTTTATCACTGCTGACTTGTTCCATTCTTCAGTAATTGTTTTTTGTCTGCTAATAGTCTGCTAATGGTTCCCTGCATTGCATGAATTAGCAAATATTCTTGAATATAAGCTCTCTGGGTTGCTCCGAAGTGGATGTGTCAATGATAAAAATTTTTACAGAACTGCTTATATTCCCAGTTGGGTTGAAAAGAGTAGATTATAGATTATACATGATTAACAGTTTGCTGCCCTGTTCTCTGCAGGCAAATAGTACTCCTGGTCTGTTTGAAGAAGACTAGGTTATACCCAATTTCTGAATATTTCTTTCTTTCTCTTTGTCATTTGCCACAAAGACCAACAAAGTATGTACTGGAGTATTATCTACTTCACTGTTGTGTTATTAATACGTATAATTAGCTACTCTCTCTGTCAGTACATATAGTACGTATAGTTACAAATATTCTAATGCATTTTAACTTGCATTTGTTTAGTTTTTATCATAAGTTGATATATGAATGATAAACACATCCCATTCGTGTGTCTTGGTGGCATGGCTGTGAGGACTGTTTCAAAATAACATCATTAAATCACTTTACTCATTTGTTAAGTTTTTGCTAGCTTTTCTCTCTTGTCATCTATGTCTGCAGACTCTCCTCTGTGACTTTGTTAAACTCTTCCCTGCCACACCTGGTTGAATTTTGTTTGACACCTATATTCCCTCATCACAAGATTGGTCTGAAGTGTCTAGCACACTCTGCCAGCTGCCCAAGAGTCCATATTAGTCTTTTAAGGACACTGTGTCTCGGGACAGCAGAGGGCAACTCTTGTATTTATAGCTTTGAGTCATAAGTTGGAATGGTGTAAGTGTATCTCTCCATCAACATGCTTGTTCGCTTATGAGTGCGTACAATCAAAATTGGCAAAACTGGGGATTGTCAATTGTCCAAAATGAGTCAGCTGTCATAATTAAGTGTGCTACCCCTTAGACTGTGGTTAGATTTTGAGCATGACTATAGGTCTGTTTTAACTTTTTGCTATTGTATGTATTGTAAATACACAAAACCTAACCCATACAAAAATACCCATGTAATCCTTTAACTTAATGCATGTACAGTATAATATATATATATATATATATATTATACTGTACATGCATTTTTTTAAATAAATCTTTTCTGAACAAAGTTATAAAGTCCCTCACAGTGCAAACTTAGTGAGTGTGGTTGGTGTATTTTAAGCATCTGCTTTTATACCTGTAATACTCCCAGTAACTGAGGATGCACTAAATTAGGTTTTCATAAAATGTGTTGCAATGTTATGGGGCAACAGTATGAATGTGATGAAATGATGGAAAATGGTTTTAAAGAATTTGGAATTAAAAATCTTATTTTTCTTTGAAAATAGCAGCTTCAGCAGATTTAATATCCACTGTTGATATTTAGATTTGAACTTTTTAGATTTGAACTTTTTAGTAGTTTCAAATTTCAAAATGGCTGGTGAGCAGCCTGGCTCCTGGTGTGCGTCCAACTTGATTGGACAGATATTATGGTAGTAAGTCATAAACACTGGGTGTGACTAGTAAATGGAACAGGTATGCCAAAAGGAAAGTTATATTGATGTAACTAAGCCATTGTGATGTGGAGCTGCAGGCACAGAATTAGTTCTCAATTGTCTCTGAATTAATGTTGAATTTGATTCTGCCAAGGTTTTGGAATTGCACCTGTATTTTACACTGTAGTGATAGAAATCAGTTGGAATTGCACAACCATTAAACCATTTAGTCTTAAGTCAGTATATATAATTATTCAGTCATCTCAAAATTCAAAACAAACTTAGATAGCTTCATTGAGTTTTCATTTTCTAGCTCAGGGGTGTGATTTCAGGACCATATGTCCACAGCCGGATAGTTTATACTGTAGCTTAGTAGAAGTATGAGTGATGGTTGTGATATGATGAGTTTATGATGTGGCAGTGCAATCACAAGTCCATATCATAACTAAAGAAGCCAGTGAGAAAACAGACCTTAAGGTGATAATCTCACGCAAGATTCAGTTGCATAAATTCATATTTATGTCTCTTGAACTTTTTTATACTTAAGGACTAACACAACAAATAACCATTATGTGTCAGTATCTCTATATGCAAAAATTCATGGCTGACATCGTCTACAATTTAGAACTTAATTGAATTTTCATGCATAAACTCATTGCTCTGTCACCTTTCAGCAGGGTTGGTGTGACCAGTGGCTAGATAGGGGGGTGTCAGGTGCTTAACATAGATAATGTGATGAGTAGTTGAGTAGACTAAGTTTAGACAGCATGTGAGGGCATTCATCAAAAATTGAAAGGACAGACCAGTCAAACAGGGTCACAGCGCTATGTGATGTGGTTTTAAGTGATTCTATTACAGTAGTTTGTGTTATAAGAAGATCAGAATCAGAATCAGAATCAGACTTTATTGCCAAGTAAGTTTGCACATACGAGGAATTTGTCTTGGTATATTGGTGCTAAAGGACAGTTATAGTAAAAGAAAAGAGCAAAAAGCAAGTATATATTTTATATTTTTTATATTTACAAGGAACATAAATATATACACAAGGAGCATAAATATACATAATTAAAATGTAAAGTGTAGAGTGCAAATGTTTGAAGGTGGCAGTGATTGTCCGGATGTGCGTTAATGTAACGCATAGATGTACGTTAATGTAATGTGTAGTGGGGGGTGGGGGGATTATAGTCTGCGTGTGTGTGTTGGGGGCACGCTAGATCTTGTTGAGGAGCCCAGTTTCAGACGGGAAGAAACAAGGTACAGTACATGGTATACTGTACTGTACATGGTGTACAGTATAGTATACCAGTAGGAAAACAGGGTGCTAGGGCCGCTAACCTTTTGATATTTGAACTGTGCTCTATACAGCTGTCCCTCTTTAGCTTCAACTGTGTTACACCGCCCATCCATGGTAGAGATGCTGTGACCTCTCTGTGAAAGATTAAATCCCTGATTTTCCACACTGGTGAATGGTAATGGAAATGATGATGAATGCTGTTACGACGTCTCATGATAGCCCTGGTTTGGACTGACCATAGTGACGTCAGCCAGAAAGGTAGCAAGAGCAACAAGACTGAATAGTGGAGCTGAGACAGAGAGTCCGTCCATGGTAAATGTGCTAGTCTAGTGATGTAATGTAGTTGGTCTATGGAGGCTGCTGCTCGCTTATGTCTATGGTCTTAGAGAGGAACTGGAGAATGAATTATCTTTCTTTTTATCACTGGCTTAGCAGGTGATTTTTCTTGTCAGCAAATTGGACAGCCATATCTGTGAAATAAGGAGAAAGACAGGGGTTGAGAACCCTAGGTTTCAGTATTTCTTTTACAAATTTTGTTAAATCATGCCCTCCACATTGCCTCATTGCTAGATCCATTGTCCCAGGTTCTACTGCATGGGCATGTGGTTGATAGACTTACCAGAACATGTGTACAAAAAAGATACCATTATGAAATTAGACAATATAAGAAATTCTGGATATATTGCAAGTTGTAATAATGGACATTTGCTTTTTCCTAGCTACGTTCATCAGCCATATTACCAAAGGAAAATATGTTTTCTGACCAAAAACAAAAATATATTTTAAGGTTAGAGAACAGATTCATCAGTAGCAAACTGATGAATCTGTGCTATGTAAAAACTCTTGGCACTGATTACTTCCTTTGGTTTATCCTAAACCCAGCAGCACTGACAGCCAGCTGATGGCTGCGCCCAACTGTCGGCCATCTGTTGGTTGATCACTTGTAAGATTTTACTTGTTTGCTGATGTTAGCTGTAGAGAAAACAGTTGTGTGAATATGAGGAACTGAAACTTTCCAACAGCCAATGTCAACAAGAATAAGGGAGTACTGAGGAAATGTATATTTGAAATACCAATGAAATATCTTCTCTGTAGCTTTCTGCTCAATGAAAGTAGCTAATTTAACATATCTGCTGGTGGTAGCTTGTTAGCAGTGTCATAATGAGTAGCAGTCTCAATTGGCATTAAACCATTTATAATAAGAAGTGTCTGTGTGTCTGTTAAAAGTGCCTAGTCTGAATCCCACTTGTAGAGCATGCGTATGAAAACAGACCCAAACACAAACTTAGCTATTGTGTGACAATAGTAGCAAGCAGAGTGGATTTGTGAACTGTTGTTTTTATTTTCCTACAGCATCAGTGCGGTGCCTGTGGACAGCACCGATAAGAAAGGCCTCCAGGTGGGTGGCCAGTTGCCAGGCAGTGTGCAGGCAGGGCCTCAGCAGCAGAACCAGCAGCTTCTCCTGACTCCAGCCAGCCTCCAGCTCGCACAGCTTCAGGCCCAGCTCACCCTCCATCGCCTAAAATTGGCTCAGGGTGGCAACACAGCTACTGCCGCCACCGTCCTCAATCAGGTTCTTTCCAATGTCGCCATGTCCCAACCCCTGTTCAATCAGCTAAGGACTTCAACTATGGTTGGGAATCCACAGGGTGCCTTCCCCGCAGGGGTGCTAGGTTTTCCCTCCTCAAATTCAGCCCTGGGGGCCTTGGCAAGTGGACTCCACCAAAACCCAGGGAATGTGAGACTGAACCATCCTGGTGGAGGGGGCACAGTGGGCCAACAGGGAGCGGAGTATGGTAAAAAGTCAGGGTCAGCTTACCCTTCTGATACAGATCGGCGTCTTCAGTACAACTTAGCTGGAGGGACATCTGCCTCATCAGCCACAGCAGGTGATGGACAGTACACAGTGATCAACACTCAGGCAAAAAACATGAACAATGTTGGTTTTCAGAGAGATTTCTATGGGCTGGATATGCAGGGGCAACAAGCTGGATTTAGTGTGAATGAGCAGAACATAAATGTCTATAACTCCACTGGGCATAAGGAGCAATGGAAAGGCCCAACCAACTTGAGTCACGCTGGAAAGGTGGATATGGTTTCCAATGCAGCCACAGTGTGGACAGCAGCTGGGCAGCCAATTCGGTCTCGAACGGAACTGTATAACCCAGAGGAGCCAACCTCTGACCCCAAGTTTAATCACAGTGGCGGGGTTTCCTCTTTGGGTTCAAGTGGCACACAGGGATTTGGGGGCTACCAGCACCCGCATGGAAGTGAGGAAACCCTATCATCCGGTACCAGGACACTTCAGCCTTATCAAGTCAAGGATTACCACGCTGTCACACCCACTCAACTGCCACACCAGTGTAGCATCTGTGACAAGAAGGTCTACAACCTCAAGGTGAGTGAACTGATCAGTCCAAGTCTAAATGCATGCTTGTTTTGAAAACATATTGTACACTAAAAACTAAACAAAATTATTCACCACCAATGTAACATTTGCCAGCTCATACCTTATTTAAATATAGACAATGGAGAATTAAACAAACAGGCAAACAGGTTTTCTCCAAATAAAACAGGAGGTCATGTGATGCTCATGAGATTTTCCAAACCCTAAAATTTCTCCTGGCTTTGGATGACAAAATGGGCATTTCAGCCTGAAAATAGCTTATACTATAGCCAAATGTTTTGATTTGAAGAACAGCCACTAACTAACTGACTAACTAACTAACTTATTCGAGATGTTGTCTCTTTAATTGCTCCCAGTCATGAGCTTATACACGGGGTATGTAAGAGCTGCCAGGGGAGGGCAAGCAGTGAGCTTCCAGTGTGTCCAAGCTGTCTGAGTCTATGTTTGGACGGTGTGTGTGTGTGCGTGTGTGTTTGTATGTATGTATGTGTGTGTTTTTAGGACTGGGACCAGCACGTGAAAGGAAAACTACACCTGCAGAATCGAACATTGTACACACACGAAAGGTGAGACAGAGCTGGTGGCTTCACACTGTCTATTCTGTTGATGTTGTTTTGCTGTTTGTCAACATTTGTAAAAATGTTTGCCTTTATTATTGTCCTTCATCATGATTTGGTAATTTCCCTACTCTTTAACAGCTTTGTTTAAATGTGATTTTTTTAGCTTTAGCATTGTATTGATCACTCCAGGGCAAATCTCTTGTGTGTGGGAAACATTTTATTTTCCTTTTCCTTGCTCTATATACAGCTGTCTTAAGGTTTCTATGAATATGAGCTCTGTCACAAGATATGAGTGAGCAAGGCGAGGTAGGGGAGAGGCAGCTAAAACCAGCCTTCTATGATTGTTGCAGCTCCGCCGTGGTATCAGCTGGAGCTGTTCACTACGCTGTCGGCAGGCCTTCTGAGGGAGGTCTGAACCCCGGAGGAACAAACTCCATGGTCTACTCTATTGCTGGTCAAGGTAGGACAACCCATTCGTCACCGCCATTAACCAAGTGTCCCATTTTGCTGGGGTTGTTAGAGTGATTTTTTTCTGATTGCTGGAATATATGAAATAGATTGATAGATGGAGGTCAGGGAGTAATTTTAGAGTTACTTGAAAGTATGGGGCAACATGTTTTTAGAACTTGACACAGTGTATTTTGATACATTGATGTATAATGTTAGAATAAAGTGTTTTGAAATCAAAATAATTGTGACCACAACATTGCCCCAAACCGTAATTCATACTTATTGGGCGTTTACGACTTTTGGCACACATATTATAACCCCCAAACCCACAAAGCTTATGATTTATGCCTAGTGCTTTTCTACACATAAACAAACTGAGCACCTGTTCTCTATTATATCAATGGTATCGCCACAATATTAAATATCCCTTATGTATTATTGCTTTAAGATGTGGGTGGCCCAGGCAGCCTCATTGTTTTCATGGAATGGGTCTTTTAGCAGCCAAGTTGGAGAGATGGTCTCTCACTCTGACAACCATGGAAATATATGCAACTTATAACCTGTCTTCTTTTGAGCTGTTCAAGTCACAACTGTTAATCAGGTGCCATACCATTATGATTATTGTGTATCCATCTAATTCAAAGTTGAGAGAACCTTTTTCTCTGGAGTTTAAATAAACCTTAATTTAACATTTGGATGTATATTATAGAGGTACCACAAACTTTAATTTAAAAGGAGTTTTCAAATTATTAGTTGTGAACATCAAACTCTTGCTGGATCAGACCACAGGGTGGTCGTGCATTCACAGCACACTACAGTATCACCACACTTCCCAGATGTTGGTTCTCAGCACTAATACATGTTTTGAGCCCTTTTCTTTCAACCTAGTGTTTTTGAATTACATTTGCCATGAAGTCAACTAATGTAACTTTTTCCTCACACCTGGTCTACTGTACGACAACAATTTTAAATCCAAATTTAAAATTGTTTCCACAGATGTATCCACAGGAGCCAATACATCATACTTGCCAGCTGCAGCCATGAAGACTTATCCCATGTCAGACACAGGATTTGCCTCACACCAGCCAGAGTCAAAGGTCAGACAAATGTTTGGGGTTTTTTTTCCCTAGAATTATTAGGTTTGGCCTTGGCATGTAAATCAAATGCTTTGACAAGTTCTGAGGAATATGTATATATACATATACACATATACATATACATTTACACTGCATTTCTTCCACCTATCTTTAAAGATTTCTTTGCATATAAGGTGCACAATGAATGGATGCCAAAAGTGTTTTGCGTAATGAATGGACCCAGATCCCCTTGTTGACAGCTGCTGGGGCCCTACAGAAGGCTTTGTCTTTGGCTTGACAACTCTTTTCCACTGAAGTGAATAGCCAGGCAAACCGTGTTATTAAATATTGTCTTCAAAATATATCTGTATTGAGCAAGACCTTTTTGTAGCATTGAAATTGGGAGAGTATTAAAATTTTCATCATTACTTTTTTACTGATTCACTTCATTTTTGGCAGGGGGGTATATTTCACATTTTTTGGTGCATCCCACTGTAAGAATTTGTTTAGGCCACCGCTCAGTCTCGTCTTTAGTTGTCTGCCCTTCAGAATAGAAACAGTTTCATATGAACTAAAGCAGCTCTCTACACAATCTCTGTACAGGTCCATGCTCCAAATACATCACACACATGTAATTGCAATGCTAACTGCATTTAAATTTTTTATTTTTTTGTTTCTACTTACAAACATAATAAAGCCATTGTGTGATCACTGTAGCTGAAATATAATACTGTGGACACTGATGGAGGATTTGAAAAGGCTGCATGGTCGGCCATGACTTTACGCCATGGTAAAAACAAACAGGAGAAAATGAGCACAACAGTACAGCAACAACAAATTATAGGGACATAAAGTATACAACAAGCATTTGTCTAGAATGTTTTATCCATATTGAGCTTAACAAGCATTAAACTAATATTTTATTTTATTTACTCTATTTCTAGCCTTCGATCTGTAAAGACACTCAGATTATAGTGGAGGGTGCAAATATAATATATATATATATGGAATGTGGAAGGTTACCAATAATGAAGTAAAATAAATGTTAATCTCATCACTCTGTCTTTGGCCCCAATTAATTAAGAGTGTCTCTAAGATCTCATCTGTCAATACTTGTTGCCCTCCAGAACTGTTGGCTCTTGACCAGGGTTGAAAAACAGCAGCTGTTGATAAGCGTCCATCAAGAGGGCAGGTCTCATGAAAAGCACAGTGCAGATGATGAGCGAGGTGAAAGGTGCCTGAAATTAGTCCCAGCAAACCTGAGGAAAGCCTAGTCTGGTGCCCAGTGCGCAGCTTTCAACAATCAGCAGGCAGGAACACGCACACAATGCAGGTGCACATACCTGTACACAAACACATACTGTACACACAGTATGTGCAGACTTATACAGACTTATACAGTGTTTATATTATTTATTTTAGCTGTAGTTTTCTTAAACTCTTCTAACGTATCCTACCACCCCTCAAATTGTAATACTTTATACTGTGTATCTGTGTCTGCTTGCACCAGCTCTCTAATGAAAGAACAGTATACCTGTTACCTTAATCACACCACTCAAATATATAAGATGTTATTTTTGATATTGATTTGACATTTCAGGATTTTCACAGATATATAAAATAAAGTTTAACAAATCTCAGACAGGAACACAAATAATGAAGGTTTTAATTTGAAGGTATTATTAATTAAAGGTAGGCTACTAATTTTTCTTAACTCTTACTGAACTTACAGCAATTCTTAAATATTGTTGAATATCTGCCTGTGTTGTTCTGATGCAGTTTATCATCCATATCATTAACTTTTCAATGAGTCATTTAAAATTAATGCGCAAAGTGTGTTTTGTATATAACCATGCAACGCTGTGTATAAACAGATTGCACTGAAGGAGAATGTGTGTAAATATTACAACCATTTATACAGGTAGAATAAGGAAATGAAAAAGAAAAAAAAATAGCTCTGTGGTAATAAAAAAAAATATTGCTTGCTCCTAGAATAAAGAACTATATGATCGATAGGGGGTTGTAACAGATTTTCAGGCCATGTTGTTGATATTACATCTCTTCTTCCATTCCAACCAACACTGATGTTGTGTGATTTTGCTTTTTTATATCAGTCATTTATTCTTTTCTTTTTTGCCAGGGGAGCCTATTTAACAGGAGCCTGAACTTAGTGATGTGAAAGTCATATGCTTCATTGGTTGGTTATTGACAAAGGGATTTATTGTATCAGTGGAAAAATATTTATAGGCTGTGCAACATGAGCTAATGTTAGTTGCAATAAACACACACCTGTCCAAGCAGAACAGGTGGAGTTTTATTGTTTCTAAATCCCTGTGTTGAGCAGAGCACTCACACACAGACACACACACACACACACACACACACACATACAAACACAATGATAATTTCTTAACTTAATTTGTGTTTTATTTGTGTATGTACACATAAAAATGAAAATTTAACTAAAAGAAGAAACTTAAAAGAAAAAACAAAAGACTAAGACTAAAAGTAAAGAAAATCAACTCACTATAATATTTACACAGAAGCTCACACACATATGCACATACATACGATCATAGTAATATGCATGTTTGCACATACACAAACGCTCCATAGGTTGGACTGCAGTGTTCAGCAGCCCAGCTTTAAGTTACACAGTAGCTTCGTGTGAAAACTGAACTCAAACAGAGATAAACACAGGATTACAGCTAACTGCTGTAAGGAGCACAGACCTAAAGACCCCTGGGTCACACCCCCAGGCAGCGGTGTAAAGTTTCAGACTGGTGAGAGACTGGTAAAGTGATCTGAGGGATCGGCGTGCGAGCACTCTGTGTAGGAACGTGGGGAAAAACTGTGAAACCAGATTAACCATCTCACTGGATCCTCCAACATGGATCCCACTTTATAAACAGACGTGTCCTTAGGACAGATTCCAGCTCATGTCAGTCAGCATGCTATCAGTGGAAGCAGGAAAGCACCACGTGAAATGGCTGTTATCCTTTACACCATTTGGCCCTAGTTTGCCAGGTCATAGTGTTGAGAGTGTGAAGTTTGTCAACAACAACACACATGGTTGAACACACTGTGTCAGGTAAAGCCATTACCTCTGTTGGCTGTAGTCTGTAGTCTAGGGGTTGCAAATTGTCAAAAATAGAATACAAATACAAACAAAAACTGTTTTCTTTTTAATTTTAGAATGACAACTTTAGAGTTGTGATAAAGCTACATCAATGAGAAACTAATAAACTCACAAAGGTTTAGTTATACAAGATATATTTCGATCATAGTTTATTCCTAATTCAGTAAAAAAATTGACAAATATTTGGGGCTGAGCAGGCAACCTGGCTTCAGTGTGAATGCAAAAATACTATTTTCTCTTGCTGTACTTTTATATTATTAGACTGAAGTTAGAATGAATCTTAGTGCCAAACCTGTTTTGTGTTGGTAATTCAAAACGTAATGACATTTTTTAAGCTAAAGTGGTTGAACAAAAAATTTACATGTAATTTACAGTTCTTGTTTTTGCTGTTATGTTGGAAATCCTATCTGCAAAGTAGACCATTTTAAAGAGGCCCTGGCAGTGTTTGTAGTGAGTCCTTGTGAGTTTGCAGTGACATAGCGTATCTCTGCACTTCTGGTTTGTGGTCAGCAGAAACAGCTACTGTTCAAAGCCTGCGCCAACCTTGACAGTGATATCAATGCTGTTGTCAAACTGTCTGGACTTTCAGACACAGACCACGTTTTACAGTTCAGACATTAGTGAATGCAGTAACCAACGAACAAGACTCTTGTTCTCTTTAATATTCCAAGGGCATAAACAGCCTATTCCTGGATCTGTTTATTGAGCCAAACCTGCATTGACCTTTATGTATTCTGGTTATGGCAGTGGCATTGGCACAGAGCCGGTAATAGAATTATCACTTCTGCATCTGAAGCTGTTAATGTCAGCTTGCTGGCCAGAAACCATTAAGTTGTGGCATGGCAACCCAGCAATCCAGCTCATCCAGAGCCAGATCATCCAGGTCTCTTGTTTGGGATAGTATGGGCAGTAACATGGCCTTTCCACAAACTGTGAATAGAAATTACTGTCCATAATCTAGAGTATGTGATTTGTAAAAGAATCAAAAGTGCTCTTTAAAAAGAAAGTACAAGACCGCAGTTTAGTTATTCACAACTTCATTTCTGTCTCAAGTTATCGACCAGGATTTTGTAACATAGACTCACATGTTATTTATATATTATTTCTGATCAGTGCTTCATGTATCCGTTTAATACTGCTACAGTTGCCTCTGATTATGTTTTGACATGCATAGCAAAGTGACTTTGAGATCATAAGCGTTTCCTCCTCTCCTTTATACATTCTATACTTAATGGCTTTTGGACCCAGTGTGAAGTGTATGTTAGTGTTGGGGTTTCCCTGAACAAATTCCCTGTAAAAACAGAGACCTGGCTGCTGGTCCGAGGTGGAATTAGGACCTCCAGTCTGTCCCACACATGGGACTGTCTGTCAGGCTGGTCAGCCCAGGAAAGCAGGAAGAGGAGGAGGGGCACTGGAAAAACTGCAGTTGCAGCACAATGGTTGCAGAAATAAGACTCCATGATATAACAAGCTGAATTTATAACTGCTTTCTGCAGAGATGCTAAAGGAACACAAGGTGTGAAATAGTATGTGCAACAGCTAGTCTGATGATGAGTATAAAGTATATAGACAGATGAACTCAGTCAATGGTCCTTGCATATGTGTTTTTAAAGGTGGAATATGTTGTTATTTTCTTTCTAATGGAAAGAGTGAAACGGCAACTAAAGGGGGTCATGCGGCTCATCAAAACAGTGAAGGTGTATATAATGTATGATGGACGCTGGTCTTCTTTTAGAGTTATATATATGTCTATATTATGTATTTATCTAAAACCAAAACAGATATTACTTTCAGCTCATACTGTATATATGCAGTGTGCTGTGACTCCATGAAAAATATTTTACTCAAACTCTCATTATTCATCTACCCACACTTTAAGATAAAAAAGAGAGAAAGACAAATGGATGTTAAGCAATCCAGGTCACTATACTTGGCAGCCTGGAGGGATCTGTGTCAAATGTGTGAAATGTCTGGGGCCAGTCAGCTGACAAGTCTCTAAATCCAAACAAGAAAACTTTCATTATCACTGTTGCACTGCTGCCAAGGAACTATTAATAGATACAATGAGGTGGGCTGTTTCAAGGAGGGAAAATGACATGACATCCTGCCTGATAATGTTACACAGACTACTTTCCTACAGTATACTTGACTCTGATGTGCTACACAGATTGTTAAAAGATCATACAGATAATTATATATATTATAATTATGCTTTTGTGCAATTTCAATTTCATGTGTATGCAGCTGAGGGTTAAGCCTACCTTCATGTAATTACTGTTGAAAGTGAAAAAAAGGATGTACTGGTCATGGTGTTAATGGCATTGTAATGATCTGTGTGGTGCTCAAAGTTTATTTTGTTTTAATTATTTGCAGCCATTTCCACCAAGGAAAGCAGTTGCAGGGCGAGTCGTTCACATCTGCAACCTCCCTGAAGGCAGCTGCACAGAAAATGATGTCATCAACCTGGGACTACCCTTTGGCAAAGTCACCAACTACATCCTCATGCGCTCTACCCATCAGGTACAAAATATTGTTATTGTTATTTGTCAATTATTTGTTATTCATATTTATTAATAAATATTTTGGATGCATTTTCTTAAATTGTCTTAATTGGTTGCATGTAAGTTAAATATTTACACAATAATAGTAAGTGTAATTCAAGTGTCTCTTGGAATTAATGTGTCAAAATGCAAATCACCAAATTATCAATGTGCATTTTTATTATTATGATTATTTCTAATTAACTTTTATGTGCCATCATCTACTTAATCATTAACTCGCTGGCAGTTTAACTACCAGTACATGACAGCTCACTCAGTGCTCAAGGTTTCATTTGTCAGAACTGGGCTGCACCATTAATTTCACCCCTATCAAATTTAAGGCAATCAAACTAAAATCATGGTCTTGGTTACAGAGGCTAAAGAGAATGTTCTGGTGATTTATTTTGGTGATGAAATGTGATGCCTTGTGGTGATTATTTTTAAAGAGGTTATGTCCTTCAGGAATTATTGTTTACAGCAAAGTTCTGTTTTCCAATCAGGCATTTCTGGAGATGGCATATGTTGAAGCAGCTCAGGCCATGGTTCAGTACTATCAACTTACTCCAGCTACGATTAACAATCAGAAACTTCTCATACGAATGTCTAAGAGGTACAAGGAGCTACAACTCAAGGTAACACTGAAGAACAGAGTGAAGAGCAGGTTATAGGCTGTTTTTGCCACTTACTAAAACTTTCTTTTCTGTTTAGAAACCGGGTAAAGATGTTCAATCGATCATTCAGGATATCACCTCTCAGCGGGAAAGGGACGAGATGCAAGAGCTTGAACAGTAAAGCAACTTTTTATTTTCCTTTCAGTCTCAAATGGTTGTTTTTCTGTAGCCATGTTCTGTGAACCACCATTGGACAAAAGCAAATAGAAATTCATGTGAAAATGTCATAGATTATCACTTAAGTCAAATCAGTGTAATATTTCTGAACTAAAACATTCCAACACAGAGTACAGCTTTAGCCGATTCCACCATGTAATCTACCTATCATCTTTCTGCAGCTACATGCCAGAGAGAGCACGCTCCCGCAGCCCTATCAGCCGCTCTCTGAGTCCTCATTCCCACAGTCCCAGTTTTACATCATGCAGCTCAGCCCACAGCCCCCAGGGGGGACCATGCAGAGGTCCAGAGAGAGGCAGCAATGGCCTGGGCCCCTGCCGCGGCTCTTGGGATTGGACAGCAAACTTAAGAAGGGGTGAGGACGAAAGGGAGAGAGATGACCCGTGGAGGAATGGGGGAAGTGTGGATGATGATCGGCCTAACGGACGGGCAGCTGACCGTCGGAAGGCCTACCAGAAACCCTTGGATCACATCAGCTCGAGATCGGCAGATGAGCGAGGAGGAGGTGGAGGAGGAGGGGGGGGTGAAGGGATGAGGGGCAACAGAGACTGGCACCCACGAGGCAGCCCTCAAGGCATGTCCTTCAGCTCTTACAGGAACATGGAGGATGACTTTTACATGAAAGAACAAATGTACAAGTCAGACAAACTGCCTAGACCTCCGTACCAAAGGCATGATACAAAGCCAAGGAGAAGGGATGGTGGTGACTACCATGGCAGGTCGAGGCATTCTGATTATGAGATGAGTGAAGAGCCACTTTGCAGAACACCAGAGGAAAAGAGGCAGAGTTCACCAGGAAGGGGCAGGAGCAAAAAGACAAGCAGGAGACACACCACTGCAGAAAAACACGAGAGAGAAAATGCCACTGAGAACACTGTGAGTAAATTTTATAAATGCACATTGTTTTGTATACCTGCTTTATGTGATGTATTCTTCTAGTAACTAAGTCAATATTTTTCTCAGGATTGCCAGTCAAAAGAAAAATCAGTTTCACCTCAGCGAAGTGAGAAACCAAAAGAGGCTACTGAATGTAGTAAAGATAGAGACACTGTAAGTGAACATTTTGATCTGTATGACACATTCACTGTCTCCCTCAGACCCTTATTTCACCCCACAGGTTAACTGTAAAGATTAACTGCTATGGTCTTGATCCATTTCCCTAGGAGAAGGACTGGGAAAGTGGAGTTGACACTGATGAGGAGTGTTGGTATCCTAAGAACATGGAGGAACTGGTCACTGTTGATGAAGTGGGAGGAGAAGATGATTCCATTATTGAGCCAGACCTTCCTGAGTTGGAAGAGTTCGCAGCCTGCCCCAAAGAGCCTGCGGAGGAAGAAGCAGTCGAGGAGCATGTGTCACCACCTACCTCTTCCCTGGAGGTGAAGGAGACATTTAACAAGAAGTCTAACCATGAAAAGTCCTGTGGGGATGCTGGAGACCAGGCTGAAACAGCTGTAACTGAGAAAGCAGGGAATGTTTTAACTGCAACCAGTCCTGAAGAGCAGAACCTCAAACAAGTGCCTCCTGAGCTGCCAGTCACTAACATTAGTGACTTCCCCAGTGAGGAGTTCAAGGCTGCGCTGGAGGAGACATGTTTAGAGGATAAAGTGACCAACAGTGGGCCATTAGAAGAGCCAATGGAAAATCACGTTAGAGTATCAGAGGACAGCAAGACCCAGACAGAAGGACAAGTCACGGAAACAATCACTAATGGGGCACAACACAAGGATGGCATTCTTAAAAAAGGTACTTTCCATATCAGAAATATTATACAGATCTCCTTCAGGGACCAATTAATTGTTACACAAACATCCTTCAGGTTAATCCACAAAGAAAGTGTCTTTTGAATTGTTCTTATTGACTGTTACTGGCCTGAATCATGGAGCAGATGTGCTTCCATGTTATCAAATGTAGCAGTTCACACAGACTCTGAGTCTCCTGACTGGCTCCAAATCCATTTTTCTCATCTATCTTGCCAACTCAAACAAATGCCCTGCTTTTTATGTTTATATTTATACTTATTAATGGCATCAATATTAATTAATCAATGCCTTCAGCGTTATTATGAGTATTCTGATTTCAATATAGGCATAATGAAATAAATAATCAGTGAGTCAAAAAAATCTAACAAAGCTGTATTATTCACTCTTCTTGGAGCTTACTTAAAAAATATTTCTCTGGTAAATTTCTCCACGAGGTGATTACAGAAAATATTCTTGCACACCTCAAAGTCTGAGCAACAGGTGTGTGGGATCAAAAACTCATAACTTGAGAACAAAAGGCAAAAATCCTGCCCACTTCCATCACTGGTACTCACTTAATTAGCAATGTTTCGGTCCTCAGACCCACAGCTGGCAAAATTCAATGAATGGATGAATGGATGATTTTCTCACATTAGTCACTCCGCTGAAGACAGTTTGCTTGGCCACTGTCCTCTTTGCTCCTCAGGCACTGTGCTGTTGACAAACAGCAGGTTTTGAGGACAGAGACATCCAAACTGAGGTCAGAGCTGATGTGGAATAAACAGATTGTTGCTTCTGAAGTGCTTACATGCCACTGATGTGAATTCCCAGTGAGCTCTAAAATCTGATCAATGATGTCATCTTTTTTCTGAATGAATTAATAAATGAGTTTTACATAGAACACAGAGGACAACAGAATGGTCAGCAGTTGAAACAGTAGGTTTTTCATAATTAGAGTAATAACAGAGTATACACCAGTTGCAGGGATGACTGTTACAAGGAAACTAATCAGATTTTTTCCTGACACTCTATGTATTGTCCTAAATTTATTACTAAAAATATATTGTCATGGGAAAGTATAAATTCTAAGGAGATTTTGTGCATCCTGCCATTCTCATAAGTTATATGCCTTTCACAGAGATTGAGGCCCCTTCACCATCTCGTGAGCAAGACAAAGCTGTCAGTGAACACAGCATCCCTTTGGGTAAGCATAGCACATTTTATTTTCATTCTTTTCTATCGTTTTTATTCAGTGTTACACTGACAATGGGTAAAATCCTTGAGAATTTTAAAACATAGACAGCACAGTCCCTATTTTGTCAGCAAATATCTACTTACATGAGATGTACTGAGCAGCAGCAATAATGATAAGAATTAGAGAATCAGGTTTCTCAGGCTGGATTCAGCCCAGCAGTCCCCGGACTGATCTATATTTAATCGTTGTTACAGACGTCCAGGTTCATGGAGTCTTGAGCCTGTGGTCTTAGTCCTAAAGATACAGTGTTATCACGAACACCATTAATAAGTGCACTGACAACCTGTTACCAAAATCAATTGATCAAACCGCTGACCCATTTGAGAGCAGGCGAACACCCGAGATGAGGCTTAGAATGATACATACATACACCGCGTCTCCACGACGAGACCGGCCAAAGCGCGACGCATACCAGACATGCGCGTCCAGATCAACGATGAATTAAGAAAGAGCCGCTCAGCATCTGCTATTCAATGCATTGATGTGGAAATGAATCGAGGCTGTATGAGTACCATGAAGAAGAACTTAAATAAATAATGGAGACGGTTCATGTCCATCTAATCAAGACACACAGGACTACAGAGTACCCATGAGGACAAATAATGAAAGAGAACACCTGAGAGGTTATACTAAAACTATATCATAATTGTAACAGAAAATGGGTCCAATGAGGCACAAATGCAGAAGCATGATGAATTGATATTTTTATTGTGTTTGAATCTGGTTTCAAATTAGTCATTTTCAGTAAGACACAAAATGCAGCATTTAATCAGATGGATTCAGTATCATCTTGCTGATTTGCTAAATACTTTGTGAGAACCACCCATAGAAAGATTTCGGTGATTTCTAATTGCTGCAAGTTCATCATCCAATATTCCACAAAGCAGAACTGGCTTCTACTGTAAACTCTGCGGACTGTTCTATACCAGTGAGGAGACTGCAAAGACGACACACTGCCGCAGCACCGTACACTACAGGAACCTACAGGTACACACCACACAGTGACACACCGGTCCTTCGGCTGATGATGACAAGAGGAAGGAGTAAGACGATAATCTGGAATTAAACAGTTCCACATTTTATTCAGCCTTTCCTGCTTGAAATATATGAAAATGCCAGCCTTCAGGAGATGTGTGACTGTGCATGTAAGGCACATATACAACATGTCTGCGTGTGTATTTGATGTCATTCTGTTTATACTGGCGGGTGTAGTGTGAAAAATTCTAATTTGTATGCCTGCACGCTCGACTGTACTGAGGGCACTGCTGGTGTGGTCCACAGTCAGTGTGGTCCAGTAGCAAAAATCAAGAGATTATACCACCTGTTGCTGGGTTGGTGAGTAATCTCTTTGTTTCATACACAGCATATACAGTACATATAGTACATACAATACATGCATATTTAATTTTTTCTTTGCCTTTCCTCGTATGTTTGTCTTATTTTGGAGATAAATCTGACTCATTTTTATCAAATGCTGTGTTTTTCATCAGTCAACATAAGGGTAAAATTAGTGTGACCCTCACTAAGGTTTCAGTTTTTGTGTACTGTGTATTTTGATAGATTGTAATTTGGCAAAATGCACAATATTGCTAAAACAATCACTTTAATAATTGACTACTCATAGTTTATTTATATGATATTAATTTTGATCATTAATACTGTTAGTATGGTTTGGAGAAAAAAATTAAAACACATGAATGCAGTCAGATGGACAAATGCAAACTGATACATTTTAGCACGCACACAAACACACACTTGCCTGTAAACTGTATTAGGTTTCTGATTATTGGCCATTCAGCACCAAGCCATCTTGCATTTCTCTCGTCCCCGGCAGCACAGCTGAGGAGCTAGAGGAGCGGCAATTCCCTAACATTTGATGGATTACATTCCAAGAAGAAAAAAACTGTTTTAAACAGTTGTGCTGTCTGTCAAAGATGTGTGTGTGTGTCTGTCTGTCTGTCTGTCCTGGTGCTTAATAGTTTTACTTTACAGTTTCTGTTTCTTTTGACCACAGATTTAATTTAATTTAATTTAATTTATCATCTACTCAGTTGAACCTTAATACTCAATATTTTTTGCTGTTGCAGATTTGTTTCTGCTTTTTAAAAGAAGTATAGAATTAATTAATTGATGGACATTTATTAGGTTCATGACATTTTGTTTCAAGGATTAACTTGTGTCTTGTTGCAAATTTATATGTCCATAATTATAACAAATTCAAATTTAGAATTGTGCTTTTTTTTTTGCTCTCTGAAAAATGTTTTAAAATCAAATATCATAATTTCTGTGTAGTGTCAGCTTAAAATCCAACACAGCATTATTTTTTTTCTTTAACTGGTGTATAAAACAAAAACTAAATAAACAATCTCAATATTGAGCCCCCTTCCATTCTCCAATGTTTGACTCAAGCTATTGTTTTATCAACACAAGTTTTTGGGGGCTAATGCTGATATTTTTCAGACTGAAGCTGGTTGTTGCTGATATTGAATGCAGACGCCTAACACACACATTTTTACAGATTATGATTTGTCATTTCATAACTGTATCTGTTGAAAATCCTATGAAAAAGTAGTGATGATTACTGATAATCGTGGTCAACTGAAAACTATTTTTATACATTTTTAAGTCACCTAAAGTGAAATAAAATCACGTGATTACCTGCACGATGCTGGAGGTGGAAAAGACTGACCAGATAGTTGTTTTTTCTACAATGCTGACATTTGAGTTTCTGCTTTCTTGTTCTTTCCTCTCATGACAAAGATATATTTTATCTCAGTGGAACTGCTAGGGTAAATACAGTGTTTTGGTTCTAGTTTGGAGAAAACACTTGACCTTATAAAAGACATTTGTGCAGTCAAATCATGCACAGTGTCTTTTGTGCATACTATACTGTATATATATCAGCTATATTGTGTATTGCAGATATTTACTTTTTCTTTTCTCCCACTCATCCACAGAAATATCTCTCACAGCTGGCACAGGAAAGTCTGGCGGACGCACTTTCTGAGCCCTCAGCTGCACAGTGACATCATCGTGACCTCTCACCTATTGTACAGTGAACAGCAGAGGGGAGATTTTTGTATGTTAGCTGATGGTGCCAAGCTATGGTCAACTACGGCATGGATAAAGTGACACATGGAAGCTAGAGCATGTGGACAATTGCACTGGTTTTGATATTTTGGGGCTGAGGGATGCTTGAATGTCTAAAATGGCACTGACAATCTCAGCTATAGATGCTCTCAATATTGTACATACCTAAAGTGTAATGTATAGTAAGGCTACAATACTTACTTATTTTATTTTATTTTTTCAGTTTATCAATTTTCTTACAGATTATTTAACTGGGTTGTGTGTGAATTAATTTGTTATTTTTTGGAATGGAAATATATTTGCAATGATGTCTAACTAATGAAAAGACAAACTTATATAGTGTGGGCTTATGTTAGTCCATTTTTAGTCAATTTTCAGAGTTTAAATCAGTTATTCTCATGAGATAACCTCATGTTTAATTTGGTCTGTACATTGTCCTAGCAACAATGATACATTTATCACTGTAAAATGACTTGAAATATGCGTCAAAAAATGTTTTTCCTCAGTTAAAAAGCTGAGGCAGATTCTCAGGTTTGTTGTAATTGTTGAAAAGATTTCAATGTATAGCACGGTACACAACATTTACATTTTTATTTATATCTGGGGCCTTAAAGGCTCCTGCAGTTTTTATTTCATCCTGTGCCTGTTTCTGCACTACATCATCTATCAGGTAAAAATGTACATCATTTGGACTAATAATGATGCAACTATGCTAAAGATCTTTATTTTTTGATGACTTTAATTCATCAGACAATCTCAGTCATATCTGCCAACCTATAATGCCTTAAATATTGAAGACCTTAAACTGGACCATGTGTTTAATTTATCGGAGTTAAAAATGCAATGTTTCATGTTACAGTGACTTGTTTCAGAGGGATAATCAAGCCAGACTCTCTTTTTGTATACTGTGAATATTGATCCTGTGATCAGTGATAGTGTTGTTTTCTTTGACAAACTTTTCATATGATTTTTTTGATGGAAAAAATATTGAATAAATGTTTCAAGTGTTTGAGTTGACTCATCAGTGTTTCAAAGTATACAAATCATGTTGTAGAGCCTGGAAGTGCTTTTTTCTCAAGTGAACACCATATATAGTCTTATATACGGTATATGCAACGTGATATAATGGTTATACAATCACGAACACCCCTACAGACAGGGTACAGTACACCATCCATTTTCTATACCAGCTTACAATAGGACTTTAAATGGGTCTGTTGTAAAAGAGCTCCCCCAAGTGGTGAGGCAAAAACATGCCAGGGTGCCAAAACTACATCTCTAAGTATAAATCATGTACATGTGTAAAAGTCAGTTTAATTGTTTTTGTTTGGATGGACTATTAACAGTGCTGCTCAATCCTGCTCAAATTATTGTCATTTTTACCATTATTTTCACTGTCATACATTTAGTTTGCTTACTCACACAGTATGTTAACAAAACATTATATTCTTAAGTGAGCAAACAAGAAGTTAGTTCGTTCAAATTAGTTGGTCAGTTTAACATTATTTAGCCAGAAAAACAGATCAAAAATATTTGACAGTAAACAATAATGGTCACCATCATCATTAATTCACCAGTATGTTGTGGCTGATGTCATAAATAGTAATATCCCATAATACAGAGTGTAGTTCTAGAGTACTAACAATAGGGGGCAGCCCTTTATAAACAACACAGACCTACAGAACATGCGAGAAGAAAATCCCGTGTTGCATTTTCATTGGTTCCTTGTTTTAAAAACCCATGTCCCTCCAGCCAATCAGAGAAGGAAAACACAGAACTACGTGCTTGCGTTGCTGGGTAGATATAACAAAAACAGCGTTCGTGTCGGAGTTCGAGGCTTGGACACAACAGACGGTCAGTGAGTTTCCTGTGAGTTGTTTAACCAACACAGTAAGCGAGATAGAAATGTGTGTCTCAATGACAGTGTTGTGAAGGATTTAACTGTTTTAACGATGTAGCTTGAAGGTGCATAGCGAGCTAACGTACTCTGTGCAATTTGATTTTAATCTTTCACTGACGTTAGGGTCTCCATGGCGAATAAACGGCGACTCGGCGATGTGTTAAAATGGCTAAACAAACTACAAACTGCAGATTTTTATTTGTCTACAAGTATCAGTCGTCTTATACGTGCGATAAGATACCCTGGGGTTCGGTCTTTTGACGCAGCTCCTTCCTTTGACAGTGAATATTGAAGCTAGCGCAGCGTCAAGCAGCCATTGTTTATCAACAGTGTGACTTTGAATGAATAGGGGGAGGGGAAGATGTTACCTTGCAGCATGTCTGGGCATGTTATTAACGTTTGTCTGCTTATTACATCTCTGTTTCCTCTTCAATATTCTAGGTATCCTCTGAAATTCATTTTTTGCGCGCTGTCCTGCTGCAAAAGCTCTTTTCTACTGTAAAACATGGCAACTGACTGCGAGGCCTGGCTGAACGCAAACCCTGTGGGTAAGTAGGAGCCAGTCACAGCGATTTAAATGCTCCATCAGCTGTATCTGATCTGGGGCACTGGGACTTTTTCACGCGGAAGTGGTTCAGTACTTTTTTTCTTGCTTGCAGGTTTTGTGATGTTGGATTTGACAGGTATTTCATTCTGCTGCTCATGCTACATTTAATGGGCAACTGCAGATAGAAATTGAATGTTGTGTATATTTTCCTTACCGTATTTGCACATGACCCACATAAGTATAAATTAGTATGAATGTGGGTATCAGCTCTGGTCTCCTTGATCTGTTCTTCACAGAAAAGCTCCTTACTCATTGTCAGCTCAGACATAAACTCTCCGCCATTTTTGCATGTAATCCCACAGAGGCTGACGACCTGAGTGACTCTTTTGCATCTGGAGACGAAGACAATGGCAAATCGGCCATCTCCAACAAAAACATAAACAATGAGATCAATGGCAACTGGCTGTCCTCGTCAAGCACCAGCATCCACGAGGCGCGTCTCAAGGCGAAGGCCAAGCGGAGGCTGAGAAAGAACTCCTCCAGGGACTCTGGCAGAGGGGACTCCCTTAGCGATAACGGGGAAATGGTCAGGGGAACCTCTGCGGCACCCACTAGCCCCAAGAGCAAACTGCTGGACAGAAAGTCCCGACTGGGCAAGGGCAGAGGCCTGCCTAAGAAAGGTAAGACAGTTTTGAGTCAGTACAGTAAACAGTGAAATAATGTTGTGCTATCATGTAACACTGAGATACCAAATGTGTCAGTTTTTCTCGATTTTCAAAGGACAACCTTTTGCTGGTCATTACTACAGGCGAGTAAAGGTTAATCAAAGAGCTGCTGGTGTTTCAGTGCCCAATGCCTCAAAGGGAAGCAGGCATTCATCACTGTGTGACTTGCTGTTGTCATCACCTGGTGGCTTCTCATCTTGGAACCATAAACCAATTACCACGTAAACAAATGGTTAGGTGATCTTGAGCAGCTCACACCCATTTCAAAACACTGTTTTCGTGCCATCTGCTCAGAGAAGCTTTTGTGGAAATTTCCATCCTAGGTTAAATGTGTGTAACAGAAGTTGCTTTTGGGATGTGATGTAAATATTCCACCTTTTAGAGTCCCATCAGTGTCTACAGAGACACTCAAGTAGTTCTTAAGGTTACATAAAGTTGTATTAGTTCCATAAGGCTTATTGATCATTTATTTGTCATGTGTTTGACTTTGATTTGTCATCTATCTTTGTGTTGCTGAAGTTAGGCGATCATGTGTGCCAGGGCACGGTGCTATGGATATTTACTTTGGTATTGTGTGTGACACCCCTGATAACAGCATTAGGCATTCAGCTGAAAATGTTGCATAATGCCTTAGTGTGTTTCCTTATCCAATTTATATACCAAGCCAAAGATAGCTCCTCTGACCTGCCTTCTCCTGGCCCCTAAGTGTCATTTTGTCAATTTAGCATGTCATCAACAACTTCTGATAGTGGCTGCATCTCACTGTGGGTCTTCATTTAGCGATATAAGCATAGAGTGCCTACTTGTCCCTGCAGACTGCAGTACAGTTTAGTCACTTTGCTCTTCCCATGGGCAGTAAAACTGGAGCAAGTGTAGTTTCCCTTGGCACAGTGTCTGTTCGTTTTTCTGGTTACATAACAGATTTGCCATGCCCGTGGTGCCCCTGTAATTTGAGCTGTGAGCTCTCCTACATTAAAAGTTCATGCATTGCAGTTTTGTAAGACAAATGCAGTGGATGTGCAGAATCTCTAGTGAGCACAGACTAGAGTACACAATGTTTTAACACTGAAGCAGGAAGGGTTCTCACACCCAACGTGGGCTGTGCTAAATATGGAGGCATGTTATACAGTATGTGACATACTGGATGGGACTAATGGAGGTTTTAAAGCATGTCACACAAGCTGCTTTGGTATTGGGCTTCTTAAACTGTCTGCAATCTGTTGATGCTGGCCTTCGACCCAGCAGATGTTTGTTTGTGTAACATGTATAAAGGTGTCACCCACTGCCCTACCCCACCCCCAAATAGAGGGATTATATCACAGCATGTTTGGGTCCATGGATTACAGAATCTAGCATGGAAAATGGTAGACATCATACACAAAGATAGTGATCCATATAACATTAGTAACATTATACTAAACTATAGTATTGCTTTTTTGACCACTTGACAAGACCATCTTGAAGTCAAACTAATGTTATAAACATGAGATATTTTGTAAAAAGGAAGTCAGATACAGTGTGGTTCAGAGTGAGTCATTTGCCTGCACACTCGGTGTAAAGTTAAATCCTACTGGTTGACCTTTTGTTAAAATGCATTTCACTTTTTTGACTGTTATTTCACAAATCAGTAAGACTCAACTCTAAGACCTATAATGAAAATATCACACATATTTGAAAACAATCTGGACATCGTTGATGATGCTTAGGACAACAAAAAAACTTATGGAGCCCCACCCCTCTAACAGCATGGGGGCGATTAGGCTCTTAGTGAATTCTGAAAATTTGCAGAGGAATTGTCTTAAACCAACCTTTTTGTTTTTAGCAGCTATGTGGGCATTTTAGCCAAAATGGCTCATAATGGCTCGACAAAAAGCCTAGACTTCAAAGCTTTTTAATGTGACAGATGTAACAAAAATACTTGATGACTTGCAAGATGGTTCCCTGGTATAGATCAGCACCACCGCTCTGTTTTTGTTTCTCATATTCTGTAACCCTCATTACACACTAGCCCTCTTATTATGTTTGCTTTGAAAAGGCTTTTAGAGGTTGTATTTCAGGGACATCATGTGAGGAGCCCCTAATGCTCACAAAAGCTGCTACTTCATTTTCTTTCCTTAGTAACCATGAACTGTGAACTATAAAACAGAAGCTGAAGATGCTTTTTTTTTTTCTTTTTTCTTCTTTTTTTCTCACAAAGAAGTCATGTTTCAGGTAACCCAAGATATGTGGTCAGTAAATCTTTTGAAAAGGACACTGCCATATTGCTTTAACATGATCAACTGTGGTGTTTTCAGGTATCATGTCTAACAGTGTCACTGACCGTTGTCCACAGGTGGGGCTGGAGGCAAAGGCGTCTGGGGCCGATCTGGTGAAGTTTATGAGCCAGAGGAGGTAGATGAGAAAGACCCCAACTATGATGAAGCTCAGGTAATGACTGCAGAGTGTTGAGTGTTTTGAGTAGCATGATCACTTGGAAAATCAAATGAACAAGCCTGCAACAAAAATTTCTTAGGTGGAGCTCATGTTTAATTTGTTTTATCAACAAGACTTTGTTGTATGGTCATTTTTGAAGGTGTAGATTTTGGCATGGCTGCACTGAATTACATCATATTATACATATTTTCTATTATTTGTCTACGCAGCATAAGAAAAAAATCTCATTAGTGTAGTATGGCAAACACTAGACCTGGAATGTGATTTTGTTTTGACAGGAGAACTGTGTGTATGAGACTGTGGTCCCCCCACTGGATGAGAGGGTCTTTGAGAAGACAGTCACCCCCATAGTGCAAGAGTACTTTGAACATGGAGACACAAATGAAGTAGCAGTAAGTGCCCCGACATCATGCAGGAAGCAGCCTCTCAGTAAACATGTGCTTATGTGTTGCAGAATATGCATGTTTTTTTTTTTGTTTTTTTTTTACAAGAGCTGTAAAATGTAACAACTACTGGAAAACTGCACACTTGCATGAAGATGCAAACCTATGCCAAGCTAACACTTTTTTTTCCACATCCAGGAGCTGCTTGCAGAACTGAACCTGGGGCCCATGCGGAGTGAAGTGCCCTCACTGGCTGTGTCACTGGCCCTGGAGGCCAAAGCCAGTCACCGGGAGCTCACCTCCAGGCTGCTTGCTGACTTATGTGGCCCCGTTCTCTCCCGCAGCGACATGGAAAACTCCTTTGACAAACTGCTCCGAGAGCTGCCCGACCTGGTCCTGGACACACCCGGAGCCCCGCAGGTAAGTGGAGATAAGTGTGTGTACACCTGTAGCTCGGTTAGCAGTTTATTGAATGTGAGCATGTTACAACCTTGAGGAAAAAAGGGCTACAGTAAATCCATGTCATACAATAATCTCATTTATGACTTAAGATAATTTTTGTTGCCATCTAGAACATTTAGACCGACTCTGCAGAACCTCACCTCACATTTGAAAGTCCCATTACAGTATACACAAAAGAGTCCTCACACTTGTCAGCTGAAAGTACATTTTGTGTTTGAGGTGGTATGCTTGAGTTTTGACACAATCTGCGGGGGAGTACAGGAGAACAGCACTGTGGTTTGATGCGTTGGTGTGTTAGAGAGAGCTAGTGTGTGGTGTGTGTGTATTTGAGCTCTTTCCTTTTCAGTCTGCACAGACATGAGATCTCTGGTCATTGTCTGTCTGTGCTCACAAAATGCAAGCTCAGCGAAGGACGCTCAAAGGGTTATTGGTCATTCTCCCCCCACGCCCCCTCCTCTCACTGTCTCATTTGGTCTCACCAGTCATTTCTGTCCCACTCTCACAGTTCTGTGTGGGCTTAAAGGGGGCGTTATGTCTCTGCCCTGCCCCCCACCTACTTCCCTTCACCCTTTCACTCTCTTTCTCGGTTTCCCCCGCACACACACACACTCCTCTCTTTCTCCTCATACGTCTGCCAGTCTAGCCATAGCCACTGTTCTAATGAGACAGCGCTGCCTCTCGTCTGTACAGAAACAATGATCAGTGATGAGCACAGGTTTTGTGGAGGCCAGAAGAGCAAAGCCAGCTCTTTCGCTTCTCTAAATCATGAACCCACACTACTGTAAACAAACACACACGTGCCCCTGAGGACACTGTCATGTCAATGTTTTTTGTGGGGCCTCTAGTTCTTCAAACTGAAAGAGTTTTGTAATTGTGACCTGGAAATGTTTACCAGCAGTGTTGCAGGTCTTTGTAAGTTTACTTTATTTTTACAGCAAATGTTAAACATTCAGTCCTTTCCTGTAAAAATATACTTTTAAAAAAAAAAGAAGAGGAGGTAATTCGTTTAAATTTAATTTTACCTCATCAGAACCTTATTATGATCCCTGCTGCAAGGGGATGCTGTTCCTCAAAGAAATGGCAAAGAATCGTTGATGCTGTTGAAATTAATTTTCACCCATATTTGTTTTAAAAATGTACACACATATTTTGGATTTTAGAAATATAATAAAAGCAAAAAATAACAAGCCCTATAAAATGACACATTTTCGTTGTCAGTCATGCATGAACATGAGGGTCATGACATTTTGACTCAGGATCAACTCCCCCTCTGATTTAGCAGACAGAATAACAGGTCTAAGGAGAACCTTGGTGAATCAGGTTTGTGTCAAACTGTGTTCAGAGCAACATTTGAAAAATTCTTTTGGGGTTGTTCACATTTTTCCCACTTTTGTACTTTTCTTCCAGTTGGTTGGCCAGTTTATTGCACGCGCTGTTAGCGACCAAATATTGTCCGAAGGCTACATCGAGGGCTACAAAGGCAGAGTTGACTGTGAATACACAAGGTATGTGATTGTTGGCAAAGCTCTGCAGCTCATGATTGTAGTTTCCTGTTTCGTGCTCTTATGAAAATATTCAGAGATTATGTCAGGGTTTTACATGTTTTACGTACAAGAGATTATAATGGCTGCTAAAGATAAGATGGGATCCAGTCAACAGTATCATGCAGATTCTTAATATTCTGTAATATTAAATCAAGCTTAAATGACATATTTGCATTTTCAAGTATTTCTTAAAACAGTAGTCAGGTGCTCATTTGAACATTTCAACAGGCTTCTCTTGCTATAATCATTCCTCCTGTTCAGACTACTAATGATCCCCTCTTAATACATGTTGAATGTAAGTGATGGGGAACAATATCCACAGTCCTCTTCCTGTGTAAAAGTGTACTCCAAAGTTTATCTGTTATTATACTATCTAAGTTAATATAACTCCAAAAGTTGGGCAGACAAAACGAGTGAATATTTTCAGTGCTTTTAGTATTAAATTACCCCTATGTGTTTCCATATTAAGCTGCAGTGGAGGGGTAGTAACGAAAAAGGTAAATTTGTACCTAAAAGACCGGTAACTTTGGAAGATATGCACTCAGACAACCCAAAGTCTAGTAAATTTTTCATTACATTTTTGCATGAAAACAGGGCTGTGGATTTAGTCCCCTACTTTCTTAGACTGAAAGTGCATTAGGAAGTGGTCTTTTAATGGCCAGTATGTAGGAATGATTACAGCAAGAAAATCCTGCTTCAGTGTTCATATGTGTGTGTACCTATTAAAAACAACTGACAGTAAAAGAGTCCTGTGTCAAATTAACGGCATCCAATAAACTAGTCTAACAAATACATGCAACCCTGGAATTTTCTGCATATTGGAGCAGAAGCAGGGTTACAAATTAGTGTTGCAGTGTGTCAAATTTGCCCCAAAAACGTTGTATGTTTTTTGTCTTCCAGGGCAGCCCTGGATCGAGCAGCAGTGCTGCTGAAGATGAGTATGGGTGGGCTTCGCATAGACAACCAGTGGGGGACAGGCGGAGGCCAGAGACCTGTCATACAGCTCATCAAAGAGGTAAACTACTACTACAACTACTACACAGATCAGATATGAGAAGATGCTGGTAGTAGACCAGGTCTCTGCATTAGTCTAGTACCCTCTGGTATTGTGTTTTTTGGTTCAACCAATACAGTACATTTGCCATTTACCAGAAAGACAATATAGACAAGGAAGAAATTTTGGTAGTTAGGAAAATAAACACTGTAAATAGGTGAAAAGTTGTGCAACCTGTAACATCTAATTTATTTCAACAAATCTATTAACGGAATCAGTCATTTCTGTGCAGCAAACACTGCTTTAAATTTGATCAACACAGCATCCCTCGAGGAAAACAGTTCTCACTTCTCTTTTTCTCAAATGCTCAAGAACAAACAACGCTGTATTAACATGTTTTTACTGTGTTGATGTACCTGTCTCTTTCTCTGTTGTTTTTTTGAGAAGGGGATTTCAAGTCCAAAAAATCCCTACAGTTGTGCTTGAGTGTTGCTTTTCAACTCCTTGTAGTTATAAGAAAAAATACTACAGATTAATTTTTATTATGTTTTTTCTGCCCTGTTAGATGAACCTGCTGCTGAAGGAGTACATCCTATCAGGAGACAGTAAGGAGGCTGAGAGATGCCTGAGAGACCTGGAGGTTCCCCATTTCCACCATGAGTTTGTTTATGAGGTAAATACTAATAGTCATCACATATGAGTGTAAACATCTCTTGTGTCATGTGGTCTAAACTAAAACCTGTAAATAAAGCTACTGTATGTTTTGTACTGCAGTATGTGATTCCAATAGCTACTACAAAAGGTTTATAGTTTTAACACAAGGCTGTGAATATTGCTATTTCTCTCAGGCGATAGTGATGGTGCTGGAGTCCAAAGGAGAGAAAACATTCAAAATGGTTCTGCAGCTTCTCAAGTCTCTCTCCATGTCCTCCATCATCACTGTGGACCAAATGAGAAGGGTAAGGTGCCACCTGGTGTTTGAATTATGTACTGCACAGACCTATTTTCACTAAGAATTCCCTCATTTGTTCTCCAGCCTTATGAAATTGTGTTTTATATACAGTGTCTTCTTTCTTTCATAGGGCTATGAAAGAGTTTATATGGACATTGCTGAAATCAACATCGATGTCCCTCGTGCATATTTCATCCTGGAGCAATTTGTCGATGAGAGCTTCAGTATGGGAATAATTGATGTAAAGTTAAGAGATCTTTGTCCCTGTCGGTAAGTACCTTCCATCTATCTGTGATGGGAGATGTGTTTGCCTGTTTGTTTTTGTTTTTAAAAAAAATCTTTTTGTTGTTGTTGTTAATATGATCTGTCTCTCATCAGAGGCAGGAAGAGATTTGTCAGCGAGGGAGACGGTGGTGTTGTCAAACTTGAAAGCTACTGAAGAGCCCTTTTTATGTGCCAGAGAAGAAGGGGGAGAGGATAAAGCTACTTTTTTACTTGCATATTTTTCAAGATAGTTGGGTACAATTTTTTCCCTTCTAACAGTCAAAAGAATGTACATTTCTGAAATTGAGGTGGGCTAAAATAATTGCACTTTTGATTGAAACTGACGATCACTTTCTCCAAGGTGTTTCAATATAAACATTTACATAAGCTAACCCTTAAAGTGCCACACCTCTCAGTATCAGTCATTCCATGTTGTTTTGTACAGTATTTTCTTGATTTCACTGCCACTCCTTTTGTGTTTTCTAGAAAGCAGTGTTTGTACAGAGATGACTGGTTTGTGTCAAGAGCTTTATAAAGGGGTATAAAAATAAATATAAGGGGAGCATGTTGGTTTAATGCAATACAGGCTCCCTAACTAGCTGCTGTTTCTATGCTGTGCTTGTCCTTTTTTTTTTTTTTTGACCCTTTAAATCACACAGTGATGTCATTACTGAAGGTATGAAAACATGAGTACAGTGCAAAAACAAATACCAGTCGTGTAACTTCACAAAATGGTGTTTAGAGTGTTTATTTTTATAACTGGGCAACACTGGTGTGTGAAATGTACCACATATTGCTCGTTGTTTGTTCATTAAATCACTGTTAAATAATCCAAGACTGTTTTTTTGAATGTCACGACATTAACACATGCTACTAACCACGTTGCACCTACGCACACTTGTATGGATTAAGGTCATACAACAAAATGTTGTATAGCAGTAATACAAATGAAAGGTCTGCAGAAGTGCACAGGTCTCAGTAGCCAACCACAGTGGAGAAACTGGCAAGCAAAAGACTTAATCCTTATTGATTACATGCAGCAGATCATTTGACAATAGTGAACAGGAAGAAGAACTGAATAGCGGTTTAGCTTACGTGACTAGACTCACCACTTCCTTAACTTTTCTGCTCTGTGTAGCTAAACATCAACTTCATGCTGCATGTCACTCTCCATAAACATACTTAATCTATTAGTACTAATGTGTCACCCATGTAAAGGAATTTTCTGCCAGTCTGGTTCTGCTGTTGCAAATCCTCGATCTACTGCGACTGCTCCTTCATTGCCAGTTCCTGCTGTTTGACAGCCTCTTGAGCCTCCATCTGCATCTTCTCCAGTTTCTCAAGGGTGACTGATTTGAGTGGGAGCAGCTTTGGCTTACACAGAACCATGGTGGGGACATCTTCCATGGAAAGCTGCCCTGTGGATTGCAAAAAAAAAACAAAAAAAAACCCCAACATAAATTCTCACATCTCTGCAACAAATCTTGGTTTAAGCACAAAGAATAAGAGAAATCTGGATTGTTGCTATTTTTCACAAAAGCCTCTTGCACATTAGAGGTGAGAAATGTTCTACTTACAATTGAACTTTTAATAGATACTGCTAATGTGAGAGCATCACATCCAAACGTGCAACCCCCAGGAAGTGAGGCCGATGGTTACATCTGTAGGCCCTCAGCTGTGGGCTGGGTTTTAACCAACAATCTCACAACATGAAACATCTGGACATTTTACACATCTGTACACATTAAAAGGCATTGCACTTTTAAACACTAGAAATCCATTGTTATCCAGCTACGGTACTAACCCAAATTATATAACTGTTTATATTGCGACAATGTCAATGACGTTACGCTGTAAAAGAGATTGTAAAGAGGGAGCACACAGTACAGAGCACCCACTGACTAATTTTGCAAGATTTTGCAGATTTCTAAACAGTTCACATGTTGTATTGGGCTCCACAAACAGCCTTTTGTTTGTAACCACTGCTGTCCAAAGAGCTAATTGCTGCGGTGCAAACCTTGTTTAGGCAGAACTTCTCTGAATATTGACTTGACTTCTGGCATTGTGTCTTCCGAGTGCCCGCTGAAAGGTAAACATAGTTTAAAATATTTATAAGAATTCTTTCCAGCACAGATTCACGAAAACAAAGTACGACTGACACTGTAAGATCGTGAAGTAAGCTGCTGCTAATAACTAATATCGCAGGGTATTTTCTCAGTTGATAATGAAGGGTGACTCATGAATTAGTTACAGGAGGAGGTAAATTGATAGAAACTGTAAGCAGGATCTGTGGCGCAAGTTCAGCAGGAGCTTTAGCATATTTACATGCAGAGCGATAAAATATGGTTTCAGTAACAGTAGTAAGACAAATAACACCGGACCACCCTGACGAAAAAAAAACATTTAGTATCAGTTCAATGTGTTGTATTTGTGAAAAATGTAGCTGTTGCAATGTGTTGAATGTTCACATTTTTATTATATTCGGCCTCAATTTTCACAGGATGGTGTTGGTGGTTAGTCATTGTAACTGTTAATTAGTCAGTGTGCGAATGTAATAGCTAGGTCCAGCTAACGCCAGCCAGCTTTAGCACGTAAAAGACACAACATCGGATAGCTACATAGGCCTAGCTAAAGTAACGGCATCTTTCTTTCAGCGAAATACCGGTCAAACATAGTCACTACCTCTGCCAATACGCTGCGATATGTTTTCGCTGTCGTGTGTGACAAGGTTAATTTAAAAAAACATAGATTATAAAAGTCAACCTTTAGCAACCCACCTTTAGCACCAAGCAAGATTACAGCGGTTGTCAAGCCAACGCGTCTGCGAGAATCACGTGACTTTCTTCTTCGCTTTACCTCACAGGCGTAGTGCTTTACTGACACCTACAGAATAACACGACTCAAATTTATGTGCAATGTTTATTTTTTTACCACAGTTCATTTGCTAAAAGTGAGAGTCTTTGCAAAACTGTTACAGTAATAATTTCTGACCATCTGATATCACATTTTTATTTAAAAAAAGATTCATTGTTATCTATGAAGCAGGTCCTTCCTTCCTGCCGCTGTCAGACTACAACAAGCACTCCTCGTAGTAGACCACACAGTCACATGGACCATTTCACTAGGTTCTGCACTTTAATCCATCCTAACAAAACAGCTGCTATCAGTCATTCACTGTGTGCAATACCAAAATGTGCAATATCTGTATTTAGTTCAATCTGTCTCTATGTATATAGTCCTGTGTATATTGCCCCTTTGTTCATGTTTTTATTACATTGTCCTGTTTATGCTGTTCTTATGTTTATATATTTTTTTATAATATTATATATTATACCTTGTCTTTTACTCATATGTATGCCTTTTTTTCTATCTTTTTAATCTCTGATGCTGCTGCAACAATGTAAATTTCCCAGTTGTGGGACTAATAAAGGATTATCTTATGTTATCTTATCTTAAATTACTCAACACTGCATAAGAAGTTAAAAATAGCCCTGCTCCACCAGCTTCAATGTAAAAATGCTACTTACAAGTCAATGCATCAGCAATAACATTCCAATAATATATAATAATGTAAACCTCTATAAAGGATCATTGTGCCCAAAGAACACTTCTACTTTTGACACTTTAAGTATATTTTCCTGCCAATACTGAAGGCTATTTTCACATTAATTTGCTGAAGGAGGAAAGTGTATCTATGCTCACATCACATGTGAGTTTAAGGCATGTACATACTGTATATGAACAGGATTTTGTGAAATCTACTTGTTTGGACATAAATCATGAGCCAATATGCAATTTACACATATTCCTGTAATCAGGATTTTTCAGCAATGGAGAAGGAGTAGGTTTAATAAATTTTAAGAAGGTAAAAGAACTGTATTGGGGAGGACCATGGTTGGTACTAATTCTTATTCCAAGCAGGGTAGTTCTAGGGTAGATCTTTAAGCACAGTTTTGAAAGCAGGACTTTTTATTTATTTATTTATTTTACTAGTATTGAGATTAACTAGCAGTGTTACTACTCTTACTTAAGTAAAGCATTTATCATATAACTGTTTCAGTTCACTATTATTATTAGTATTATTATTATTACCACTACTTCTACTACTGCTGCTGCTACTACTACAGTGTCTGAGAATGGTGAAATAAAACATAAAAGGGTAATGTAATAGGTTACTTTATATACATACAGAAAATGGTTATGTATGTGCATGTACACACGTCTATGCAGTATATAGCTACAGCCTGCTTGTATTTATATTTGACCAATGATGCATGATATGTACATGTTATTGCATGATCTGAGTTTATTATAACACAATATTTAACAAAACAAGTCCTTCACTTGTTTGAGGTATATGTATGTAGAAATGAAGCCGGAGTTTATCCAGGATTATTTGATTGTTTCAAAGTCTCGTGATAACAGTGGTAAGGCGTGCGAATGACGCAGTTTGGTGTCAGGGGAGGGAGGGGAGCAGAGCAGCAGTGTAGGAAAAGAGGAGGAAGCAGCAAGGATGGCGGAGTCACACCTCTGAAGGTAAAACAGTTATATTATCGCATTAACAGTGGACGTTTTACCCCTTCACAGCACCGTAACGCATCGCTCTAGAGACAAAACACTCGCCAGTCTGTTGTTACGACGTGTGTAACGCTAAAGTGTCATTTTGCGGTGGCGAGTACGAACGCACTCTTTTGTTCAGCTTCGGAATGGCCGCTGTTTTTCAGAGTGTTTTCTTTTTTTCCTCGCCTAATATTCAATACGGGAACAGCGCTTAGACACTGTGTTGCAGTTAGTCGTCACCTCGTGTGCCTTCAGTGGCTGCTCTGCAGGGATTCAGGGTGCCTCCACCGGCTGTGCTCCTCGGGTGTCTGCTGCCCGATTGCGCTCAGCTGGCTGCAGCAGAGGTTTCCCCTCTCGGTCGGACTCACGGCGGATGGGTCGGTCCGCGTCCAACAGCCGTTTTGCTCGGGCCTACACACACAGTTAGCTGTGTTTGAGTGAAAGCTAACCGCTGGGTGTGAGTAAATGTGCTAGAAGAGAAGCCCACACCCTTTGCAACGCCTGATAGGTATAATAAAAGCAGTTTGTTTCACTATTTCATCCTGACCGTTACTCCTCTCGTTTAATCGCTCGCTAAAATGCAGTTAGCTGGTGGGCTAACTTGTCCGCTAGCTGACGTTAGCAAGTTAGCAGTCTGGTATAACTGACGTTTGCTCTGCTGTTGACGTTTAGCTTATCTGTTTTTATTTCCTGCCTTGTTGTCAGTCGTTTTAGCTGGCTTAGCCGGTGTGTTTTTCTCTTTTTGATGATTGGTTGCTAGAGATATGCATCGTAGGTATTTTTTTTCAGTCAGTTTCAAAGCTGGCTTGGCTAACATCAGACATTTTTAGCCTTCGTGAGTTGGCTAACGACCGCTAGTTAGCTAGTTGGTGATGGGTGAACAGTCAAAACGTAACGTGTAGCATTAGGACTGCTCGCGTCCAGGTAGGCTATTACTGTCACACCGATAACCATACAGTAGCAGCAGTCCTGGTGTGTTTTCCTCAGGTGTTCATATTATGTAAATCAATTAATCTCAGAAGGCGACTTGACTTCCCGACCTGGTACCGTTTTGTCGGTAATCTGTTTCCAAGGATTTGTCATTGGCTCACGTAGCCATCGAGCTAGCTGCGTCCCGTGGAGTGCTGTGTAGTAGCAGTAGCTGATAGCTGCCACCTCACCTCTGTTTTGCAATTTTGCCTCAAACATTAACGCTTCACGGATACCCACTTGAACTGACAGGCCCAGATTCCTGGTTTGTTGTTTCTCTTATTGAAGCAGAAACGTGCTGTCAAGCAGAAACACAGGCACTTCATTTTAGATATTTCCTGAATCTGTATTTGTAGTCCATTTTGTCATATCATAGCATTTCACTTTAATGCATTTCCTTTACGCACGTGCTTTATTGTAATCTGTGATTAGCTAACGTTGATGCATTTCTAATTTGACCCAAAATGCATTGTAATGGATAAACAAAAGCTGGAGAACATTACACAGTTCTGCTTAGGACTAAATGCACTGGCATTATGAGATGGGTTCAAGATACCCTTAATGGAAACTTGATTAGTCTCTATGTGGGTTGTATGTGCCATGAAGTCCAAGTGTAAAGTTGCACTCTGTGGTGGTGGTGGTGTTAGTATTGATGGATGTGCATTAGAATCTCTACAAAGCTGTGTACAAATTGAGCCTCATATTTACATCAACTAAATGATTAGTCCTAACTCAATGGAACTCACAAAATGCATGCAAGTTTTGTCACAGCTGCATAATTTGGCATAATAAGTCAGTTTTACATTATCCCATAACTTTAGCTAGCATACACCACAATGACAGCTTTAGAATGATTCCCCCACACCTTTATAGTACACAGTTGTGTGAATGGACTAGAAAAGGGCACTGAGTGCCCATCAATAGTCCCTTTTCTCATCAGAAGACATTTAATTGTATAACCGCAGAGTGATTCCACTGTTTTGTGCACAACTAATGGGTTATTTACATCTCTGCATATCCCCTGTCTTTTGCTCAGACTGCTGAGGCAGTCCAGTCATTACATTCATGAACAACAAGTGGGCACTTTCTTAAGCCTGTCAGGGATGGAAAAGTTACGGAATCTCACGAACCTCCGGTTCTGTGGTTTTCTAATATACTTATTACCCACAGTTTTTTTTTCTTCCTCCTTTCATTCTTGTGAGGCCAGAGTTTCTTTGGTCACCTGAATATTAAACCGCTGTGTTGTTTTGCAGAAACCACAGCATTCATTTGAAAGATGGAGCTAAAAACACGTCTGCTTTGGCTTGGTTCATATTTAGTTTTCAGGACCTGGACAAACAAACACAAATAGTTCTTGCATGAGCTAAGCTTGTTATCTTCGATAAAAATGTCAGTATTAATATGATACTTAAAAATGTAAAAAATTACAAATAGTAAAAATTAATTAGGAAATGAACTTGCACAGTAGAATCTTAAACTTTTCCTGTGCTCTCACTTGGCCTTTCATTAGGTTTAAGAAAAAGACTTAAAATTTTTAAATACAGAGTTAAGGCTATATAGATAACGTTTACATGCAGTTTGTTATAAACAGTGATGTACCAGAGCAGGGACATAGAGAGTACAACCATAAAAGGAAGTTGCTTGCACAGTTTGGTTTAGATGGCCCCAGCAATTGGGTTGGCCTGTCTATTCTCATTTTCTGTTAATAATTATTTTGTACACGGGTATGCCTATTACAGCCAGTGTTAGATGTTCATCTCCTTATTTATGACAAGTAAGTGCATGGATACCCTTTTTTATTTACAGAACACACTGTCAGGCATTCTATCATGTAAGGGGTGCTGCTATTGACCCAACATTTCTTTTACCCAAAAGGTCATATGACCTGTTGTTGTGGGGACTTCATGCTTTGAAGGCCACTTCTAAAGATTACTCTCAGCAGTCCTAACCTTTTCACTTAGCTCTGATCCTGAGCCAAACCTGCCTCTCTTTTTGCCACAGCTTAGCTTGTACTACTGCTGGAGAGTTTTACACAGTCACTGAGGTACAACAGCAACAGAGACTAAACAGAGACAGGCTGCCGCAGACATTCTGGCTCGGTTTGTCATGTAAAGATCCAAAGGGTTGTGTGTTTCATCTGGCTACATTTTGAGACATAAATATTCTGTGTGATTGTTGCATTGAAGACTTTATAGGAGATGGCTAAATAGCTGAATGCATGTTTAGGTGGGGCTGTAGGCTTACAGTAATGTCAACACCCGCTGGGCCATGTTTGTTTAGTAGGAGTAAGTTGGTGTGAGGTTATGCTTAGGACATTCAGCAGATTTGCGTGGACTGGCACAGTCAGTACCACATATCTCATGATAGTGACAACCCACCAAACCTGTTGCAGTGTTTTTTTCTTTGTCTCAGTGTATAAGGAATATTGTTAAGCCTCTTGTTAACCATATTTGTAATTTTTTTGCTACAACAGGGAGTTAGCATTGCACATTTACCCTGCAGTTGGACCTCCTTAAATCTAGTTCAGTTAATAGATATACTGATAGCATTTTGTATAGAATGTGTTTATACATACATCTGTTGAGAGACGAGTTTCACTGAATTTATTGTGGAGGGAAGACTTGAACAGGCTTTTTTCAGGTTTTCTTTCTTTCCAGCATAAAAAAAGTTTTTCAGCCAACAGCAGTACTTTATAGGTGTGGTTTTCCTGCAAAAACTTCGCTGAAACAGATGCAAAAACGAGGAAACTGCAGACCACGTGTTCCTGCATGCATTGCCTTCTGCCGCACGTTATGACTCTTCAAGTATTTGAAATTGCTCACTTCTATTTGATGTCACTCATTCGTTGTTCTAACTGTGCCATACTGGATTTTTAACAGGGCAACATGGGGAATTTTCTAATGCTGCCAACCAGAGCAAACAAAGGATTGCAATTGAATCAGGCTTTAAGACCAGAAACTTTTTTAGGTGGACCGCTCAACTGTTGAAATTCAAAATACTGAGAATGTTTTTAAAGTGTGAAATTGAAATAGTAAATGTGAACAAAATTTCTCTTTTACCCCCCCAACAGCAAATCTTCGAGGGATTAAAAAAAACCTTGATGACCTTTGCAGCCTGAAAGAACCTCTATCCTGGGATTGTATGCAGTTCAAACACTTAAGCATGTGGCCCATGGATGCCACAATCCAGCTACTTCAAAGGATTTTTTCTCCCATGGCATTTTAACAAAGGAACAAAGTATCAAAAGTATCCAAAAAAACCTTTGGATCACAAGGCCTTTATTTCAAGGATAATCATAAATGTGTGGGCCTTCACAGGGATGTTTTCTTTAAAAGCCTCCTTGCCTGTCTGTGTCTCTTATTTCCCAAATAAGTAACCTGACAAGAGAGACTCCCATGAGCAACTCTGCAGGAGGCCCGATAACGTCGACATGAGTAGTACTTTAGGCAAAGAAAAAGATTCGAAAGAGAAGGACCCCAAAGGTGGTCCAGCGGGGAAAGAAAGGGAAAAGGAAGCCAAGGCTCTGGCCAGCTTGGTCAAGGATGGTGGCAAAGAAACGAAGACCAAAGGGAAAGATGCCAAAGATGGAAAGAAGGACACCAGCAGCTCAACACCAGGTGTTGCCTTCTCTGTTGACAACACGATAAAGCGGCCAAACCCGGCACCAGGTACACGCAAGAAGTCCAGTAATGCCGAGGTGATCAAAGAACTTAACAAGTGCAGGGAGGAGAACTCAATGAGACTGGACCTATCTAAACGGTCCATTCACATGCTGCCCACCTCCATTAAGGAGTTGACGCAGCTGGCTGAACTCTACTTATACAGCAACAAGCTGCAGAGCCTGCCAGCTGAGGTGGGTTGCCTATCAGGCCTGGTCACTTTGGCCTTGAGCGAGAACTCCCTGACCAGTTTGCCTGACTCCCTCGACTCCCTTAAGAAGCTTCGAATGCTCGACCTCCGGCACAACAAGCTGAGAGAGATACCTGCTGTCGTCTACCGGCTGACATCTCTGACCACGCTGTACCTGCGCTTCAACCGTATCACAACAGTAGAGAAGGACATCCGAAACCTATCCAAGCTCACTATGCTCAGCATCCGTGAGAACAAGATTAAACAGCTGCCTGCAGAGATAGGTGAGAAAAACTGATGCGTTAAGACAGGACGAATTCCTCAAATTTAGGTGGGGCAAGAGGCAAACCATTCTGCCTAGTAGCCACAAGTTATTGTGAGTTAGTGGGCTACCACTATCCAGAGTGCAGGTCTTCTTTACTCATAATGTCATCATTCTCATAATATGCCCAACTGTGAATCCAGTCAGACATAGAGAGAGTGAGAGTTCTAGTTATAAAACTTGGTAAACTGTGCCAAGCTCTGCATAGATACCACCAAGACAATCTCGGCGTTGGCTACATACAAGTCAGTATTCTGATTTTATAAATTGGAAATGAAAAATATTAGTTGGCATCTTAAGTACTGAGGGTGGGACACTGAAAGCAGTTTCATCTTGAATGAACTAAATATTTGAATTTTGTGTGCTTCTTTCTTCAGGGGAGCTATGCAACCTTATTACTCTGGATGTTGCCCATAACCAGTTGGAACACCTACCGAAAGAGATTGGGAATTGCACACAAATAACCAACCTCGACTTGCAGCACAATGAGCTCTTGGACCTCCCAGAGACTATAGGTAACTTAGGACTTAAAAACAAACGTATTGTGTCCTTGATAATGCATAATGTATGTTTTTTGTTTTGATTATACTAGTCTGACTCGAGCTATATTTTTATAAATGTTGCAAAGGTAAACAACATAACTGGTGTCATTTCAGGGAATCTGGCCAGCATAAATCGTTTAGGTCTGAGATATAATAGGTTGTCAGCCATCCCCAGATCTTTAGCCAGATGTCGAGAACTGGAGGAGCTAAACCTGGAAAACAACAACATTTCAGTGTTGCCAGAGGTAAGTAGAACTGGGAATTTAATCTCCCATGTAAATGCAGACTAACACTGAATAATGGAAATGATAATTGGTTTTGGAATTATTTTCTGTTAAGTCAGCATCAGTTGTTTCCTGCATTGCTTTTGAAAATGTTCTCTGGAATACTTGTTGTTTATCATGCATATAGGTTAGCCACTTAAATTCCTGTGTATGTGTGTTGAAATCACAGCCTATAGTGATAGAATCCTCTTCTCATCATATGGTGTCTGCACTTTACCAGGGCCTGCTTTCAAGTTTGGTGAACCTGACAAGTCTAACACTGGCGAGGAACTGCTTCCAGTCGTATCCTGTGGGTGGACCATCCCAGTTCTCCACCATCTACTCCCTCAACATGGAGCACAACCGTATCAACAAGATCCCGTTTGGTATCTTCTCCAGGGCCAGAGTGTTAAGCAAGCTTAACATGAAGGTATAAACATGTGCATGTTCATCTCTGTGTGATAAATTATTCATTTAGCTGTTTTTAAAATTTCTGACACATGAAGAAATGATCAAGAGACATCATGTCATGATACCTTCTTGACATTGTCTGCAGTATACTTTTATACATTTCTCAGGTGTTATCACAACATCGCATCAAAATCTGTGATTAAAATAGTGATTTTCCTATTGTGACACGTCAAAATATTTCCTGTGAAAAGGGACTATGGGATTGAATGTGCTTGAATTAAACCATTGTGTCATACCTCAACTACACTGTGTCAAAAACTAAAACCTCCTGAGTAATACAGAAGTTTTAAACATATCATTGTTCTGAGAAATCCCAAGTGGTAAATCCATTGTCTTGTTGATCTTCAGTATTTTGGCCTTGAATACATTTTAATATAACTGAGATGGCACTGTAAAGGTTGATATAACCGTACACTCACGTAGAACAAGGTCCATGTAAGCTGCATCTCCTGGTGTATGTTCAGTGCTTATTGTAACTCTTAAATTCAGTTCCGTAGCGTGGAACTGCATTGAGACTATAGAATCATATTCCTCACAACCATTGCTCAGTGCTAAGACTGTCTAAACAACACCTCCATCAAAGCATGTATTGGTCTCTAACTAGACATGTATAGACAGGCCTTAAAAGTCCTTAACTTTTTACTTGCTGTATTTCCCCACTGGATGTAGTTTTGGATTTAAAGCTCCATTGGAAGTATTTTATCTTGGCGCCAGGTAACATAGCTGGCATAGTCCACTGGTCTGGTCAGCCTCTTGAACAGCACTGTCCTTGTGCTGATCCTGTGAATTGTCAGTTATTTTGCTATAATAATGGTATGCCATTGTCTTCCTCAGGACAACCAGTTAACGTCTCTGCCATTGGACTTTGGCACATGGACTAGCATGGTCGAGCTTAACCTAGCCACTAATCAGCTGACAAAGATCCCAGAGGACGTCTGTGGTCTAGTCTCTCTGGAGGTGAGACTTGCACACATATATACGGTATTGTAGGAATTCAGCTTGCCAGTGCAATATCCACTGAGTTCAGTGAACAAGTAGAAAGTCTCACTACATAAATTGTATATTTTGTACAATCAGTAAGTAAGAATAGAAGTGACTGAGCCATTATGTCTGCACATTACAGCCCTCATCTTGTGAGTGAATCCTTGAGGCTAATGGCTGGTGTAATAAACATGGATAGCCAAAGGATTTTACTTACCAAGTCTTACTCATGGTAGCAAGTTTTGGGTTCAAAACTTAAGCGATCAAACTGTTGTTTGAAGATAGGATGCTGCAGATATGGCTGAAAAGTTTTACGTTTATCTCAAGGTGTTTTAATCATTATTGTTAAACATGAACATCACCATTGCAGCACAGTGGATTAGTGCAGTGTGATGTAGCATACTTGTAGACTATATTTCAATGCTTTCACTTGAATTTTTTTTTTCCAATTTCATCATGGATTATTTGACATTAAAAAAAAAAAAAAAGTCATAATTTTGAATCAGGAGTGATTGCTTGATCGCCTTGAAAAACAAAACCTGAAAGAAAATTGTTTGATTTGATTTGATTGTTTGTCATGATGCCAAAGTTTCACTTCAGATCTGTTCCTTAATATGAAAATTTTAATTATCTTCACAGGTGTTAATATTGTCCAATAATCTTCTCAAGAAGTTGCCACATGGTATTGGGAATTTGAGAAGGCTACGAGAGCTTGACTTGGAGGAAAACAAGTTGGAATCTCTACCTAATGAAATTGCTTATCTTAAAGATTTACAGGCAAGTTTTCCAGACATGCAGTTATATCCATAATACTAGTGGCTCTTTGTTAATGGTTTATATAGAACTCCTATGCTGTAATTTTTTCACTTTTCCAATGTTTTGGGTTATTCTTGCTCTAACAACAGACCAAGAATTACAACCAAGAACTACAGTGAACATGAATCAATAAGGAAGTTAGTTAAGTTAGTATAATATAAATGTTAGCCAACCACTACAGGTTACAGGTTCAGGAGTTTTTTCCCTCTGTGTATTTGCAAATGATTTTTGCTTTAAGGAACAAGTTACTGGACAATGCTGTTGTATATAACTCGATGGTAAATGGTTTGATTGCATTGACAACCAGAGGGATAATTTTTATGTCCACTGTATGTTTGGTAACTGGGATTGGTAAATTAATGCCTTCTATCGACAAACTGTCATGAATCACATCCTGCCTTGCTGATTTTTTTAAAAATGCAATATTCAGACTTTGACTGAGTAAGAAGTCCTTCCAAAAACATTCTGTGCTCTCACTCTCTCGTTAGAAATTGGTGTTGACAAATAATCAGCTGACTACATTACCCAGAGGCATCGGCCACCTCACCAACTTGACTCATCTGGGTTTGGGAGAGAACCTGCTGCAACACCTTCCTGAGGAGATTGGTAAATGCTCATTTCATTAACTACTTTACTTATATCAATGACGTGCTCAGGGCTGCAAAACTGCTCGCTGCTTCACACACTATTGCAGCAGCCTCCCTCAGTAATAGTGGGGAACCAGAACTGATCCTGAGATGCTTCACTGTGAGTGAACTTGATTCTGAATCTGGGAGATGATTTGAAATGGAATTTCGGACACCTTGGCTGTCTAAAAACACAATCTTGACTTTTGGCCCATAATTCTGTCAAAACTGATTATTACTTAACCATACTTTACCATTAAACTAAACAGAAAAACATTTCACATTGTCCTTTAAAGTCTTCATCGCTCGGGGAAAACTGATCAGACTACATACAGCCAGCTTTCATTTTATTATTCTTTTGCTTTTAGCTCAGCCAGTGAACTGTGTTTGTGTAAAACATGCTGGGAGACTGCGGTCAAAACAGCTGAAAATATCACTTAACTTTACTGTCCACCACAGCCTCTCTGCTCAGCTGATAGCTGTGTGTGTGTGTGTGTGTGTGTGTGTGTTCGCGCGCGCGCGCTTCAGAGATGTTACAAGGGACTGGACCTGAGAACTAGGGGGATTTGTCGTACTAGTGCTCCCAGTTATAAAACTTGGTAGCACTATCTCCAAAAATGCAACTAAACGGTCACAGTCTGGAGCCCTGATGTTGTAGCTTTTTTAATTTAAATGTAACATTGTTTCCTGATAAAAGCTAAACTTAACCATTGGGAATTAAGAGCTTAACAGTTGACAGTATGTCCCACCTCTGACCCTTCATCCAAGTGATTGGTCCAACCCAGCTAGGCTGGTTACTGCTAAGGTTAAGAGTTAAGCCAAGATTAAAATGGTTGGGGGAAGGAGCTAAAGGTTGTTGTATTTTTAGAGTATTCAGACTCGGCCCAGAATTGAATGCGACCTGCGGTCTGGAAGTATTTGAGCTGCCTTCTAAAAACACTACAACTACAACATTTTTAGTACAACAGTAGAAACATCGTCACTAGTTAAAAGTTCATTTTTAAAATTTGTATCCTTACTGATAATCTGAGCTATACCTGAATCTGTAGAAAGACCATGGTGGTGTCTCCAGCATCCCCTTAGGAGCATTAAAGGTTCCCTTTGACTGATGCCATAGTTTAGCTTCTTAAAGATCTCGTCCATGCAGCCTTATCATGTCTTTCCAGGGGTGGGACAAATAATTTATACAGCATTACAGTAAATTAGAGGTAAAACAATTAGTTGATGGGCAGAAAATTAACCACAACTGACAGCCAGTTAACCAACTGAGTCACTTTTTAAAGCAAAAACCTAAACAGTCAAACTTTGCAGCTTTTTATTGTCATATAACATAGTAAACTAAATATATTTAGGTTGTGGACAGATAAAACAAGTAATTTGGGCACATCACCCTGGGTTTTGAGAATTGTAATGACCATTTATTCACAAAGCTTTTTTTCATACAATAGACTAAAATATAAATTAAGGTAAAAAGGCAGAATAATCAGTGGTGAAAATAATCATGATTTGCAGACCTGAGTGTCATGATTCAGTAAATTCTGTTGTGACGCATTAAGATGATTGCTATTTTATTTGTGTTATAACTTCCTCAAAGTTTATGTTTACAGTCATCAAATTGCAGCAAAATTTAGTGTATCTGTAGAATCAAGAGTGGTGAGGGGAATTTTCTCATTCTGGACAATCCCAGTTTATTGACATGTATTGTGTGGAGGATGTATATGTCAGAGCATTTCCTTGGATGACAGCATCAGGCACAGTTTATGCCTTAACTAACACCACCTGATGTCTGTTGTCAGGTACACTGGAAAACCTGGAGGAACTGTACCTCAACGACAACCCCAACCTGCACAGCCTCCCGTTCGAGCTGGCCCTCTGCAGCAAGCTGTCCATCATGAGCATCGAGAACTGTCCCCTCAGCCACCTGCCACCCCAGATTGTCGCGGGAGGCCCCTCCTTCATCATCCAGTTCCTCAAGATGCAGGGACCATACCGTGCCATGGTCTGAGCCAAGAGCAGCTCAGTCCCAGTCCTACTTAACTCCAAAAACCCTCCACTTGCTCTGCACCCTCTCGCCTGCCGGCCCCCATTACGTGTATCATACACTGTAAAGAAAACAGACTCACCACAATCAGTGTCGGGGGGGCAAATGAAAGGAGGAGGAAGAAGAGGAAAACATTTCTTTCATTATCCTCGGGCAGAAACAAGGTGAATCTTTGGAGACTTGACTTCTGAGTTGCTCCAGAGTCGATCACAGTCGTTTTAGGACCCCAGCCACCCCCCCCCCCCCGCACATCTTTCATTCCGAATCATACAAGAGGAAAATATTTCCATCTCTTTGCCAAAACTGAAGATATATAAAGTTATATATATTGAGTAACTGTGAGCTAAGTGGCAAGTCTTTTAACCATATAAACCATGCTCCCATTGCCAATGTATTTACAGTAATTACAAGCATCTATTATGTGAGCAAGGATACAATTGTATGCAAAAACAAACAAAAAAGTCTTTTGAACTTCACATTTACTGCTGCTGCCGTAATTTTAACTGTCATCTTGTTATATTTTCTTTTGATATTCCCTTTTTTATCATCTTCCTCAAGATAACTTATGTTAATTGCTTCTTGACCATAGAGAACAAAGGTCTAATGATGGTGTGTTTATAATTTTGTATTTTTTATTTTTACCTTTAATGTTTTTTTTTTTTAAACTGTGCCTATGTTTAGAGTGATCCAGTGGTTCATTTCTAAACACAATTGTCCATGAGAATACAAAGATATAAATTATTTCAGTAATTCTTTTTTTTTTTTTTTGTTATACTGCTGTTTTTACTTTTTTGTGTTTCTTTTTGCTGTTGCATTAATCTGTAAAAGCAGGCGATATCAGTTGTAAAATAGGGTGATTGGAGATCTTTTTAACAAATAGCAGCAGCAGTTGTTCAACATTAAGCTAGTAATGTATACATATGAGAAATGCCAATCATACATGCTTGGAGAGAAAAAAGCAAGTTGGACTCACGGGTGGTGCTGTGACGCCCATCTATATTGCTTTTGTGTGACAAAAAGGTATTGAAAAAAGTCAAACATGCATAGGTAATGGGATATATGATAGGAGATGTTTTTATATATGTATACAAATTCTGGTTGTTGCCTTGAGTGCAATTTTTAGTTATGTTTACTTGTTTGATATTATCTTCAGTGTTGGGCTGCATAGCTGTCATCCAGTTGATCATTGACCAACATATCAAGCGTTTTTAAAAAGACGTTATCTGGGTCTCTGGAGCAAGTGGTGAGTGTATCAGAACTTCAAACAAGGTTTGATAATAAAACATTGACAGGTAAATTCTTCTTGACACTTCTTATTTTGTTAATAACCTTAATTTTTCTGCAGTTGTTTTGTTTGTTTTTTAACAGGGCCTCCCAAGAATCTTGATTACATGATGAAAGTTCCCTTGATTTAGATTTTTTTTTTTAAATATATCCTCTTGTCCCACACTGTCCTAGCGATGCTGCTGCTCTTATGCACTTTTAAAAAAAAAGACATTGGCACCCTCTTTATTAAGACAAAAACACAGTCGCCTCTCATTGGTTATTTTGAATGGGGGCAATTTTGTTTCATAAATAAGTATTTTATCTGTTGAACGGTTTATCATGTAAATTTGTAACAATTAAATATAACTGTTGAGTTTTACGGGCTCAGAATATACTAGTAATTTTCTTTGGGGGAAGTTTTATCCTGTCAAACTGTAAAAGGGTCTATGATATGGTTTAAAATTACCATATCCTGCTTTCTCCATCGCAAGTGAAATGGCTCATTGCAGATCAGCATTGTTTATTTTAAATCAATTTAAATTGAGTGTTTTCTTTTTCCTAAATGATGAAATGTTGTATTCAGTTAGTATTATTTCAAGTGACTGTACATTAAAAGTCCCAACAAAAGGTAATCTAACCAAACATTTTTTTCGTTTTGAAAAATGCCAACTTCAATCATGATTCTGTTTTGTATTGAAATGTGTGGGTCTACTATTTCTTTGCAGCAGCTTGGTGTGTTTTTGTGTGGGCTGTGGTCTGGTCTCCTCCACAGGAGGCCTTGAGTGATGAGCGCGCCACAGCTCACCTCTGCGTGGGGTTGGGGGTACTGGGGGTGGGGGAAACAACGTACCGCTGCTTCTAATTTACCAGCAGAACCTGTTGCTGCTTTTTCGTGGACTGAAACATATGCTGTACAAGACAGGGTGGGGTGGGGAAGCAGGGAGCCTGGGGGAGAGCAGGAGGTGGGAAACGATCCACTCCCAACACTGAAACAGACTTCACTTGGAAAAAAAGAAAAAAAAATCTGACGAGGGACAAATCCACTGACCTTATCGATTTGGCCCGGTGGTTTTCTCACAGATCAAATCGTTTGGACACAACGATGAGACAACACAACAAGGTGCATATTTGAGCTTAACGCAGTTACAGTACAAGACTGTCGGAAAAAGACAAAAAAAATTGTAAAAAGGGCTTTCTGTGTTCATGCTCAACAACACACCGGAGGCATTGCATTCCTGGGTTTTATATAAAAGCTTTGGAAGTTTCTTTTTTTGTGTATTTTATTTACTTTTAGCTGTAAACAATTGTGTGAAATATGCCTTCAATGAGTACTCAAAGGTGAGATGTGCATTAGGTATGCAGCAAGAGTGCTGTGACCCATTTTTACATTCAGTCTCTTCTGTTTTTACGTTTTTCATGTGCCATTCTGCAAGGTTGAAAATGCCAGTGTATGAAGCTGCAGAGGATGATAATGATGATGATGATGATGGTGGTGTGGGTGTGTGCAGAAACTGAACTGGGCTAATTGACCAGAGAGCATTTATCAGATCCTGGAATGTAGTTTTAATGTGCTGTGGAAGAGATGGAGATCACCAACTCGTCCGTTCAGTTGAAGGTGTGACCTGTTGTTGGATCAAAGCAATGACGACGTATTGCATTGCATCGCATCCAAAAATAATGGGAGTATAATTGGTGTTTATTTTTCTATTGTCTGTGATTTTAGGCCATGGAGAGCATCGCAGAAGTCAAAGTCATTTCGCACCCTTCCTACCTATTTTATTTCCCCCTCTGGATCATACAACATGTCTTTTTCTTGCCTGGTTATTTTGTACAGGAAACAAGCATGTTGAACACATATTTGACATGATTTGTCTGGGTCAGAATCGGCCGTTTTTGCATAGAGGACTTCGATTTAGTGGCTAATTGGTGTATCTGCAAATGCTCCCTTTTTGTATATTGCAAAGGGTATCGAAGCATTGTGTGGCAATGCTTATCCTACTTAATCTACATTGACAAGCAGCCTTAATGGTCTTTTTTTATGTGTTTGTTTGGCTATTCCTTGTGTCTATGGCCACTGACTGTACTTGATGACAAGCAACTGGTCATTACAATGTAAATTTGGGTCTAGTTTCTTTCTGTCTTATTTTTTCCTTTTACTCTGTACAGTAATCTGACATTACGGTAGACTCAGTATTACAAAATCTGTAATGTGATGAGAGTTTTACAAAAAGACTAAAGAGTGCAATGGAAGATAATGCCATTATGCTACCCAAGTGGATGTGCATTAGCTTGCGTCTCACTTGTCTTTGGCATTAAAGGGGAATTCCACCAAACTGACTTGCATTGTTATTCTGCAGAGGCAGATTCTTTTCAACAGAAATTACCATGATTTCTTCATTTCTTTCTTTCTTTCTCATATGTTTTCTCTTCTCATGTCATACCAGATTTGAGTCTTGAGATTGCAAGATTGGGGGAAATAAAATGATGTGACATCAACTTTAATACAGTGTGATTGTTGAAAATAAAGACATGCTTCTTTTTTTTAAAACCATATCTATGTAAAAAATGCAGTTATGAAAAGGAACAAAATATGCCTTGACAAAATACAACAAACATGACTTTGAGAGCACATGACCACATAAATGTCCACTTTTTCTGATGAAGCCAAGCCAGCTTTGGTGGAATAGCCCTTTAATGTGAAGCTGCCTGCTTTTCCCACTGCATACCAACCTGAAACCCTGAATCCCACCAACACACACACAAGAACTCCCACACCCCTCTACACTATCTCCATACATTTACTTGACTGCCTTATGCACACCAAGCAGAACCTTTATGACAGTTTGATTTAATCAGGAAAGACAGATAATCATTTTTCTTTTATTTCCTCCTTTAATGTCAGTAAAGGAATCTGGGTCCACAGATTGAACAGACGTTGGAGCAAAGTTTTGTGGGTCAGTTGTCTCTTTGACTGGACAAGCAGATGCAGACATGACTACCTCTATGTGAGTCTCCATTGCTAACCACAGTGACCAAGATCCAGTCTGAAGTGTGTCTACCTGTGTACATACTGTACAAAGCTGCAGGCAGGCAGCAGGACCTTGGATTTGGACCAGCAATTCAGCAACTATTTGTTTTATTAAGCATCCTTCTGTTGTTTTTATTTCGGTTTTATGCCTTTACTAAGTATTAATTGGCAAATGAAAGAGAGGAGAAAAAAATACACTGATTTGTGTGCTTGGTTGTAAATGACAAACTTTATCAATGCCGCCCCATTGTAAGACAGTTAACCAACTAGTTGCAGAGTGCTACTTTGCAAATGAGTGAAAATGACCATGTTTGGTGATGTTCTGTATGTACATACATCTTTTTAACTGTAATAAACTGATAAATATTTACAAATTTATGATGTGAGTGTATATTTTGGTTTCACCAAAGACAAGAAACAGCATGGGATGAGATTAAGGAGTTAATAAAATACAAAACAGTCGATGCTGAACAGGTCTGAAATCATCAGGTGTTTTGATGCTTCCTCTTTTCATGCCTTATGTTCACATCTATATTAAGATGAACAATGTGGAAGACTTTATTGCAAAATGGACATATGGATATTTTCACAATGTAAAAAGAAAAGCTGTGCTTGGTAATTTAAATTAAAAGTGTAATTTACATTTTTTAATAGAAATTGAAATGAGTGAATAGTAAAGTTAATATTCAGTTAAAAAGCTTTTAATGGCTCGATGCAAAATATTGATTGTTATTATTCTATTTCATTATTATTTTCTTTTTGATAAAGTATTGTGACATTTGCTGACAGGATGAAAAAATGATCATTAAAGCTTTTTGTCATAAGAGAACAGGTTCAGCTTTACAGTGAAATTCCTACCCTGCTGTCCTCACATTATAAAAACATTACATTATAAAAAACATAGTGTACCTAGATAAATACTGTAGAACAATAACTCCACAGTCACTTAACTTTTTTAACGTTTTTACATCAAATCTTCATTATTACAGAAAAATCAAAGGGACTACAACTTAGGAAAAGAAATAAAGAAAAACACTTAAATGTCTTTCTGAGGTTTTCAACTTAACTCAGTCACTGCCACTGTTTACACTGTCGCATTCAGGTGTTACTGAACAGCTGAATCTGTTCTTGGAAACATCGTTGTGAATCATTGTTTTCCTCTGCAGTTACTAAAATATCATTCAGAGAGCAAACCTGAAAACACTTCTGAGAATCACACGCAGAAGAAAACACAGTCTGTCTGTATTCTCCAACCAGCATTAAGGGCAGTAGGCCCTTAAATAAATGCTTTTATATTTATTTCTGTGTTTATTTCATTTCTCAGCAATGGCCTGAGCTGTGTGTGTGTCTGCTCCAGTGCAACACCGCCCCCTGCTGGAGAATCAAAGTCTTAACAGTATAGAGAGGTTGAAGCTGCCTTTATTTCTCTAATACGGAGAGCTGTGCCTGCCACGGAGCATGATGACTTCTGTAACACTGCCACCTGAAAGTCAGCGATGTCAGGTAAATGAACTCAGACTCTCATATTGTCTTGTTTCACTAAACTGTAGATAAGTTTCCTCACCTGCAATCACCTGTAAAAACAAAAGCAGGTTACTTAAAAGAGAAAAGCCCTGAGCGCGCTGACCTCATGACCCTCGGAAGTCGTCATCATATCACTCTGTAAACACCCGCCCACTCCAACACACACACACACACGGACTCGTCCTTCTGAAGCTGGGAGGCTCTTGCAGGAGACGATAGCTGTCACTGTATCCTTGCGCTTTGTCTGCGCCCTCATGCATCAACGAACGCTAAGACAAGAAATTGTCACCCAACAACAGCTGTCAGTCAATGGTGATGATACGGCTGTTGAAGATCTGCACCGCCTGAAGTACCAGCCGATATGTGAGCTCCGTGTGTGGTATGTGTTTGGTGTGTGTGTGTGTGAGCGCTGTTCACAGGTGGGCGCTAGAATATTGAAATATTCACTCACGTCCCAGTTAAAAAGCCTTCACCTTGTCTTCAGTTACTTTGCGGTTTTGACCGTCGCCGCAGCACAAATGGAAAGCAACAACCATTAGGCGAGATTTTATGAAGAGAAATGTGCGCTGATTGGTGCAGGTCTTCCCCATCTTCCTTGTCCCTCAAATGTGACACGCCCTCTGCCCCTGTTTCTGTGGGAACAGTGACGTCACTAACCCAGTTAACGCCTTAGTGCACTCACAATGATTGTAAAGTGTGTCACTGAGGGAGTCCTCTTTTATTTTCTGTTTTAAACTTGAATTCTTCCGTGTTGAGGTGGCATGGAAGTATGAAAATTAGAGGTACTGATGTATAGTGATGTGTATAACGCTAATGTAGGCTACCTAATAATAATAATCGCGAAGCTCTGAAAGAAAACAATTATAAAAATATTTCCTTTGAAAGAAAAAACCTCAGTTTACTTTGCCTATTAAATATTATTAGAAACAGTCCAGATTTATCTGAACGACAGGTGTTAGTAAGTTATGCGCTTCAATAAATACCCAAGAGAGTGACGGAAATACTCTTTTCTCTATATCCTTCTATGCTTACTTTACATAACAGAATATTGAATATTGAGCGAAATGGAGTAATGTAATGTAATAATATCAAGATACATAATCATGTAACAAAGCCGAGATAAATGAAACACTGCTAAGAAGCATTTTAAGAAAAGCAATAGGGATGAGGCATCGCCTGAACAACCTGTACACTGTGATCTCTGCAAAGACAAGCCAGGAAACTGCTCTTAAGGGATCTCTGAGTACTCATCTTGTTCTTTATCTTGACTCCATACATTTAGAGAGAGCTAGATTCATCATATTCAGCAGTATGATAAGCACCCGCAGTAAACACCATCAGGTCACCTTTAAATTTTGGAAATTTATCATGGAGGCAGTGGCAAGACCAGAACGATGTGAGAGTAGCAGGAAACCATAGAGACACTTCATCCAGTGGATGACACGACTTGTACTGAGTGTGACCGTCCAGCACGCACTGATGAGACGAGGAGTGCACTCATGTCCTCCCACAGCTTCAGGAATGTGTTCTCCACATCCAGCTCTAAGAGTGAGTTTTGTGAATTTACAAGGGCACACAAACAGGGACAATAAACTAAGGACTAAGAGTTAGAGTTTTTGTTTTAAGAAGGGGGCCTAGTCCAGGAAGACTCTATGAGCTGGAAATGACGAACTCTGACGGATGAAACGAAGAAAAGTGGTTTTGTGGATTTGCCAGTGATAAATAACCACAGTGTTATCCATCCATAAAAGATGAGGAAATTGAGTAGATTGTAATTTCAGAGTAATATTATTACAAGCCAGCCATTAACTTGTTGTTTATTATGACTAGTGGTCTGATAAAACTGAACCTACGGTAAAATTTTAGCAACATCTGACAGTAAATGTTTAACTATGACTTTTGCATTCTCTCACATTCTGTTTTATATTCATTATTTCACATAACGCTGGTCAATCAACCATATCATTATCAACAATGAAAAGACAGTTGATTGAACTGATTATCTAGACAAGTCCACTATCACCTCATTTAAATTATAGAGGAAAGTAAAACAAGATGGAGCTTGTTTTGTGTACATACGTACATATCATAAGACAGCTAAAATGTGATCTGGTTAAACAGACTATCAATTGAACAGGTGTCAGATACAAATATTTTGTCTTGTTCCAGTTGACAATTGTTGGATATAATTGAATTTTTTAACTGTTTAAGTGCAGGAAGAGCTGTGGGGCTAAAGTGTATTTGTTAACATAACGGCGGTGGTTATGTCCACTGGTCATTTAGTTTATTTCAGTATGGAATATTAAGGCTACAGACAGAGGAAAAACTACGCACACAGGGAAGTTTCAAGACCCCCAACAAGAGGCTTGGGGCAAATCTTCTCAAATATAGTTCCAGAGTCAGTTCAGGCTGCCCCTGAGCGAAAGTCTGGGGATTTGCCAGTCAGCATGAAGTGTAGAAGATGATAGCAATTGCTGGCCAGCAATAAAACGCCTTGCTGATATCCACGTGGTGTGGCTCTGGCTGCTGCTAGCAACGGAGTCTAGCTGCCGCACTGCGTGCACGTCCCAACTCTTGCAATACTACCTTAAGTTAAGGACAGACAATTTCTGTAACTGCCGCTTACTCAATTACTGTACTGTCCAGTCTATTTTTATTTTCTCAGGAATTTTCAGTCTGCAGAATAAATAAAGATGAGAGTTCATCTCAGTAGTTTTGAGTTGTTTTCGCACTTTTATGAAAAAATAAAATTCAAGGAAAGATTGTGAGGTGGTTAAGTAGAAAGATAAGATTCTTTAAACATTCTACATTTTTTAGTATTTGCAACTATACCACCATGTGTGGCTGTGTCAGCGGCTCCAGTTTATGTGCCTGCGCGCCTCCTGTATATTTTCTCTTTAAAGTCTTATACTGTTAGTGTCAGTATGTTTTACCTTGGTGCAGCTCATGTCTTTTATCTGTGTTTATATGTTTGTCTTTTTAAAATTCTGTCTTTAATATTTAATATTGTTTTAATATAGCTTTTTTTTTTTTTTTAAACTTGGCAGGAATGTAGATGAAAATGAGCCCAGATGACTAAATCTGGAAGCATTTACATGATGGACTATGCTTATGTAAATTAATGCATTGTCTCCTTTTAAAATAAAACATAAACTTGAACTTAAACTTTAAAACCAGAACAGATAAAATTAAACAGTGCATCGCTGACTGAAGATTGGATTGATATAAATTAATATGATCAAAATTCAAACATATTTCATTCTATTTTACCATAAAATATGGAGGCTATGCATGGTAAACACATACAACATTGATAAGAGGCCAATTATAACATTGTTTTGAACTACACGCAGGCTGCAAAATCGTTATTTTGACCTATATCCACGGTGTATGGCAATATTTTATCTTATTTCTTCGACAGTGTTCTCCTTGATCCCGTCTTCCTTCACTCTTCCACCTCCAGCTTGATGTTATTGTCCTGGTGTTGTTAACCACATGCCTGTCGATGTTGATACCCTGCGGACGCCAGTGACCCGATGAGCGACACTTTTTGCAGCGTGCGGGCTATAAAGAGAGGGAGTGGCGCACTGGTTAACACTGGAGAGGAGACTTACATGCAGATGGCAGCACGGCAGCGCCCGGACAGGCGATTAGCGTTTCTATTAGGGTCCGCTACTAGATGCAGCGCAGGGATCATTGTGTGTGGGAGAGAGGAGGGCACATATAAAAGAGTTGACGCTTCATCGCATATCTCTTTTTGCTTCCTATTGATATGCCTGAATAGTTACCCATCACTGACAGTTTGTTTTTCACTGCCTGTGCGTCTCATGGCACCGGATAGGTTGTGTCACCGCTTGCTTCCCCAGGTAAGATCATTTCATTTTTATGCCCTTTTTTCTCAGTGCTATTCTGATGAGAGAGCTGATATAATGCTTGAGTAAATTATAAAGTCATAACAGAAGACACGTTATAATTGGTAATGATAAAGTGTTTGTAGCGCGAAAGATCTGATTTTCCTCTTGTTTCTCTCATACTTACAGACAGAACTGACAGCCTTATAAAATAATTAGAGCTATCTCAGTGTGGAGGCACAATGAGGAGATGATTTGGCTGGGAGAGCCCTCAGAGGAGTGATCAGTCCCTTCCCTTTCTAGCCCTGGGCTGTGGGCTACAAGCTCTGCCTCTTTCCTGTGATGATATTTGTTAACCCGAGTTGAACTCATACTTTAGGAAGTGGGGCAATCATCAATGAGACAACGATGTCCCAAGACTAACCAGACTTTGCCTCATAGCCCAGATGTCCCTGCCACTCACTGTGCTGGGACCAAGATCCTGCTGATAGTGTTTGGTAACGCGCTGCGGTCATAGCTGTGGTTACAAGCTGGCCCTCAGGGCCCAGAACTTATTCTGTACCCCTGGCTGCCATGACATTTTGTATACTCCAGATGCCTTTTCTCCGGCCAATGAGCTCATGGGATACTGTACTTTGGCAAGGTGGTGCGAAATATATCCGTACCGATGTTCTTTCTGCATGCCTCCATTGCCCACCCCCAGCTACCGCTTAACGCTACTGGTCCATCACGCAGGCCATCATACAACCCAAAGACGCTCACACGCATCAAGTGCATCATTACTGTGGTCATTGCAGCTTGCCATTCTTTCCACCACTAATCACCAAGGAGAAAGAAAACAGCGACGAGAACCCTATGTGTAAGATCAACGATGATAACTGGTACGTCATCTCCTCCTGCATCGGCTCCTTCTTCCTCCCCTGTGTCATCATGGTCCTGGTCTATGTGCGGATCTACCAGATTGCCAAAAAGAGGATGCGGGCACCTCCAGGAGACAGGAAGTGGAAGGAGATGCCGAAGACGGCCGCCATCGCAGCCGCCAACCCAAAGGAGAACGGCTTAGGCGCAGAGGAACGCCTATGCCACGAGAAACTGAACGGTGAGCAGGACATCGAGCTGAGGAAGGGAGTGGAAGGAGAAAGAGGAGGAGCAGTGAGAAAGGAGAGTCAACGGGTGGGATATCGAGAGCTGTCCTAATTAATAAAGTGAATCCCTGCTCAATCAAAAGAAATATCCAAAGGGGAAAAAACAAACGGTTTAAATCAAACTGGGGACAATGATTTAAAAGCGAAGCTGAGCACCTTTAAAAGGCAGTTGCTGAAGGGCCACAGAACTGGGAGAAACATTCACCTTCGCCCTGGTTGGTCATTGGAGGTTATTATCTGGGTTATTTCCCTTTTTCTCACATAAGCATGTTGAAGATGCTGTGGTCCTGCCATGTTTGACACCTTGTTCAAGTTCTTCTTCTGTTTGGTTATTAAATAGTGTTTAATTGAACCCCATCATTTATACGATCTTTTTAATAACGAATTTTAGGAGGTCATTCAAAAAAAAAGATACTGTGCAGTGGGGGGAATAGTAATTAGAGATACGTATAGATGGACTCCATCTTTATAGCGTATTTTTTTTTACCATGTTGTACATAAATTGTAAAATATGTTGACCATTGCATGGATTCTGGCTTGTGAACGCTTCTAGGTGTAACTGCTTGAAAAGGCTTTCCCAGGATGAGCTTTTACGCAGCATCTTCTTTTCAAAACATCCACCACCCACAGCTCTTTGTTGACTGAATTCACCATTCATGCTAGAGAGGTCTGAACTGAACACCCGACTGAAACTATGCTTTAATGTTGTAAAATAAGTATTTCTTATTTTATAAAGAAACAGACATGTTGAAGTCCATAGACAAGCCAGCTTTTATGACAGTATGTTGTGCAAATGAATCTGAATATTTAATTCTATTTCTATTTTGTTATGATATAACATTGTGCTATTTGTATGATATGGAGCGATGAAGGTGATACAATGTTGTATGATGATGATGATGATGATGATAAGTGGGAAAAATTATGGCTCTTTAAAGAATAAAACCATTTGTAACTGGTCTCATTGCTCCAAAGCAAGCTAAAGCATCAGGTTGTAAACATTATTTTGAGGATACTACACTGTGTTGTCACATTCTCACACATACACACACACACACATACATACAGAGCTAGAAACAGAGATGGCAAGAGAGGGGCAATAGTAGAGTTGTTATAGAAAACATTTGTCTGAATTTTGTTTCCTGAGTACATAGTGGTGTTGAGAGAGCAAGTCTCAAAGAAAGCTGTTTTTGATCCACGGATGGTGGAAACGTGGACGAGGAGGACAAACCACAGCCTCTTTGTGCAGTGAATTGAGACCAGCCGGCCTTTTAGTTGTGCTCAAACAGAAAAGTGTAAATTCACTGGTCTGTTGAATAGCACTTTGTAGATTAACAAGGAGCTTAGCTCTAATGAGACTGAATGAATACAGAATGTTCTCTGTCCTTAGATTAACGTGTTTAGATTAGATGGAGGATTTTTATCTGAGATGTCCGATTCTCAAAATTAAATTATGTTTTCTCATTGTGTGTTTGCTTAGACTCAGATTTCAGAGTTTGTTCATGAACTTAACCAGAAGATATGTTGTAACAAAGTAGGCAGGAGAAGTGGAAAAGTAACGGTTCATTTGCCATTCGGTGTTACCGGTATGCGCCAGACAATTAAAGATGCAGCCTGGCTAAACCAGAACCTGATTGGAGTCTCTCTCCCCTTGACTCCGCGTTTCTACTCACTCAAGGGTATTGTTGGTCACAAAGAAACGATCATCATCTGTGGTGAATACAGAGAGTATACCTTCCCAGTGGAGGAGCATACAATGCATTCCTTTATAGTCAGGAAGGCAGCTGAATGCGCTATCCTGGTAAAGCTAAATGGCCTTCTGGGAGTTTTCTAATAGTATATTCATGCCTGTCCAGAGCCCCAAAGCGCTTTGTGTTCATTGGTGGAGGTTTCATTACAAAATGTAAGTGTGGTGAGCCTGTGAGAAAGAGGAGCATATGTGTGTGAGAAATGCATGAGTATTTACAGCACATATAAACATTACGGTATTCCCACCGGACTGACAAGCTGTTGAAGTCGTGGTTGATTTTCCACGCTCAACTAGAATAAGAGGAAAAGCCAGACGGGGATGTTGTTACCAACAATAAATCACAGCGTTCAACAGAAAAGTTAAACACGATCCAGCTTAGCAGATCTGATAAAGGTGTCTTGTTCGAACATCCATGTTCAAAAGAGACGACCAGAATTTAATAAAGGCAGATATTTAGCAGTAGAGGCTCTTTTAAATCTCTCTTCCATGGGACAAAAATACAATTGTTAGTTGTTGTTAGTTGTGGGTAGTTTCAAGTCTGCCATAATACACACTAAATGCCTACATGTATTTTACATCACATTTTTAAGCAGTAGGTGTAATTCATTCTCTCTGCATTTGTTGCAAAAAGTCTCTTCCTGGTTCAACTCTAATGTAACGGGACAAATGTACAGTCGCTTTCCACAAAAATACTTTCTAAAGTGACACTGTGTAACTTTTGAAAGAAATATATCTCCTCTTATACATGAAAGTTAAATTTATTAGCATTAAATATATTCTCAGCTGAGTACACTTGGGTTTTTGTTGATATAGTTGGGATGTGGTCTGGTATGACCACTATGTTAGCTAACATAGCTAATGTTTGCAAACTCTGACAAATATTGTTGTTGCTGCATTACTGGATTCTACTACTTGTGCTACTGTTACTCGCATTTTAGCATTTATGAAGATCATGCACGCCGCTTGTAGTCGGTGTAAGTAGTGGTTGTTATTCAAAAAGTGCTATTTTAATCTTAATAAAGCTCTCCATGGATAATGTTTTGCTGACCCATGGCAGAAGACAATTTCACAAGACAAGAAAGAAAAGTAATAATAGCTAGCCACTAATTTGGTTAATTCAGAAAATGAAGCTTCATATTAGCCCAGCTGTCGCTGCTTTTTGCACAGAATGAGGATTTATACTCCCACCTCTTACACTGTCACTGTACATATAGGCATGAGAGTTTTTTTCTAAGACAGACTTGAAAAAATGTGAACTGATCCTCTAACAATGACAGGGTTTTTCAGTGGATATTGGCTGTTGAATATGTGTGTTTGTCTAGGTCTTGCCCTCCTCTCCCTCTCTGCCTGCCTCTCTGTACCTCACACAACAAGCAGCAGTGATATCATTAGGCGGATGTGCTTACTGACAGCCTATTGGAAGAAACCAGCTGTTGAAATCAGAGATCCCTTACACACATACATACACATACACTTAGCCTCTGGGAATCAGGGCATGGATCATCATGTTAGAGTGCACATCTGTCTCCAAAAGGCTGAGCATGGTGGCTAAGTGCAGCTACCATTCAAAAAGACAGGGACAAAATGTCAGTAGCCACAATAATCATACAGGACAAACAATGATTTGCAGTTGGAGGATGCAGGCGTCGGGGGGGATGAAGTTGCATTTGACTCGACTGACTCACTTTTGAGATGACAGCCAGTGTTTGTTTCTGTGTAAAAATGTGTGTGTGTGTGTGTGTTGGGAGGTGGAGGAGTGGGGGCATTTTCATTTGTGGATGTGGGATGATGGGTGTGTCTGTAGGTGGCCAGGGTGAAAAGGTCAGGATGATGATGAATACTGACTGAGGCACCCACGTATTACCTGTACATCTTTTTTGTTTATTTTCAGAGTGACATCCGCCTATTTGAGGTGGCTGCAGTGTACATAATTACTTGCAGCGTTAGTGATGACTCACTCTTGTTTTCTCCTACGTTAATTTGCCTGTCTTCAATGTAGCGCTTTGACAGGATGTCTGTATTTGCCATTTAAATGCTACTTTTCACCATATTGAAGAAGGATCATATTTTCTGAGAGTCTGCTCATAGTTGGCTCGCTCCTCTTTGATGGAGGACTCTTAAAAGTGTTTCAGAGATATAATTTAAAATGGAGTCCCAGTCTCATTAATGGTGGGCTGATTAGCTGTCAGGCCTCTGGGTCTGATTGGAGACACAAAACAACACTGGGCAACAGATATTTCCCTGGAAAATAATTTGTCTAGACAAATCTATTTTCCAGGAGCTCATTATGATCGAGAGCAATCAGCTCCCATCGTCCCAGAGACCACACAGCATTATGCGGCATGATTATTAGACCTGCGAGGTAATTCGCTCTGTCTGAGGAAAGAAAAGGGTGCAGGGTTTGACGTTCCAGTGCCCTGCGGAAAGAAAACATTTGGGAGTTGGAGCAGCAGGGGCTCAATTTCTGAAATGGCCAGTTTTGAGCCTGACATATGTCTTTTTGCAATCTGGAATGGTAATTTGCAATTAAGGCAAAAACATCAACAAATAATTTAAGTACAGCGCCATTTAAACAGCTTCCAGAGTTTGAAAGTGATACTGACACACATGGTTCAAGTATTTGAGCATGTGTATGTATTTTGTGTCTCTATTCTCATGCTGATCAAGCTCAGTTTTAGCTCAAAACTGAAGATGTCTCTAAATTGTTTGTTCTTGTCTGATTAACCACCCAAAATACATAAAGCAATGTAATATTATTATGCTAATAATTTAAGGTAATTTAAGGGAAAATGGAGCAACATGTGGTCTAATACTCACAGTGGAATTGCCACAATTAACATGTCTCCTATTCTTGTTGTTAAAATGTTGTGATTTTGAGCACATACACTGTTCAACAGCTTTATTGATGCAAACCATGTTGTTAAAATGCAGGGTCTGGAATGCTTAACAAAATAAATAAATAACAAAATACCTCAAAGTTCACTGACAGTTTTTTTTTTCAGTACCTTTTTGCTGCTTGATAACTGGAAATGGAAGACATTTTTGCTTGATAAATGACTTAAATGGTGAATCATATATTGAAATTAAATGATCTTTATTTCAGTCTTGAAATAAAAAGATATATACTGTATATTATGAATGATAATTCAAACCTTAAAACAGTAATGCAGCAATGCCTGCACCGACAGGAAATTGAAAAATTGTTATGCAAATACATAGACACAAATACATCCATTAATATATAGTACATAATTAACACACTCATGTGCATGTATGTGTGCAAGCATTGATACATCCACACACTGATACTCATATCATCGCTGTCCAATTGTGGTAGGGAACACTGGGAAACACCCCTCGCTGCTCTTGAACGTAGCTCTTGCCAGTTCACTAGCTCCTCCTTTCCCTTCAATTAGGGTCGGGGTATTTAAGACACCAGTTGTGTTTGTGGCCTCTTGCTGTTCCTGCTATGTGCCATGGTTGCAGGCCTACTCATTAATGCTGCAGAGGTATGTAGACTAACACTGTGTTTACTCTAGGAAGAAGCTGTGTTATAATGGGCTAACTATGGGCAGTGTTTTAGTTTCTTTGTCAGGGTATTTGAGTGAGGCTTCCAGGTTGTATCCCTTTTTGTGTGACAATTTTAGGCAGGGCCTGGACAACTGTCAGGCTATCTTGTTGTATAAGCAGATTGAGGATAGCACTGTGTTGCTTTGTGGGTCCCCACCTGCTGATGATTTTGCTAAGTTTTGTTTGCAATTTGGGCTGTTTGTAAGTTTTGCTATCGCTACATAGGAAGTGTAAGCATTAACAGCTGTTTACTTAATAGTCTAAGTGAAATGTTGTGAGTTCAGCATCAAGATCTGGAAAGCAACGTACAATGTCTTGCACCAGTTTGCTCCATCACTTCTTTTCTTCTGCTGAAGTTAGCATGTGACCATCACCTGCTCCTGGTAAGAAACCGCATTCGCCTGCAGAGAAAACTTTTTTAATTTTGACTTTGTTGAGATCCTGCTTCTTGTAACCATTTTACAGTACTATTTAGCATTTTAACAAGCTTGTACCTTTAACTCCTTGTAGTTCATTTTTCATCAGATTATTTAGTGTGTAGTCAGCCTGGGCAAGGTCCCCTCACAGTTTGTTGTGTATCACTTCAGTGAGCCAGCCCGTCTGCCTTGTTTAACTGTGGATTTTAGGTCACTGGTATTTGGCAGTACCTACAGTTTTTCCTAGCTGTACTTATTTCCTGAGTGTAATTCCCCAGGTGGTGTAGTTGGCTGAGTTTCTAATACACCCACTAAAAATATATTTCTCTCCCATCTCACTCCTTCCACCACACTATCTCAACTATAGCTACAAAATATTAACTTTTCTTGAGCTAATAAATTTCTCTTTTCAGCTTTTACAATACATTTTACATAATCCATCTGTGTTTAAATGGATTATTTAGCTTTAAGAAATATTTGTGAATGACAACCCCATGAAGAAACTTTTTCCCATGATTAGGGTATAATAACTTCATGTAGACAAAAACAAAACTGCAGTTAAAGCCTCACACTAATAAACAAACCAACACACATGAATGATGAGTGACCAGGTCAGCTAGCAAGTTGCCACAGATGTGGTTCCCAATGCAGATCAGCCAGATTGAAATAAACTGGAATTTTCCTTTATAATCCTTCAGTTTATGTTAAACTTTTTTCAAAATCACCAAATTTAGGGATACATGATTTTCGCAGCAAACTAAAGGCTATGCTGTATCAAAACAAATCAGCAGAATAAACAATCAAATCAAAACACTCAAACTAATTTTCTGTTGACTAACTGGCCATTTCTAATGATAAACTATGCAATCCTTTCAGCACTTTATTAATGTATATTGTCTGTACAACTTCTTGTTAAAGAGCCAGTTACCCTGATGGACAGACAATACACATGCGTGTCATGTTGTTTTGGCACAGTGGTGGTTAAAATAGTATTATAAGAGTGTGTTTAACAGAGGTGGAAGATTAAAAAAACAACCAACACATTTCCAGCCCCCAGCACACTGTGTGGCTCTGTAATTATTGCAGATAAAAGCAACAAAGAGTTGAGCGCTTTCTCCTTCCATTATTCAGCCTCTTTGTGCTGGAACTCCCTGTCTCTCCATGAGTGACGGACAGCAGAGAAGAATATCTGTTCGGTGACACAGGAACAGCAAAGTGAGTGTGAGGCAGAGAGGGCAGCTGAAGTGGGATGCTGTAGTGTCTGTAATGACTGTCTAGTGCGTACTGATGGACAGGCCGGTGGGCGTTTGAAGGAGATTATACCTGAGCGCTCGGCCGTTTCATCGCTGTGGCCCTTAATGATGGTGACTTAATGAAAGCAGCTGGTTCATGAATAGCAGCTGTGTTCGTCATGAATTTGTGTGTGTGTGTGTTTAAAGAGATGGAGACAAATGTAATCTGTTTTTGATGTTTATCTTTGACTATATCATGCTGTAACTATGTAGTGTATCTCTCCAAGTCAACTGGACTGTTTCAGTTTGTGTGAGTGTTCAACATATATTTACTTGGGTATTGGTGTGTGCTGGTAAACAGATTGGCTGCAGAAAGTGCTCATAATCACATGATCATTGCTAAAGGAAAATATATAGTATATTTTTTGTGTGTTAAATGTCTATGACAATATGATACAAAAGAAAGTAGCCACAACTGCAGTTTGTTGCACTTTTGATGAGTCGTGCTTCAACCTTGTAATGTCTCATGCTTGCAGATTACTTTAGGAGGAAAATCTAATCTGCACTGGCAGCAATGTTCTTCATCATTTCTGTTTATTGATTAACAAACAGGCATAATTTCCTGTGCAGCGCTACAACTTCAGGCCACAGATTACAATAGACCAGAGTAAGCAATTATATACACCAGTGGATATAAAGGGCAGGCAACTTAAAGTTCAGTTTCTACAAATCCTGTGAGGTGTTTTATGTAAACTGAGCACAGGATATAACCTGAATGGTGTGCAGTGTATTATACCAAACAGATGCTGAACATGCTGAAGTTGCAGCAGTGAATGAGCTGGACTCACTTTTTTGTCAGATCAGAAATATCCACGAACAACACCAATATTTCATTTTTGACAAATTTCACATAGTTGTAACGGATTATTCGGTTTTGTTTGTCAGACCTTTAAAACCCTTTACAACAATACAGAGGCTACCAGTACGTAGTATGGCAAGATTGAAAGAGTGCAGAGTAGCAGTAGTAGCAGCAGCAGCAGCAGTAACACCTCTACTGCTTGTAAGCTAGAAGTTTACATTGTTGATTAGTGTTGGTAGCAAATTCACACTTTGCCTAACACTCATTCATATCCTGTATTCTGTCACTCTGCACTGCCTCTACAGTGCATTCTGTCAGAAGTGCCAGATGGTGATGTGTTTGATTGTGTAATTCCTTTGCAAACCCTCTCCCTGCACCTTTCTGATGTTGATTGGTACTTTCCAAAAACTCAATTTCAGCTGACTGCTCTGGGTCTGGCGTTTGACGAGGTGTTGCCAGCTGTTCTAAATGTTAAAACAAGAGGCACATATGTAACTATGTTTGTATCCAACTTGATCACTGTCATGTGTAATATGTAGGTATTAATACAGCTGAAAATGTCTGAAACATGTCAGACAGCAGGAGAGTTACCTGAGAAACTATTTGATATCCAGATCTGTGTGAGTGGTTGTAGGGTACTGTGGACCAGGGAAAACACAGACACAGACATCTCTGTCATACCTAAAACCATCTTAACTTTGACAGGAAATTATGTGTTCATTTAGGAGCCCCTCATCCATAGTGGGAAAGGGTTGAGCGAGAAAAGTTGCCATAGCAACAATTGTTTTGTTCAGTTACTTTCCTTGTTCATTGTTCAAGCAGAGGTTGTAAATTTTAAAGATCCGAGGCTTTATGTGCCGTAGCCTTTTCCAGTCACTCAGTAGGATGTGATTTAATCCCAGAGTCCGAGTGTATCTCTGCTGTGGCCCTTCATTGATACAATATTATGGTTTCCATCCTCAGCCAAAAAGTCAAATCACAAATTTGCCTCATTTGTACAGAATACAACACCTTTCATCCTTTGACCCTCTATCTGGATACAGGAAAGCCTCTAAAAAGAAGTAGCAGTGGTAGAATTACAGTGTAAGAGATGAGAGTGACAACATTAGGTTCACTTTAGTAAATGGCCCAACGTGTGGTCATGCAGAAAACTCAAGAGAAGGTGTTTTTTTTCCGTGTTCAGGTTTCAATAGCTGCTGTGCAACACTGTTTCTGTTGTTTGTTCCACTCCTACATTCTTATTGCTACTTTCATCTAACAGGCAGCAGCCTCACGTGTCTTCCGATCTGCTCTCCTGCAGCTTTATCTGAGCTGTAATCTTAATTTGAGTGATAATCTCCTGGAAGACTGCATATTATAAGAATGTCATTATACGCACTTGTGGAGACAATTCAGCTCCTCATTTAATGTCAGGTAGAGTCCTCTCGTTATCTCAGTGACGCACCCGTTCTCATCCGTCCATGTGTCATCCCTCACCCGAGCCATGTTTTTGCAATACATGAGCACAATGGGAGTCACGTCAGTACCTGGTGGATATGAATAATTCAGTGGCATGGTATTGTATGTGCAGTTTAAACCTCTTGGTAGAACTAAAAGCAGGACTGGCAGCCTGCAAATCATTGAAAATGAAATACATTATAGGTAATTATAAGTATCATGGAAAACTGCAAGGGATGTATCAGTGCACATGAATCCAAATGGTGTAGATTACATTCTAATATGTGGGTGTTATCATGACACAGATTCCATTTGTTTTATGGGAGACGGATGGATGGATGGATGGATGGATGGATGGAAATGTTAGTGGAAATATAATAATGATAAAGAGGAGACAGTGGAAATGAAGAAGAGGGGGAAACATAGTGGGAGAGAGAAAAAAAGTAGCAGGGTGAACTCCCCGGATGATCTGAAATTGTGAAAACAAACAGCTAATTGAGATTAGAGTCAAAGGTTCGTGAGCAACAGGTGTGTGTTATGTGTCTCAATGAGAGAGTGGGTGAAAGAGGAGGAGAGAAATTCAGAGAGGAGGAGAGACAGAGAAGTGAGTGCACAGGCACCTTGGGGGGAACACAGAGTCCATCTCATGTATATGCTAAAGCCTTCTGCTCTATTTGCATGACAGTATCTGGAAACTGCTACAAGCTCTGCCCTGCTAATTCCTGTATATATTACACCCTACCCAAACTGCATTCTGACTGTCATCTTCTCATGTAGCAGTCCTCCTTTTTGTCAAAGCTGATGTGATTCTGCCTCTTCCCATCAATGAGAATAATCCTATTTCCCTGAGACAAAAGGCTCATCTTTCATATCAATGCCAGTGGTAAATTACTCTGAGGCCCAGGCATGGAAAATGGACATGATAGCCCATATTTATGGGTGAATTGGGTTATGTAGCAGGCAAACACAAATGGAAGAAAACCACCGTTATTCTCGCTGGAACATGTCCAGAAAATCAGAAGGCAGCATCCAAGTAGTGTGTACATTAAACAGTGGAGTGGCTGGGAGAGTATGGGTTTGGAACCCTTGGCACAATGCATAATTGAAAAAGTCATTACAAAAACAGCTGCATATTATAATGTGTCAAAATAGAGTGCCAGCAAATCTGTGCTTCCTCACTTTGACTGACTGCCTCCATTTATTTCCTTCAACATGAAATCACAGCGCCTCGCGTTGTGTTTTTATAAGAATTTGACAAAAAAAAAAAAAAACTCTTTCTTTTATTCTCTCTCACAGCGTGGCCTCTCCCAAAGAGCGCTTACACACAAATTGAGTTTAATGCTCCCCTGAGAGCGTGCATTTGTAAATATTTGAGCAGTGAGACATGAAACATAATTGCTCAACAGAAATCAGGTGGGAGACAAATATTGCTTTGTTGGATCAAGGGAAAAGTGGCGGCTACAGATGGACTTTGCGACCATGTCGGCATTGTTCCTTCAAATGAAACGATAACGCAGGCTTGTTGCAGCACATTAGACTGCATTATACTGTATAAATAATAGGCTCTTATTTTTGAAAGAGAACATTAGGCCTTGCTACAAAAACCCAACACTCTAAGTAGTACCGTTTCAAAAGGACAGGGCCTACTATTACACAATCTCAATCTTCAATCTTCTAACCTCATGAAAAAAAAACACTGGCACAACCGTATGAGAGATTTTTCTCTATGAAGCCTCTGCTCGCTGATCTTTGCTCAGGTTGTGCTCAGCAGAAATGCTTTTAAACTATGCCAATGAATTCATAGCATCTCTTCCCAACAAAGGTCAGCCTTAAAATGGCTCTCTGAGCAAGTCGGCAGGGAGCCAGATTATTTGCTCTCAGTTTCACAGGGCCCTGTTAACACAGCACGGTGTCTTGATGTGTGTGTGTGTGCCCATTTGTCCGTCTGTGTGTGTGTTAACATGAGTGTAGGAGTAAGACACAGACTATCACACATTTTGATCTCGGTAGTAAGAGAAAGAGAAGAGTCTGCTTCCCAGATCTGCTCTGCAGGCTCCACACTGTATTTCCCCTTTAACCTCTCCTCCATCTGCCTCTTCCCTTCACGTCCCATGTGGATATATTCTGAGCATACGCCAAAATTACCCAACACATACAAACACAAATTTTGTGTCAGACCCCTGATTTAATTTATTTAATTCTTTCATTCTGTAATTTATTGAGCCTTCCAGCGGGGCATTGGAGGTGGGCTGGAAAAGAGATACAGAATGTGAAAAACGAGACAGAAAGGAACGGCTGTGCATGGGCAGCAGAGAGGTAGACGGCAGCGGGGGAAAGGGCTTGGCTGTGAATACTGATGGGATGATCATTTGTGTTTTGATTGTGCATGAAAAAGACAGTCAGCGTTGGTGTGGGGAGGAGGAAAAAAAAAAAAAGAAAATAGAAAAGAAAGTGGGAGCTGAGCTTCGGGGAGGATGACATCTGCTGTGGTCTCTCTCTCTCTCCCTGTCACGTTTTTTGGGTTCTTGTTTGTTTCTGGGGGAATTACTCAGGCCGTGGGGGAGTTATCTGAGAGAAATACAGACATCAATCTCCCATAACATGCAGGAGAAATAGAAACACATCAAAGTAATACTCTCAGTGCTATGTTGGGCATTAGTCAAGAGTTCTGTGATATGACGCTCAAGATGCATGCCTTTGTTTTACACATGCATGGGAAACAGTTCACAAACTTTGCTCCCGTTTCATAAAACATGTCATAAGTCAATCAAGCTTGGTGAGCGGATGTTTACATTTTGGCCATCAGTCACTGTTATTCATCATCAAGATCCTGACAGATAGAAGAATCTATTTCTTTTGACTTAATGCCTTTGATAAATCTGTCAGTAAACATTTCTATGAATATCTCTGCTGTCAGAATGGACTTTGACTGAACAGGTGGCAAGCTGCTGTGTAATAGTCCTCAACACTTTGTGCCCTGCTGAGTTATGATCGTAGCTGGCTCGTGTGTGTGTGCGTGCGTGTGTGTGTGTGCGTGTGTGCATGCGTGTGTGTGTTGCCTCTCTACATGGAGTCTGTCCAGGGTTCCACAGTAGTCAGTTCTCACAGGATTTCAACGCTCCTGAGGGGATTAAGTGATAAACAGCCAAGCTTATTCTGGAACTGCCCACCCCCGCTCCTCCCCATCTTCTCCTTTCCTCTCCTCCCATCTTCTCTTGTTTCCTCCTCTTTCCCCATCTCTTCTTTTGTTTCCTCTTCTTCCTCTCTTTCCTTCTTCCTTGTCTCTTCTCCCATTCCCTCTCTTTCTCCATACTGTATATATATATCATCCTCTCTTGTTTCATGTACTCCCCTATCCTCTCCCCTCTCACCTCCTTTTTCCTTCTCTCCTCTCCTCTCCCCTCCTCTCCTCTCCTCTCCTCTCCTCTCCTCTCCTCTCATTACTCATTCTCTTCATTCTCTCCATTCTCTCTCCTCTTCCCTTTCCTCCTCTTGCATCTGGTGACCCCTAGTCCCCAGCGACCATTTTACTAAGTGGGAACTTGTAGCAAAAATATGAAAACAACAAGCCAGACACAAGGCAGGGGGATGTTGTCTGGAGATAAGAGACAAACTGCCTACGATTTTCGGAGTCCCTCCTCATACACACACACACACACAGACCCTCACCCTTGACCCCTGTCTCCCATGGCAGGCAGGTAATGGCAGGCAGGTAATCGCTGCTGTGATTCAATAGACGGGAATTATAGTATTACCAGAGGGGGATTCAATTATAGGGACCTTGTGCATAATTTCAGAGACCCCCCTAAGGTGCTGCGTCCCTACTCCCATTACAGTGTTATTTTGCAGGGGGATGATGAACTTGTCATTCTAATGTGACATTGGGGACATATACAAACAGGAACATTCACAAACAGTACAATTAATATTGTAGCGTTTCACCGTGCTAAATCTGCTGCTGTGGAAAAATACAAGCAGCTACATGGACCCAGGCATTAGAAGGTTACAAACGACAGCCCAACAAAGACTGAACAAGCAGGAAAATCATCTTTTTCTTGTTGTTTGGAGCTGACCTGACTAGGAACACTGGGGTTATTAATTGTAAACAAAAAGCAAACAAACATGGGTGGACAGGGCAGTTTTAAGACGTGTGGAGGTATGTTCTTCAGATACATATTCGCCCATGGCGATATTTGATTGGAGAGAGATTACAGTGTTTACGCAGAGGAAGGTCTGTCCATCATAAAACAAAGGTAATTGAGTGAGTGAGGGACAGGAACTGAGCCCCATCACTGACAGTAACAGTAAGTGTGTGTGTACGTGATTGAATGCACACATTGCTGTGATGAGTGTCTGTGAGTGTGGATGTTTTTGTTGCTGTACATAAGTGTTTTCCTGTCACTGTGACTGAATGAGTGTGTGTGTGTATGTGTGTCTAAAAGACTGTGTATAGACCTCTTCGTAATAATTTTTATTTCACTCTATTTGTGGTTTTGGCTGCTTGTGTCTGTCAGTATTACCATGACTTTAACTGGATTTCTTCAAATGGTTTTTGGTTTTTAATTATATTCTGTAGTGTGCTTTTAGCCTAATTTTATTAGCACTGGTATACCTCCATGACTCTGTGAAGTAAGCTGTTAGTTCGTTAAGGAAATCACTGGAGTACTGCATAGAGTATTCATGCAATGTGCACTTTGAGCCTGCAAGATTCAATTAAAGTCTTAACAGTAAGCAGGAAAAGCATTTAAAGTATAGATGAACTGCAGCAGCTATACTGAGGTCCTCAGATAAAAGGAAACTTTTGTAAACTGAACAAGTGAAAAGATGTGACTCATTTCTGTGCTGGTTTAAATAGGAAGCTACACCTACTTGATTATCGTTTATATTTACTCAAGTACTTAGGAACTATTCTGGGATTGCAGGTACATTTCTCTACAACTTTATATTTCAACTTCACTGAGCGTCATAGGCAAATTTTGTAATTTATTCCACTGTGTGCAGAAATTAAGAAAATACTCAACAGGGGCCATCTTATGGTGTTTCTCAGAGATAAATAAAAACAAAAACTTGCAAATGCAGCAAAGTGAGAAAAGACAGCCAAATATGGAAATTGCAAATTGATGAAGATGTTTTCTTTGTTTGCAGGTTTTCTGAATAAATGTTTTGTTTTTGGCCACCGGGGGGCAGCAGAAACAGGCTGTGAACAGTACAATGACATATCAATAGTCTTTAAGTTGATATGACAAACTTATTAGCAAATAGTATTCGCACATCTAACAGCTACAAGGCAACATTATCATTCACTTGGAGATGTATTTTTGTCCACTTGGTGAATGTTAAGTCCAGTTTTCACTCTCTGTTTAGCTCTGTTTGGTCTCTACCAATTCCTGAGGCAAATATCTGACTCTTTAGTTATGCTCTGCTATGTTCACTCTAAAATTCTCTGGCTTTAGTTTGGTGGTGAGGAGGTAATATACAGTGAGATTATCAAAGCTTTTTCACAACAGTGAGAGTAAACCAAAATAGTAAAGTAGTGGCCCGGAAAAAACACAATAATGAACTACAAGATGCTATAACGCTCCACAGAGCTGAAGGCAACTGCAGCTAAGGGAAATAACTTGCTAGTTTTTAGCCAATTAGAGGATCTGAATGCTTGTTTCACCTCTTTTGATTTGGTATTCAGATGTTGCAGCTTGTTTGCAAGTCGACTATCGCTATCTTATTTAATAGAAAATGTTGCAGCAAGTGTTGTAGCCACTTTGTTTGTTTAACAGAGCCTTTTTCCACTTGCAGACATTCAGAGTGACACTTCAGTCAGAGGGCATGAAAAGGTCTAAAACACTTCTTTTGCTTAAATTACTACTTATGCTTCCACAGTTTTTTCTTGGTGACTTTCTGTATTTTACACAGTTATGTGCTGTTTGTGTACAGCTGGGTTTCCACTGGACCTCTGTGAATCCACGGGCTGTTTTTGCTAAGAGTTTTGAGATGCAAGTGTAAGAAACTCTGGATCCTAACAGGAGACTGCAACATGAGTCCTGACTGTCAAACTAAAATAGTTGACCAAATTGGTGCCAGGAGCAAAGGACTGATACTGACCTGACATGAAAACCACAGGGTTAACTGCTCCAAAAAAGGCAACTGCAATATGTATTTATTTATTTATTATTTAGTTGGATGCAAAATCCTGTTGAACTGTTTATATTGAAATTCTAGGTTTGTCACAATACTATCCTCTACTCCATAATACATGCCTGTAATAAGATAAGACACAGTGAGCGCAACAGGGACAGCATTGCTGTGTGTTCTGAACTGACGTGAATATCTTGTACCATCATTTACTCCAAACACTAAGAAAATAGACTATTTATTAATGGTAGTCATTTGTTGGTTATGGTTATAATGTTTTTAAGCTACAAACACACGGCTGTTTAGTGTGACCCAAACCCCTGGGTCCACTCTGAATTTCGACATTATTGTTAAACACTGTCTGCTCTGTGCTGTGAATCCACATCACATCAACCCCTACCTATCTGCTCTCCTCTGTTTTTCTCCCAAAGATGAGTAAATATCTAATTTGCAGAAATGGTTTCATCTTCTAACGCTTTGGCCTTTGCAATATCCGCTTGCCACTTGATGCATTGTGTTTCATTCACTGCCCCAATGGGAGATTTTTCCTGATTAATGTTTGCTCCTAGCATGAGCAGACCCCCACCCCTCCCAACCTCCCCCACCCAACCCAATCTCCCCAAAGTGCGCAGAGGACATACTAATAAAACACCTTGTTATGTAAAACGGCAACAGCCACATGAATCACTCTAGTGCCTTCGTCCTAAATGGAAAAGTTGTCATGACGCACAGATATTGAGAGGGAGCCGATCCTCCCACAGTTTTACACAGATGGTTGCGTTTTTATAATGGAATAAGAGGCCATTTTATCAATTTGTGGCGTTTTTTATTTTGATGGAGAAATGAGAATGAAACTGAGAGCTGCACAGAAAAACAGTATGTTTCCTCACAAGTTGTAATCCTGGAGGAAAAACAGGGAATTCTTTACTCTGAATACCTGAACACACAGATCTCAGCTCTTTATGTGTAAAACCTTTGCAGCATTGTCAGTTTTTATCAGTTGATGACAGGGTTCAGTTATTGAAGGGGATTCTGGCCCCGGAGACTCAGCAGTCTCCTCCCTGATGGCAGCAGACTGAAGAAGCTGTGTGACGAGAGGGTTAGATCACCAGCAATACAGAGGGCTTTGCGGGTGAGGCGGATGTTGTAAATGACCTGAAAGTAGGGTGGGGGTAGGTGGGTGGGGGGGGGGTTTAGGTGGGCACCAATGAACTTCTCAGCTGCTCTCACTATGTGCTGGAGGGTCTTGAGGCAGGACGCAGTGCGGGCGCCATACCACACAGTGATGCAGCTGGTCAGGATGCTCTCGATGGTACCTCTGTAGAAGGTGCACATGATGGAGGCCGGGGCTCTGGCTCTTCTCAGCTTGCGGAGGAAGTAGAGACGCTGCTGAGGTTTCTTGGCCAGTGATGCTGTGTTGATAGTCCAGGAGAGAGGTCCTCTGTGACATGCACACTTGGTGCTGCCCACTCTTTCTACAGTAGCACCGTTGATGGTCAGAGGGGCATGCTGGGTGTGTACTCTCCCAAAGTCCACAACAATCTCTTTTGTCTTCTCCATGTTCAGAGAGAGATTGTTGTCTTTGCACCACACAGCCAGGCAGCTCACCTCGCTCCTGTAGTTTGTCTCATCTCCGTTGCTAATGAGACCCCACCACAGTTGTGTCGTCCACTAACAGTCATGGGTCAGCAGAGCAAAGAGGAGGGGGCTCAGCACACATCCTTGAGGGGCCCCTGTGTTCAGAGTGATGGTTGCTGGACGTGTTGCTGCCGACCTGTACTGCCTGTGGTCTCCCCGTCGCCAGTTGCACAGCGAGGTGTTGAGCCCCAGCTGGTCCAGTTTGTGAATGAGCTGTTGGGGGATGATTGTGTCGAATGCTGAACTGAAGTCTATGAACAGCACTCTAACTTACAAACCCTTTGTGTCCAGATGTGTGAGGGCTGAGTGGAGGGCAGTGGAGATAGCATCATCGGTTGAGCGGTTGGACCCCTTCCAGTCATGCAAACTGGAAGGGGTCCATGGAGGGGGGGGGGGCAGACTTTATATGCTGCATGACTAGCTGCTCGAAGCACTTCATGAGGATGGGAGTAAGTGCTACTGGACGGTTGTCACTGAAGCAGGAGGGAGAGAGAGAGAGAGAGACTTCTTTGGGGACCAGAATGATGGTGGTGGCTTTGAAGCACGTGGGGACAACAGCCTGACTCAGAGAGATGTTGAAGATGTCGGTAAAGACATCTGTGAGTTCCTCTGCACAGTCTCTCAATACACGACCAAAGACTCTGAGTGTCTCTGCTGTCGCTGAAGCGATGGGCTATCCTCCTGGAGTACTGCCTCTTGGCCACTCTGATGCCTCGGGACAGGTTGGCTCTAGCTGTCCTCAGGTCCACCTCTTCCCCAGCTCTGAAGGCAGTGCTCGGAGCTAACCAAACCCCTACTCATTACAGTGATGAGCCGGCCAGATGTTTAAGTAGGAGTGGTTGAAGTAGTTGAAGCCAGCCTACTGTACATCTCAGCATTACCCCACACAGTTAAGAGACCACAGACATTCAGTTGGTACAGACGCATCTTTCTGACAAACTCAAATGTCCTGGCTAGGCTGTCTTCTGTGATCTTAGACTGCTTCATCCTCAGGTTATGTGAGAAAAGTTGTTCTGACAGACACGTCCAGCAGAGATAACCTGTCTGCAAAAGCGGAAGAGTTGCTAACACTAAGATTGTTTCAAAGTAGAAAGTAGCAAGTCCTAAATGATATGAGTTAGCGCACAGTGCGTAGCAAAAGTAGATTGCGAGAAGAATGTAGGGATTAAACAGAAAGGAGGAAAGAGAAGGAGCAGACAGCAGTTTTTGGCCTGACAGAAAATCACAATGTGCGATGTTACTGTATTCAAACAATCCAGAAAGAAAACAAAAAACAGAATTGCCTACAGAAATGTTTCTTAAAGCAATAAAGAATGCAAAAGGTTTTTGCACAGATTTTCCTATTATTTTCTACTCTACATATTCTCTATAGCTCAAAGCAGACAGTTAAACAGTACTGTATTCAGCATTTGTTGTCGAGGCATTTTCCTGCGATGACTCAGCATTTTCAGACAGTGTTGTTTTTGGACAATTAGATGAGGTCTGGAGGGGGAGATTAACACAATTAATTGCCTTGCTGATTGTGTATTTATTGCATCCTAGCACTTTTCAGCCTTTGTTTAAGCAGGCACTGGCAAAGAACACCTCATTATGCAGAGCAGCAGCCCAGGGGAGACATATTCATACCTGGGAGCTGCCCAGTATAACCAGTCTGACACTGTTGTTTACTGGGTTGCTGCAAGTGCTGTGAGCACCGATGATTCACCTCTTTCTCATGCGTCTCATGCAAATGTGTAAACTGAAAGGAAAAACACTTAATAAAACATTTTGATATGATTTAAAACATCAGTTGTTGGCGTATCATGAATTTCAATCGTTCAGTTTGCTGATATTGCTGATTAGTGTACATTTTTATTCCTGCAGAACCAAACATATGTGACACCACACCTGAAATCATCACATGGAGATATTTCCAGTGCAGATGTAACAGTGTTTAGTGGTGTTTCAGTTATCTAAAATATCAACAGAAAAGGTCAGGGTTTGGTGTCAGCCTCTTCAAATGAAAGGTCGAGGGCTTCTGTCAAGATTCACTGTTTCACACAAATATTCAAGAGAAGCAGAAGGAAAACCTCTTTTAGGTCATGGGTTTGATCTGACTTGGGGAAAAGAACCACTGAACATAAACTTCCTCAATACAAACTATCACAAGGCATTTAACCCTTAACTGTAGAGAAGCTGTGTGGCAGGTCATGTAAAATGCAATGTGAAAAATGCAAATTGCAATTCATTGTGTTTTCTATTAACATAATGGGGAAATGTTAATTAATGTATCTGGCAAGTGACAAAATGTTGATACTGAACATATCAGTAAACATATTTAATTTGTATTTATTTAGTTTTATTTATTTTATTTTATTTTTTTTGGCAAAATGTCCAATCTTGCAGAAGAATATTTGCAGGTAGTTACTACTATAGTCATGTTTAGGCACTGACATGAACTTGGAGGAGAAATGAAGAAATGAAAAGTTGACAGTGACTTCAAACTACAATCATTCCCTAACTTTAACCAAAGTGGTTTTTCTGCATAAACCTAACCACAAAGTCTGGATAAGAACCCTGGACTCTCGTGTCACAGTCCCACACATAGTAAACCCACTATCCACCTTGACCACCATCCTACAAGTAAATAAATGGAGGAATAAAACAATAAAATTGCTTCTGAACATAATTTAGCCACTCTAATATTATATTGTTAGCTGCAGATACATTTTCTATAAATTTTATTTAACTGGAGCAGAGGAAATGCCTCTGATAAATCACTAAACTAACTGAAACAGAACAAAATTCAAGACTCCATTTTCTCTAGAATTACCACCAGATTACATAGTTTTTAGGAGAATGTGGATAGAATAAGAATTAATGTTTCATCTCCCAACATAAATGCTGAATGACTGTTGATGGAGAACTAGTCAATACTGACACAAAAAGTAAAAATACTGGGTGTTTAAATTTACTGGACCCAAGCTTTGGTTAAGTCACAGGTTCATACAAATCAAGAAAACACACATGAAGTCATTCTGGGACATGCAGGAAATGACAGACTGATGTAAAAAAAAAAAAAAAAAAAAAAAAAAGTCAGTGCAGGTTGAACAAAAGTGGGTGCACCAGAAAATTAACACTGCATTAGAAAAAAGATCAAACATCACAAATTGTTCATATGAATGTAAGCGTGAGGTTGATAAAGGCTCTCTGTTCCCTGTGTGTCCTTTTTTAAAAAATATGAGTCATCCTCGCCTCTGTTATCTGGTGTTTTTAACATCAAACGATCACAGGACAACAATGGAAATTAACTGAGGACAGTGCTTGTTTGCTGATGCTTATGACATGGCGATAGGCTTGGTTTGGACACTCCAGATTTGCTTTTATGACTTATTGCTGTACACGCATTAGACTTTGGTCAGAAGTACATTGTCTTTGCATAGAACATAAAAGCAGAATCACACGGGTGGAGGAGGGTAAATAAAGTGTGTGAGACAGTGTGATGGTCCTGAGCAGCAGCAGGGGTGAGCTGACTGTGGACAAGCTGAAGGATGATTGTACAGTCATTTAAATGGACTTGCACTGTTTGTGATGATGATTGGTTGTTTACAAATGAATGAAGTAGAGTTTCTTTTGCTGATTAAGAATACAATAAAAATGTTCAGTGATGTCAGTTCTCTCTCTCTCTCTCTCTCTCTCTCTCTCTCTCTCTCTCTCTCTCTCTCTCTCTCTCTCTGTGTGTGTGTGTGTGTTTGGGTTTGGTAGCTAGTCACATCAGTGGGCCTTTGTCATTCATGTTTCACTGAATTATATCCTGAAGGAGCAATCAGAAATATTAAAGGCTGACTGTTATGGCTGTGGTTCTGGACGCTTCAGCAGGCTCCTCAGCATTCACACGCAGTTGTCATCTATTTGTTGTACTGTAAATATGGTCTGTAGATAAAGTTTTATGCCAAAAATGATCCTCACCCAAGTGTGCTCGGATCTATACTCTTCATTGTCGTTCATTCACTACTCAGAGTGAGATGGAACTATTTGGTAATGTGTTAATATATGGATCTCAACAACCATTGGGAGGGTAGCCAATTCATTAATCATGAATTTACATTCATGATTCCCATGAATGTCATTGAGATGCCTCCTAATTATTTTGGTGATCCTCTGATTTTTCCTCTATCATCACTGTTAGGTTCACATTTGTGGTTTTAAGTAAAATGTCTCAGAAGTTGAATGGATTGTAATGAAATTTAGTTCAGTCATTTACGACACCCGTTGGCGATCTCTTTTTGTCAAGCTCCATCATGAGGTCCAAATTTCAGTTTGTCCAGTATTTTTGTTCATGACTAAATACCCACAAAGGTAATGTAATTCCCATCAGCCTCAGCTGTACCTTGTGTGCTGATGTTAGTGTGCTAACACACAGAGAACTAAGATGGAAGACTGAAGATGGTAAACATTATACTTCGTGAATACTAGCATGCTGCATGCTGATGTTAGCACTTCGCTAAAAGCACAGCTGTGCCTCAGTAGAGCCTCACAGCCCCACTGGCATGGGGACGTCTACACTTTGGACACTACAGAAATGTAACTCTACATTAAACTATTGAAAGGTTTAGGAGGACACCAGAGTGTGGTTTTGGCAGATATAGTCTGTTAAATAAAAATAAATAATTTAATTGCATTTCAAACCAGGTTTGGTTAGTAGAAAAACTGCAGTAGGCTGATGTTATACTTTAGAGTTCATCTGTGAAATTATGAGCCAGACACAGTTTTGTGGTTTCAAGGAGGATCACATACTATGGCTAACAAAAGGGCAATGAAAAGCTTTTTTCCCACAGTCTGACAAAAAGTTCAAAATGTCAAGGAAAAATCCCCTACAAAAAATGCCTTGTCTTGATTGTACCACTCCTATGAAAACCTTTTAGCTCTTTTTTCCTTTATTTTCTGGTCGCTTCTGTGTTAAACCTTCAGTTGCTTGAGGGCCTGTGACGTACAGTAACTGACAAATACAATCTTTTCCATCATCTTTTTAACACTGTATGTCACGCTATAGCTGACAGATTCATGTGTCAGACGCAGCACGTCGATATTACGGCCTCTGTGTAGGAGAATCTAAATGTCACGGTGAAATTTCAGCCATACATCAATACGAGCACGTAGCTGTTTTCTCTGGTTGTGAGAGAACAGCTGTGGAAGATGAGGCCTTTTCACCTGATAGACAGCGGCAACCCATCGCTACCTTCAGAATGACTAAAGTTAATGCTCCAGAACATTGTCTGTGTGGTGTGCGTGGTGTGGTGTGCTGAAAGTTAAGTTTTCTCCAAGCCACAAGGAGACATTTAAAGAGGGCTAAACCTAATAAAGCCTGAGCTGTGAAGACTGCCATTTGTCAGCTGTGAAGTATTTCATTACCACAGGATGGTTTATCTGCCCTCGGCATCACTCATATGCATGTGAACCAAACCTGCCGGCGGGCACATAATCAGAGGAATTGAGATGAATATAAAATTCAAAGGATGAGAGAGGGAAAGCCTTTTGTTGACACATCAAGTCTTTTCTGGAAATGATTGTTATTAGATAGAAATGAATCAATAATGCTTTGACATTCAGCATTGCAGGGTTTTATTGTGTTTGAAAATGGCCTCTGAAACTGCTAGATGATTTAAAACAAATGAAATTGCGCTTTTGATCACTTGCATGAAAACTGGGCTTCCATTAAATAAAAAAATAAAATTGGATACAAGCTTCTTTCTTCAGAGTTAAACTTTCAAAGTTTACAAAGGTCATGTTCTTGCCTCTTGCTGTAATCTTCCATCAACTGTTTTATGACAACTCGATGGCCTGTTTTGCATAAATATTCACTTTTTTGTCTTATTTTCAAAGCTAGCTGGGAGATGATGGTGCCTCAGGGTTCACCTGTGTCCATCTTTATTCTCTTCAGATGAGTCTTGCTGTGATTCTCTCTCAGCCTCTGCCTCCTCTTCTCCTTCTAACACTGGCAGACTCAGCCCTGGGAATTCCTGGGAGGCAGCTTGTTGGCTAATTGCCCTTATCAAAATCATGACCTGCTAAATGATGGCTGTCTTTAATCGCCTGCGCCCTCGCCAGCCGCTACTGACATTTAGTACAATTAATTAATGCGAAGACAACAGGGAGTTGGTATCTGCTCTGCTTGGCTAAGATGGCAGCTTTTCTTATGTAACATGGCCAAGGGGGGCGTCAGAATGGGGGGAGAGCTGGCAGTTGATATCTCACTACCAGAGGTTGGGCTGAAGCAATGGAGATGCTCAATTAAAAGCTTGTTGGATTGAAAATAAGGTAATATTGGAAGAGTTGCTATGGGAAAACCGTGTTGAGTCTTTGATCTCATTATCTTGCAACATTTTACCCAGCCTTTTATCTACTCTGAAAGTGCAACAGTGGTAGTGATTTCCAAGCCCATCCATCCATTATCTATACCGCTTATCCGTTAAGGGTCGGTCGGGTGGGGGGGCTGGAGCCTATCCCAGCTGTCATTGGGCGAGAGGCGGGGTACACACTGTACGGATCACCAGTCCATCGCAGGGCCAACATATACAGACAACCAATCACACTCACATTCACACCTACGGGCAATTTAGAGTCACCAATTAACCTAACCTGCATGTCTTTGGACTGTGGGAGGAAGCCAGAGTACCTGGAGAGAACCCACGCAGGCACAGGGCGAACATGCAAACTCCACACAGAAAAGCTTAAACCGGGGCTCGAACCCAGAACGATCTTGCTGTGAGTGTGAATGAATGTCCAGTCATAGCTTAGCAACCAGCAACACCACTTCCAATCCAGGATGGTGTGCAAGGGTTTGTAGCACTTTCAGACTTTGGATGATGTTGGCTTTTCTCCAAAACCAAAACACAGCAGAAAAAATGTTTAAAAAAAACATATATGCTCTGATGTAAGCTGCAAACATTAGCATGTTAGCTCAAAAGGGGCTTATTGTTGGTTAACTACATTATTTTGTGGGATTACAGGTTCTGTTTGGAAAATCAGGACTGGAACATTGACTGTGTGGAGGCCAGTAACGCTGTTCCTTGAGAGAGTAGCGTAACGTTAGCATCTCCACTCTGGTCTTTAATTGAGTTAGGGGAGGTGAACACTCTTGCAAGTCCAGCCAAACCTGTTAGCTGAGGTAACATTACATTTGCCAGACTCATAGGTTATTCCTCACCTTCAAAACCCTTTCTCTTGTACGAGTACATACGGAAACTGAATAAGAAGAGTTATGAACACATGAAATACATTTTTATTGATGATACCATTCTATAATTCTAAGGCTAAGTGGTTCTACACAGCAATATAAAACAGTCTCTCTCTTTTGTTTCAATATGAATCATGCCTGGGCAGGGAGCTTAGTTAAACCACCGTCTTCTAGCATAATATCATCTGTGCAGTCATCTTCATGTGCATATTTTTTACAGAATTCTCATTGACAATGAATCAGCTGGAGGCAGTGTCTTCAGCAAACTCTGTGTTAATTATCCAGCTAGTTACAGCAGATGAAATCTGAGTGACTTTGAGCAGACAACACTGATGTTTGCTGGCTGAAATGAGAAGCCTGCTTTTGTTTACTTTTATGGGAAATCAAAGACCGTCTGTGTCAGAAATCATTAAGAATCCACCACCTTTATTGCTGTAAACTGCTTATGTGAAGAGCACAATGGTCAGAGATGTAGTGCTTTGAAAATACTCCTCTGATCTGAAACTGATCAGAGAAAAGAGACGTGAGGGAAATAAATGGAAGTGGAGGAATGGAAGCAGGAAAAGTAATTTTTATCAACGTTAGAGTAATTCACATGGGCTGTCCGAGAGAACAGATATGGGCGAATAGCTATGATTTACTGCGGACATTAATGTTACTCCTCAGCCCTGACACTGATGGGATGCACATATTTGTTCAGAAAATAAGGAAACAGCAGCTGAAAACCGCGCGAAATCCAATTAAATGATTGTAGACTGTTTCAAATGTTGAACAGGTGTAATTAGTCATTAATGCTTCATTGCATTTTGTGTTTGTTTCACCGTGTTCTGGCTGTGCTTGCCCCTGCTGTTCTCTCGTTCTCCATCTGTCATAAACAAACATATTCTCCCCTCAAGTGTAAGTGGCCTCTCAGGTTATTTGTGTTTGTGATAGCCATCTTCTGCTGCTCCTTTTTATTCTGTTTTTTCCTGCCTTATTGCTCATATTTGTGCTGCTGATCTACTTTTACTGTTTTGCCAGTTGCCTCATTGCTTCATCTGCTGCTCGTTATGCGCTCTGTCTGCTCCGCGGTACCCGTCTCCCTCTGCTGAGTGTTTTATTGGTCTTTTATTTGAATCCCAACATGCTTCCCCACCATGAAGAGGCCTTTTGCCTCCCTAGGCCATCTTTACCAAATAACAATTTGTTTTTTAATCTACTTGCCTGTATGCTTGAAAGTTTTTTAGTGTTTCACAATGAAAACAAATACAGAATTCACATCTGTGTCTTGTCTCCAAACAGGTTCTATAACCAAAACAAATGCACTGTTAGAGCTCCTTTTCTGCAGTTCACAGTTACAAATTCAGCCCCAGATGTTGTTATAGTTTAATTGCCAACTGAAAGATGTAATCATAGGCCATGTTGCATCCATTTCTCTGAGCTCCTGTTGTCTTGCACAGCTAACCAAGGAAGAAGCAGCCCATCCTGCACATAATCCACAGGAGAGGGGGACAATCCTGGCTTGAATGTTTCAGTGACACAAAACTCATATTTCTAAAATCACTGGTTGCCAAGTGATTTCTTGTCATAGCTGAAAAGAAGACAAAATGAGGGCACAGTCTGGATTTCACAAAAAGAAAAACAATCCCTGCGCTGCGCAACAATAATACAGCAAGCAATAGTTGCAATCTGTATAGTTGCAGGGCACAATTCTTTAAAATCAATACAGCAAACAAAAACATAAAACCAAACCACAAAACAGTATACTGTGTGTAGATACAAAAGTTTAACTGTTAGTGAAAAATCCCACAGAGACAGACAGCATATATACAAAAAACCCCACTAGCCTCTAGCTGCATCAGTAGTGGAGCATTTAGTATTTAAAATTTGTCTTGAAAATTTGTCCCGTGGGATAATTAGAATCAAAATCACATTGTGCTGTGTCTGTTGTACGCTAACACATATCAACTTTATAAGGTGACAATATGCCATTGTTGTGTTTACAGCCTGTTGCAAGATCAGTCAATCCAACTTTAATATCTTAGCCAAAGGGTGGTGTAGGACTGAGGGAAAGCTCATGCTGTGACCAATATGGAGAATGTTAATCATCTTGGGGCCGTACGTGCTCAGTAAATGTTATTACTGATTTCTTTTACACAAATGGAAAATGAGGCCTGGTTGTGGTACAAGAGGAGAAGTCTGTGGTCACCAAAAGCATTTGGGTTAATTCTCTGCACACACACAGATAGTTTCACAGAAATAAGGCCATACAGTTTTTGAAATAGCTTGTCATGGTACAAAGTATTTACTGGGGGAAATCTTGACTTGATGATAACATTACATAAAACATCAGGGGATCACTAAAATTAGGAATAATTGTCTGGAGACCATGAATGTCCACAAAATATTCTACCAAAATCCACCAGTAACTGAGATACCAGAGCATTGGACATAATGGTCTGGACCAAAGTATTGGGCAGATTGAGGAACTGACCAGCATTACCATCTTATGTCACAAATGAACAATAAATCTAAAGAGTGAGATGATACAGAATAGTATATTTTATAAAAAGATTTTTTTAGTTTAACATCCCAGTCACATCCTAAACTATTATATACAGCACCATACATGATCATAACGATGACGTGATGACAAATCACAGTATCTGCTCTGTATGGCCGGCGTTAAGATGTCATCCGGGCCATCCATCGCTGATTTGCTCCAGCATTGTTGTCTTTGATGTTCGCCACCCTCTTACCTTTGAACAGAGCTCTTCAATTCTGGTGGAAAAAAAAACAAAATTCTGAATAAGTCCATGTCTCTCAACAGGTTGTTTTCCAGCCTGACAGACTTGGCTAATTCAGTTGACTGTGGAAGAAATGACAGTGGAATATGCCGTCAGTGGTTTTTTAGTTTAACATCCCAGTCACATCCTAAACTATTATATACAGCACCATACATGATCATAACAATAACGTGATCACAAATCACAGTATCTGCTCTGTACCTGATAGCTTGAGGACATGTGTAGAAAACGCTAAGATGTCATCCAAGGCCATCCATCTTAAGGTTTGCTCCAGCATTGTTGTCTTTGATGTTGCCGCCACCCTCTTCACAACTTACCGAACTTAAGAGCTCTTCAATTCTGATGGAAAAAAAAAAAACAAAACATGATCCAGTCCTGAATAAGTCCATGTCTCTCAACAGTTGTTTTTCTTGATGCTGTTATTTCAGCAGCAGTCACAAACAGACTTTTTTCCCAAAGCAAGACCTCAGGGTGAACTACATCAGGAAGAAACAAAACAGTGGGAGAATATAAGCAATTGCCATCCAAAGTGGATTGCTTTTTGCAGTTGGGAGGCTATTGTGTTAGTTTCTTTGATTTCACTGGCTTGTGGCCAATGAAATGAGTCAGATACTGTTTTAGGTACTTGGACAGCTAATGGCTACATGAATATTGAACTTACATCCATCAGGTGGCAGGAAAGACATTTCTCCTGGGATGATAATATTGCTTTGTTTCTGCTGGAGGACCAAGTAGGAAATTGTTTGCTAACGCATTACTTGTAACAACCTGATATGCTAAAGGCTAATAGCTGTGAGTGTGTATTGCTTCCTAGAGGTGAGAGACTTATTAATGCAGTTTAAACAACCAGAGGCAATTTGTTTCTACATGATTTAGCTAATAATGCAAAAGTTTGCCCTTGTAAAGCTACCCAGCTGTGTTACTGCCTTTTGAAACGGTTTCTCTTCATTTATCAGCATGGAGAAGTTCGTGTCATTCAGCATATGTAATTATTAAATTACCCAGGGATACATTTTCCACACCCGTATTCAGAAGTTATCTTTAATTCTTAATTGGTTCTGTCAGTTCACCCTTGATTTACTCCTTCAGACGACTGTGTACACTGAGCCACTAACCATGAGCGATGATTGAAGATGATGATGAAGGCACAGTTAATGCTGCTTGTGCACTTGATGGTTTTGTATGAAATACATGCGTATCGGAAATTCCACAGTATTTAGTGTGTATTGGATCCGATGGATGGCTCCAGTGGAGCTCGATATGTCCAATATGGCCTTGGTGAGGATTGCTGGCAACAACAGAGGAGACATCCAGCTGCCTTTTAATTATGTCAATACATCTGCCTTTGTACTTTGGCAGGCACTTCCTCTCTCTTTTCACCACTTTTGTGGGCTACTCTCTGCCTCTGTTTCTGTCGCTCTTTTCAAAATTTCAAATACTTGTGAAACATGAACATTCTCTATCAGACGTTGGCACTTTAAGCCTGTTGGTCGTTCACAAATGTGACACTGATTAGAAATATGACCTGTGTGACGCCACAGAGCCTTGCTGAGGCTACATCAAACCCTGCATGCTGATGGAAGGAAAAAAAGCATAAAAATGTGAGCAAAGGTTTATTTTTTAAAAATCAATACATGTCTACACAGAAAGAAAAGGAACGTCTCCACTGGCAGAACAATGATGAATTCCGGGAAAAAGTTCTTTTATTTGTCTGACAGAGAAGAAAACTCTGTCAGACAAAAATATCAAACTTATTTCACAAACAACAAAGCAACAGTAAGTCTGTCTGCTCATTGAAGACACAAAAAAATTCCATCAACGTTTTCAAAATGACACTTCGTAAATGTAATGATGGGAATAATACAACATTTCAGAATGAGCCCCCAGAACTTGTAATGATATATAAATAAGGTTATAAATTAAACTTTTCAATCACAAATAACTTAGTAATAACAATGTATTTTATTTCTTCAAAAGCTATGTAGCATTTTTTTTTCTATTGCTGATTTAAAGAAAGCCCTCTGGCTTCTAAATCAGGCTGGTGGAGAACCCCACAGTGACCAGTGAGTAGGTCAGCACCATGGGTCTGCAGAGAAAAGCTTTTTTCCCAGAACGCTTCGAATCGATCTCAGAGAGGAGGGAGGGGCAGAACAGTGGGGTGGAGGGATCACAGAGACTGGGAAAACAGGTGGGATGGGGGGAAAAAAAGGTTCATTGTGGTTTCATAAACCCAGAGCGAGCATGTATGCCTCTCACGTGTTGCCGGGTGGCTCTGTTCTCACTCCGTCTGCTCTGCAGAACACTAAACGGGCCTATTGCTGCATTATGAGCTTGTTGTGCTCTGCAAAAGCCCTGTGTCTCACAGAGGTGAAGATCAGAGGAGAGCTTCTTAAACAATACAAGGTTATTGTGAGCTGTGGGTTGCACAGGTATAGGATACAAACAACATGTCTGGAATAACAATTGCGCAGTAAAACAAAATCGTTAAGTGTCTGGAAAGCTTTGATGGAAGAAAAACTCTTTCAGTGAAAGAAGGTTTGAGAAGACTCTCTAGGATTGTTGTTAGGTATTTCTTTTATCAGGTTTACATTTATGAAACCAATTTACAAGGTACAGCATGTGGGCAGTTTGGATGGCATAATGAATTTTGCATGAAAGAAAGAGTTTGACATTAGTTTAGCTTAGCATAGAGACTGAAAACAAGGGGTAATACCAGTAACTTCCTAGAGTCTCTGAAGACCAACTGGTGGCATTCAAGAAATCGTCTGGCATGTAACCCCCCATAAAACAGAAAATTGTTGCCCTAAAACTGAAGCTTTTGTATGGATTAAACTAACAAGATATAGTATATTGATTAGTGAGCTTTAGAGGTGCTGGTAGGTAACTCACAGTCCAGCTGTGTAGTTAAATATCTTGTAGAAAAGTCACCAAAGTGGATCTATAAATGAGAAGTCTGCAGCCAGTTACACAAGCAGCTTAATCAGACCTGCAGGATGGAGGCTTCATCTGCAAATCAGAGAAGAAAAAGGTTTTCAAAAAGAGAACACAGAGTTCAGATGGTCACCATAATCTTACAACTGAATATCCAACAATAGGGATCTGAACCACTGAAAACAACACACTAAAATGTGACATATTTTCTTTTTCGGTCTCAGAGTCCACACTGCACTAAGGTGGTCATACACTCCCCTGCAAACACATTAGATGTATTAAAACTAGTAATGTAGGAGGAGGAGATGATTCTGTAGAGTATAGATAGAACTGTTTTAGCACCTCAGAAAAAGTGAACTTTTATTCTGATGTATATGAAAGAAGCTATGAGACAAGAAACAAAGAAAAATATAATTTTATGATTAATTATCTGCAGTTTTGTGTTTTAATTAAATGTAATTTATGGCATGACATCCTTGAGAGGTAATTTGTAAATCATAGAAACACCTTCAATTCTAATGTAATATCAGAAAATATGTAAATATGCTGTCACAAACTGCAGAAATCTATCAAAATAAATATTTGCATATTTGCAGTGCCTCAAATGTTATGCATTAACATTTCTTTGTATTCCCACAGAGAGAGAAATAACATCACTCACACCTCTCTCCAGCAGAGAGCTGTGTGTGTAGGCCAGCTGTGTATTCACTGAGAAGGCGTCATGTAATTTAGTATCTTGTTTGCGATGCTATGCCTCTCACTGGCTGAAGTACGGTAAAACGGAGCATTTACTTATTCACTTCTTGAAACACTCTCCACCCTCCACAGGTTGAGAGGTGAGCTGCTTGGCTTTCTGCCAGAAAACCTTTTCAGACTAAACCTCTGATGTCATGTATCTGGATCATGTGGGATGAATATAGATGATATAGACTGTATGTGGGTGGCACGGTGGTTAGCACTGTTGCCTTACAGTGAGAAGGCTCTGGGTTCGAGCCCCGGTTTGAGCTTTTCTGTGTAGAGTTTGCATGTTCTCCCTGTGCCTGTGTGGGTTCTCTCCGGGTACTCCAGCTTCCTCCCACAGTCCAAAGACATGCACATTGCTAAATTGCCCGTAGGTGTGAGGTGTGAATGTGAGTGTGATTGGTTGTCTGTATATGTTGGCCCTGCAATGGACTGGTGATCCGTATAGGGTGTACCCCGCTTCTCGTCCAATGACAGCTGGGATAGGCTCCAGCCCCCCCACAACCCTTAAGGGATAAGCGGTATAGATAATGGATAGATAGATGGATGGATAGACTGTATGTGTAGATGTGGAGGAAGATCATTTGGAAGTAAATGTTTACTCGCTCTTTCATGTGATATGGCTTCTACTCAGAATACAATGGTTTTCTCTTCTCTACAGTTTTGCATAATGATATACTCTAGATAATAATGCATACTTTTTTTAATACTCCTCTCTTGCTGTAATTTATTAATCCCGAGCCAGTTTTCTGGAACTTTGGATGGTATAAAAGTGAAGTATGAATCATTTTATTGCTTTGTTGAATGCTTTTGTTTTTCCCTGGCTCTGTCATCACTCTTACTTATCAGTGCTGTTGAGCACACTTGAACACTCAGCCCATGAATTTTTAATTCACCCTTGGTGAACCTAAGAGAGAGCATTGACTGAATTACAACCTGTAAAAAAAAAAAAAAAAGAAAAAAAAAAAGTAAAACATCAGAACATTTGCTCTCACGTGCACTGGATTAACCTCGCATTAGGATTCCATGCTCTCGTTAAGTTGAGTAGACAAGGGTTGACTGCAGTGTCATGAGTTTTTTTTTTTTTTAGCAGCTGACACCTCGGCTCAACATTCAGATTTACTTAAGACTGTTAAAATTCACTTGACTTACAAATCTTTCAAAGTATTTGCAAAACATTATCTACAAAAATAATAATCTAATAAATTCCCCTTGCGTCAATACAGTAGTACTGACCAGCAATACATAGCATGTAGCAAAGTGGGATGAACATGATGATTGATGATCATGACTGATGACTGATGACAGATTACCTTATCTCACCCTAACAGCTGTGCAAGTCTTTGTCTTTACATCTTGATGTCCTCAGGACTGACTTTGCAAATTTAAGACCCTTCTTACTTCACCTGAATGATTTATTGTCTCTAGTTGGATAAAATGTGTTCAGCTAGGAACTTTTGATATAATTTCTATATTTGCATATTTATTCTTCTGTGGCATTTCAGCTGCACTAATCCACATTTATATCTTTATAATGGATCAAATTATTATGCATAATGGTAAAGCAGTCACTTGTTGTGATCCACCCAGAGATTTACAACTGACTGCGCTTCCCTTAAACTAAGTGCAGCATCTTTCAGCTCATTGTTTTGGTTTAATGGGCCACAGCTCAACTGTTTACTTGTAATGCTTCCCTTCCCATTGTTGTTTTAAATGTATTTGCTGCGATCATTGTAGAGCAGGCTTTGACGTTACCACAACAGACTCTGTTATTTGTCTTGTGATTGTGATTACTTGTGTGTGTTTGCACTTGATGCATATTGTTGTCTTGTATTGTTGTAATATTGTGGCATAATGTGGGCGTGCTCAGTCAAATCACAGAAGTTGCCTGTTATGATTCATAACTGCGGATACTGTAGGTGTCTTGAAGAACTCTGGCTAAAGATGGTTACATTTTTGGTTGGAAGTCTGCACAAAGATCAGGATGTTCAGAACTAATGTTGTTAGCTGCAAAGCATTTATTTGGCCTTGCTGATTAAGGAAAACAGAACCCCAAAATAAAGAAGCTTTCGCAACTGAAATGACGTCAGAACATGTCCTCGACTACCAGGATGAATCGATTTTCTACAAGCATCAATTTTAAGACACTTTCACATAGTAAAGGGAACATTTGAATGGTGGTAATCAAGTTCTTGTCACATCATTAGACAAATTTAACTGGCCTAAGGGGGCAGATGTCAGTAAATGGCTTGATAGCAAGTCTGAAAACAGCTGTAACAGAAATGAATGGACCTCTGGTGGGATCTTCATCATGTTGCTCACAGCGTGCTTTCACAGCAAATATCCTGTGCATAGATAAATAGTTGAACACTTGCACTGTAAAATGCAAATGAATCCTCTTTTTAGATTCTCCTTTTTTTTCTTCCACAACTTAGTGAATAGGACTTGACCTCTTTGCTATTTTTAGCTGTCGTTCACATGTTGAAAAGGTCCTCGTACATGACGAACAGTGACATCTTAGTGCACGAATCAAGTGTGGATATCCTCTTCAGGCTTAATGTTCTTGCTCACATGTACTCTAACAGGTAATCATTATGCAGGGTCAAACTTGCAGCTCAGGAAACCTCATGACTCTTATAGAGGAGACATGATGGATCTGCATCTATAGTGAGTCCTCTAAAGAGGCCAAGGGTTAATTGGCTGTAAATATGGCATATTAGTGAGATTTCATGACTCTGATACTTACATGTGTCAGATCCAATGATGCATATATGAGTTCATGCCAAACTCCTCTATAACGTTGTTAACCTTTGCAAGCCAAGGCTGAGATGTACTGTAGGATGGAAACTCACAGCTCAGAGCTGATCTGTCTCACACACTTATATTTATACTGAAACTCTGTCATTCAGTGCAGAAAAACCCATTCCCCAAATCCTCTCCTCTGTTTGCTGTGCTGCTTCCTGTTAAAATGCAGCTCAGGCGAGAGAACAGTCTATCTCTCTCCGTCTCTTTCACAGCGGGAAAACTGAATTTGCGGGAATAAAGAATGGCGTTAACACTCCGATGAATCAAAGTTAGTCTCAGAGTGTGTGCACAAAGAGGTAACCAGAGACTTCTGCTGCAAGACTCTGCCTGGAGTATCTCCGTACCTCTCTCCTTGCAGTTTCCATGACAATGATGCACTTTTGAGGGATAAATGAGAGGGAGCTTGAAAATGAACTTTCAGATAGCCTCCACCCTCCCACCCCCCACCTCTAGGCAATGAACTCCTCTTGATTGCTTTTGTCTCTGTGTGAGGAGGAAGAGAAATGTTTAATTTGCAATCATGATGACATACTGTAGCTTCAGAGGAATCTATGCATACAGACGTTTTCAAAATTGGTTTTCATCTGAGTTTTCTTTGTATTTAATCATATAATGCTGTCTCACTTTAGATCCTAAACAACTCCTGTCTGTTCTGCACTTAGATCTTAATCCTGAAGTAAAAAGGAAATGAAACAATTAAAAGCAGCACTAATCAGTATTTTACATCAACAGTGGATCAAATGACAACTGTATGTGTAATGTGAAAGATGTTTCTTGTAGTCAGTGGGGCATCTGAGGGGGGATGCTATACTCCTTGTTCACAAAGTAACCAAAATGCATCTCCCTTGTTAACTCTCCTTCCCCTAGTAGCAGAGAGAGTGCAGGGGCAGAGGGATTATTTGGTTGAATATGTAAATCTCCTCTGTCTGACTCATTGATCCTTTATCTGAAAGAAGTTAGAATCTGTGGCCTGTCCATGGCTCTGAAATGTCAGTAGCCTAACTATCCTGTGTGTTGATAAATCCACAGTACCATAATTTATGGTTAACGTGTCCTGTAACAATGTCTCATGGGAGCCATAAATGGCTGTGTGTGTTGGTAGGTGGTGTGGGAGCAGGGCGGATGCTCCCACTGGGCCATACCCCTGTTAAAAGATAACAAATCACCTACTGCTTGTTGTGACAAACCACAGAAAATGACTCTGCAGTTCCCCTCAGCGCTCATGAGCGCTATAGTGTCTTTAAGCTCACTGTTTTGGTTTTACTGCTCACAAATGGATGGTTTCTCAACATCCTTGTTTCCAGCAGCAGGCAGCAGTTTTCAGCAAAGGAGCACCGAGCTGATGGAGCATTTAGCAGAGAGAAAAACAGAGTTAAAAGTCAAGTGAAAACTGGACTCTGCCAGGCAGCAGGAAATATGCAGAATATTACCATGTATCTCCTGGATGTGTAAATAGACCAAAAATAGTTAACAGTTAAGCTTTACCTGTTCCACAACATTGTCAACAACACAACACTTTTCTTGGTTCTGGTTTCTTGGCAAACGTGACCTCTTGGGAGAGAAAAGTCTGCCCGAGGACTCAGAAAAATGAGATATGGGGAAAATGGGTTCCAGTTTCTCAGGAAAAACCATCTACTAAGACACGGAGAGCAAGAAAATGAAAAAGAATTGGTGAGAGAAAGAGCATGAAAGAATGAGAGAGAGAAAAAAGGAGAGAGCAAGGGAAGCATCTTCACTGTGCCACCAGCTATAATTTCTATACTCTTGGCAAAAGTGTGAAAAGATTGAGAGGACAGCAGGCAAGATGAATACTTTGAACCTGTGTGTGTGTGTGAGAGTGGATGATCAGAGATGGAAAAGAAAAAAAATGTGGGGAAGAAAGAGAGAGAGACACTAGCAGAGTGGCTTTCTTGTAAAAAAAAAAAAAAAAAAAAAGAAAGAAAATACAAAAAGGAAAAGACACACACAGAGTCAGAATATGCGGAAGAAAAATGGAGGCAAAGCCTGTGGGCTAATAGTCACCACATTAGCCGACCATCATCCACCTCAGCTGACCACACAAGTCTCTCCACGGGAGCTGTCATTAAACCCTCCCAACAGGTGTCTGGATGAGCGATTTTAACCAGAGTAAACAGAGCAAGATTAATGGTGCGAAATAGCACACAAGGGCCACAGAGCTGGTGGCGCAACAGTGACCGTGTCGATGAAAAGGTTATTAATGTTTAGGAAGGTGCAGACAATGTCCCCGTCTCTCCGCTGCTCAGCGTTTTTTCTTTCTGTTGTAATATGTTGCACTGTTTGTCTGTGATTGTGTAATAAAATGACATATTAGGAATATATTCAAGAAAACTGGAGCTGAAGGAACACTGTTAATGATTTACAAAACATGATATGGAGACATCTCATTCAAACACGCATTATTCCGTGATTTTTACTCATTTTATTAAAGCAGTAGACCCAAAAAATCTGTTGTTATAGCTAAATTAATCAAAACACTTTATCATTGTTCCCTTCCACAAACCTCCAGATTTCACAGCAGCGTTCCAGCTCAGCCTGATGTGTCCAAATCAATAGCAAATTTAGGACGTTGGTGCTCAGCCTGCAGCTCATTACATGGGCCAGTGTTATTTACTAGCTTTGGGCTGCCTCCACCTCCGTCCCTCCCTACCTCCCTCTCTCCTCCTCCTCCTCCTCCTCCTCTCCTCATGTTCCAGGATAGTATTTCATACAAATACTCCACCACACAGTACAACCTGCTCCCACTCAGTGTCACCAGGAGACAGGCACAAACATGCAGAGCTTCGTCTGTTTCCATAAACTAAGATCTCAGTGTTCCCAGAAGAATACAGCAGGGAATGTGAACTATTTGTATTGTTTTATTTGTCAAATAACCTGCTGGTGCAGATGAGATAGAAATAAAATAAATTGGATGTAGACAAAGAGCTGTGAAATCAGCAACATCATAAGCAAATGCTACACTACAAAATACAATTTTGAAGAGGGTTCCAGAAATGGGAGGAGCAGTCAGACAGCAGTTGTTTAAATCAGCAGGATCAGGAGCCAGAGATACACAGAGCCTGACTGAAAACAATGACTGTCTTTACTAAGACTAAGACAGGCAAACATCTAAATCTACATTATGGCATTGCACGACCATATCTAACACTGAAGCTCCTCTATGCATTTAACTAATTGGTGGAATTGCTCATCAACTTGCTCATGTACCACACTTGTCTAGGTCCTTGTACTTTATTTATGCATTTCCACTTTCTGCTGCTTCACACCTCTACTCACCACATTATACAAGTTAAAAATGGTCCCACATCCCACAGCTACAACAATAATTTGCTGCTTGCACATTGATGTACCAGTATTAATAATCCAATAATATGACATATAATAACACAACACTGACAGAGGCCATTCTGCTGCACATTGGTCCCTGTTAAGTTACAGTAATTACTGGCAGCTACAGTTGTCAGCATGATGCTGTTATTCTACAGTGTATCTACTGTAATCTATGACAACAGTTTATGAATATATTAAATATATTACAACACTGTGCTGTATAGAATACAAGCTTTACAGTATAATATTGTCATCTCCTTGGTTGCCATTGTACTGTTATTTTAGTGTTACTACTGTAATCTCCATAAACCATGTTTTACTGTAAATGTATTGTAGACTGTGATCTATACAAGATAAAATGCAAACCCCTGAAAATTGCTAGAACTGAACAGAAATGGCTCGAATAAGAGATGGCCTTACAACATTAGGCTTTTATTAAAGCCAGTGTCATTCCAAACACACTGGGTAACAGAAAAAAAATTAAGTAATTCAATTTTAGTAAAACACAATGAATAAAAACACCCCTCTTCATTCCGAGCAGGTTCTCAATCTGCATATCCTCGTCCATGTACCCTGAATTCAGTTTATTTTTATACTTTAACCATGATAAGAGATAGCCAAATAACATTACATTTATTAAAACCACTGCAGCCCACACAGTCAGTAGCTAACAAATTTCAAGTAATGAAATTCTTATAAAATCCAGTCAATGAGAACAGTTATTCATGTCAAAAGACTGGTTTCTCCATCTTCTTGGACACAAACGTCCCCTGGCTGGTCTTTGTTCCCCTCTCTGGGTTGACAGTAATGAAGAGTCTAAAAATGTAATAACAGAGGACGCATACAAGATATTCGATGTGGTAAGTGAAAATGATCTGCATTTAAAATGGAACACATTCACCGGATATAAAGATGTTATCTCGTGATAATGACCATTTTTTAGGATGGCAAAAACAACAGTGATGAGAGAATTGTATCCATGGGAGACTCCTCCGTCCACTTTGGTCCTGGCAGGGTCAGATTCAGGTTCACCATTGTTGTCTTCAGTTCCTCCTTTTATTATTCTTCTTCCCTCTGTCTTGAATTAAATTATACGATATTTTCTGCAGGTTGACTGTGTGCTAAATGAGTTTGGTGGGCTTCAGCAACTGAAAGAAAAAATTCTCTATTATACTGTAAGATTGTACAGCAGCTTGCTGTTAATATTTAGTTTCTTCAGAGGCATCAACATTGAATGCAGTGTTTCATTTTGCAGGAGATATGGGGCATTTTTGCATTTTGTGTGAGCAGTTTTTGGATTTGTGTGTAGAGTTTTGAAAAAATGAGACTTAATTTGAGGAAAGGTGTGGAAGCAGTTGTAAAAATGTCAACCAACATCAAATGAATAGGCAACTATGTGAGCATTTGTCATTTGTTTTTATATTATTTGTTGGTTACACGAAACAAACAATTTGGATGAGAGAGGGGTGGGGGTGACAGAGAGAGAGGGGTAGGGGTGGGGGTAAAGGGGGGGGGTAAGGATGAGAGAGGGATGGGGGTGACAGAGATAGAGGGTAAGGGTGTGAGAGGGATGGGGGTGAAAGGGTGAGAGAGGGGTGGGGGTGACAGAGAGAGAGGGGTAGGGGTGGGAGAGGGGTGGGGGTAAAGGGGGGGGGGGTGGGGTAAGGATGAGAGAGGGATGGGGGTGAAAGGGTGAGAGGGGGTGAGAGAGAGAGGGGTAGGAGGTGGGATAGGTTGGTGGTAGGGCTGGAGGTAGGGTAGAATTTTCTTATTCCCGTTTCTTCATTCCAAACAAGGCCCTCAATGCCCTGCCAAAGTTTTTACGGATTGTCTTCATCCGGCTCCTCTTGACTTTGGCAGGTGGACCCTGATCTGCTGACACGCCATCAGTCTCCTCAGCTTGACTTGCTGCACCTTGGCTAACGGTTGCGTCTATTGCTACAGCAGCCTCTGCTCCATCAGTTGAGTCAAGAATTATCTTGACAGAGATGAGGCTGACACAGGATCGAGGAGTGTCTGAGCCTACGTTATTGTCTGATGGAAGTTTGGATGAAGCCTCTCCACCTTTCGACTGTTCCTCAGCCTCGCTGTTGACCGAGTGGTTCACTGGTAAGACCATCATTTTCTCTATGGAGTCCTCCACACTGAACAAAACATGACAATAAATTAATGGATCACTCAGTCAGTAAACATATCTGTCCATCAATCCAATTGTGTATCTATCCAACCCTACTGAAACCAAAACGCAGTCACTTACTATAAGCTGGTGTCAATTTCATGCTCCAAATGGTCCATCTCAACAAAGGGGTGTGTCAGAGCCTTCTCTGGAGTGATCCTCTCCTTTGGGTGTGTATGAAGGAGGCATTTCAGGAGGCTTACAAAAGCTCTTTGATCCTCCAGTTTAGTCTCCTCCATCTCCGGGTAGTGCTGGATGGAAAGCAAAGTAGATGACAGTCCAGTGTAACTGTTTTCTGTCTCTCAGCAGTAGAGCAAATTGGTATTAATTCATTCTTTAGTCATGAAATGGACCACTCACTATTATCAGATCCTCCAGGCGTCTAAAAGGGCTTTGCCATCTTTTGGGCTCAATGCCAGTATCCATCTGGTATTCAACTGGGGTCTACAGGAACAAAATGTGTAGGTCAGATACTTCTTCATCAATGTGTTAAACATTTTCAAGGGGTGTTGTCTAATTGGGATATTAAATAAAAAATATTAACAGCTAAACAAGATTAAAATACCTTCATCCACCATCTTGGATTGTCCCAGTGCTTGTTCTCTGTAAAGAATTTTCGGGTGTAGTACCCAGCACTGAGGAGGTGGTCAGTGGGCTGACCAAGGATGTCTACGATGCCTTTCATCTGCAGAGAGAATATAAAGAATCATATCATCCCACATCCTACATCAAGTACCCTGTTGGGTTTTAACATGTGTCTGAGGTAGAATGTAACAATCTTTGCATTTAAATCTAGATACACTTGTTTACTTACAGACTGGTACTCGCAGTCTGCGAACAGGTGTCTGCCACGGTACAAAAATCCGAGCACACAACCAAGACCCCACATGTCGATGGTCTCGGTGATGGGGAGGCCCAGGATGACTTCTGGTGCCCTGTGTGTTGCGTACAAGAATTACATGAGCTATTGAGTACATTGTCAAAGTCAGCATGCATACTGAAGATCAACACAACCATTCCTGGATCATCTGCAGCATAAACACGCAACTGCAAACATATTAAAAGATGATGCTTTGGAGCTTGAACCTACCTGTAACCCAGAGGCTGAATTGTCATCCCTCGTGTGTTTTCGGAGGTCTTGAAAGACACGCCAAAATCTATCACCTTGACCCTGAAGGGCTCACTCGGGTGATTCACCAGCATGATGTTGTCAGGCTTTAGGTCAGAGTGAACGACACCAATGCCCTTCAGGGCATCAAAGGCCGTTAGCAGCTGCAGAGACAAAGGACACAATGTAGACAGTTGAATATACCATTTATCAGGGTGCAGGCTTAAACAGATGAAGAAGAAATCCACCATCTTGTCATTTCAATATGTAACTTTTTCCTCAGCTGGCTGAGTATATTGCCATTAGTTGTTGATGGACTGATCAAAGCCATATAGTCTTTACCTGGTGCGTTATTGGCCGTATCTCGTTTAGAGACAGTGGTGTCCCCTCTCGTTCCTTGAAGAGCTGGAAAAGGCTCCTGTCTAGCATTTCAAATACTAGACAGGTTTGTCCTTTATGTTCAAACATTTCATAGAATTGAACTATGTTCTTCTTGACCGGGTCCAGGATGCTCACAACATAGAGCATTTTGATCTGCGAAGAAAATAGGAAAAATGGTATGGGTACCATAAGTGATATAGCATGGTATCATCAGTTCATTTAATAAATAAAACATGAGCAAGAAAATGTAAAAAAAAAAAGAAAAAAAAACACTTAATTTTCAAAGTAAATTAAATTATCTACCTCTCTTTCAGCGGTGTCCTCAGTTTTTAGGATCTTGAGGGCCACGTCCTGCGATGTGATTAAATTGACACCCATGGCAACTTTGCCAAAGGAGCCCTCACCTATGAGATCCTGAATGAGGTAGCGACTTGTGCTGCTGCACAGAATGTCGCTCTTAGTCACCTCAGAGTTCTCTTGTTTGTTCTCGTCGTCTGCGATCCAGGACAGAGACACAGTACATGAGGAGAAAAGGAAAACGTGAGGGTTACAACATGGAGTCAGTGGGGATCATTCAGTCAACACAGCATGCACAAATGTAGCTGAAGAGTTCATTATACTCATGCAAATAAACTTTTGGTTATCATTCTGTGACCACATGAAGACTTATAAGTCAGGCAGAGCAAAATACACTGAATAAGGAAAATATATGATCAAATGCTACACTGGTCTTCAGTACTCATATAATTTACTTAAGTAAGAGAAGCAATACCACAGTGTAAAAATACTCAATTACAAATAAAAGTCTTACATTGAAAATGTTTTCTAGTAGGTATGTATTGTCAAAAAAAATACACTCCAAGTATCAAAAGTTAAAGTGTTTTTTCAAGCTCTTTACCTGCAAAGCCACTTGTAGCTTCACTTGACGGCTCTGCACTTGATGGCAGTTTGTCATCAAAAATGTTCTTCCAAAGCTTCCACTTCTTCATATTGATTTCTTCAACTAACTGGTCGGTATAAGTGTTTTTGGCTGAAGGTAAACTAACCAAATGAGCAAATGACTCTTGATACTATCATAAGAAGGCATCAGTTCTATTCCAAAGACAGTGTCATCACAAAGTCTTCTCTATTCTAATGACATTTCTATTCTAAAGACTGTTGGAAGATTCTATTAAACTTTTTTATCTGAGAAATGAGGGATAGTCACTTGATTTACAGACCATTTGTTAATTTGTGATCTCTGCAGTTGACCACTTTCTATCTAATATAATATCTAATATGTATTTTAAGTAGAAGTATTCTTACATACGTGTTTTCATGCCATGTTTAATGATTTTAATCATACACAAACACAGTGCCCATGTCAGTAATACAAGACAATCACATTAGTAAATGGGTGATATTACAATTGGTCCCCCTTAAAAAAAAAAAAGAAAGAAAATTTTTACTGATATATATTTACTTCAAATACAAATGATACATGAGTAGCCATGGAATAAGATCTTGTTTACCATGTGTTATTAACTTGTGGCCACGCAATATTTTTTTCCTTCAACTGTCACCAGAGGGGCTCTAAAGTAGAGATAGACCGATATGTTTTTTTCAGGGCCGATACGGATACCGATTATTAGTAGTCAAGGAGGCCGATAACCGATATTTGGAGCCGATATTCATTTGCAGTAAAAGTGAAAATATTGGCGTCAAAATTTGGAATAATACAAACTCCAACACTTAACTTCATTTAAATGCCTTTAAGCATATGTTTGTTAAACAGCTTTTCAGATTTGCAACATGTTAAAGGTTTTTTTAATCTTAGACAACTTTAACATCTTTGTTTTAAAATTCTAACAAAAAGTGCAGGGAGCTCTCAGGCTCAGCAGCATGTCTTATAAAGTTAAATTAAAACTTAAACAAATAAATAGCTCCCTAAAGTTTTCTACAGTAAATAAAGAAACATATATCTGCTTTCCGGAGCTTCTCCACTCGGCAAAACTTTTTCTCCTCTCCGCCGTGTGTGTGAGCACTGTGCGTTCCTCAGAGGCATCAACATTCACAGTATTCAGCTGTATTTATGGACAAAGGCACTGTACACAATTGTCTGTATTTCTGCAGCAATTTGTTACAGTGCTCCTACTATTACTTTTAATGGAGTATTTCTGACTGTTTCCACTCAGGCTTGGAGCATGAGCTAAATGTCAAGGACAAATGAAAGGTAGTTTCTGCTTTTTCTGATGGATTATCATTTGCCACCATTTTCCTCAAAACATTTGAAGTTGCAACCCAATAATCAAATCCCAAATGACTGATTTGAAACACAAGTCCTCGAATGACCACTGAATTCCACAGACAGAGGGTAGATAATTTTATTATCAAATGTCACTGTTCTGTAAATTAGGGACTTCATGGCTCAAACATCATCCATTAGAGAGCAGAGTGAATTGCTACTTTATGGTCTAGTTGATCTAGTTTTGATATTGTGTGTAATCAAAGTTACATGATAAATAAAATAAGTCTTTAGAGGCGTTTGTTTTAGCCCAGCAGCTCTGTATCCTGAGCAGCTCGACCTGCTGTGTACTGAACATCCAAACATTGTTGGAAGAGGAGGCTGTGATTTCTCCTCCTCTGTGTTTACCCACAGCTGCTTAACCGGTGAACATCGGCCCACAGAGTGGGCTGCCGCAGGGTGGATTATTCTGCCTCTGCCAAATGAGGCAGAACGGGGCTAATTCTATTTGAGTTTCACCACTTGAGTCAACTTTACAGTCCCTGAAATGAGGGAAGGGTAAAGAGGAGAAGAGGGGGGTGTTGAGAAGGTGATGGCGGGAAGGAAACACCAGTGTCCCCTCTTGACGACACAAAACCAAAGTGATAATGAATAACATTTTCCTGTTGCTGCACTGCCTGAGTTTAACTAGGCAAGGTGTAAATTACTTACTGATAATATTTATTATGGACTTCTAGTCATTATCATGATGGAATCAGCATGCTGATGTATGGCGTATACTTTCAAATATTTTGTAGTTTTATTTGATTTTGTTTTTGGTGATTCTGATTTAGTGATTTAGTGTAAAGAAACAGTGTAAAGAAAACTTAAACCTTTAACCTGTCACCTGCTGTATTTGGTTTTTCATAGATGGGAAATATAGAGGGGCTGCTGTCACACAACACAAGTCTCATAATTCTTACAGTCCCTACTGGACATCCTGGTATGATTATTAATGTTAAATGCTTTCAATGGACCCAGAGACTCTATTGGACAACATGTACTCTGTCATAAGTTCTGCACAAAACAGTACTCTCTCACATTTTGGCAGAAGAGGAGCTGTATCTTCAAATTTTTGTCAAAACTGACAGTTAATCTTTTTTACATTTATTAATGTACTCAGTGTTTGTCATGGCACCTTAATGCACTGATTAATGGTTAATGATTTCCTTAATGCGTTATAGATCAGTCAAAAGGAATTAATGATAACAACTTTTGCATTGCCAGGTTATGAACAAATATTTTTGCTTTTCTTTCGAGCTCTTTAATTCATTAGGAAGACTCCTCCAGTCAACTGTCTGGCTACCTACCTTCTGGAAAAGGGCTGCAAGACATCTGGACCAAAACACTTTTTATAAATAACAACAAGTTTTCTACAACCTGGCACCCCAAACGTTCCTCTAATGGCTCATAACTTATCTATAAAACATCTGTAAATCAATTATTAACCACAAATAAAGCCATAATTAATTGTTCTATTAATACAGTTTAAGTTGTATCATTATAATTAAATTGTTCTATAGTTCCTGTGGCATTCTCCAGATGCCACTGTCAAAACTTCAGTGGTCAAAAAGTGGTCATTGACATCTAATCCTTGTCTGCCAAACAGTATTGTACTTAAAAATGATAGTTCTGTAAAATCACATCTAGAAAACAAACAATGAAGGACACTGTGTATTTGGTCATTGTGTACATTGCACACTCAAATCTGGGATGTCATAGTGTCCTTGGACATATCAACAGGACAAGTTTTTTAAAGAGTATTCCATCCTTGCAGCTGCAGTATCTCATGGTGATTGCACAAAAATAAAGGCCCTGAGCCAATCACTGTGATGTCCCCATTCTTAAGCAAGAGCAAAGCCTCTGTGAGTTGACTTTCATTCGACTCGCCGTTTTGAAAATGGTCTCTGCTTGCAACAGCAGTAGACTCACCACATATTAGAAAGAAAGCTTTGACAAAAATAAAAGTAATGAAAAAATTAAAGTGATCATAGGAAAGTTTCAAGTTTCAGTGCACACGAAAATAAAGATTAAACCGGCTGCCTGGAAGGAAAATCAATCCACAATCTTACAATCTACTCTGGAAAATGACCAGCAGTAATGTAAAGTGTGCAATTTGTAATTAAATTGACCAAAACAGACAAAACCACTGCAATGAATAAGAGAAAAAGAAAAGTGGCCAAATTTGCACAGTGAATATAGATATTATGAAAACAGAGTAATCAGAGGGAGCATTTGCATGACAATGTAGTCTGCTGCACAGAATATAAAACATTTTTAGAGAATTTGTTTTGAAAAGGGACAATTTATTCCCAATGAGGTTTATTACACAAAGTATTATTCTCATTATTAGTGGAATAAAAGGCTCATTGTAATTGCTGCTTCCAACACAATGGGCAATTAGAAAAGGTCAAAGCCACAGTGGCCAAATAATGGATCAATACATGTGACAAACATTTTGTGTCACTGGATGCACCAGTTTCTGTTTGCTGTTAAAATCAGATCCATCTTCCACAGTTTGATATATAGATATATGTAGAAAATTGTATTTGCTGTTGTCCTCCCACAATGCTGACCGTCCCAGCCTCAGTTGTTTGACCTCAGCATTTACGTTTGGAAACTGAACAGGACGGGGCAGCAAGGAAAATAGTTTTTCTGTAAAAGGAAGTGGTTTACCACATGAATAGTAATCATGTTGCTGTCGGTTGCCTGGCTACCGTCACTTGAAATCAGGGGTTGTAGAGGGACAGGAGAGGGATTTTTGATCCTCTGGGGGTCTGTGTGTTCCGCTGCCTAGCTCAGTGCTTTGGATAATAACAGCTGCGTTTAGACTGAGATTAAAAAAAAAAAAAAAAAGATAAAATCAGCCCAAATAACCCCTTGTTTGATATTTATTTGGCTGGTATGTATGCATAAAGAAAAACTGTGCTCCAATTTCCAGCTAGGGAGCGCTGAGAGGAACCCACACATCAATGACAGATTTTGCGCTCCTTTGAAAAATCAAACACGCCCAAGCAAAGTTTCAACCAAGCGGGGAGGGGGGGAGGGAATGTTCATGATAGATTCATACGCAGGTTGATGTGGCAGCCCGAGGCCTCGGCGATCTTCCAACGAATGTCATCATTTAACTATTGAGCACTATCTACATTCCTCACCCTTCAAAGAACCAATATGTCGGCTTTTATTGACTGCAGACGCAGTTCAGTAACAGCCACCAAGGCAGAGAAAACACTACCACACACTTAAGAGAACAATTGTTCCTGCTGGGTACAACCAGCATCCTGATTGAAAGAGATGATGATGAAAGAGCATTCATTAAGCTTTAACAATGCATCAAACTTCCATATCATCTCAGTGAGGCATTTAGATTCTCTCAAAAATGGTCCACCAACTGTAAAGGGTAAAAAAAAAAAAAACCCTTTTTAAAAAAATCTAAATGTCAGGACAAGAGGCATAAAGCCAGAGTGAAAGGGCTGATTAAACTAGTTTTGATTCACCACCATTCAAATGAATGAAATAGTCTAAAATGGTTCATTCATCAACACCAATCAAACCTTTCTGCAGGCTTTAGGCCTTTGTTTTCCGACCTTGAAGACATTGCCAGCACAACAAACTCCTGACGTCTGGGCTGCAAAGAAAGCCTGTCACTTACACAAACATTTTAAGAGACTCAGTCTGAACATCTATTGATCAGAAAGTCTCCTGTCACAACATGACACTGACCATCAATCATTGTCACGTAGTTGGGACTCAGGACTATGGATGGGTGTCCAGACTTAGAAAATTAGAATTGTGTTAAAACAAAAGAGGCTGTTTTAGTGCTACAGGTGCAGGAGCAACAATAAAACCTGATCCAGGAAGTCCAGTTTGAACGATCCATGAGATTTAAATCTTATAGACGTCACGGCATTTCAGAAATGTGTGGTTGCATGTGTTTGATTGGTCAGTAGCATACATTCATGGATGATGATGAAAAAACCCAGTGTCTTTTTGGCGAAGGCCCCTGTGTCGGGACTTCAACAGTGCCAACTCAGGCATCTTGAGATGAATTTGGGGGCCAGCGTTATTTCATGTCTGTACGACGTGTTGTCTGGCCACTTCTCAAATCAAACCTGTTAATATCTATTCTGAATGGTGTCATTTAAGGTGAGGAAAAATGTTTCCCTTCGTCTTAATAACATCTTACATCTTCTCACTTAGCTCTTATATATTTTGTTTTGCTTTTTGTAATTAAAGAAATGTGTACTCACAACACAAGACAACACACACATTTGACATCATATACTCTACAGTTCATAATCTTTGACAAATTTAGATGTGGGCAGTTACAAAACCTTGCTTTTCTTTCCAGGCTTGAAAAGCTCGTTGAAAAAAAGTGTTCTTCCTGTGCTTTGTGTTGTTTTCTTAACATGAGAGAAGAATATTTCAGTTTCAAGAGTAAGAATGCTTTTCATAAAGGAGAGAGGTGCTGTTATCGTCATCATCATCATCACCATCACCACCGCACTTGTGCTTGACTGATCTTTAGCAGCACTTTTGAAATGCAGAGTTATCTGTAGAAAACGGAAAACAGACGGTGCCTTTGGGAGTTTAGCAGTTTGCTTCTTTTTTTCCTTTCCTTCTTTATTTCTTCTTTCTCTGTCTTATTTGAATAAATGCGTTTCATTTTAGTCATGGAACCAGTTATGAGAGGATCTTCTGCCACATTGCTCGTCATTGAATTGTCACTAGCAGAGTGAGAATCATCCGTTAATACCTGCCAGTTACGCACATCAAATTAGCACACAGAGGGCCAATATCTTTATTCATCTAATTTACATTTTAGGGCACCCTGGGGGGCATTGACCAGTGGAGGCCTGAAACATTTGCTTAATAGGAAAATTCATCTCTGGTTGGAAAGGCAGATAATCTTGACGGAGAAATCACCACAGTCCATCATGCCAAAAAAATAAAATAAAAAAAATGCTGAAAAGTGCAGTTGGAAGATGATCAGTTTTACTGTTTGTTACTGTGGCAGGTAGCCAGTCTATGGTAAATAAACCTACTTAGAAACTTCTTTGGCAGTGCTGAACTTGTGTTAGTCACAGTGACTGACGGGTGAACAGTTAATACCACGTTCTGTGCCTATTTTTTTTTTCCATGACAGTGACAGATGTCAATCAAACTGTATGTGCACACACATTTCTGTTTGTGCTTTCCTACTCCTAACCAAGCAAGATTTATGTAGCCAGATTTAATCGAGGCTTTAATTGAATGTTTGCAGTGGAATTTAAGAGTAAGACTGGTGATGTTTTTCTTATCCTCAGCAAATAGTATGAAAAGACCAAAACCAACAATTAACCAATGTAGTAAAAAGGATGGCTTGTGCAGCCAAAGCCTGGACAAACTAATTTCTCTGTGCCACAGAGCTCCATATCTGTACAGAACTATTAGAAAGACACCACTGAGCCACACCATTGCACTGGTTCACATATTTCCTTTATTAAAATTAACAGTAAATCCCACATACAGCATCCTAGTGCACCGACTCCATGTTCCACCCCGGCTGATTCATTTAATCCATGACTTCTTATCCAACAGACAGCAGACCATTCGGACCGGCAGTACCACAACAGCTCCACTTATTTCCAACATTGGAGCCCCCCAGGGATGTGTGTTAAGTCCTTTCCTGTATACACTTTATACAAATGACTGCACCAGCCCATCACCCACTACAGTGTACATCAAATATGCAGATGACACCGCCATACTGGGATTTCTTAAGGACAGCACCTCCCTTGCACATTATCAGAACTCAATAGAACACTTCACCAAGTGGTGTCAACATAACCATCTTCAACTCAACCTCAAGAAAACCCAAGAAATGACTGTTGGTATCACAACACCTCATCCCATCATCATTGACAATACCACAATTGATATGGTTGAACATTTCAAATATTTGGGAGTCACACTTGACAATAAACTCAGTTTTGACTCACACACAATGGACATTCATAAAAGATGCAACCAAAGACTCTCAGACTCTCTGGTCTTCCCACTCCCAACCTCTCACAGTTAAACACTAAGGCCATTACACGCATCGCTCAGGCAATAACACAGGACCACACTCACCCACTGCACCATTGCTTCTCCCTGTTACCCTCTGGTCGACGATACAGGTCCATCAGATACAACAGAGTACGTTTTAAAAACAGTCTAATCCCCACAGCCATTAATACTCTGAACAATATGTGATAACGGTCTGAAATTGATATCTGTACTTTGTCACAAATGACTGTAGTGTGTTATATGTGTGGGTGTGTGCTATGGTGTCTCCCTGCCTGTACAGCTGTGAAAATGAATTTCCCCATGGGACAATAAAGTAACTAACTAACTAAATACTCACTAGCCAACCCTCCTGTTAGGCAAGAATGTCAACATTGGATAATTCTGCTATATCTGTGCATGGCAGCTATGGAATAATTAAGATGATAAAACTCATATAATTTTTTAGTCTCCTTACATCCAACCATCACCCCAACTTCCAATCCCTTACTTTTCACCTTAAATGTTGGTGTTGGGCGTAGTCACCAGGGCTACGGGGCTACACTAGTGTGCACACTGAGCAGTGGGTGAAAACAGCCCCCAGAAATGTACTGTTTTCTCCTGTTTGAGTGACATTGACTAAAAACCACAGTGCCCAGCTGTTTTAGGAAATTACTGAGCCTTTTAGTGAAACTATATATTTGAGATTTACATCTTGAGTAGGAAGAAATGAGCAGACAGGGGGAGAGAAGCTGAAAAGCATTGAGAGACAGACTAATGCACTGTTGGTTTTTAATTAAAGAGCAGAAAAATGCCAGACTTTAACTTTTACACAAACACAGCATCTGCACCCTTCAAATGTTTGTTGTTGCTATGTAAGTTGTTTGTGTGTATCTGAACTGAGTGAGGGGGAAAAAAAGACAAAAAATCATCACAGTATGCAAAGTCCAGGTACTGGCTCATTGTCACTGGGAGTCTGTCAGTAAACTTGCGACCTTGGCAGATAGTCAGCTTTTGTTAGGTAACATTTTTTCTACCTTGAAACCATTTTGGCAGTGATGAGATAAAACTGGCTGGAGAGCGTCAGAATCAACTACTCACTGTATCTGAGTGGTGAAAAGTTTTTTTGTTTTTTTTTGCCGTGAAAACTAATTTCAAGGCAGCTGTTATCCCTCCCTCTTCTTCTGATTACAGTTTTAATTTTCATTTTATTTAGCTTTATTCAACCTGCAGTGTAACCACTCATCTTTTTAGAGGTTGAAATTGTTAGATTTTTTTCTCCCTTTAGTGATCTCTCACTACAAGGGCAGCCTGCCTCCGTCGTGTCGCTTGACACACCTTGACAGCTAACAATTCAAAGGGCTGTGTTGGCCCTGAGAAGAAAGCACTCCCAATAGACCTCATTGTAATCATTCATCAACTACGCATGTCTCTTCCTTACATCTGTCAACAAACGCACATCCGCTGACAGAATCGGTGATCACACCCTTTCTCCTTTCTCTGAGCAGGAACTCAGCACCATCTGTGGCTGGATTATGAGTGCAGGTGGGTGATTTCCCTGTAAATGTTAGTCAGTTGGCTGCAGACCTTCAGAGCTCTGCCAGGTCTCAGTGTAGCGGCTTTGGCTGTATTTTGGAGATATAACCTGTATGTGTATGTCGCTTTGCTGCAAAACTGGACACCATCTGCAGAGCATCATACTGTCCCTGTGCCAGTGCCAGTGTATGATTATTTGATGAGGATTTGCTTGGGCTTGAGAATGGCAGTTAAATTCCTAAAGGACGTGTGAACAGCATTTGTATTCTTAGGGTGAGGTCAGCTTGTATTGTGTTCGTAAGAATTAAGTGACAAATTCTATTCAGGCTCCTGCATAAATTCTGTGGAGAAATTTTCAGGGTGCATCAACCCCTCCCTCTTCTCATCAAGTCATTATGATCACACCTGGTGAGAGTACACACACAGTCTTGTTGCTCAGAGCTTTTCAGTTTAATTTCAAGAAGCAGCACTGGCATGATTAAACCTCTTTTACTGTGTGCTCACATGAGAAAGCAAAGTGAATTTTGGAGGTGGAGTGACTGCATACAACATCAGTGATAACACGCAATTAGAAGTGAATTTGCATGTGGCAGTACAAAGTGATTCTAAGACTGCGGGACACACCACATAACCATAATCTCCACTGTTCAGTTCCAGCTAATAACCTGTGCTGCATGTCATACTCTTCCCTCTTGTTTTCTGTGTACCTCTGTGCTGTCCTATCCAATATTTTGTTTGAGTTGAAAATGCATGAATCCCTGCAGTCTTCTCTTTGTTTTCTTTCTGACCCTTCATGCTGAACCTTCCCTCTATGTTAGATAAGTAGACATGTAGGCATGAGTATACAGTTAGGCCCAAAAATATTTGGACAGTGACACAATCTTCATGATTTGGGCCTGCATGCCACCATTGGATTTGAAATGAAACAACTACAACGGAATTGAAGTGCAGACTTGAAGGTTTAATTCAAGGGCTGAACAAAATATATGATTAAAATGTAGGGAATTGTAGGTATTTTATACAAATGATCCTCATCAGGGCTCAAAAGTACTGGACAAATAAACATAACCTAAGTAAAATGTTACTTTCATTTTGTTGAGAATCCTTTGTAGGCAATGACTGCCTGGTTGGAAAACCCATGGACATCACCAAACGCTGGGTTTCCTCCTTTGTGATGCTTTTGCCAGGCCTTTTACTGCAGCTGTCTTCAGTTGTTGCTTATTTGAGGTCTTCTGCCTTAAGTTTTGTCTTGAGCAAGAAATGCATGCTCGATTGGGTTGAGATCTGGTGACTGGACTCGGCCATTGCAGAATATTCCACTTCTTTGCTTTATTTGTCACATCATCAATAAACACAAGTGACCCAGTGCCATTGAAGCCATGCATGCCCATGCCACTACACTGCCTCCACCATGTTTTACAGAAGATGGTGCTTTGGATCATGAGCTGTTCCAATTCTTCTCCAAACTTTTCTTCTTCCTACCTTTTCATTCTGGTACAGGTTGATCTTAGTCTCATCTGTCCAAAGAATGCTGTTCCAGAACTGGCTGGCTTCTTCAGGTGTTTTTGGCAAAGTCAATTGGCCTTTTCTATTTTTGAGGCTGATTAATGGTTTGCACTCGTGGTGAACTTTGTATTTACTCTCATGAAGCCTTCTCATGGTAGACTTAGATACTGATACACCTACTTCCGAATCAACTCCAGACCTTTTAACTGCTTAATTGATGACAGGTTAATGAGGGAAGAGCCCCATGCAGCCTTGTTTTTTTTTTTTTTTTTTTTTTTTTTTTTTTGCAGCCTTCGAGTCAATTGTCCAATTACTTTGGTCCCTTGAAAAGAGTACAAGGTTATGTATTAAAGAGTTGTAATTCCTAAACTCTCAAATTACAGCTGAGAGTCTGCACTTTAAGCCCATATTGATTATATAATTGTATCCTTGAATATGTTGTGAACAGCTAAAATAATGAAAATTTGTGTCACTGTCCAAATATTTTGGGCCTAACTGTATATGTACCTATATATTAAAAATAAATTAAATATGTACTATCCTCAAAAATGGAAACACCATTTTCAAATCATTTCATTTTCATTGCTTTATATCAGCAATTCTATTGAAAGAGAGGGTCCTGGATGACAGGGATTCAGTTTCAAGATAACTAGATGGTGGTTGTAATTTTGGCTGTACTGTTACATAAACATATACAGGAATGTAATAAACACGTTTATTTTTTCAATTGTGACCTCTCAAGTAGCTGCTAGTGAAACCAAATTTTCCACATCCCGCCTACGTTATGTATCAGCTGTGCATAGCTGTGGGAAATTATTCAACACTTAAGTAGTGTGCCGAAGTGCAACTCTTTATACATTGTACATGTTAGAGGCAATACTGTGGTTTTTTTTTCTTTGCTTTTGATTACTGTTTTCATAAACATATACTCTTATAAAAATATGATGTATTGTTCTAAAAACCACCTACATTATGTAAAGGAGTCTAAATTCCATTTCCATCGGTTATCATATTAAAATGTATCTTTTTAAAATCCAATAATATAATTTGTATTGTGTTTAATAATACAGTGCCTTAAAGGCCACATTCTAAAAACACTGAGTGCTTTTACTTAATTTACTGCATTCATTGATACATTTTGTTGACTCGGCAAAGCTGCAGGATTTTATCTAATTTGTACGGCAGTGTTTTTCATTGCTACAGTAGTACCTTATACTAAAGTAAAGGATTTGAGTATCTCCCACCCCCGCCATAAAGTTTGCAGGTACACATATGTTCCTAGATTTATTGACATTTTTATGTGTTTTGTTTTCATAGAATAGGATATAGAAATACTGTCATTATGCCATTATGATATTATTACTATTCACCTTTTGACCACATAACAACTATAAACTTCATACAGATGACATGGCCCATGTAATGACTTTGCAGCAATCCCACCATGATTAATATGACTCATGCATGAATCATGCAAACCAATGCACATAGAAATGAATGCTCATTCTGGATCCTTCACAAACACTTAGGGAAGCGACATGAGGCGACCTTTTGGCAAATATTTATTAGAAGAAGGCAGTGGAACGAGGTCATTTGGTGTAAACCAGTTGATAGGCTCTGGTTCAACCTCACCTCCTTTCTGCTCAGCACATAATGGATGTACACAAAAATACGTAGAACATCTGAGCAGCACTCTGCTGAGAGCAGAAGTAACGCAGGTAATGGAGGCCACCCATTCTTAACCTCAGCTCCCCATTACACATCCACTCAGTGGGTTATTTCAGCAGCTGCCTGGACAGGGACAAACACATATGCGCAAAAACAGAACTTAAAACGGATATGTAAGGACTAACGAGTGGATGATGGTAGGTTGTTGATGGGCTGGGTCCATTATATCTTCCATCATCTGTTGTCGGGTGTTTGTATAACTGTCTTGGAAATGGAGGGTGTTTTTATTTTGGACCGGGGCCTTTACTGTAGGTCGAGGTGCTGTCAGGCCTGCTGAAATGAAACTCTGTTTGCTTCTTTTTCTTTGTTTTTTTTTTTTGTTTTTTGTTTTTTTTACCCGTTTCATCTTTATAAATAGAGATCATGTTGAGTCTTAAATGGCCAAAAAAAAAAAAAAAAAAAAAAAAAAAGAAATTCAGAAATTTCAGGCGATTATTTTTATGGTGTTTTGGAATATCATGTTACATGATTTAAAGGGCCATACAAATATATTTGTTGTTGTATTTAATGTATATTTACACGTAAGAAAAACTTTTACACCACAGTTGTAACTTTATTTTAGTTCACCCACTTTGAGTTTGGATCTTTCATGACATTTAAACAAGCTTCTCAGTCGCAGCCAGAACTGATGCAGTGACAGTTTTACATTATTGAAATGTCAAAATTAAAACTAACACTATATTTCATAGCCAACTTTTCGTCAGCTGACTGGGGTGCATAAATGGCGTGAAAAATGTCAAACACAGCTACTGTACCACAAGGATGTAGCTAATCCCTCATAGTATTAAAACAGAATCCTCCCACATGAACAAACAAGAAGAATCATGCTCAAATACACTCAGTGCAAATATAAACAGAAACCCTGTGCCCCAGACACACAGACACAATCACATGCAAACTGAAGCCCAACTGAAGGCTGTAATTTATCACGCTCACTGACATAATGAGTAATGGGATCTGGATGACGGATGTTGAGCCGGATCTCTTGCCACCACTGTGTGATACCACTGTCCGCTGAGTAAAGGTGCATAAATCAACAGAAACTGCACACCGTGTGAACCAGCGGCCACAATGGTGAGCCACAGGGCATAGCATCTAGGATCACAAACATCTGAACAATGCATTTATTTGTCTGACAGGAGTGTCTCAGGGACAGTCAACAGTGAGCGTCACATTAGGGCAGAACACTATAGGCAAAAACATTGCTATTTCATGCACTGGTCAATTTTTAGATTTTTTGAATCCATATACATCTCTCATTTCAGACTAGTGGGAAGAAAATGTTTATTTGTTTATTTTAGGTGTTTATTTTACTACATTTTGTCTATTTGCATCTGGAAATTTTAGTTACAATATACATCTTTAAAGGCGATTTTCTCAAACTGATTTATATGCTGAACGTTAAGCTCCAGCCCCCCTGCGACCATTATGGGTAAGTGATATAGATAATGGATGGATGGATGGATATCCTGAAGATTTGTTCATATATCATTCATAGCTTGATTTATATCATTAACATTTTATTCCTAAAAACATGGCAAAAATAGTTTTTTAATGGCTGTTGACAGTATTTCCTGATTAAGAGAGTGATAAAAAGAGATATCCCAAATCCCCTCTGTAAACAGCTTTGTTTCTAATATAAAAGCAAAATGAAATTGTGAACCTGGCTTCATCCAGCATTTGGATTTCTGTTCTGGAAATGTATGCAAATATTACACATTTATAACTAGATAATGCCTCATTTGCATATTCAAACATAAAAATTCCAGAAAATTTAATACAAAAAAAAAAAAAAAAACTCAAACACTGAGCTGAGTCTCTCCTGTCCTTGTTATTGTAGGCAGTGCCTCTGGAGCCTGTTGATTGGAAGCAATGAAACAGGAGGAGAAACAATATGAGAAAAGTGACTAATGGCTTTTTTTCCCCTCAAATTTTTTTAAGTAACCTGCACTTTGCAAATTTCAATTTCTCATTACCATTTTAAACGTTATTACCTTCCTGATGGCTCAACCTGCCCAGAATGTTGCTATAACCTTTCTAATGGCTTATCATGAGTGAATTTAGTTCAAATGACTCTGAGTATGTTGTTGCGGCTGAATGACCTTTTAAAATGGGAGCTAGAAGGAAAAATAGACTCTGCAATAATGTGCTCGATGTTTAAATACCAGTGTGGGCTTTCAGCAAGTGAAAAATCTGTTAAATTCCTAATGTTTAGGTTGCTAGAGATGAAAGGCTCTGAAGCATTACACTGCATGTGGGGCTATGTATTAGTGTCAGCAGTGTAGTGGGTGTTTTTCATTTCCATGGCTATTATGCCCTTACACTTGCACATACACACAGTGAAACACAAGTAATTAGAGAATTAGAGTGGACCTCTCCTGACCTGCAGTGAGCTTCAGTAATTACACATTTGCTTCTCTTTCTGTACCTATAGCTCATGGTGACACTGTCTGCTCAGTCTGTACCACACATATCAATTAGACTATTCATTTTCGGGCCTTGTTTGTGCCTACTGATGATGCTGACATGTCTGTCTGTTAAAGAGCACAGGTCAGGGCCAAGGACCTGCGAAGTCATGTAAAATCAGGCTGTAAAAGAGGATTAGCCTCAAAGATTGGACGTGACCTGCCCCCTCACTGTGAATCTCAAATGCTTGTGTGAAATTCTTTATGTGGGGGAAGTGTCAATGAAGGGTTTTATTATTAACTGTCAGTGTTTAAATCAAGCGTTTTATTTCAACAGCTACTAAGTTGCTGTCTGTATTGTCCCCAGAGGACCCTGATGCCTTTGGTGATTCTGACTTTTCCTTAAGCCGAACCGTGAGGACCACACTTGTGGTTTTGAGTGACATGTCTTGAAAACTATTGAATGGATTGCCATGAAAATTGGTAGAGACATTCATGTCCCCTCACTTCATGGTTAGTGCTAGTTACCAAATGTCAGCATGCTAACATGCTAAACGTATTTGGTAAACATTACACCTGTTCAAAATCAGCATGTTAGCATCACGGTTAGTATACTAACATTAGCATTTAGCTCAAAACACTTCTGTGCTCGTGTCAAGCCTCAGAGCTGCCTGGGTGGCTGTATATTCTTATCCGTGTTTAAACTAGTGTTAACTTTGTGACCAAAAATTGTGACAAAATATAGCTAGTCCTCAATAACCTTTTTTCCATGGTAATGACATTCATTGTTAAACAATAACGTGACTAAATCTCCATGCAATGAAAAAAGAGGTGACTAAAATGTAGTTTAAAAATAAAAAGTCTCTGTATTTTCATAATGTTTTTAGCACGCAAATTTATGCTACTTTATCAATATTGCAATGTACTTGTGTCTATATGCAGAGTTGGCTTAGCTTCTAGAGACCAAATTCCTACTCAGCTAGTCCACATTGGAAGACAGACCTCAAAACAGGCATGTAATTAGATTAACACCCTCTGTCAACCTGTTTTGCCTGTGGCTGAATTTAATCGTATGCCTTGGGAAAAGCTGTTTTTAATCCTGTTAAAGTTTTTGCTAAAAGTCACCTTCTGTGAGAAGGTTACAGGCTCAGATTGGGTACCTATGTGGGGAGATTTTCTTGGATAAATGTAGAAAGGAGCAATATGTTTTCTCTAGGGGGCTGTCTGGACATTTTGTACCAGTGTCAGCCGGTAAGAGCAAAGCTAATTACCTATGACATACATCAAGAAAAAAAAAGAAAGAAAGAAAAAAAAAACCTAATGGCATGGTTTCCTCTATTTGTGCCCTCCAATCTTCACCGATGGCTTTTACACCTCATTTCCACATCCAGTCACCACTGATTTGTATGATACATCATGTGCCCATCCCACCAGCTCTTTATGTAAGTGTTCATGTGACGTTAATATGAATAAGGATGTCCTTTTTCTTTTGTTTTTTTCTTTGTTCTTTTTCACAGATGGCAGATACTGTGTATGTCAGGTTGGTGTGTGTGTGTGTGTGTGTGTGTGTGTGTGTGCACGCCTGGGATTCTGCATGTGTATGTACATAAACATATTCATGGCCATATGCTGTGCCAATATGTTTTTAGCCTGTTTAAACAAACGTGTGTCACAAAACAAGCCACTCTGGGAAGTCATAAAGTGTGTTATTGCCCATTAACTTCAGCTTTTTTTCCTCTTGTTTAATAACAATGTAAACTTCACAGTAGCATAACAGTTCATGAGAAACATCACAGAGAAGTGGCCTTCCCTGCTCAGCCTTCCACTTCATTTCATAAACTCAAAAAGCAACCACTGACAACAGTAGCCCTGCAGCCACTCGTGGCCCGCAAATCATAAATTTGTAAAAATAATAATAATAATTTTTTAAAGTAATTTTACTAATTTACCCATACTGTTTTTGTGTTTGTGCATTCCATAAGTCCAAAATAAATTGTTCAGATACAGATATTGAATTTTACTGAGTGAATGTTTTTTTTTGTTGTTTGTTTGTTTTTTTTTTTTTATTGCAGTAAATCTCTCTGCATGTTTCCTCATTGTAAGGTTAAGAACTTATTTTGTTTGATCAAAACAGGATTGCTTCCCAACCTGAGGGCTGCAACATAAATCTAAGTGTCACAAGATGATTAACTGCATAGGAAAACAGAAGAAAAAAAAAATTAAAGAAAAAAAAAAACAATTTTGTCTGCACCAATTTTTTTCAGACTTCTAATCTTTGTTTTTTGTGAATTCATCAATAATTATACCCCTAAAACTTCAGACAGTATGCAACCAGTGACAAGGCATTACAAGTTTGTTTATAGAGGTTAGATTAGAAGATTGCTGTATCATATATCACCTCTCATGTCATATGGGTACAGCTAGCAGCTAGTAACATTAGCTTAGCATAAAGAAACACAGGGATCATCTGTGATGGCTGGCTTTTCACCCAGCCTACTACTCAAAATATATTTATGTAAGCATATAAACAGTAAAATCTGCTCCGCGAATAAGGACAGTTTATTATCCTTTTCTTCCTTACAGACAAATATACTGTGAGGAACGGAGAACATGAATGACAAAGAAAGAAAAAGAATGAGGGGAGGGGGTTGAGGACCATGGCGGGGAGGACTAGCCTCTCTCATCAGTGTAAAGAGGATAATTGGTGGCTGACCCTCAGATGTCCATCATTCTCTGCTGAATAGCGGGGTGACAGTGACTAACACTGTTCCTTTGCACTGGGAGCAGCTGCGTCACGTGCATGCACTAGCTCCAGTGTACACTGCGGTTCACACTCCAAACTCAAACACACGCCCACACACACACACACACATATACACAAATTCTCATACACACACATCAAAACCTGTAACCTTGCATACAGAGTCTTATTTGTATGTGTAGTACCCACTCACTGGAGTCATCACTCACTAATGCGTGTAATTAGGGCTCTTTGATCAGGCTGAATGAGTACTCAATAAGTACACTGAGTAGTAATAAAAGAGGTTCTGGAACCATTTGTTGTGTGTATGGTGGGTGAATGAGTGGGTTCATGCATACATTTACCAATGTGTTTTTTGTTTCTTGTTACATGCTGCTCAGAGCATAAAGTTAACTGTCAGAACAAGTAAAATAAAGGGTTTCTTTTGAATCAAGTGACTGGTAAATGTGACAGTTTCATAATAACTGAGGGATTTTCCAATTGATATTGTGTGTTTGTAGTTGAAAGATTCAAATATACAGTGCTGCAATTAGCTGCTTAAAATTAAAATCAACATGAGACACATTTAATTTCAAAATAAAAGACACCAACGACAGCTATCACAATGCAACATGCCTTATCCTCCTGTATGACTGGTCAAACATGAAAATGACATTACTTCAGGGGAAAATTTCTGTGTGTACTCTTTGGGTGTTGGCATCAAACCACAAAAGCTTATCTGTGCGCTCACCATTTCACACCAGTGTTTGAGAATCATCCATCATGAGCTATAGCCAAATGATTACAGGTTTCTGTAATGGCATGACCAAATATTCTCAAATGGAAAAACTTCAAACACTATCAATTTACCTACATAAACCCAAAGTTAAACCTAACTGCCTCGGCTGGCTTCTCTCAGTTGAGACTTTTTCCCTGTCACACTGAGACAGACAGAGTAGCCAGTTGTAATAGAAGAAAAAGTAATGGCTGCCCAATCAGTCATTAAAATTATCCAGATGACAGCTTGCATTCATTTGCATATGGACATTTCTGATGAAGCTTCAGTTGTGGATGAGAAACCCTGTAATCACTGGAACTGCTTGGATTTACAATCACACTGCACTGAGCACAGTGGCATAAGTCATCCTGATTTGCACCAAATGCTTTGGGAGTCGACTCATTAATTCTCCAAGATTTAAAGCAAAAACTCTAAAAATGCGACATCTGGTATGTGGTGAATGTCAACACTCTTTTGAAGCACCAACACTCTCTACTGTGCATACTATATACAGTATGTATGCATTGCATTCTGTATATAGAATTAAGGACTGTTTATACAGAGTGGTCATATGACAATGACGGTTACTCTCTTTTATATATGTGCCCTGTGTAAACAGGACAATCAAAATAGACATTTTCAGCCAAACTGGCATTATGGTGATGTTGGTCGGTCAGTCCTCCAGTCCTAATAAATGTGCTAATCCCCTGACTTTTCATCCAGCATCATCATCAGGTCAAAATTTCAGTTTTATGACCAAATACCTAAAAAAAAATTATCCCATCAGCCTCAGCTGTACTTTGTGTTTAGTGCTAATTAGCTAAGGTTAGCATTCTAACACTCTCAGCCACGATGGTGTCAAAGGTATGATCTGTTACATAGGACTTAAAATAAGCAAAATTATTTATTTAAAACAGATTTGCTTAAGTGATAGTTTTCCCATTTTATTGTTTTCTTTTCTTGTTTTTGAGAGTTGATTTCTTTTGTCAGCTTTATAATTCTGGCAATTATAGTTTCAAACCTTATGTTTCTCAGAACCAGTAATAAAATCTCAGTAATTAGTTATACTACCTTATTGGGATAATTAAGGGCAAAACAGCTTAAAACAAGTGAAATGCTTTAACATAAAAACTAAGAGGAAATGACAAAAACAAGTGTATACTGTTTTGCCTTGATTTAAGATCTTTCTTCTTGCTTAGATTTTTACTTACATTTTTTTATTTTTCATATTTATTTCTGGTGTCTGAAGAATTGATGTGATTTGTCATAATATCTTTCTACTCCGTAGTACAGAAGTGTTGAATGAGGAACATTTTGCTGTGATGCTAGGTACTAGCAAGACTAGGGCTAGACGCTAGAGGAAAGGTCATGGAGGCCATGTAGATTCACTGGTGGCGTTTCTGAAGGATGATCACCAAAAACATTACGATTAATCCTCCTGCTGCCATGAATATTCAGAACTTGTCAAGATATGTGGCTGAGTTGTTGGACACAGAGTCAAACAGACTAATATCACAGCAGGGTAAAATCTTTCTCTGCTGGTTGTCAACAGCTCATTGCAACACACAGCTCAGTACCGAAACTGATTCACGGTCAACAAAATCACTTCTGTACAGTAAGCATATGTTCAAGATGTAACATTTACCTTTGCGCTTAAGTTCTTTGCTGTTTCTGCAGCTGTTATTGTCACGTTAGGCCTGTTCATGTGACACCGCTGAGAATTTTAAGGCGACAGGGTTTGAAATTGCCTCGACTTTCCGCTGACTTTGTCATTGACTGGCAGTCAGGCACAAAATTAACAAATCTACATACAGCGTCGCCTACTTTAACATTTAGGCTCAGTTAAATCTGGTGAAATTGGAAAGTAGAACTGACTTTAACAATGTAATTTTCTTATCACAACAGGGACTTAACGCTTGGTCTGTGCAGGCCTACGCCAAAGTCCCAGCATGCTCAGATAATCATTAGACTGATAATTGGACAGACTAGCGAGGCTATTATTGCTGCTAACACTTCCAGATCAGGATCTCATCTCTTTAATCACACAGGACAGATGAGAAATTTTTGACAGTGGGGTTAGGTAGCCACCTCCAAACACCTTGATGCTCATTATTAGAAGATGACTCACAAATCCCCAAAGGAGGAACAAGTGTGACGAACCTCTAATTATAAAAAGAGATGCTCTTATTATTGATGTTCAGTGGGTTGATCAGTTGTTCCTGTAAGAAGACACAGGAGAGTGATTTAATCACTCAAGAAGTTTTCAAATAGATTTAATAATGGAACAACAAAGAAAAACTCTTAAATGGTTATTCCTTTTTTTATGTACAATTTGACAGCAGGGGAACTGTAGGCTAACTGATGTTTCATCTGGTAGAGGAGGAGCAGCATCTGCAATCATGCTGGTGTCAGTTTAGTTATTTTATCTGTGTTTATTATTGTATTTGCCACCAAATATACCTTGTGTATATACAGTGTATATACAGCTGAATGATGGATAACACAGTATAACATAGCTGTGTAATCATATAATATAATGAAACACACCTGTACAAATCATAAAAACTCATGAGGACATGTTGAGCTTAAAGATTGATTCTTGATGCCCAAAATACATCAGTTCACATTAAAATTGTCCTTATTTCTGCTCAAACCTACAATATAATGAATTATAGTATGTAACGAACCATTATTATTATTTTTTTTTTATATGCTGTCTATAAATGCAAAAATGTGGGTGGGGGCTGAATGAATAAAGTGTCACTGTGTAGCATACCTGAGTAACTCATCTATTCACAAAACCTTTATATTTCAGGACAAAGTAGACAAATGCTTAAAACAAAGCAGGATCTGCTGAGATCAGAATAGTGATGCCTCCATCTGCTGTAGAACAGTAAGTACTGCAGTTTACTACAGGAGGATTTAAATCGATGCAAATGGCCATTTAAACGGTCATTTAAATTACAGCAGCAAATCTTATGGACACTTTTTAAAATAAGTTATTCCATTTTTGAAAACATCCATGGCAATGTACACACAGTACTTGTAAGGTTTCATTACTGAGATGAACATCACTGATTTATTTGCTACAGGTATGCCTCATGTCTCAATATGAACAACATGTCTGGATTAATCATTTATATTTAACTGTTAACTTTGCATTGTTCTATGCTGTATTTGTTCCAACCAAGCATCCAACTCCAAATAAGTACAGTTTTATTCAATGCTTTTAATTGATTTTATTGAAGAGGACGACAGAGATACAATACAGAGCAAGGATCAAGCTATAGTAGATGTTACTGAAAGGTCTTCTTCACTTAGTTCCTGCTGTGTACCTCTAATTCTTGCTATTTCCTGCAATACCAAACATTGAGATGTTCAAGTTCTACCTCATTACAATACAAATACATGTCAAGAGTGTAATTGACATCCCTGTGACTTGTTGTTCAACAGGTGACTATATGGTGGCTCAGCAGGTTAAAACAGACTTGGAAATCATGTCGATCTAAATGGCATTACATTAGATGATTACCAAATCATTTGGGTTAGCTCTGCTGCCTTGACAGGGGCAGTATTGGTGATTATTTTGGTGAGACACTCCAGATGTTTACTCCTCTTTCTTGGTCTTCCTGGCAAGAGACTGCAAGGCAGTGAAGATGGTGTCTGGTGTCTCTGTCTCCTCCAGTTTAGACTTGGCACAAAAGAAAGGTGGGATGTACTCCATGGGGTTTGAGTTGCCCACGACCCAGTTGAAGGTGCTGAAATATAAACAAAAGTTACTTTTTGAGCCTCATTACTTAGTAACAGCAGACTGCAGTGCATACAACACAGTGTGTACCATGTTGCCACATTGATGTCTTAAACTGTTGTTCAAGACCACATTGTGTGACCTATAAAACCAGTTATGATTCCAAACTGTGCCCAGACTGAATTTGTCTATATTTGATATCATGTTGACAGGGATCTGTTTGAGGTTTCAGTGTATTTTTATCCCCCATCTTGAATCCAAATAACATGGACTGGGTCAGTCATTATGAAGTCCCCAAGTGTGTATGTAACTCTGATCTTTCAAGCACTTTGGCATGTTTTTAAATGTGCTATATGACTAAGTGATATTGAAAGACAAATGTCAATATAAACAGTAGCATTGTTTGAATTGAGTGATGTTGACAGTTTAGCTGTTTCTCTGCTCCTTTGGTTTGGCCAGTCTAGATTCTCACCTGATGGTGGTCCATCCAGACTCTGGGGTGAAGCTGGTGTAGGTCATCGGGATGCAGCCAATCTCAGTGAAGACAGTCGAGTACATGCCTGAGGATATGCAGCAGAAGTTACATGTGAGGCTCTAACAATATACAGACAGGCTGTGTTGCAAAGAACAGTCATAATCCAGCCAAATGTAATTCAAAAGGAACTAATGTTTATTCCCATAAAAAGGAATTTGCCCTTTTCTCATGCGTTACACAAATGTGTGTTCCCTTACCATTGTTTGGCAGGCTTCCATACCAGGTGTTGGATAGCACACCCATTCCCCAGGAGGAAGAGGAGCCCAGGAATACCTGACCCATCAGTTTAGCATCAGCAGGCACATGCATGGGAATGAAGGAGGTATCAAGTGCCTTCTTGTTGCAAGAGAATTTGCTCCAGTCGATCTCATAATAGACTTTCTGAAGGGATAAAGAAAGAAAATGACTGCTCTCCTTTCACTGGGCTCGTCTGTGTGTGTCCTTTGTAGCCAGCTGTCTTTTAATTTAATGAAAGCGTGAATGAGAAGTAACATGCATACTTTCAATGTATACTGTTTTGTCATTACAAATGCATTGTCTTCATTGCATTTCTCACAAAAGGAATTTGCTGAACACTGAACAAACCTTTCTGAAAGGTTAGTGGTTGAGGGAGTTTTCATTTAACGTAATTATTTATTTTAAATTTTAAAGGATTGTTTGTTAGTTCATTGTCCATCAGTAATAACAGGAAAGTCACCAGCAGGTGGCAGTACCACTGCATGGACAGCCTGCATGGAGGGAAACACGCAAAATTATTGTTTTCTGTATTATTTTCTCAGTTTGGAGGTAAAGTTGGGATATTTGGAATGTACATCAGACAATAAGCTGCAATTTTAGTTGCACCGTATTGTAACTGTGTTGCTTTTGCAAGTTTTGAACATGTCATGTTAGCATGTTAGCCAGCTAGCATGTGGCTCATATTTGAAACTTGTAGTAGACGTACAGGAGGTAGCCATGATAAAAGCAGGTCCTTACGAGAGCAAGTGAATGTGACTCATGTTAGAAAATGACTGTTCAAGTGAAGAAATATGACGATAAACTGAAGCAAATGTATGGAGACATACAGTTGTAGCACTGAGTAGATGTTAACCTCATTTGAGCACAGAAAGAGGTGTAATGATTTTTTTGTTCTATACTCATGTAAAATTGACCGGTTGACAAACCAAGGGAGAAAATTAAGTGTCAATAGTAGGCTACTGATTATTAAGTAATTAGTAATTTATCTTTATGTGACAACTTGCTTCTTCGTTCTCAAAACAATGTAAAGTGAATATGTTGAGTTTTCAGTCACACAAAAGCAATTTGAATAATACAATTATGTGCAGCATATTTAACTTTTTTGTGGAATTTTAGGGCTAAAAAAGTAATTCATCAGAAAAATCTTTAACAGTCACTGATACTAAACATTATTAATTGCAATTGCTCATTGAAAATAATTACCCATGTGCTGGAGAACAATGCAGCAACAGCAATATTTATTTCACAGTGGTCCACTAATCAATGGGCTACAGTAACAGTTAGGTCATGGAAACAGAAAAGCTGGAAAATGGCAGGAAAAATGCACATATACAAAATAAAGTTTCTTCAGGGTTAAATACCTGGTTGAAAAGCATCAGCTGATCTATACCAGTGGACTGATTGCCGGTAAGCCCATAGTTTCTAACCCGCACCCTCTGTCCAAAAGCATCATAGCTTATTGTTCCTGTTGACATGTAGATTCCGCTGCCACCCATCTGAAAAAGACACACAGTGAGTAGAAAGTAGAGAGAAATCACTTAGCATGAGCATGAGTCCATCCAGGAGAGATTATAGGGGAGGAGAGTTTATCTCTAAGGGAGGTCAGTGACTCACCACAGTGAGGCCTCCGCTCATCAGTGGTGGAGAAACTGTGGAAGAGGAAATCAAAATGATTATTATTATGAGTTGTGAATTTTTATTCTGATGCCTGACACTGTTGTTGTGACTGCTGTCCGTTGTCTCTCTCTTGAGCTGTGTCAAAGAGGAATTTCTGTTGCCTTGTGACAGACAATATCAGACAATAAGCATCCTATTCTATTCTTAAGAAATCAGTTCTGTTAGGGAAGAAGAAGAAATGTATTTGTGTAATTTGTATTTACTGGTAAATAGAAATTCCAGCTTCAGACACATATGAAGTATTTCCATTAACACAATTACAGGCATCAGTATTGCAGCCTCTTTTCAAACTAAATAAACTGATATAAATGGCTAACTAGCTGAATGAATTCATGTGTAGAATAGATATTGATGTTTCCTTTTTAATTCAAACTCAACACCAACCTGCCAAAAACTGAAACAAACAAACAAACAAAAAAAAAAACCCACATACAAATCAAACAAAATATTTATATGAAACACTTAACAATTTATGCCCAGCTGCTGTTTATGTATTTTAGTACAAGATAACTGAACACCATGAGAGCAAAACTATCTCTGTACCATATAAATTTTCATGGAAATGTTTTCTTCTGATGTTTTTCTGAAGTCACTGGTGGGAGTTTCCATACTTACCGCAGGGTTTTGGTGCCTGGGCGACAGCAGCCACCAGCAGCAGGCTGAGGCAGGACAGTACGCTGATGAAGTTCATGTTGAGAAGCTTTTAGGAGCTGAAGGAGGAGAAGCCGTGAGCGCTCTGGTGTCAGGGTACGACACACGCCTGCATATATACCTGCTCACAGCTGGCTGTGCTCGCTCCACATGGTTCAACCCCCTCTGCATTTTTTTTCTGACTACCACCATGAGGGAAAATATGACCAAATAATTAACAGCCCTCTTTTGTAAAAGTTGGTCTGGCATATGACCATTGATAAGATTATGCAACTCATCACATGTTTGTTTTTATGTTTAAGTTCATTAGACATCATAAAGATATTATGTTTGCCCTTTAGTCTGAGTGCATTTTTAGATTCTGTGCCTCCTGATTATTTTCTTTCCATTATTGATTAATTAGTCTAAATATTTTTGAAATGAACACTTTTGATCAAATGGTATATAAAATTCCACATATTTATATATATATATATATTTTTTTTTTTTTTTTTTAACCAAAACATATGTTCTACCTTTAGGCACATTTGTATAAAATGCAATACTGACCTTTTGGTTAATCTACTTTAAATGTCTCTTTTAGGGGCATTCAAATAATTTACTTTTATATTAATAATAAAAAATGTTTTGTAGTTCAAGTGTAAACTCTATTGAGAGATTTTGTTTCATTTACTGCTTTGCAGTAATGTTCCAAGTAACTTTCTTACAGTTAGTCATTCACACCTGCAGTCCATGACTGCAGGTGTGAATAATCCCACGTTGTACAGAATAAGACCACCTGCTTATTTCTCAGCCTGCAGGGCTGCAGGTACCTAAAGAACCTGTGTGTGCTGCAGTGCATGCCTCCTTATTTTTGTTGTACTCCATCAAGACTTTTTGGTCTTGCCCAGTTTCCTTAGTTATTGAGTGCTGCATAAAGTCTTATATGATAATAAATAATTTTCTATTAGCTGAAAACTTAAAAAATACTGAAAACTGAAAAAATAATCAAACGAATAGAGTACCCAGTAAGTCACAGTAAGTACATTTGTTCCATTACATTCACCAGGAGTCTATACCTAACTGATTAAAATCAACACAGGGTGTGTGCGGATGTCATAAATGGCCCCGATCATGTGAAAGTTGTTAAAATGTAATAAAATAAAAATTGAGTCATAGTCAGGTAATAGCATCCTTATCTGCAGGTTCAGAAAGTCACAGAGATACAATGGACCTCCACCTCAGTCAAAGTCATTGCAATGACAACAAGTATAATGTTAATAGTGATAAAGGAAATTATTTTAATGACATAATCAACACTATTTAACAGTACAAACCATAACCTCATATAGCCACAGCAGTCTTTCTTGAAATTTAAATAAGTTATCAAAATCAGGTTACGTCCACTGTTATGTGTCAGGATCTTTCATGCTCACTTTAAAATGAAGTTTAATGAGATGATCTGTCACAGCTTTCTCTCTGTATGAAATCAACAGAAACATTTTCAGAGAATTTGAAAACTCAAATTGTTCTAGTGTCTTTTTTTTGAAAGAATGTCAGCAATTGTCTTGTGATGTTTTAGTTTGTTCAGCATTTTTTTACCCTTTTTAACCATGCGATTAAAGATGTAAAATGGAGCTGATGTCTGGTGTAGAATGGAGGCCGTGCACTTCTGATGTGTGTTAAATGATTTAATGGCATTTATAGCAGTGAGAACACAACCCTCACCCCTTCCTTTCCAAGTGGGTCGGAGAGTCTACGATGGCCGCCAGGTGACAAAATGGGGTCAACTGCCGCTTCTGCTAGTCTGTCAAGTGAAGAGGTTCATTTATATAACTATATTTAGATAGTGTGTGTAGCTGTTTGTTAGTAAAACTATAGGTAATAGCTGACATGTGCTCTCTCCTTTCTTTCATATACAGGCTGCGGCTATTTGGATCAGTTTGCCCATTAGTCCATTCTGGGCTACTGTAGAAACATGGTGGAGCAACATGGCGGACTCCAAAGAAGAGGACCTGCTCCCACTGTAGATGTAAGTGGCTTATTCTAAGCAACCAAAAGCACAGCGATTATTAGTTTTAGGTGAATACACACTAATAAAAACATACTTATGCATATGATATTCAATTTTTGCCAAATAGATCCCCATAAATGTCACACACTGGTCCTTTAATGGTTGTTGTCTTGTTGGAAATGCATATGCCCATTCCTCTGAATATGAGTGTAAATGGTTGTTTGTCTCTATATGTCAGCCCTGCGTTATCCTGCGATCTGTCCAGGGTGTGCCCTGCCTCTCACCCAATGTCAGCTGGGGTTGGCTCCAGCCCCCCTACAACCCTCAAAGGATGTGTAGTGTATGGAAAACAGTGGGACTTCCTGTCACGAACCACAGCTGTGAAGGGTAAAGTTCAAGTTCAATTGTGTATTTATGTTACAATTTTCTTGCTTCTGTCTCAAGGAATGTTATTCAGTAGGTTGGTGCTTTACTTGAAAATTGCTTGGTCTAAGCTGTGTGCTGCTGCCTATAAGGATATATTTTTTTAGCCTTAAGGAAAATAATATAGCCTAAAACTGCTTCTTTCAAACATTTTAAAAAGGGTTTAGTTTTTTAAAAAGAATTACACAGATCACCTTTAAACATACTGACATACTCAATATTTAATTCTTTTCCATGAGTGCTTTCATACTTTCCATTTACCTTGATTTACAGTGTAACGATTGGAATATTTCCTTTCAGACCACATTTAAAAAATGGAAAAAGGAAAACGGTTACGTCCCACAGATAAACCTGCATCACATGAATGTTCACAGGTTAGATCTTTTCTGGTGGAAAGATAATGATCATAAAAGCTGTTAGCTCAGAGTCAGGTGCTTGGCCGTTATCTGACTGACAGTTTATCAACAACACACAGACATAATCTATAGTAAGTCCCTCATCGGACGCTCTGAACAGATTTGACTTGAAGACTATTGATCCAATGAAAGAAACTTTTTTTTGTCCGTAGCGTGGCCATGTGGAAATGTCATTGTGTCTGTCTATCTGTTATCTTTTGGATTGTTAGACATTCATGTCCTCCTCAGGCTTATTTGTAAGCTGGTAGTGCCACCATCAAGTTCAGAACTTAAATTTGTTTACTAATTTGGTTTAAGATTAAATACCTGCAAAATAATGACATTCCCTCCAGACCATCTACTTTGTATTGTTTGCTAATTAACTGGCAATTACTAATAAATATGCTACCAAGCTAACAGCTAAACTGAGACAGATGACAATTGTGGCTGCACAGGTTGTGTTAGTAAAATAATTTGTTTTAGGTTGAGGGGATTCAATTATCACTAGGTCTTATGACTGTAAAAGCTACTGACAGGCCATACACACACTAATTGCCTAAAAGTATATAGGCCTTACCTGAAACCCAGGTGAGTTCGGCTACCTTCCCACCATGGCTTACTTGACCGTGTGGTGTGGGCAGCCTGCTTTGGTCCCTCCCGTGTTACCCACCATGCACTGAGCTCAACAGGTTTCACTTCATTCAGTTTTGATAGACAAACAAAATACTGTGGCTATCATTCACTCCATCAAGTCTCCAGAAAGAGTCCCCTCTGTTCTTCCTCAACTCTCGCATACCTTGCATACCTGTACTCAAAAATGACTGATGAAAACCTGTGACCCTGACAATGACACCTCCTCAACATCAGCATGTCTGCTCAAAGCACTGCTGGACATAGCTCACAGAACCTAGCATGGCATCAAGTCATGTTTTGTATATTGCTCGTGGATGTATCAAATGTCATCATGTATCAAATGCCATCATGGCATATGAATTTGAACTTGTGGGTTCACAGTAAAAAGGATTTCAAACTAGCCTTGAGTTTTGAAAACAAAATGAGGTAAACGTGAGACTCTCTGCGCCCTTAACCTTCACATGCCCATATGGAAAAGCAAACATCAGCTTAGCAAAAACTGATTTTTGCTGGTGAGGACCAACCACACGTGCAAACTGCATCCCAACAAACAAGTGTGAGACCATCTGATCAATCAGTTAAGCTCCTAACATGCATTAAACAGTTTAAGAGAGGAAAAACTCAAATGGCACTCAACATGATGCATATTACATTTATTTTCCAATATGCATATTAAATTAGCATCTCTTTTTATTTAGACTCCCTTGGCATATCAAGGTGGATGGCAATTTATTAAACCAAACATCTTCTGAGCAAGGAATACTTCAAATATTTCAGTGCAAAACAGCTAAAGCCAAGTTAATTAAAATAAGACAGCCCCCATCCCCAAATTTACAAAAAGAAGATCTTTTTTTAAAAGCCAGTAGTTAACATGTATAAATAAAAAAAACAAAAAACAAAAAAGCAAATCTGGTGACCATCCATAAAAACAGAACAGATTTTAAGAGAGGAAACCCTTTTTGTTGTTTCGGTGTTGGTTCCCTTGTTTTGCAGTAAAGCATCAACTTACAAATTTCCACCTCATATACATATATGAATATCAACATTGTGTATATTATAATATAATCTTGTTACAATTTCTACATTAGGTCCATATTAATTGAGTGTTAATAGTTACATGAGGTGAATTCCTGTCCATTTGGAGTTTGGGATTACTCAGGGTTTCTGCATATTATCTCTCAAAATGACAATAATTTGTTGCCATGGTTTTGGAGATTTCCGTAACTGTACAGTCTGAGATTCAGTCATACACACTAACAACTTTTTTAAAAACCTTTTTTGTCATAGATGTCAAGTTACATGCAGGAACCCTGAGTACTGCATGTGCGACCTTGTGCAAACAGAGGCGGGCACACACTGGTTTGTTGTGTAGTGTCAGTCGAAGGATCGCTCGCTTCTCCACTGCCACCGTTCACCGCCAGTGGGTCGAACACTGGCTGAAAAGGCATCATCTTTATCTGGCATCATCTCAAATAAAACATCTGAAACACAAAATTTCAAGAACGCAGACACCACATCACCCAGTCACTGAAATCACCTCATTCATCCCTCATTTCCATTACACATTCTCTCCATTCCCATGTTCAGTTTATTCTAACTGCAGCACATAAAGCTCACTCTACTGTACTGTGCGTAAATTTTAAATAAATTAAATTAAAATAACACTTGGCTCACTGGTCCATCTCTTCTCTTGTCTATGCACGTTTATCTTCTCTTAAACCCACATTTCAAAACTTTCTGCAGCCTTCATTAACACGATTTTCTCTTTAAATAATAACCCACCCTTGTCCTACTTCCAAACACTGGTCTAGTCTCTGTTCATTCAACATAAAATCTACTTTGGCGTCTACATGAACATCTGTTCCTCCTTTAGCTTCCCCTACCTGACTCCCTACTTCACATCTACGCAAAACTTAACTAACTTTCTAACTACAGTTCTACTGTATGTGTTTCTTACTTTTCTTTTCAGTCTCCTGCTACTATTTCAACAAGTCACAGGTTTGCACGTGTGTACCAAGCACTCCAAACACATATATATATATACACATATTCGTCCAAACAAGCGCACAAGAAATGAATGTAATCCATCAGTGAAGGTGTGCAATGGAGCTGTACGTACAGAGGTGTACATAAAGATTCAGAGATTCAGATGGGACATGCAGGCGATTGAAATTGGTGACCTGAAAGTTTAAAGTGTCCGTGGTTTGTTGTGTTAATTGCTGCCTCCAGGGAGAGTCCCAGTTTTGGCAGGTTTTGGAGTTGGCAGGCAGGGATTCTGGCAATGAGTCAAAGGTGATGAGAAAAACACCGAGTGGCACAAACCTTCGAAGACCATTCTTATTTGGGACCACACATAACGACGGCGGGTTCAGAATGTGAACATATGAAGCTATTGTGAGAGCAAGGAGGAAGCCACTTAATGCGAAGGAGATTCAACTGTTTAGAGGATGAAGCATGATCCCCTTCCAGAAAAAAAGAAAAAGAAAAAACAGTATCTCAGAGTTTCAGAAGTTGCAGGAGCTGAGTGGGATGTCCACGCCTCTAGCCTTGACAATTTATGGACCCGTAATTTGTCCCTTGTTCTTGTTTAAACTCCCTCTACTTCTCAGTGGCCCTCTGTCAGCAGTCAGACACTTCAGAGGTGTCACTTGTGAATTTCCTGCGTTGCCTCACAGATTTCTCCTCATCCTATAGAGCAAAACAGAGTGTAAAGAATATAATGCTTGAATTTATAAAGACATAGGTAATCGCCAGCTGCTACTGTAATTACGTTACTGAAACAGGAGACAAAAGTATATTAAAAGTGTCTGGCATTGATGTATTTTTAATAGCTTTTGCATAGCAATGGAGATCTACAACACAGATTAAGATATATCAGATGTCAATGAATCCTACTAACAATACTTACTACTAACAATACTGGTGATCCTTTAGTTTTCTTATTGTTTACAAATCCCATGAAAAGGCAACAATTAATGATGTTAATAGGATTCATTACTGGTCCTCTGAGGTTAGGCATGTACGTGTTTTCATTTGAATGAATTTAAAGAGGACATCTTCTGTGACATTCTTCGGCAGGCCCTGATTAATGATGTTTCTTTGTTTTGTTTTCGTGAGTGCTTACAGTCTGGAAGACTCCATTCTGCCCCCACTCTCCAGGGGAGTGGTCCTCAGGATCTTCTGCCTCTTCCTCCTCTTCCTCCCCCTCCTCCTCTCTCACTGTGTCCATCCCGTCTTCCTCGTACTCCGTCAGACAGTCTGACTCCTCTGCTGAATGGAAACGATTTAGAGGAGATATTACGGTGAGAATTTATTGTCTGACTGACCCACCAGGTTCAGATAACACCCATAAAATATCAGGGACATCTCCTGCTGTATTTCAATAAATCACACCAGGTGAAAGCTACAATCCTTTATTTATAACACTGATTAAATCCAACATGATTTAGACAGACATTTAGACAGCTGCAACAAGGATCTTTAACATGATGTGTGAAAGGTGTTAAAAATAATCTAGTATGGTCTGAAATAATGAGAAGAAACATTTGAACCACTATAAAAGGAACTGCTCCCTCACCTTCTGCAGCTACATAGCTTTGGACTGGCTCTATCCTGGATACAATCTCTGCGAGGTCAGTGAAGTCAGCTCCAGGACACGTGCAAGACTGCAAGGCAAGAAATTGGTATTAGGCATATAAGTAATAACTTTGATGGTGATCATTTATGTAGTTATATATCAGCCATATAATTTTTGGTGCAAGTGTGTGTGTGCGATCTCCTTACGTCAGTTCTCTTGCTGTCATTGTAGTCGGCTGAATGGTGGTCCTTCAGCATGTTCTCGATGATGTCACCT